>CAWUFW010000695.1:2727500-3327500 GCA_963921515.1 Calotriton arnoldi | reverse complement strand
ATTCCAGCTGCTTAATAGAGAGTTGGTGTGCGGTGGCCTCGCTAGGTGATGAGGACTGCTGCTCCTCCAGTTGCTGGAGTTCCCCTTCTAATTGTGTCAATTGTTCATTTTACTTTTTGACATATCCTATTTTTAATGCTGAGGCTTGCCCTTTCAAGACTACCTTATAGGCCTCCCACACTACCTGCGCTGAATCCACGGATCCCACATTTTCGGTAAAATAATGATCGGTTTGTGTGGCTAAGGTCTCCTTTATATCTGGAATTTTGAGTAACCAAGGATTAAGGACTATGGTATTTCGCTGACATTTGCTATGATAAGTTAATTCAATCCACACCGGGTAGTGATCCGAAATGCCTCTGGGTAGACCCTGTGGGTGTTGAAACCGTCCAACATCTGCTGTATCCATCATCCGATTTTTGAAGGAGATATCATAGGCCTGAGGAATACACAAGACAGGCCTACTCCTTGTGACAAGAGTGTGAGAATGTAAGATCAGGTACCTAATTGTGACCTCCATGACACGTGTAGCTATGCAATGGTCAAGGACATTAAGGGGTGTGTAGTGTAAGACACAGTGAGTCTGACCACTACACATCATTTACAGTGTATCGTATGTCATGCTCACTCACATAGTGCATCACAGCTGAGGCCCATTTTCACATTGCTTTATGTGCTGGCACTCTGCATGTGTATGAGATGGGCATGTAGTGTGTCCATCATCATAGATGTATACATTGCAATGATATGGCTTGATCCAAGTGTACTATGTGACATGGTGTATGGGCTCTGCTCTCCATTGATGTATCTGTGTGCTATGTGTTTACATGCTCCTGTACTGTCACACAGTGGTACACAACACAGTGTTACAAAAATTCCTCTTCTTGTCTCCCATGCCTACAGCTCAAGGTCCATCAGCGTAAGGCCATATGGAGGGACATTGCCCGCAAGGTGCGGTCCCTGGGGGTCTCAAACCGAAGCCATACACACTGCCACAAGAGGTGGGATGACATCTGCCGCCTCAGCAAAAATGTCGCAGAAATGACGCTGGAGCTGGTCCCTCAAAGTGGTAGGTTGGCGCGCAGGAGCATGACACCACTAATGGCCCGCATCCTGGCAGTCACACAGCCAGAGCTGGATGGACACTTGACAGCAAGTTGGGGGTGAGTATTGTGCTAAGTGTGACTTTGCGCATGAGTGACTGCATGAATCCCAGCCCAGAGCAAGTGCGGACCTTTGTGATGTTTCTAGTGTGATGCAATGGCTTCTAAGTAGCCTCAGTGTTGAGTGCAGAGGTTCTGCATGATTACAACATTTTGTTTCTCATGTGGGAAATCCATGAACGTTGTCATGGCAAGTCATCTTGGCATGTTTCCATCTCACATTCTGTGAATGTTGTCTGAACTGAGACCTTCCTACACAGGGAAATTCGTTGTGTGAAGTGTGTAGCCCAGTACACCTGTCAGGCTTGTGTGTGCTGTGTGGCTACCATAATATTGTGCTCATGTGATGATGTGTAATTGGCTAGAGACATGCACAAATATGGACTCAGGGAGCAGTGAGTTGGTAGAGGTCACACCTGTCCCATGGGTTGTGTTTTTCACAATGATAGAGATGACAGCATCACTGCAAAACATATTAGCCTAATATCAGCAGCATGGCATCACATGATGTAATTTCCTGCCACAGTGACAGCAAGTGCACACAGGTGTTGATGGGGTAGTTGCTGATGATTGCAGTGATGCATTGGCTGATTTGCATTTGCCAATTGTGCACATGGCAACATGACTTGGATGGTTAGACTCTGGAATTTAAATGCAATGTTTGTGAACCTGGCTATTGTGAGATTGTTTTGGCACTAGGGCTTAACATGGTTGGATGTGATCAGTGGGTATGGCAAATTGTGATGTGACTGAGGTGTTGTACTGTAATTTGATAGATAAATAGAAGCAAATGTTACTCAGAGTGTCAGTCCTCAGTATGTGTGCATTGTGGAGGGGTGTCCATGTGCATCAGTGCATGGTGAAGTTGTGGCTACTGCTTTTAATTAGTGAGTGAATTCTTGGCACATTGATGTGTCATCGATGTCATCAGTCAGCACAACTTAGGGATGTCATATGCCAGACCCTAGGTATTGTCACACATTAGCTGTCCTAATGGAGGCCACTCACAACTTCATCTACAGAAGGCACTCTCATGCCTTGGATCAATGAAGGCCTGTCAGGCAATTGGAAAGATGTTGGTATGTGACATGTCACAACACATGAAGGCCTTGCATTACATTGCCCTTATCATGCTATTGTGCATTGCCTATGTGACTACATTGGTACATGGGGCTTATTTGTACTTCATCACCAAAACAGATGTGTCCATGTGACATATGCAGCAGTGTGAGTGTCAGAGACATCAACTGGCAGTGAACAGCAGTGAGCATCATGTTAGTGTGCATTTAGAGATGTGTGCTGTGCACTTCAAATAAATTGATACATCTACAAAGTTGACACCAATGTACAACTGTAGTTGTGCTTCAGTGCCAAACATGGTGGATTTTAGGAGGTAATATCACTTGCAAATGGATAGGTTTTACTTTGTATCGGTTGTGTTCAGTGAAATATACTTCAAATGTGACTGAGACGACATATTTGGTTGTGTAGCTATGTTACCTACAGGCACGTAGGTGTGCCTACAGACAATTGTATGTGATGTTGAAATGTAGGTACATGCACAGCAATTTGGCTGTGTCAACGCAACATGGAGCATGACTATCAACTAAGCATGTTTCCATGCATCAGCTGATGATTGCACAAATTTGGAATATGCTGAAAGTACATGGAGTAGTTAAATGTGGGAGTTTCAGTCAAAGTATTTGTGTTTGTATTGCATATAATGTTTGTGAGTTGGCCACTTTACTGAACCTACATCTCTGTCTCTTGCAGCATCTACCAAGGGCAGGGAAGGAGAAGGGCCCCACACCTTTGGGGAAGCTACTGGCACAACTGGTACATAGTAGTTCAGTGACACTGAGGGGACCAGCGCCTCCAAGGGGGACAAGAGTGCCCTAGAGGATTCCCGCCCGGAAACACCAACCTCCACATCTTTCCACTCCAGCGGTGACTCCTTTGTGTTAGCGGGCACAGGAAGTTCAAGATCTGCATCTTCTTCCGCCACACCTCGTCCTGTGTCCACCCTCCCGGATGCTCCCCAAAGTGCTATCCGTGCCCGCTGCCCTAAGAAGGGTAGAGTCTCCTTCCCCCCAGGCACTGCTGCCCCTGTCCCTGTCCCCCCTGCTGCCCTCAGTGTGGAGGCCATAGACATTTTGCGGCAGCTGTGTGTGGGTCAGACTGTGCTCCTGAATGCCCTCCAGGATCATGGCAAAAAGTTGTCACAGGTTGTTGCGTTCATGGAGGGCATTCATTCGGACATGGGTGGCCTACACCGAACTGTCCAGTCTTTGTACTCCACAGTGACGGCAGCCATTCAGCAGTCCCAAGCTCCCAGTCCAGCTTCTGTCCCTTCCGCAACCACACTCCCAGAGCCCCCACCTGACCAGAGCACACACACCCCAGAGCCCTCAGGCACCCAGTCATCCACACACAGCACACAACAACAGCACTCAAACCAAACAAGACACCATACACCATCACCACAGCACACAAAGAGCAGACATGACCGCACCACAAAAAGCCCATCACAGGACACTCATAGACATAAGGACAAAAAACATGCATTCACATTGCATTCCTCAGGTTCCTCACCCTCCAAGAGCACTCCCATCCCCTCACCTGATCCGAAACCCACACAAACACTTGCCCTGTCTGCCAGGAACCTAGTGCCTGCCACAACTGCCACAACTGCCCCAAAACACCTTCAGAAGGCTGTTTTGCCCAAAACTTCTACTCCCACCCACACCCTCCCCTTGAAGCGTGGACAAGAGAGCAAAGTGGGAAGTGTACCTCCACAACAGGGGAGGCAGGTTAAAAGGCAACCCCCACCCCAGCGTACCACCAGGTCTGGCAAATTCCCACAGGAAGATCCACCACCACCACCTACTACAGTTTTGGGGAAGAGGGAGGCTGTTGGGGCCACCTCACTTCTCACTTGTGGCAAGACATTTGGGGGATATCGGATCCCCAAACAGTTGAGACCCAGCCCTCCTCATTCACCATCAGCCACTGAGCATCCACACAGCATGTCTCCGCCTCCCCGTGCCACAACTATGCCCGGTCCAACGAGCCCTCAAGCTCCCACATCCATGGATCCCTCTACCTCAGCCAGTTCTCACCCTCCCAGGTCCAGTCCTCTGACTAGCCCAGACAATCAGCCCCCTCCCAGTTCAACTTCCACACAATTCTGAGGCCAAGTACCCCTTCCCACCCCATTCCTCCCTGAGCGGTGCCTGGACTGCCCATTTGAGGCCCCTATCCTGGCGTGATTCCCATGGCAGTGGAATGCATTACATATTTTTTGTGCAAGTTTCCATGCACACATGTGCGGACTTTAAATTTGGACTGGCCGTTGGGCTTAATGTTTTGCACTTTTGATGCTGATACAGAGTTTATGTAATAAAAATGTTATATATGTTATGAGCTTTGTCGCTGCCCTTGCTAATGATGCAGTGCAATGTATGTGTATATGTTCATCTGTTACATGCTCTGTATGCCACATTCACATTGGCATCTGCTTGAATTTCTTTTGCAGAGGTTGCCAGAGGTTACAGCAACTTTTGTGCTTCTTGAGTCAGAGGCTTGAGGGTGCAATGATGGCTGTCTGTGATGATCTACTCTTATCCTAATCATTCTATTGTCAGGTCTCCAATTTTGTACATATGTCATATTTGGATGCTGTACCACAACAGAAGAAAATTCTATTCACATGGTCACTTGAGGGGTGGACAGGGTCCGTCATATCTGTGGAATCTATCTTGATGTGTACACACCAGTGTAGATGTGTAGTCATCTTGTGTAGGTCTGGCTTCATATTCACATGGGTACATTTGAATGTGTGCACTTGAGTACTCCTACAGTGTGATTGTCCGGTCATTAGCTGAAGTATTGATGTGTATGTGCCCTTGAGCATGACCCTTACACACATGTATGATCCAGTTGATGAGTGCCTGTTTGTTTACATGATCAGACACCTGCTGTAGATTGTGGGCACATGTATGAGTTTTTTCCCGTGCAATGTGCAGTGTCTCGGTGTGACCTTGCAGTCCAGGGTACACATACTTGTTGTCCACATCATTTGTGAGTATGAAGAGTGTGTCACTGCAATGTCTGTGTTGTGAGTTTTGGGATCAGCCATGGCTCTTGCTTACCTTGATTCTCACTGTGCTGACTGGCTAACGGCAAACAAACATTATATGTGACTTTTCACATACATTGATGTCACTTTACACTTTATTTACTCCACTATGTGGTATTCAGAGTCATACCAGGCCCATGAAGAACATTTGATGCCTACACATTGTGAGTAACTCCTCTATGTGTTTTTGCTCTGTACACTCCTCACCTGTACAATACTAATGTATTCACCACTTCAGTCTAATATGTTCCACTCCATGCCTTGGCAGTGTTTGGCCCTCCCCACCACTCCATGGTGTGACACTATACTGTCGGAGGATGATCTGTGTCCAGAACCATTGTGCCCCTCAGCACTGTTTCACAATTTGTTATGTGCTAATTTATTGTACTTGATTACAGTCATGGTTGCTCATGTACAGTACAGATGAGTTTCCAGCACAGTCCTCTAATCAGGTTCCATGCATATGTGTTAGCCTGAGTTGTGCAGCATTAGTTGATAGCTAAAGTGTGTATCTGTTTCCTGAGGTACTGCTACCCATCCCGAGTGTGAAGTGATCTGTGTGATGTGATGATTTGTGATGTTAAATTTCATGGTGGTGTACTCAGATGTGTGTGATACTGGTTTTAGTAGTGTTCACACACTGCTTACTGTGCATGCACTGCTGTCAGTGAATGTTGCATTGTCCTTGCCTGGTGTGAGTCTCCCTGATGTCCAACTGAGATTGCTATGTGATGTGTTTGGATGTGCATATGTTATGAATTTGTTGTTGAGGGATGCAGTCTTTGTCCTGTGTTGGCTCTTTCTACTGCCAGGCCCATGTGTGTGTAATGTCTTTTTAAGCATGACATTGTGTGTGAGGAGTTTGTGTATTTGAATGCATTCTGATGTGTGTTGAATTTGTACTGTGCATTAATTGTGTGCATGTCACATGCGGCAATGTGAAGTCTTGTTTATTTGCTTGTTTTGTGTGAACTATTGTGCTATGGCCTCCTATATTTGAACAGTCACTTGTCAGGATTGTGCGTGTGAATGCTTGTGCTACACATTGACACCATGCTCACTTTGTAACCAGTGGAGTGTCTATGTCTGTGTTTGCAGATGTGTCTGGTTGCACACAGTTTGTGTTTATATTTGACATTTGCTCATGTATTTTTGGATTCGTTTGGATGATGCTGTCTGTGCAGTTGGCCAGAGGAAAAATATTATCTATTCCAGGGTTGTCTAGGATCACATTGCCTATCTACTCTTTTGCTGCACATGTACATGCTATTTGTACTTCTTTTGGTGTGATTTGTGATACATGTATTTGTTAATTGGGTTGAGTTCAGCATTGGATCAGACATCCCTGAGTGGAAATCAGACATTTGTAGCTACACACTAGGGTGTAGCAGTGGGTATCAGGGAACTCATAGGACCTTATTTTCACCTTTATCAGAGTTTCTCCCAGGTGTAGTGCAGTGAAGGTGGAAGATGGGTAGATAAGGGGTATGTGCAATGGTCATAGTTGAGTTTGACAGTCAGGGAATGTCACCGTGAGCCATGAGTGTTGTGCTGGTGGCATACACATGTCAAGATAGTTGATGAAGATGAGGGGCTGGTCACTGTATGGCTTATAACAGTACATCTGATTCATGTCCAATGCATTACTTGCATTGCTGTATCACATAACATTTTAATCTCTGTGCCAATGATGTATTATTTGATGTCCTAAGTGTAGTGTCATATGTGGTACCTCTTGAATGCCATGTACATATGGTACCAGTCATTTCTCCATGCTTGTCCTGCACTGTGCCCTCCACTTTATAATAGTTTACTTCTTATCATACAGTGCTGCTGACTTATGGTTTGTGTATGAGGCAGAGTTAAAGTGTGTGAGCTGTATCAAGGACTTAACATGCAGACTGAACATTTCCAATGTTGTTAATGTGCACAGTGACTCTTCATTTCTTCAATTGCTCACTTTAATTCAAGTGAGTGGAAGGCAGGTGTGAGGAAGAGGAGGGTTGTCCTGAGTCTCAGGTCAGGGTTTACTGCTGTCAAGATGAACTCTTCCTGACACTTTGGCATTCATTCAATACTTTATAGTTGGTGCTACCTTTGTTGAGGTGGAGTAATGGTGTGTATGTGTTCTGTGAGTTGGCAGTGTGGTCAGTGTTGTTGATGTACAGGACATACTCACATGGGGTCATTTAGTGCAGCAGTACACAAGTAAGTCAAATGCACACTGGTGCTTACTTTGAGTTTGCTGTTTGAGTCAGAAATTTTGTACGGTGTTGCATGGTAAGGGCTGTCATTATGTGGTATGGTCTGCCATTGTATGTGATGAGCCTACCAATGTCTGCTTGGGGGGGTGCTGATCTGTGATTATGTGGCAGTGGTGTCTCAAATAATGTGTCATCTACCTTGTCTCTCTGACTCATTCCAACACCTTGTGGACTACTGTGAGATACACAGACACACCCTGTTTGCTCTGCCCTCCTCTGTTCCACATTGTATGTGGACTGACCCTTATTTGGATGCAATGTTGACTATTGTCATTTTGAAGAGACTCTTGCCTCATCCCTCACTCATGTTGCTATACAATTGCTGATGATCCAGATGAGATGTCACTATAGACAGTGTCCCTGCACATGACTTCATGCTGCAGATATGTTGTGCAGAGTGGTGCTTCTTTTATGATACATGTGGTGTGGATGTTGTGATGATGGTCTTGCTTGCCTGGTACAATGTGCTGGACTCCTACTACATTGTGGGCAGGTTTTACCGCGGCTTCACCGCTGCGGTGACATGACCGGCACGACTGGGCTTGTGGCAATCATTTCTATGGAGATGGCCCCCGATGCTGAGGTGACAATTTACTTACGTGCAGGACATGTGTAATTAGACTATGGTATGTGTTCCTGTCTCCACCAGGGTGTATGTTGTAGACAAGACACGTATTTCACCGCGACAGTTGTGTGTTGTTGTTGTTGTACAGGGGTTGTATGCGGGGATATGTTGTTGACATACCTGCGTTGTTGACCGTGACAGCGTCTTATCTGCTGGCAGTGGATCAGGTACAGCAGCGGAAGGGCTTGTAGAGCAGGATCCATGGTGGCCAGGAACGTGTGGAGGTGTTTCGGACTCGAGTTTCTATCTCCGCAGTTGTGCTTCCACCATCTCCAAATAGCTGGTTTCTCCGCTGCGTTCTGATGGGCTGGTTGGCGCATCGTGATCTGTCCGGTGGCCGGAACGTCATCCCGCACGGCGGTCTTTCTCTATTGGCTCCCTCCAGCCCCGCTGCGGAACGAAAAATCTGGCGGATCCGGAAACTCAGCGATGGGCGGAAAATGGGTTATCTTTGCCCATTGTAATATGGCGGTCGCGAGGACCGCCGCAGGAGTGACTAAATGGACGTTTTCTGCCACCACCAGCACCGCGGAGGTGCCTACAACTGCCATCGTAATCAGCCCCTTAGTACCTCTACCAATCCTCGTTACTCTCCCTTTCCACTGCACCTTAAGCCCCTCTTGTGTGTCCCCCTTGTTGTATAATGTATCTTAACATTATGTGGTATATTTACTACGATTTAGTGCCGTGTTTGCATCACAAAAGTAACGTAAATTGACGCTAAATCTTTTTTCACCAATTTAATTTCCAGCACAAAACTTGTTTTCTCACTTGAAAGTATTGCACAAAAGCGCTGCTTTGCATTACTTAGGTCCAAGGGGGCATTCCATGGGCAGTGCATGGGCATTCCCATGCAACCACCCAAGGTTTTTGACACAAAACCCTATTTACTAAAAAAAATCGAGCAAGTTTTGTGTCAAAAATATTGTTCATTTCAAATAGGTGCTATCAACAACAAATTCTTTCTTTCTCCTTTCTTTTCCGAATTTGCATGTGTGCTGCACTGTACATCACACATAAAAAGTTGGAAAAGTTTTAAAGTTAGTCTAAGCATTGTATTTTGTACGGGGAGGGTACCATTCCAGTAGTAAACATATGCAATAGTCATGCAGCCACCCTTGCACTATGATGCAAAGGTGTGTGCATGGCGCACGGCTACCTGATTGTTCGCCATCGCTAAGGAGAGGGGAGGAGAATGCCATATCTCTATAAATATGCCGCTCTCCTGCTCTGTCCTTCTCATGCAAGGCAGCGCAGCATTTTTTTATTTTTTATTGCATATAAAACCAAGGAAGAAGCACAGTCCATTACACAACCAATATTAGTGGGCTTATCACACTACAAAAATAAGATACATTCTCTATATCGTTATATTCTTCAGTGCTACATAGGAAAATGTATACATAGCTATGCCATCATACACTAAGTAACATACAGTACCTTACATATTAGTGCAAATAGACAGCAACCATATAAAGTTTGAGTGCTTCATACAGTACCAAATTAATGAAATATAAATACCACAAATTATTGCAGAATTATTATACAAAACTGGATAGAGACTAGAAGATGGTATAATAAGAATACAGTGCATCTATATCACAGAATACAAGTTTATACCTCTTATAATATATTACAAGTACCTCATGTTTCCCCAAATCACTTAGGAGTTGAGATAACACAGCAGCTATTATTTTCCTATTTTAACAGTTTTTTTTATGAAGATTTATCATAAATTCTCAATCCAGCTTGTAACCGAATGCCAGACTGGGGCTCCCCATTTTGCATGAATTTCACCCTTTACACTCATACAATTTAAGCTCCATATTGTAAAATGTCAGGAATCTACATCTCCACTCCGAAAAGATGGGGTGTTCTGGATTCAGCCAGCTTGTGGATATATACATTCCTGCTACTGTCATGGCAATAAAAACCACATACCCTTCTTTTTTGGCTTCCCCGGTGACCCACCAATCCTTTACCATCCATAATACTGACAGTAGAGGACCAATTTTAATCTGACCCCAGATAACATTTAAAAAAAATGCCAATCTCTCGAGAAAAGGGATATAAAGCTGGACATGAAAAGAACATATGTACTATTTCTACTTGCACAGCCATTCTCTCTCCTGCCCTATTTATATAATTTCGCTGGGGTGTAATAGAGATTGAATATACTTTTAAAGTATTGGCTCTTAAATCCTGCGGTGGGCAATACTTTACTGCTTATATCAAGTGATTCTCACAATATTAGACCCTCCACTCCGAATCTGGTTTCCCACTTAGGGCCTCATCACTTTGAGACTCGGAAAGCCTCCGACCACAGATCGGAGGCTTTCCGAGTCACACCGTGGGTTTCACTTTCGACTGCCGCATTATGATGCAGGTGGTCGAAAGTGAAACCAGACGGTCATTCCGGCTGGATTCCAATGGGCTCAAGGAGCCCTTCGGCCAGTCGGAGGCCTAACCGTAATCCCAATGGACGGCATTTCCACCATCAGGATTACGATGACAGTTTCCGACAGGATTTCCATGTCGGGCTTTCTGACATTGAAAGCCTGTCGGAAAGCGACTTTGGGGGCTCCTAGCAGCGCCCCCTTCTCTCTGCTGCCTACACCTTGGGGTGCCTGCCATGCAGAGCAGGGATGAACAGATTCTCCCATTTCTCTATGGGAGCTTGTGCTACGGCCAGTTTACGGCCGCAGCACAAGCTTCTATAGAGCAATGGGAGTATACGACCACACCATGTGGGGTTGCAATGTAACGCTGCGGTCGGGACCGCCGACCGAAGGTCGGTCGGTCCCGATTCCGCAACGGTGTCGGGTGGACTCATAATAAGGCCCTGTGTTTTGGGATTGTAGATCATCAGGTAAAGGGCTCCAATCTTGGCCCTCTTCTCAATTGCCTCTATCAAAGGTATACGAAAGACCGACAATTGGTTCTCTGGCAATTTGGTAAGAAAATCCTGAATCTGGAGATATTTAATAAACTGCAGTTTAGTGAGCCTATATTTCTCCTGAAGATTCCAAATGAGCATACCTGCTCACAGTCAAATAGATCCCCCAGCTGAGAAATACCATTCTGCAGCCACCTTCAGCACTTAGATCATGAAATGTAGACAGTAGAGCCAGTGACCCCCCATAATGGTGTGTAAAAATTATGGGGCATATTAGCAAGGGCACTATCGCCGCTTTAGCGGCACTTTTTGCCGCTAATGCGGCGATATTTATATCGCCCTATCAGCAAACTGTCTCTAACAGCAGTTAGAGACAGTTTATGGGCATTACGCTCGTTTTTACCGCTTTGCATGTTAGCGATATTTATCGCTAATGACATGCAAAGTGGGCGTTCCCGACGAACAAACCTGGGAAACACTCCGCTAACAGGCCTATCGCCTATTAGCAAGGTGGCCATGGCCCCAGTTAGCGACGTGAAAAGTCGCACTAACCAGGTCATCGCCATTTATTTAACACCTGCAATTAGCAGGTGTTAGCCATACCTAACATGGGGGTGGATTATGCTGATACGACCACAGGGTCGTATCAGCAAAGTGTTCTCCTTCTCCATGCAACATCGCTGGTTTTTCAGCGATGTTGGCCTCATTTCCCGCTATCACTGGAATATTCATCGCCATAGCGCTAATCGTTGCTAATACAGCGTTAGCGTGGCGATATATTCCAGCGATAGCCGACGATAAAAAAATCACGCTAAGCAGGGTTAGCGATGATTATCGCCTCTTCTTGCTAATATGCCCCTATATTTGGTAATACTCGCCCTCTTTTTCAGTTCCCGCCACAGCCAAATTGCACCTTGCAAGATCTTACATTTTGTTTTCTTGTGGTAGCTAGGTTCAATATTTTTCAAAAAATATCCCCTGGCCTCTTCACCCATAGTGAGCTCATAGATTGAGGGAACATCCGCAGGTTTGAGCATATGCATTCTACCCGTGATTAAAATCCCCATGTTTTGCAACATACATGCCCAATAATATAAAGTTATATTGGGTACAGCCCACCCTCCACAATTTTTTGGGAGGATCATAAATTTAGAGGCTCTTCTTGCCTTTTTAAATCCCCACATAATCCCAAAACACAGACTTTTGATTTTAGCCAGCCACTGACGATTCATCGCCAACGGAATGGCCCTAAGAAGATATAAAGATTTAGGAAATATTTTTAGGACATGCCCCTCCCAAACGACTACAAATGGAGGTGGTCCATTCTCCTAAGATCCTGTTCTATTTTACAAGCCAAGTGAGCCATGTTTAGATCCACTATATGCCCAACATCTGAAAAAATGCATATTCCCAAATAAGTTGCCTCTTCCACCACTCGAGGGTCAAAGAGACCCACATCCTTAGTACCCACCACTTTAGTTTTTGGCTGCTGCGCTGCAAGAGAATTTGGTAAATAGACCCCTATTTGCCAGTGTGATTGTTGGGAAATTTGAAGCTCACACCTCAATCTTACTGACCAAGCTACGTCTCTTGAAATGTATTATGAAGGAGTGTGGAAAAAGTGAATAAAAACTCTTTGAAGATCTGGTTTCCAGCATAGGATTTCTCACAGTCATCAGGATAATACTAGACCTGGAGGAAAATTTCCATTACTAGGGAAGAATCTAGCATCATTTTGGTAATTTGTGTTGCACTTATTATTCAAAAATCACAAAATTAAGGTATTATGCTCCTTTGTATAATTACATTCCGTTCATGGCAAAAAGTTTGTGTGAGTGGACTGGAACAATGTGAGCAATCACAAAGTAAATGACTGCTGTTTGCAATGCTTGTGTTTGTACTTTGTTGGGTGAGATGCGTTCTTGTATCCAAAGTGGATGTGAGGACACATTTTGCACTATAATATAGCGCCAAATGCTAGTTTTGTTTATTGATAATTATGCACAAATTTGCATAATTTTTCTAAAATTTCAAGTAATTTTGCAAAAGCAAACTATGCACACCCCTATTTAATACCATTATGAAGACAAAAAACATGGTAAGAAGAACATTTAGCAACTGTCATTATTCGTCAGAGTCCTGCTCATAGTAAGCATGCCATATCAGACAAACCAAATAAGCATTTCACACATGGAAGCGATTTTTACATGAGGAAACTCATGTACACACAAGATCAAAAACTCTCACACATAATGCAAAATACAGTTCTCTCTGGGCCTGTTGGACCTGGCCTTTTCTGCAGGGTCACCCCCGAAACTTTTTGCCTTCCTCCTCCCTTTTTTCTGACCATGTTTTTGTTAGCTTTATTACTCTGGGCACTTTACCACTGCTAACCAGTGCTAAAATGCATGTGCTCTCTCTCCTTAAAATGTGGTAACATTGGCTTTTCCACAATTGGCATATTTAATTTACTTATAAGTCTCCAGTAAAGTGCACTACACGTGCCCAGGGCCTGTAAATTAAATGCTACTTGTGGGCCTGCAGCATTGATTGTGCCATTCACTTTAGTAGCCCTGTAAACATGCCTCAGGCATGCCATTTCAAAGCCTGTGTGTGCAGTTTTAAACTGCTATTTCGACCTGGCAAGTACTTGCCAGGCCCAAACCTTCCCTTTTATTGCATATATGCCACCCCTAGTGTAGGCCTTAGTGAGCCCTATAGGCAGTTGTATTTAAAAGGTAGGACATGTACCTCTGAATTTTACATGTCCTGGTAGTGAAAAACTATCAAATTCGTTTTTCACTACTGCAAGGCTTATCTCTCCCATAGGTTAACATTGGGATTGCCTTAAAACATAATTTAAGTGCAATTTCCAATTGGGAAACGATAGCAATTTTAGAAAGTTGGCATTTTCTCACTTTAACTATTTTGTGCCTCTGCCTGTCTCGGAATCTACGTCTGGGTTGGGTGACAGCTGGGCTTTGTGCATCTCCTCTAGACAGTCACACAAAGGGAGAAGGGGTGTGACATTTGCATCTTGATAGCCCGTCAGCAGGCTGATGGGCCTTCCTGAGGTAGATTGGGAGGAAGGGGCTGACACTTGCACCTGAATAGGGCTGTGCCTGTCCCCACACAAAGGGCTGCATACCCCCCTTAGTGAGTATGGAGCCTGGGGAGGGAAGGGCAGGGTCTTGTGCACTGCAAATATCTTTCTTTGAAGTCTCCCTACATCAAAGGCTAAAATGGGTATAAGTACTGGACCTCTGACACCATGAACTCAGTTCATTTTTGGGATCTGAGGAGACTGTGTCAGAAAGAGTAGCTGTGTTGCAGGAGGGAATGCCACGTTGCAACATGCCCTGCTGTGTTGACCTGCTGCCTTTTGCCTTACAGTGATAAGGACTGGATCTACTCTCTGCATCCTCTATAACGGCAACTTAAGCAACTCCAGGGGCTTGTTGGCTTGTCACCTGTTCAAGAAGTCTCAGGGCCATCAAATACGTCACTCCTGCAAAGACTCCTGCTGGACCTAGAGCTCCCGGAGTTCTACCCCATTGAGATCGTCCATAACCAGTCCAGGGTGTCAAATTAGGGTTCCTGCAGCTGTTTGCCCGTATGCTGAACGAGATCGCAGTGTCTGCATGCTTTGCCATAGCGCCACTCAACAACAGCCCTCCGCGGCTCAGTATACATCGCTGGAAATCCCAAGTTGAAGGAGCATCCCCAGTGTGGGACCAATCGAGGGAGACTTCTGCATGTGCCTGCTTCCTCCAGCCTGCTGAGGCTACTTTGACTGTCTGCTAAAGTGTCACACAAGGATGACTCAGCGCTGCTCACCGCAACACCGCAGTCTGCCCGAAGGAGGAGAGCTCGACACCATGAGCTCCATTCTTGCGGCTTCCCTCCCAGAAAAGTACTTTGTGTATTGAGACCCAAGAGGTCTCCGTAGCTGACCTGCACGTTATCATGGGCATCTGGATTTGCCTGTAATTACACTGGTCTCACGGGACCTGCAGCTGCCCTACTGCTTCCCTGACTGTCGAAGCAACTTATTCGTTCTAACGCACTCAGAAAGCCTAATTGCCGATCTTCTGCTTGTATCGCCGTTACTTCCCCAGCGTTAATATAAATGACCTACTAGAAGTGCATGTGTTTTCAACGCTGTATTTGCATTCATAACTTTGAGCAACAATAACTCATGAACCATTGATTGGATTTTTTGGGTTTTGGTCTTGTTTGAAACAGTAAAAGAGATACTATTTTTCTACAAAAGTGTGGAGTCTTTTTGTGATGTTTTCACTGTGTTACTGTGTGTGTGTGTGCACAAATACTTTACACATTTGCTCTTAAGTTTAGCCTGACTGCTCGTTGCCAGGCTACCAGAGGGTGAAGACATGT
The DNA here is from genome assembly GCA_963921515.1 of Calotriton arnoldi. Taxonomy (NCBI): domain Eukaryota; kingdom Metazoa; phylum Chordata; class Amphibia; order Caudata; family Salamandridae; genus Calotriton; species Calotriton arnoldi. The sequence continues at coordinate 3,312,016 of CAWUFW010000695.1, read as the reverse complement.
AAACTTTCAGAGGCTTATTTATGAGAGGCTTGCGCCGCCGTAGCATCACTTCTGTTTTTTGCTGTGCGGCGCAAGCCAGATTTACTTAATCAAGTAAATCTGAGGCAGGGCAAAAACCTTACACTTTCACAGAGCAGGCGTAATGAGGAGAATTTTTTTTCATTTCGCCTAGTTTTTTTCTTACCTCCTTTCATGTGTGCTGCATTCTCCAGCAAACATAGAAAGAGGGAAACGCCTCTCTGGATTGTTTTTGTATAGGAAGGTGCCCCTTCCTGCATAAAAACAATCCTGTGTGCAACAGAGGCACCCTGTCAATTGTGCAAGGGTGCCTATGTTGGCATTAGGCAGCATATTGTGGGCCAGCGCAGGGGGAAACGACAGGACAGGAATGCACCGTATTTCATAAATACAGTGCATTCCTTCCCTTTCACATTGGTGTAGGGCAGAGCAGCGAGAAGACTTTTTGCAGTGCTGCCCTTTGCCAGTTCCTCAGAAATGAGGCCCTTAGTGTTTACTACACTTACCCTGACTATGATTGTGGTTCTTGTTGGACGGGGTGCATATCTCTGCCAACCAGAAACACAGGGGCATATGTACAAGGAGTTAACGCCGCGTTAGCGGCACTTTTCTGCCGCTAATGCGGCAATATTTTTATCGCCCTATTAGCAAGCTGTCGCTAACAGCCGGTAGCGACATATTTCTGGCGATACCGGCCGTTTCCAGCATCACCACCTACGTTAGCGATAACTATTGCTAATGACATGCAAGGTAGGCAAAAACGCACTCTAACCCCACTTCGCGATATTTACAATGATCGCCCGGACCCGCGATACGTTAAAAAAACAGCCGCTAAAGCCCGTTAGCGGCTGGGACTTAAGACCAGAAAATAGCTGGTCTTAAAAATGGCTGGTCTTAAAAATGGAGATAACACTTGGGGCCTCATGCCAGCAGGTTTTGGTGCTGGACAGCGCTGCAAGCAATGTTGCTGCGCTGCCTTGCGACAAAACTACAGGGCAGAAATGCGCACCATCAATAAGATAGTGCGCATTCCTGGGCCTCACTCATGAAAAGTGTTGCAGCGCTGCGACAAGACAGTGTCGCAACACTTTTCACTACACCCTTCTTGCAACTCCATGGATGCGCTGTTTTCACTGGACAGCGCTCCATGACGCAAGTAATGACAGATACGTCTGGAATCCTGACGTATCTGTCTGCGCTAATGTCATGCATTGCTGCTGTTGTGCCACAAGCATGACGCAACTCCAGCAATGCATGGGGCCAGCCTATCCCTGTGGCACTGCTTCACCCTTACGCCTGCCTGATGGCAGGCGTAAGGTACTGACGCAGTGCCGTCCTACAATAGTCGCAGTGAAATCTGAGGGATTTCACTGTGCCACTCCTATGAGGCCTTGTCACGTGGGAACGCACACCCTGCGTACATCATACCTGATGCAGGTATGATGTGGCACAGGGCTTCACAAGGTCATGCATATGCCTACATGCGTCACTTTGCAAATACGGCGCTATGTGGTGCTAGTTTTGCCTGGTCCATTCTTGAGGGGTGCCAGGGTGTCGGCGCAGTTGGCAATCCATTGGTGGCGGTTGCGTACTGCGGTGTCATCGTCTGTAAGCATTATCGGAGTGGTGGTGCTGAGGGAGTTGATGAGACGTTCTTCAGTCGCCTTGATCCAGCTGCGAGGGGGGGCGATGATGGCGGTGGTGTACGGTGGGCATGGTGAAGACGTGATGTATACAATGATGGTCGGTCCAGGAGAGTCCGGTGGTGTGGCTGTAGTTGAAGTTCCCGCTGGCGGAGGAGACGTGCTTGACCGTGTGTCCTGCTATGTGGCTTGCTGCGGTGACTAGCTGCTTGAGTCTGATGTTGGTGAGCTTCCCCAGGAGGGGGTGGTGTTCTGGTCTCTGGGGTTGTCCAGGTGGAACTTGAGTTCGCCGAGTAGGATGTTGTCGGTGGATGGGAGAGCCTGGGGTGCAAGGAGGTCTACAATGGTATCACAGAATGGGGGGCCATGGCCCAGGGGGCCTGCAGATGAGGGTGCCGCAGAGGATGGGCTTGGGGTTGGTCCAGATCTGGGAGTTGAGGTGCTTCATGGTCACCGTTGGGTCTTAGAGTGCGTGGTCAGTAGGAGTGTGCTTCTGTAGGTGATGGCAATGCCTCCTCCTGGAGGGTCGGGGTGGTCCTTGCAGGTGATTCAGTAGCCGTCAGTGATGGCGATGGCGATGACCAATCCGGAGCAGAAGTTGGTCCTGGCAGGCGATATGGCGTCCAGCGTTGATGGCGAGGAGGGTGCTGGCGTTGTAGCGGTGGAGTGTCCGAGAGGAATGGTCCTTGGTGCTGAGCGTGGTCCAGGGGCAGACGGACGCAGACGGGCTTGCCTTTGGCACGGGAGACGTCCATTACAACGCAGGCATTACATCGTAATGCCTTTACAACGCTACTCCAACCACGCAGGTGCCTTTACATCGCATTCCATTACAACGCATTGTGAGGTCAGTAATGGGGTATTTTTAAGTTTTAGGGTCGGTATGGGTTTCGTGTGTTGGAGATTAAATTTGGGGTGTGCTTTGGGGTCAATTCTTGAAATTCAGGTGTGTTTTGGGGTCAATTATGAAAATTTAGGTGTGTTTTGGGGTCAAATATGAAATTTGGGGTGTGCATTTGGGTCAAATATGAAATTTGGGGGGTGCATTTGGGTCAAATATGAAATTTGGGGGGTGCATTTGGGTCAAATATGAAATTTGGGGTGTGCATTTGAGTCAAATGTGAAATTTGGGGTGTGCATTTGGGTCAAATATGGAATTTGGGGTGTGCATTTGTGTCAAATATGATTTATAGGGTGTGTTTTGGGGGCTCACAGATGAATTTTAGGGTCCACGGTTTGCTTTGGGGTGCAATGGTTAGTTTTAGGGTTGCACTCACTGAAGTGGGAATAGTAATTTTTACATCTCTGCTATGCAACACCTTCCCTACTGTTGCAATATGCCTAGTATTAGTATGCATTGTAATGGACTGCGATGTAATGGTATGCGTCGTAACTTCATATATACCTTTGGCACACCAGTAGTACGCCCGCTGCGCATGGCCCCACAGCGGCCGCCATTGTGAAGTGCTGCGGGGGGACTGGACAGCTGGGAGTGGGAAAGGCCGGAAAGAACACTGGATGGGGCGTGGACGCGGGGGTGTGTGTGTGAGCGGGTGTTGTAAATATTTAAATGAGAGAAATCTTACATCGATGCCGGTTCCCGTGTCTTCGTTGCTCCTGCTCTCCTGAGTCTGCTTCCAGGAACAGTAAGTAGGCAGCCAGGCTCCCTCCCCAGAGCCAATCACAACGCTGCGATGCGGCTTTGGGATTGGTCATTGTCGCCGGGACAAGGCATGCAGCCAGGGGCTGGAGGGGTGGGCATGTTCTCCACGCAGGCTGTAATGCAGCCTGCATTGCGAACAGGGAAGAGCGCATGACTGCTTTGAGCGGCCTGAGCGGGCCGACCAAACAGTCATTGCGCACTTGAGTGGGCATGCCAATCCGCCCTGCCCTGCTCCATGAGTGGAGGAGCCCTACCCACCCTCCCGCCCGCAAAGGAAACATAGCATGATTACATCAGGAAGTTATCATCATGTGATGATTTTTCCTCTTCTTACACTGCTTGAAAGCAGTGGGGCAATGCTCTTCCGCCATAGTGGATGAGCCACCACTGGGGGTGCGTCATCTACGTGTGCTAGGCCTGATCGACTCGACCCCTGGGCCTCCTGCGCTACGCATCCCACCTTCTCCTTACCTGGACATTGATACCGTGGCGCAATCCGCTGCACTCTCCCGAAATCTGTGACTCAGTCAGCAGGAGCCTCAGCCAGGTGTGATTTCACAAGTCTGGGTACAGCAGTCGCCGCCAAGTCCTCTGCTGAACCTCCCGATGCAGCTGATGCAGCAGGGCCCCCTTAGGCGTGAAGTTGCAGCGCTCCCGCCACACAGGTTCCGGCGCAGCTCAGGGCCTTACCCTCCACAGTGTCCGGCCAGCCCAACATCATCCGGCCTGTGATGCAGAGAGGCGGCACCCACCGTTGGTAATCCCCTCCGTGCACCCCGGTGTAGTGGTGGATCGTAGTATGCGATGCAGACCTCTCTACGTTGGTGCGCAGGAGCGCTTCTATCATTAACAGCTCCAAGGGGCGCAAGGCGGGCTTCTCACACAGGTCAGCAACTTGTCTCCATGAGACCTGCCAGACTTCACCACCAGGTACGGGCGATCGTCGCGCCTCAATGTCTACTGCCACGGCTCATCGACTCCACTCCAGGCTCCAGATGCAGGTCCAGCGAGGCATCCAGGCTCCAGATGCAGGTCCAGCGAGGCATCCAGGCTCCAGACGCAGGTCCAGCGAGGCATCCAGGCTCCAGACGCAGGTCCAGCAAGGCATCCAGGCTCCAGATGCAGGTCCAGCGAGGCCTCCAGGCTCCAGAAGCAGGTCCAGCGAGGCATCCAGGCTCCAGACGCAGGTCCAGCGAGGCATCCAGGTTCCAGACGCAGGTCCAGCAAGGCATCCAGGCTCCAGACGCAGGTCCAGCGAGACATCCAGGATCCAGACGCAGGTCCAGCGAGGCATCCAGGCTCCAGACGCAGGTCCAGCGAGACATCCAGGATCCAGACGCAGGTCCAGCGAGGCATCCAGGCTCCAGACGCAGGTCCAGCGAGGCATCCAGGCTCCAGACGCTGGTCCAGCGAGTCATCCAGGCTCCAGACGCAGGTCCAGCGAGGCATCCAGGCTCTCATCCTGGTCATCCTGGATGTTGGGTGGCTTGCAGGGGTTGTTGATGTGTGCTGCATTTGGCCCCGGCTGCTACATTCTGAATTTTTTTTGTTTTTATGCCTATTTTCTATTGGAGGTTGCAGATAGGCTATTTTTTGCATTAGAGGCAAAAAAAACTCACGTTGGGCTGACTAACATGAGTTTTTCTTGCCGCTAATGGGCCTAGCGGTAGTTTTCGCCCGCTAACGCCGGAATTCCTATCGCCATCGCGCTAATGTTAGCGGCAGTTTTCACCGCAGATCCCTGATACTGTCGCCATGTAGCGACGGCTTGTAAATACGCCGCTAACATGGCCATAGTCTTCAGCGGTAAGCGGCGATAAAAAAACTGCTGCTAACTAGCGTTAGCGATAGTTATCACCAGTCCTTGTACATATGCTCCACAATTTCTAACAAGGGCCCTTCCCCACTTACTTGCCATTACCCCAGTGGCAATTTTAATGTCTGCCAATTCACCAATATTACAAAAGAAACCAATACTTGTTTGACCTGACCTTGGGCTGTCACAGACAAATGAATTATACCAGTGACAAGGTGATTTATTTAATTGGACGCCCCTGTGATCTCAAATTAATTGGACTGACCACAAGAAAAGTAAAAAAATGGGCATTACTGAAAATAAAAGCGACATAGGATGGTGTCATACTAATACCAAGCTAACAACGTATTTGCTAAAATAAGCCCACAGTGAGAATCACCTTAGATGGACCATTTTGTTTCAGCTTTACATTTCTACTGGTCAGCAAGAGCCAATGAAGTTACTCTTAACTGAAGAACAACGATGGATCTTCAAACTAAAATCTAATTTACAAGGGCTGAATTCCATAGCACCCTCGGACAAACCAGACTGTTCTGTGTTGTAACCAATCAGGAAATATACATATACCTGCAGGGACAGTTCTAGGATTTTTGGGGCCAGGGGCGAAGGGGAATGTGCGAGGCCCCTCTCATCTTCAAAGTGACACCTTCAGGGCTCCGGAAGCTGCTTTGTGGGGACATCTCCTGGGCCTCAGCTCCTCCTCTAAGCCTCCTACAAGCACATCTTTTACAGCTCATATCATGCTGAAGGTGTGAGAATTGCTTGGGGCTGAGAGTTAAAACTGTGGGGGCACTAAAGTGCTGGACAAAGGCGTCCCGCTGTGTCTCTGAAGGGCTGCCAGGCAGGAGGCCTAATTGCAGGACAAACCTGCAAAATGTGTCTCCTTGCAACTGATGGAGCAAGGTAAATAAGAAAAATTTTGAACCCCCTAATATTAATACTAATAATTAATTCTATTAATTGTTTGGAGACTAATCAACATTTTACGTCTTTATAGACCTCTTTTATAAAGGATAACCGCCAATACCTGTTCAAAAGATAACCTACTAACGCTTGTCTACGTGATATAAATAATAACATAATGGTTTGCGTATGACACTAAAATAATGTTGCATGATTTGTGCTATGTAGTAAATCGTATTGTGGCAAAAGTATGCGGATGGTAAGTAAGCATAGCTTTATATGTTGCTTTTGCTAGGTAACAACTAAATGGGGTACGTAGAATGACGGGTGGGAAACGAAAAGGCTTATTTTCTTTGTTTTGATTATGATTGTGTTTGTTTTCATAATAGTTCATACGGGCCTGCTAGGCCGCTGTTGTAATCTTCCTGCATGTGCTGAAGATAGAATGTAGAATGGTATTAGCTCACAGATCGTGGTGATTCATTCGAACTGGGAAAGCGTTGCTGTTGAGACCTGATCTGTCGGTGGTTGCATCGAATAAAGCACAATTTGGATTTCACACCGTGTGAACCGGCTTTTATTACTGGCGACGAGTTGCTCCTCACTGGGGACAAAAGTGAGCAACCACCGATTCCCCTGTGAACCCATGCTGTGAAGATGCCCGAGTGGAAATTGACCTGAAACGTCAAGCGACGGGACACAACTGCAACTACAACAATTCCCAAGCGTGTGTATGCAGGAGAAGATAAATTGGCTGATTTCTTCCGAATTCGACAAAAGTAAGCAAACATGGATGAGTGTCAGTTACAAGCTTACTTTTGAATCCTCGCCATCGCGTGCTTCCTGCCTCCTGCATTCCAGCGCAGCTGACATCTTCTTCGTTCCACTCGTCTTGGATTGTTCTTGGATTCTTCCTGCACTCACGTCGCGTTGACACTGACACTGACGTCGGGTCACGCAACGTGCAACGTGGCGGCCATCTTGGTTAAGTTGTTAAGTCTTTATTACCGATCTCTGTGTAAACGATCAGTCCAACACAACGCAACGTGTACTTGACATCGCTGGCCCCAACGAGGGTGTACCACAGACTTTATTAACGGTGAGAATTTGTTTTATTTACTATTAGGTTGTGATCTCGGATTTTGGTTCTACTTGAGAAGTAAAAAAATTAATAAATATGACAACATCCACCAGCATGTCCCAGCCTCCCGCATTTTTATCTGAGAAAGGAGATCCAATTCTTCCCTGGAAGAGGTGGAGGAACCTATTTGATTCCTACATAGTGGCAATTGGGGGAGAAAAATGTTCTGCCTTCAGAAAACAAGCAATATTACTACATAACTTAGGTGTGGAAGGCAGGAATATCTATGACAGCATGGATCTCATAACAATAGGCAATGGGGATGGCGAACCTGCAGACGTTTATGAAATGTCTATGACAATGTTAGAACGATACTTTGGACCACGAATCAATGTAGTTTTGGAGCGTCATAGATTTTTCACCCAAGAGTCCAAGGCCCAACTGAACGTGTGGCTGACTTATGTTGCTTCTCTAAAAACCTCGCATGCACATGTGATTTTGGTGAACTTTCAGATTCCTTGTTAGGGATCAACTTGTAAGGTGTACCAACAGCTCAAGGGTACAAGAAAAGCTTTTATCAAAAATCCGACATTGTCTGAAGCAGTTGTAATTGTGGAAGGTGTGGAGAATACTTCCTCTTGGGTAAAAGAAATAAGGAAAAATCGTGAAGATGGAAGTCTGCCTCAAAGTGAAAATGCAAGGAAGGGTCAAGATGGTGTACGTACCCTGTCTGAATGTGACATTAGTGATGAACCTTCCGACAACATTGCGAAGGTGTCTGTGAACACGAAGAATAAAAATGTCTCTAAGAATGTCCAACCCCACGCAATTCCTGGCAAGGATACTCAAGCACGTTATGAGCGAGATCCACATCAACGGCGCTCCTTTGATCGAGAAAGGAACAGTAATGACAACCAAAGGGTGCGATGTTATAGATGTGGCAGTTTTTCCCACTCTTTTAATTTTCCCAATTGTTATGCTAGGGACTCGGTATATAATAACTGTGGGATAAAAGGACATTATGCTCGTGTTTGCAAGTCTTCTAAGGGGGGTCGCGCAACTGAAAGTACTTCTGATGCTATCCGCACTCTTGTTATCTCAAGCATTTCTGAGAGGGGTGGTGATGTTGATTCTGAAAAGATTGTTATGCCGTTTTGTAACATATCTGTGGATGGGAGTGAATTCAGGGTAATGGCTGATTCAGGTTCCCCGTTTACCTTAATAGGGAACAAAATATGGGATGAGGTTGTGGGACTTGAGAAGGTGGCGTTCTGCCTCCGGACATCTCTCCACTTAGTTATGGAGGATCTCGCGTGGACATTGTTGGGTATGTTGTGGCAAGAATTATGTTCAAAAACAAGGAGATTGTGGGAAAAGTTTATGTGGCTGTGAGAGGAGACAACCTTCTAGGTTGGAGGCATCAACGCGACTTGGGGATAATTCTTAATCCAAATGCTAAGAACCCACAAGACCAAGTTATGCTGATGGATGATATAGTTGGGAGTCCACATGAACAAGTTATGTTGGTGGATACGGTGGATAAAGGGGACAAATATTTTACAGATTTTCCTGAGGTATTTTCGGATGATCTTGGTTGTCTCAAAGGTTTTGAGCATCGGATCATTCTTAAAAATATAGCCAAACCCTGTGTGCACAAGGTACGAAGGGTGCCGAATTTGATGGTTGAACTGTTGAGACTTGAGCTTGAAAGGCTGCTGAAGTTGGGTGTAATTGAGGAGATTGAGGCCTCGGAGTGGTTAGCTCTGGTGGTTTTAGCACCTAAGGATGGGGGTTCTGCTGTAAGGATGTGTGTGGACTTGCACGGATTGAACGAGTGGATCTGGGTAGACCGCCAACCTCTCCCGAATATATAAGAGTCTATCAGTTTGCTGAAAGGAGCCAAAATCTTTAGTGTATTGGATCTTTCGTCCGCGTATCACCAGATAATGCTTCATAAAGATTCCAGACATTTGACATCCTTCGTTACTCCCTTGGGAGCGTATCAGTTCCTGAGAATGCCCTTCGATTTAGCCTCGGCGGCAGCCTGCTTTCAGAGAATAATGAAGATGGTCTTGGGAGGTCTACCTAATGTCTTGTTTTTTCAAGATGATATTTTGGCTTATGGTGAAGATGAGAGTGAACATGAGGGTGTTTTGAGGTCTGTATTGAGCAAATTGAAAGAGAAGGGGCTTACTGTCAAGAAGGATAAGTGCCGCATTGGGCTGAAGTCGGTTACTTACCTTGGTCACGTCATTTCTGGTGATGGAATACAACCCAAGCTGCAGCTTATGGAGAGCATTGTCAAAGCTCCAGCTCCTGAAGACAAAGAGCAAGTTAGGTCCTTTTTGGGAATGGCGGAGTTCTACTCTAAGTTTGTGAGAAATGTTGCCAGTGTTGTAGAACCCATTAGAGTTTTGTTAAAGAAGGGGGCGCGTTTTGTCTGGTCACCTGAATATGAGGAAGCATTCAAATCAGTCAAGTCTGAGATTGGGAGAATGCCAACATTAGGACACTTTGATACTAAATTGAAAACTATCTTAACAACTGATGCCAGTCTCAAGGGACTTGGGGCTGTTCTTTCTCAAGTTGTCAATGGCGAGGAGAAAGTAGTGGCTTTTGCTTCCAGAGCTCTAAGAGAGGCTGAAATCAACTATTCTTGTATCGAGAGGGAGGCTCTGAGTGTGTTTTGGGCGATACGGCATTTCAAGTTTTATCTTTGGGGTATTCCATTTACTGTAAAATCTGACCATCGCCCCCTTGTTCAAATTTTTTCGTGCTATCACAGTGACCATGTGACCCCCAGGCTTAAGAGGTGGAGTGAGGGTCTGCAGGAGTTTAATTTTCGTGTACAGTACATCTCAGGTCAGAGTAATAAATCTGCTGACTGTTTGTCACGGTTGCCTTTGGATGTTGAACACAAAGGGGAAGAGTTTGAATATGTGAATTGGTTGACTGAGCCCTCGTTGTCAAAGGATGAATGGTTGTCCTGTGCTAGCAGTGATAAGGTGTTTTCCTCCCTTAAGGTTGTGATTACTAAGGGGTGGCCAGGGTACAAAGATCTTGATTCTGATCTGAAGTCCTTCTGGGCTGTGAGAAATGACCTCACCTTTTGCCAAGGGAATCTCATGAGAGGAGGCAGAGTGGTGCCGCCTAGTGAGCTTAGGAATAGAGTAGTCAATATAGCCCATGAGGGACATTTGGGAAGGAGCCTAACCAAGGCACGTGTCAGGGAGAGATACTGGTGGCCTGGGATGGATCGGATGATAGAGAGTGTGGTCAAAGACTGTCATTTGTGTGCCGTTAACGATAAGTCTCATGTGACTTTGTCATGCCCTCTTTCCCTAGTGGAAGTACCTGATGCTGTTTGGACCAAATTAGGGTTGGATATAATTGGTCCCTTTGAGTTGATGCCCTCTCATGAGAGGTTTGTTGTTCTTTTAGTGGACTATACCTCAAAATGGGTGGTTTCCAAGTGCATGAATACTGTTAATTCAAGGTCAGTGATTAAGTTCTTGAAGGATGTGTTTGTTATGGAAGGTATTCCCAAATATTTGGTCACTGACAATGGGGTGCAGTTCATCTCCCATGAAATGTTTGATTTTCTTGGGAATCTTGGAATTATTCATCAGAAGACTGCCCTATATTCTCCACAGGCTAATGGCCTCACAGAAAGGATGAATAGGGTTGTCAAAAGTTGTGCTCAGCGGGCACAAGATTCTAGAGTCTCTTTCAGTGAAGTGTTGAGAGAAACTTGGTGGGTGCACCGTACTGTTCCCAATGCTATTTCCCAAAAATCGCCTTTTGAAGCCCTGAGGGGGAGGGTGGCGAATTCTAAACTAAATCCTGTATGGCTCCCTGCCTGGAAGAGCAGTGGTGTAACTGATGAATTGAGAAAGACTAGGCTCGCTGATTACCAACAGAATTACAAACTGCGGTATGATGACAAGATGTCAGTGAGGGAGAGGAGGTGGAACTTGGGTGACCGTGTCTTGGTGAAAAAAGCTAAGCGTGGTCACAAGGGTTCATCTAATTTTCTCGGCCCTTTTGTCATCACCGCAATTAAGAAAAATGTTGTGACTTTGGACAATGGATGTACCTGGAGTATGTCCAGACTGGTTAAATTCTCTGAGATATCTCACCAAACTTCTGGTAACCATGGTTGTGTTTCTGAAAAAAAGGACACAAGCACTGGTAACCATAGTTGTGTTTCTGTAGATAGGGACACAAGCACTGGTTATCCAGACAGACACAGGCATGTACCTGTGAAGTTCAAAGATTATGTTTTGTGTTAAGGTAACTATTGCATGCTACTTTCACTTTTCCTAGTGTTTAAAACCATCTTTCCTTTTTGCTTATTCTTTTAGTTTTTCTTATGCAACCTGTCATTACATTTTGACATCCCCTATTATGTTGTTTTATATGATTTTGTAAGGGGGATGTGTTGTAATCTTCCTGCATGTGCTGAAGATAGAATGTAGAATGTGATTAGCTCACAGATCGTGGTGATTCATTCGAACTGGGAAAGCGTTGCTGTTGAGACCTGATCTGTCGGTGGTTGCATCGAATAAAGCACAATTTGGATTTCACACCCTGTGAACCGGCTTTTATTAGCCGCACTGTAAAAATGGCTGCCGAGGCAGATGAGCTAAAGTGCGCAGGTGCAAAATGGCTTCCAATTGGGAGAAAGCTGTTGCCAATGACACGTGATCCGAAAGTAGAGCCCAGAATGAAAAGACCAAGGTCACCATGACCTGACACCGGAATGGGTGCCAAAAAGGGGACACAGCAAGAAAATGCATGGGAATCAGAGATGCGACTGTGAATTAACAATGAACTGTTTTAATAAAGATACAAGAAAGTTACAGATGAGGACTTGTCAATCGTATTGGTAATGTCCTAAAACCGTGTGAAAGGACGAAAATTATAAACATTGTCGGAACTGGTTTGAACAAGGAGGGCAATGAGGAGATGCTTGCCACCCCTCCAATGGACCAATTAGCGTGAATCTCGCCCCAAAGATTGAAACATTCCTGTTTAGTAAGCTAGTTTTAGGGTATAAGAGGACCTACTCTAAGTAGGAGGCGCTATATTTTCATACATAATTTTTGAGCACAGAACTTTGACGCTGGAGAATCGCTGCTATTTTCTTTAGGCAATTTTCTTTAAATTTAATTAATCGTTTTGCTTTTTAATCTGACTGGGAAGAAAGGAGATCGATGCGGAAAACCTGTATAGGTGGTCCGTTGAGGAGGCCTGTTTAGCGGGACAGTCAGTCAGATTTTGGGGAATACTATGCTGTGATCTGCTGTGACGAACTTTATTTTTCCATCCAAAAGGGTATGCATAAATTCTCTGAACTTTATTCTTATAATGATAATAAATGTATTAACTGATTAATAAAATGGAAATTTCTTTATGCATTTAAATAATTAGATAAACTTTATTATAATTAAAACTACGAGTCTGTGGTTCTTTAGCTCAATTATAAATGCAAATGTTTAATAGGTTAAAGTGATTGAGCTGGTCTTAATCACCATCAACTGATTCCTACTAGTTGGTCCATCGACCAATGAACGGAATACCTTTTGGTGTTTTGGAATTTGACAGGATTAAAATCTAATTATGTATGATGTTTAAAACAGTTATCTTGTCAACAGTAAAAAGGTATCCCGCTTCCTTCCAGCCTTCATCATAGCTTTCTCCTAGGTAGTAGTGGATGAGATCCAGGGAATATTTGAGTGAGTGAATGTATATGCGGTGTTATGGGCCCCACCGTCATATTGGTATAGTTGTGGAAAAAGGAGTGTTTCCGACCTGGATGTTATGTCCATAGGAGAGGAAAATATATTAGTCGTGCTGGATCACAACTGGGACAAAAGGAAGTGCCCCCCTCCACTGGGCCTCCTCACACCATCCCTGAGTGGCCCAGGGAGCCCCTCCCCCCTGCCACGGGCCCAATTGCAAAGAGACACCTTTCTTTCAATTGGATCAGCAGTGGTAAATGAGGACCGGTGTGGTGTTGCAATTGTACGGTGGTAGGCTGAGTGGGAGGCCCTGGGCAGCTGCCCACACTGCCCATGCCTAGCGCCGGTCCTGTATACCGGAATCAATCACTTTATTTACAATTTCCACAACATAGGGATTCTTCACTGTCCACTCCCTTTCTGTTCACTGAGGTTAACCTAGTATAACATAATAGCGCTTTTTACTGATACATTTTGCAATTTTACACGTGACAAGTACGAGGTCCATTAAGCTCATAATACATTTTGATGATACCAGTTTTTTAAAAGTCACTCCAACGAATTGAAGCATAAAGTAGTAGCGTCCTCTAGCCTTTATAAATACTAACCGCAGCTGCGCATTAAGGGGCCTATTACGATGGCGGTCGTAAAAACTCCCCGACCGCCATGGTAGCGGGAAAAGACCGCACCGCATGGACCGCGACATCACCGCCGGTCGAATTACGATGACCCGCGGTCGAAATCCGACCGTGGTGGTCGGATCGCTGAGCCTTAACATTGCGGCGGTTGCTGCTGCCCGCAGCACCGCCGCAATGTCCAAAGGAGCATGTCCTGCATTTCCCTGCACTGCGTGGCAGGCACTGCACAGTGCCTGCCACCAGGTACAGGGAAATGTAGGGGACCATGGGTACCCCCAGTGCACCCACACCCCCAAAACATTGGGGGCCCGCAACGGGCCCCCGGAAGGCAATCTCCGCATGCCTTTCCATGGCGGTTTGACCGCTGAGGAAAGGCTGGCTACCGCCGGCATCATAATCCTGCTGGCGGAGCCTGCCCTGCACCGCCACCAGTATCCCGGTCCTGCTCCGTCCGCCAGGCAGGAGTGCGGATGGCAACCGGCGGAAAAGCGGTGGTCGGAATTTCCCACCGCTGCGGTCACCACCGCCATCCTAATTTGACCGGCGGTTTTCTTCGTTGCGATCGCGGGTGGATGTCCACCGCCGGTCCGGCGGGCACCACCGCCAACCCGGCGGTGGACATCCAACCGCCATCAAATAGACCCCTAATTTCGACAAAGATTACTACATTGGTCTGTAGCATATAAATAGCACATCGTTAAATTGAAGTGCATCACAGCAGCCTACTCTAGTCTTTGAAATAAAAATCTGCAGCCACATTATAACAACACTAAAATTTCAATAGGTTGTATTTGATTGATTTGTAACGCATTGTAACAATGCACTGTAGTCTTCAAAATTCGAACCCGCAACCGCCTGTTGACATCACGCACCCTCCACAGATGATGTTGCATGTAATTTATTCACACGGATGCTGCAAAAGTGCCACCCGCTCCACTGCCTGGGCACAAAGCTTCTATTAGAAGTAAATGGTGAGCACTTCCTTGAATACAATGCCATATAAAAAAAACGTTTTTATTGTTTTTCAGTTCTATTTGCATACATCTTACCTTCATATAAACAAAGTATCAATATAGCACAGGGTGAGGCTCAACATGACCATGGCCATTATGATATTTGTGCTGCGAAATGACCCTCAGGTAGTTGAAGTTGGAGCGAGGGAGTACAACTAGCCCTTTAAGGTTGGTGCCACACTTGAAATGTCGGGGCATTACAAAATGGATCAATTGTATCTTCGTTAAACCAGAGTTAAACCAGAGTACTGGCTAGTACAAACACAAATCCCATAATATTCTTAAAGTCCCTTTTCCATGATGATTACAGGCATCTCATATTATCAACGTGTATGAAGGATTTCATTCAGACAGAACAGCAACCAATCAGGTAATGGCTGCTTGGCCTCACTCTTCAGCCAGAGCTGCCCACAGAGCCGGGGGGGGGGTGGCGAGCAGTCAGCACATGTAGCTGCCCACGGAGCTGGGGGGCGAGCAGTCAGCACATGTTCATACTTTGAGGTTTTGCTGAAGCCTTAGCATTGGCACACCTGCCTCACCCTCTTTAAATATGAACTCCCTCTCAGGCCAAATTGGCTGACGCTGTAGAGGAAGTACAAAGGATTCCATCCTGCTTATTTGTGGGTTTTGTGAATAGAATCAAACACACAACTACATGGCTAGAACAGCCTGGTCAGGGATGGGGAGATGGGTGTGAAGTGCCGGGACATGAAGGTTGACGGAGGATATCTATACGTATGCTCTCTTCTCATGACAGCCCACATGCTTGGGGGTTACATGCACTAGTTAACAACTAGCCTGGGTGTAAGGAAATGCCTCATTTTACATGTTCATCCCCGCCTTTTTAGACTGATGCTGCTAGTTTTTTGACTCAGAGAGTGCACTGAGGCCTGCTAACAAGACCTCAGTGCCAGTGTATGTAAAAGTTTATTGTTAAATTAATAAAAATCATTATAATCGTATTCTGTTCATATCTTAGTTATATCAATTCATTTCATTATTAGTGATAATGTCTCAATATAAAAAATAAATACCTGCCGTACCAACAATCATAGCTATCATACTCAAATATCAAAATGCTGTTACGCTGTCCCTTCGAGGAAGCTATATTTAGTGCAAACACATAGCCATATATGATAATAATAAATTGTAACCTAATCTATAAAGTGCATCCGTGCCTAATATCTGTATTCAACTGAGTCCTATTCAGACAACCTACCTACTCCCTTACTGCGGACAAAACATCATCCTGGATCAATGTTTTCTCAGCTATCAGGATGAACTTGACAGAATGCAATGTTAAGATTGCTGTTGTGCCCTAAAAGGCATGCTATAATTGCTTGGCGGCAAGTACCAGTGTTCTAACCCTTTACTATACAAAAGATATGTTGAACTGGATACATCCAATTGGCAAGTACTGACTTACTTGTACGTCTCTAATATATGGTACTCAGGGCATGTAAGGCAGAGTGTTCACACAGGGCTGCAGCACTGTCTGTGCCACCCTGATTGTAACAAGGACAAAATGGACACAAGCCTGCCACTGCAGACTGAAAGGGTAGTTTTTACACTGCTAGTTCGACTTTTCCATTGTAACTAATGGCAAAGCCCCAACTTCCCTTGATAATATATGTAAGTCTCCCCTAATGAAGGCCGATAGAGCCCTATGGCAGGGAGCTATATATTTCTATGTAGGGCATATATTTTTCATATGTCTTAACAGCAAGCCTTCCAGATTGTCGTTTTGCTTTAGAAAAGTTAGTAGCTCCATTGGCTAACACATGGTTACAGACTGGCACCCCAGCCTGGCTAACCTCTGAATGAGACTAGCTATGTAAGTCAAGTAAGGTATCAAATTAATCATGGTATTAAACCAGACCTGATGCCCAGGTCGAATTTAATGTCACTATTAATGAAAGTAACTTTTAGAAAGTTGCCACTCTGCACTCCAGCTAGTCCAGCGACCTCACAAAGGCCATGGCACACAGACAGCGTTCTGCCCATATGTGTGAACAACTACCCAGCCCAGGAACAAAGGCAGTTGATGCAGAGCAAGGTGTTACATCCACTCTCAGAGTGGCCACTTGGGGTGTTAGCTGAAAAGGCGAGCTTCAAAAGGGAAGCCGTCTATGAAGGGCCGGCAGCAACAACAACCCTGAGCAGGATTGGATGGTTTTTGTTCCTGCAGACAATTATGAGACAGAGTGGGAAAACCCGTCCTCAAAGCAGTTTTCTCATGGGTGTGTAGCCCACTGGTAGCCACACCTCTAGGGTGGGCTACCGAGTTCCTGGTGACCAAGGAAGGGTTGTGCCATATTGAAAGGGGCATGAATGGGGCACTCTGGGATAACTAGATGCCACACACTGCAGGAAACACAACACTAGGTAGGAGGGGACCCAGTAGCCCATTGACTAGTGACCTCTTGGTCCCCTCAGGGCTCTTTCCTGGGATAAATGTGACACAACTGTCACCCTGCCCCTCAGAAATTGGAGAGAGGATCAAAGAAGAACTGCCCTGCTGCCCTTGAAGGTGCACAAAGAGAGGCTGCACCGTCAGAAGGACTGCACCTTCTGCACTTGGTTAGCGGTGTTTGGACTATACGAGGTGATTCACTATTCATTACCCATTCCAATATGGCGCTGATGATATTTGACAATAATAATGACTCTTTTTGATATAGGACGAGGCGATTCACTATTCATTACCCACTCCAATATGGCGCTGGTGGTATTGGTACTGTAGTCACCTCCTTGCTTTCTGGGAAGGCTTTTTGAATCCCTAACGGGACGAGGAGTCCGTCTTCATCTTATCAGGGTGCGGCACGAAGATACTTTGTTACAGGTATGTGCAACGCTGCGGGCCTTTTTAGATTAGAAGTTTATATTAGAAGTATATAGTCTTTTGGAAGCCGGTACTGACATTTGGCCGTGCTTTCTTCTACTGTTCTTACAGGATACCCCGTACTGCAG
Source organism: Calotriton arnoldi (assembly GCA_963921515.1). Lineage (NCBI taxonomy): Eukaryota > Metazoa > Chordata > Amphibia > Caudata > Salamandridae > Calotriton > Calotriton arnoldi. The sequence goes on along the minus strand of CAWUFW010000695.1, from coordinate 3,294,527 downwards.
GGACCTGTTGAAATTAGCGGGATTATAGTTTCTGTTCCTCTTTTCAGCGTAATGACACTTTGACCTGGATTTGCTTGTCTATTATATAAGTGGTAAGTGTAGAACAATTTTCGAATTTAATGTTGGTATACTATTTATATGTTTGATTAGTGTTATGGATATTGTTTTTGTTATGCTCTCTTACAGGGTCGCGATTGGGGTTGAACAATCTTATTTAACCCCTTTACTCACAGCGAACATTCCATCACGGTGCGGCGGTTTAAAGGAGTGAGCGGGCCGCGTCGGCCAACGGACGTGCGCAGCACTACCGAGGTAGTGCTCACGACAGCCGTTGGCCAACGAACGCTATGCAAAGGGGTTAAGACTTTGAATTATTTTTTATAGAGAATCTTTACTTGGAATCAACATTGAATATAGAGGTAAGCCTTACCTTGAGAGTTTGGCGATTTGTGATCATGATAAGACGTAATGAACAACTGATGCCTCATGCCTTGTGTGCTTTGAGCTAATTTTGGTTTTTATTAATTCAATCTTTGCAGAAAGGATTTTGGAATAAGATATTAAGGTACCATCCTTTTACTTTTTACGTATTTGTGCTGCAATGGAGTTTGCAATGCACTGGTGGTTCAGTAATACTTAATTGCACATTGGCTAATGTATGGTTTTGTGTCGACTCACTTACACGTAGGTGACATTGTGAAATTGGATGTTTATGTAAATACTGAGTTGAACATTCCGAACTTTATTATTGTACATTTATTGTGTTTACATGTTTTATTTTAGCATGAAAATTTGCACAAATTCTTTTGCTTTGACTAGTCCCTTGACGCACAAAGGTTATGTGTGGGCTTACATCATGAATAATGTGTTTATACAAAACTTGGTGTATTACAAGTACTTTTTGTATTACTTCCAGCCCTGAGGAAGTCGTAGGGTTTATGCCCAAAGATGACGAAACGCGTTGGCGTAAGGGAATGGAAGATCCTGTGTAATAAAGGACCAAACAAGCCCAAAGAAATTGAATTATTTGTTCCTTTATATGTTTGTACTGCTATGTTATTATGCGTAGTGCTTCAGAAATTGTAAAACGCTTTGTTCAATCATTGATTGAGAAATTGGGGAATTTGGGTGGATGTTCTCCTTTTGAATGCACCGCAGGATATTTGTTACTGTTTCTACTTGATTTCTAGTTGTAAATTTGTATGAGCGCCTGAGGACCCTCTTCACCCACTTTAGTTAACGGTGTTTGGACTATGCCTGCTGCTTATGGTTTGGGGAAAAGTTTATTCCTAGCCCCAACTTACAGCAGTGGCTCCAAGGATAAGTCAGCTGACACCCTGGAACCAACTCTAGGGACACAAGAGCTGAAGAAGCCCAAATCAACAAGTTGTAAACCACTGCAAAACCTTTGTTACTACCAGTCGCAAGGGGCAGAAAAGGACAAATCCGAGATAGCCGAAAGTTGCACCAGTGTCTGCCGAACCCGAGAGTGCTATCAAAAATCTGATTCATTGTACTCAAGGAACACTAGCCCCAACTAAGGATTTCACCCCAACCATTGTGCAAGGAGACTAGTAGCACAGCATTGGCTGGGCTGCTACTGCAACATTGAGGATTTCGAAGGACCCCCGATCTCAGTGGCCAAAGCCACCCCTCATCACTGGTGGACCGAGGGACCACCACAAAGACAACCCCAAGAACTCCACCACAACTGGAGCATCCTTTGAGCATATTTTGGCTGTCTCCTTAGCATCAGGACCACTCCATTGATGTCTAAGGAAGTTGTCCTGTAAAGTTTGGAACTTGCCTTAAAAATGCGCTGGTGGCCAGTTAGCTGTCCAAAGTATTCTCTCTGGCCCGCCAGGCCTTTTCCCTGCTGGATTTGGTCACCCCACCCAAGCCGGAGCACCCGCACTAACTCTTTCAAAGTTTTGAGAAGTTTACAAACTTTTTGTTGACCAGTGCTTGTTTGTGATTGCATTTACAAGTGATAAAAATATCTATCTCTGGAACCCTCTGGTGGATTTTGATAATCAAGATCTCTAAAAATAGGCTCTATTTTTTATAAATTGTTGTTGTTGTTGTTTTTGTTGTTGTTGTTGCTGCTGTGTCACTTTTTTATTTCCTTGTTGGGTGCTGTTAAATATTTTAGACAGAGGGGCTTATGTAGAAAAGGCCTGTGCCGCCGGAGCATCACTTTTTTTGACACTCCGGTGGCGCAGGCCTCTCAATAATATCTATGAGGCGACGCAAAGCCACCCTCCGTGGCTTTGCATGGCCTCATAGATATGGAGTAAGGCAAGGCAGTGCAAAGCACTGCCTTGCCTTACTCTGCGTCAAAGAGACGTTCCATGGGCGTTGTGGAGGGTGTTCCCACGCAACACCCATGGATTTTGATGCAGCCCCAGATTCACAAAATCACATAAACCTGGGGCAGCGTCAAAACCTTACACCTTCCCAGAAAAGGGCATAACGAGGAAACAGGTTTTAATTTCTCCTTGTTTTTTCCTCTTTTCATGTGTGCTGTGTTCTGCAGCACACATAGAACAAGGAAAACACATCTCTGGATTGTTTTAGTGCAGTAAGATACACCTTACTGCACAAAAACATTCCTGGCAACAATGCAGACACCCTTGCACCATTGTGCAAGGGTGCCTGCATTGGAACCAAATTGTATGCCTTGCTGAAAGGACAGGAATGCACTGTATCTCATAAATATGGTGCATTCCTTTCCTTTCAAATTGGCATAGGGCAGCACTGCAATAAGACTTGAGGCGCTGTCCTACGTCAATGTTTTGTAAATGAGGCCCTAAGCTTCTTTGCCAAGCCTTACTGCTTGCAGCCACAGCTACCCAGGGTTGATCTAACGTTAAGTAAACAAGGCTGATTGGACCCAGGGGGGTATCTGCAAGTGTACTCCACGATAAGGCCTCACAGCGATATCATATAGTACACCCAAATCCTCACAATAGGTATTCCAACCTCTCAACATCATCCATGATACGCATTAAACAAGTGTCACATACTTGTTCCAGTTTACGTGGTCTCCAGTCATGAATGGCTACTTAGAATTACTGAGGAGAGTGGTAAGAGAGAGAAGAGTGCAGATTAAACAAGCATTGCCATAGCCAAAGGTCTCGCTTTTGGGACCTTATAAGTATTTAGTTATGCAGCACAATATCCTTGGTGCAACAACATCAACTGTTGCATAGCTAAACACTTATAAGGTACAAGGTTTAGCCATGCAACAGCTGATGTTGTTGCACCAAGGATATTGTGCTGCAAAACTAAATACTTATAAGGTCCCAAAAGCGAGACCTATTGGCTATGCCAATGCTTGTCTTTTTACTTTTGATTTACTGTTCCAAGATGGTGGATGCCCATTTTGAGCGGTAAATCAAAAAAGCGAACAAAGCGCATTATTAATAAAGGAGCAGCTCATTAGCACAATCTATTTGATCTGTGGTGTTTTTACACACATCATTATAAGGTGTGCTAGTCCATTTGTTTTAATTTACACAAATAAAGACAAAATTTTCATTCTTAATGAACGCCCAGGACTTGATCTGTGGTATTCTGATACATGGATACCGAGAGAGCTGGCAACCCGGATGCACACTTTCTGCAAGCATGCATGCAGCGCTTTACTCATACCCTTCACATAAGCGTAGAAATACATCAGCAGCTGAGATGGCACAAGAGTCCCTTTTATCAGAATAAAAGCACGGCCTAATTTCAAATACCACCTTCCTATTTTACAGTGGACTGACAAAGACTGTGGCGAAAAAGCTGCGTAGCTATTTAATAGGCACACTCCTATTAATCACTTTTCATTGTAGAGCATTTTAAGTCATCCATTACAGCCAGTGGCAACATAGTAGCACCTCCAACACTTGTGTGCTGGTGTTGACAAGAGAAAATATGTGCTGTGCTCCTCTTGCCTGTCCCTCCTCCCTAAAACTCCCCACACTTCTTTTTCTACCTTTAATTGTGAAAGGAGGCATAAATCATCCAGTTAGCTGAGTAGTTTAATAACGTGGAATTGATAATGTCACTGACAGTGTTATCATCACTTCATCACTCCCATGCTTACATCTGTGACACCCAGTAACAAGTAGTTAAACAAGTTTGATGTAGCTGTGTGGCAGGCCGCATTGTGAGTGGTAGCACGTTTGGGTGAGGTAGCGACCGAGTTACAGGCAAGTTTATAGTAGGAGAATCAATGTATTTGCATGTGCTGTTTTTTTAATTTTTGAGCAGTCAGGATAGCATGGTTTTTGATGGCAGGAAGCCTGCAGAAAGGCATAGCGATGATTGCCGTCCCAAGCTGGAGACTGAACTGCAGTAAGCCAGCAGGCGTGTGGTAGGTAGCAGTGACACGACTAAGGCTTCACCATGCTTGGCTTCCAGGCGCGCAGCAAACCCTTCTTCCTTGACTCCACTCTAAATTGCGAGGAGCAGACACATACAGCAGTGCCCCCTGCTCTGAGGCAGGCGCGATCTAGGGGCCCACCGAGAAACACGGGCGACTCAACACCGTGCTAACTGGATCGAGAAGGGTAATCCAGCACAAAATTAACAAGAAGAGACCCCGCAGCGGTGTAAAGTGACGGGGCGGGTGGGAAGGAAAGCAGTAGCACAGGCGGAGAGTGCAAGCAGCGGCTGGAGAGGACAGGGTGAGGGGACCGGAGCAGCAGCTGGACACAGGACCACTGAGGAAGCCGAGGAGGTGATGAGCAGCAGCACCAGCTGTCCAGGGCTGAGGTTACGGGAGGCGGAGGCAGTCGCTCTGCGGAAGCGGCTTGAATAAAATGACGCTAAATCAAACAAGCATGTACGGCGTGAAGGGGGCACCGCAAGAGCCTCGTGAGGTAGCGGCTACCATTTTGCTGCAAAACCAGCTCTAGTGAACAGAAAAGAAAGCAAGTAGATAAAGCGCAGCACTTGTGAAACGGGCGCAGTGCTGACTGTTGAAGTCTGTTCACAATCAATTAAAACAAGCTGCGAGACGTGCTCTGTGGTGGGGGAGGGGGAGGGGCATTGAAGCAAGGCGCTGCTGCGCGCGTGCACGCTTGCGTGCACGCAAGCTTGAGGCCACCAAAATGCCTGTGGTAGCACTTTGAAAACCCGCTTTCTAAATGTCTCTCAGAGCAGCGCATGCGCTGGCTCAGGCGAGACCTAAAAAGGGCAGTATTCCACTACTATACATAGCATCAGATGCTATCAACTGTCTGGGCATGGGGATGGTAGTTACCCATGCTATAAGGAGTGCCACTTTACTCTCAGAAAGATTAGGCAAACTCTTCCTTTTTCTTCTGAGCATGGTTTTATGTGTAAAATTGTTGATTTCTATTACATGAAAATTATTTTTAGTTTAAATTAAATTGTGGTGATAATTTCAAAGGCTGAGTGTTCGGTGTTTTAAGAACCCCCCTTCCCCTGCTGTGATTGTCTAGGCTGCCACATTGTTTCAAATGTAGAAATTCAGACTTGTTTTACTTCCATTTCTCCCTGACCTGGAAGCTGTTTCTGAAGCCACTTCCTCTTCTCTTGCCTCAGCCCCTCCACCCATTCCCTAAGTACATATGCATATCTGTGCTATTTTATTCTTAAAAAGAGCATTTCATTTTTTTCTTTTCCTGCTGAACCTGATTTTCTGTGTAAAAGTATAATTTTATTTTAGAAGAATGATTGTGAGTCTGCATTCGTTTTCATGTATAAATGTTGAATAATATTCTTCATACATTGTATATTTCAGCTGCTACAGGCGTGTCTTTTTTATGTATGTTTGCTGTTGTATTCTTTCAGAAAGAGTGGGCACGCTGCCCTTTTTCTGTCAAACGTGATTTTCTGTGTAAAATTGTTGCATTTTGTTTTGAAAAATTATTTTCAGTTTAAATCAATTATTTTGTGTAAAAGTAAAATAATGTTTACTTAATTTTATCATTTATGCTTCTACAACATGTTTTTACTTGAGGTATGTCTGTAACTACTTGCAGACAGGTGGCCACTGCTGTTTAGGTAAAGGGCTTTGTGGTGAACTTTTCCTGTGCTGAGTATTGCAGTGCTCTAAAATGCCCTTCCTTGCTGTGCTGTGATTGGTCAGACCGCCCCACTGTTTCAAGTGACTCATGTGACAGGGGTCTAGGCTTTTCTCCATATTCTCCAGGTCGTACCACTTCCCAGGTGTCCTGTGGTTAGCGTGCTTGAGGTAAATGATAATACCATGGAAAATTAAGTACTGATCCCCAAAAATGAGTTCTTTTCGGCTCTACTTGCAACCGCCACCTCACATTAAGCACTGCCAACGAGTAAGCTGGGGAACTGCGTTCGAGCCTTTGCAGGGACGCTCAACATCCTGTGATTCTGGGCAAATCACTTAGGGGCATATTATCAAGAACGGCGTTAAAAATTATCGCCGCTTTAGCGGCAGAAAACTGCCGCTAAAGCGGCGATAATGGGCTTGATAATATGCCCTGAGAATTCCAATAGAAGTCCATGTTCTGGTGTGAACATGGGCTTCTATTAGAGTTCTCCAGGACATATTATCAAGCCCATTATCGCCGCTTTAGCGGCAGCTTCTGCACGCTAAAGCGGCGATAATTTTATCGCCGTTCTTGATAATATGCCCCCTGATCTCCCCGCGCCTAACAAAATGAATGTGTCCGTCTGTAATGCACCTGGTGCTCATGTAAAGCGCTCTGACACCTTCGGATCAAGTTCGCGCTATATAAAACTCCCCAAAAAAAAATAAGCATGCCCCATATAGGCCAAACCATTACCAATACCCTCCCAACCATGTGCTCCGAAGGACACCATGACCCCAGGGTGCTTGAGTAGACATGAAGCCTGAAACCGGACCACCCAGTGAAGCTTCATAAGCTACACTGATTATGGAAAACTCTTTAAATACTGATTATAATACAATACTTTTGGTGGCCTCCATCTTCATCAGTGTCACATAGTGTTGGTGAATAAGTAATTCATTCATAACGACAGCCAGGAGACTGTGGATATGTGTTTCCTGGGCAGGAAACAAACTGCACTTCAGAGAATGATTACATCAGGGCTAGACAGTACAATGCAACTACAAGACCTTTAGCTTCTATTTTTAAATTTTTTACAGAGCGCGAACTTGACCCGAAGGTATCGGAGCGCTTTACATAGCACCAGTTGCGTTACATGAGGACACATTCATTTTTGTTAGGCACGGGGAGATTAAATGATTTGCCCAGAATCACAGGATGTTCAGCGTCATTGCATTGCCGAGACTCGAACCCCGTTCCCTAGATTCGAGGTCGACCGCCCTAGCCAGGCCAACTCCTCTCCCCGCATAGTTTATCTTAATATCTCTCAAAACGCCTAGTGCCCTCCAAGCACTTTATTATAGTTCTTAAATTCTTTATCACTCAAATCTTGACTATTGCATTACTTTTCACATGGATGTCACTCCTCAAAATCTACTATTTGCAGATGGGCGGTGCCTGAATCCATAACCACTAGGAAACACTGTGATCACATCACCTAAGCACTTGTTGCCAAGTAAATGGTATGTCCAATTCAAATGTCTGTGCATGGGGTAAAAGCCTTCTATTCTGACTACTGATTCTTCTCAGCAAATTCAGCAAATTTTAACTTTCAAAGAGGCATACCAATAATTCATGTGGCTATTAGGCAGAAAGAATTCTACAACGGCTTTCTTTAGGAGTCACACTCCCTTCGCCTGAAGAACTCGCCTGTGCCCCAGATTGTCTGCTGAACACCAGCTCCTATTTTAGAAACTGTTCAAACCCTATATCTTTAAACAAGCTTAAAGTTCCACAATGTTTCACTATATTTCACACAAACGCACGTCCCACGTCTGCGACACCCCACTCTCGTTATGTAAAATCTATCCCCCATAAACTGCAGAAAATAAATTCTGAATTCCGGAGCTACCACTAACTGCTGAAAATAATTTCTATTTATATTTTTAACTTACCATCTGGAGAGCACAGGGACACTGCTAATACTTATGTCATAAAAAGAATTAAAAAGTATACTTTTACATGAGTATTGTACATTGCTTACTCACAAATGGAAGTGTGCTAACGCTCTTATTTCATCTTCTGACAAATCTTCAGTAAACTAAGAGAATATTCCTATTTTCATTGATAATCGTGTTTAAATGGTGTCTAAGATATTTTAGATAATTAGCTGCCTCGCCAATTGCAAAGTCTTTATACTTAGTAAAAATAATCATTGATTTAGACCAGCAATCAACCTTTGGAAAGTGTAAAGTATAGAAGGCAAAATGGTACCTTATAAAGATCAGTAGAATGTTTCCTGTGCGTGGTGAAGCAAAATAACGATGGATTAAACCCAGATCTGTGACTGGGGGTGAATGTTTGCCAATGTGCAGCATTCCGTCCATCATCTTGTGTGTTTTGCATTTCGCCCTAAGTGGGAAGGGTATGCCCAGACGTGGGTCCCGTGCTCACTACGCCACTGGAGTCAAGCTATCCTGGCTGATGAAGGCTGATAGCCTGAAACCGGTCCTAGGATGCTTGATTCCGGTCCAGGGAAGACATGGCTTGGCAGTTCGGTCTGGACTGTTCCCATGAGGCACAGGGTCAAGACTGATTTGCATATGGCTATGTCTGAACTGGGGTGTGCGTGGTGAAGCAAAATAACGATGGATTAAACCCAGATCTGTGACTGGGGGTGAATGTTTGCCAATGTGCAGCATTCGTCCATCATCTTGTGTGTTTTGCATTTCGCCCTAAGTGGGAAGGGTATGCCCAGACGTGGGTCCCGTGCTCACTACGCCACTGGAGTCAAGCTATCCTGGCTGATGAAGGCTGATAGCCTGAAACCGGTCCTAGGATGCTTGATTCCGGTCCAGGGAAGACATGGCTTGGCAGTTCGGTCTGGACTGTTCCCATGAGGCACAGGGTCAAGACTGATTTGCATATGGCTATGTCTGAACTGGGGTGGCGTGGTGAAGCAAAATAACGATGGATTAAACCCAGATCTGTGACTGGGGGTGAATGTTTGCCAATGTGCAGCATTCCGTCCATCATCTTGTGTGTTTTGCATTTCGCCCTAAGTGGGAAGGGTATGCCCAGACGTGGGTCCCGTGCTCACTACGCCACTGGAGTCAAGCTATCCTGGCTGATGAAGGCTGATAGCCTGAAACCGGTCCTAGGATGCTTGATTCCGGTCCAGGGAAGACATGGCTTGGCAGTTCGGTCTGGACTGTTCCCATGAGGCACAGGGTCAAGACTGATTTGCATATGGCTATGTCTGAACTGGGGTGGCGTGGTGAAGCAAAATAACGATGGATTAAACCCAGATCTGTGACTGGGGGTGAATGTTTGCCAATGTGCAGCATTCGTCCATCATCTTGTGTGTTTTGCATTTCGCCCCTAAGTGGGAAGGGTATGCCCAGACGTGGGTCCCGTGCTCACTACGCCACTGGAGTCAAGCTATCCTGGCTGATGAAGGCTGATAGCCTGAAACCCGGTCCTAGGATGCTTGATTTCGGTCCAGGGAAGACATGACTTGGCAGTTCGGTCTGGACTGTTCCCATGAGGCACAGGGTCAAGACTGATTTGCATATGGCTATGTCTGAACTGGGGTGGCGTGGTGAAGCAAAATAACGATGGATTAAACCCAGATCTGTGACTGGGGGTGAATGTTTGCCAATGTGCAGCATTCCGTCCATCATCTTGTGTGTTTTGTTTTCCTGTGCAAGCTTCCCAGACATATACTGAACAGTTAGAGGCTCAATAGCAGCATGCACACACAAAGACATACTTACACACACGCACACACACACTCACTCACCCTCTCTCTCCAGTCCATTCTTTAGATAATGCAATAACATTATCTTTGAGGGAGTAGCCAGAAAAAAAACACCCCCCACTTTGAACCGTGTCCCGAATAGCGTTCAGTTAGCATGTGAGGCGAGGAACTCCAAAGCTCATTAGATTGCTTTCCCGAGGGAGTTCTGAAAATAATATAGCCAAATGGTGCCTCTACACCTTAGTTCTCAATGAGTTCGGCTATTCTTCCTTCGAAGTCACCCACCCATCACACATCCTCCTCTCCATTCACTTTTCCCTTCTCCATCATCTATTCTTCTCTCCATCCAACCTTCCAACTTTCCCCATCCATCTATCCATCATTCTCTCATCAATCCATACTCCTCTCCTTCCGTCTTTCTTTCACCCATTCTTACTTTCTCTCTCCATCTTTCTCCCCACCCATCGCTCCATCTTCCTCTCCATACATTCGTCCTTCTCCCCATCCATCCTTCATCCATCTCTCTGTCTGTTTTTCTTTCCATCCATCCACCTCTACCTCTTTCCTTCACTTCTGTCTTTTGTTTTGTGCTTTTTGTTGAAGGTACTCCCCCATTCTACAGCTTCATCATGCAGATGCGCTGTAATCTCTTACAATGTTTTTGTACGAGCTTTTATTTGGAGACCAGTGTGATCAAATCAAAGCAGCAATAAACAACTTTTCGAAGATTTTATGTTACGCACACCTAGTGGCACCCAGTCACCACTAAAGCAGTAGAAGTGGGGGGTTCCTGACGCTCCTGATTATCTTAACAATAGCAATTCAAAAGCAATGTTGCGGCCATTATTTAAGATGAATGGGATTGAATTGCTGCCACTAGTGAGGATACAATGTAAAGAGCTAGACTGTGAAATTGGGTCCCTGTAATTTTACACCTCGAATAAACAACCAGGGCCATATTCTCAAGAACGGCGATAACATTACCGCCGCGTTAGCGGCAGGAAACTGCCGCTAAAGTGGCGATAAAGCCCCTTATCGCCGCTTTAGCAGCAGTTTCCTGCCGCTGAAGCGGCGATAATGTTATCGCCGTTCTTGAGAATATGGCCCCCAGGGGCATATTACCTAAGATTTGCGATAATTATCGCAAAGCGCACTTAGCGCTGTTTTTTTTATTGCCGGCTATCGCTGGATTTCATCGCGGAGATAACGCGTTATTATCAACGCTTATCTCCAAGGCGATAAAAATCCAGCGATAGCAGCTTGAAAACCCAGCAATGGCGAGAAATCCAGCGATAAAATCACTGCGCTAATGAAAAGCTCGCTAATAGACAGGTGAGGACTTAACCCTTACAATCCACCTCCCATTGACAAGAATGGTTAAGTCAAGTTTTTAGCAGGTGTTAAATTCCAGCGATAATCGCGGTTAGCGTGATTCTTTTCATCGCTTAGCGGGCATTGCTAGTAGGGGAAGTTGTGTTTGGCGACTGTTTCCAGACGCTTTTAGTTGGAACGCCTACTTTGCATGTCATTAGCGATAATTATCGCTCACATGCGAAGCGGCATCAAAGCAGTCGCTTTCGCATAAAGCTGTCGCTAACAGCTGTTAGCGACAGCTTGCTAATAGGGCGATAGAAATATCACCGCATGAAGCGGCAAAGATGTCATGTCATGCGCGATACCGCCTCTGCTAATATGCCCCTCAGTGTTTTAAAGGGTGAGCAAAAGGGTTTTTAACAATGAATGCAACTATTGAGTTTCAAGTCTTTCGTGGTATGCTTTATCCTTTGAATATTCAAAAAAGGAAATTGCGTTATTATTTGTCAAAACACTGCATATGCGGCGCTGATTCGTCCTAATGACAGTTTATAATTTAGATATTTATTGAAACCTCATTCGCACCAACCTTCCCTAGGAGATAGGTTTTGGCCAAGGCTCTGAAGTGCATTGGTGCATGAAGAAAGACACTCTGAAAAGTGCTGCATCGTGCAGTCACTGAATCATGACATTTAAACCCACTTAAAACTAGCGTATTCAGGCAGAACTGCACAGGGCTATACCAAGAAAATCGAGCACTACCCCACTTCTCCCACTCGATATGCGCTAGCATGTTAGAGGCATCTTTATAAACGTGAGACTTTAAAACTGCATGAACACTGGTGAAAAGAACGGAGGCAAAAGTCTATAGAATTACAGTGCAACCAAAGGTAAAGTAGCATTAGAGCATAAAGAAGAAAGAAAGAAAGAAAGAAAGAAAGAAAAAGAAAGAAAGAAAGAAAAGAAAGAAAGAAAGAAAGAAAGAAAGAAGAGAAAGAAAGAAAGAAAGAAAGAAAGAGAAGTTCTTTGTTTTAGCGCCCAGTCACTCAAACGGAGCGTCCTGGCACTAGACCGGACACAGTATCATCACCCAACACCACTGCTTGAGATAAAAGGAGAAAGGAGGAAAGAAGACGGAAATTAAACACACTGGTCAAAGAGCTCCTTAAGCAGAGTGAATAACCAAGGGGCATATTATCAAGCATGTTATCGCGACTTTAACGCCCCTTTCCGGCGCTAAAGCAGCAAATTTTATAACGGACTATCAACAAGGTCCAGGCTAACATGCCATTAGTGCATGTTAACCTGCTGATAGCAGCGTATCTTGAAACGCAGCGATAAATATCACTAATTATATATGCATAGTAGGCGTTCCCTACATGAACTGCATTCAGAAAGTCGCTATCACAATTCGCCGTATTAGTAACATGGCCCCGGACCTGCGAGGCGATCAAAAAGCAGTGCTAGGCGCGGTTATCGCTGGAATCTAACACCTATTCTAAGCCTGACTTAACCATCCTGTGAATGGGAGGTGAATTGGATGGTTAAGTCCACACATGACTATCATCAAGCTGTTCATTATCAGCCGCATGATTATCGCTGGAATTCCAACGCTAATGCAGCTTATCGCCGTCTATCGCTGGTTTTGGCATCGCCTGTCAGCAAAGCGTTAGCTAATTACGCCGCTAACACGGCGATGTAAACCAGCCGATAGACGGGCGATAAGAGAAAGCGCGCTAAGCGCGATTACGATAATTATCGCGGTCTGTTGTTAATATGCCCCCAAGTTTTAAGACCTTTTCTGAAAGCAAAATCGTTTTCTGCTAGCCTCAGCAAAAGGGAAAGCTGAATCCACACCCTAGCCCCGACAATGGGGAGAAAGATCTTCCACCTCTGAGGCAGATTTGACAAGCCCCTTTGCGACACATTTGCGCCGGGCCGCGGCCACTTCTGTGTCGCAGTGGCATCATAAACAATGCGCCACGTTGCAACATATTTACAACATGACGCATCTAGGGAGATGTGTCACGTTGTAAAGCCCTGCGCTACATTATACCTGCGTCAGGTATAATGTACGCAGGATGGGCATTCCCTCGCATGAAAGTCCTCAGTGAAGTGACGCAGTGAAATCTACATAGATTTCACTGTGAGTCACTTTTACGACTGCTGTTAGTGTCAAAACCCTACGCCTGATTGAAGCAGGCGTAGAGTGACGCTAGCACAATAAGTATTGGCCGCCTCCTGAGCATTGCTGGAGTTGCTTTGCGCTTGCGACACGACTCCAGCAAATCGCTGCCCTCTACGACAAAAGATCGACACGCCATCTGTCCCTTGCGCCACGGACGCCGCATTGTAAATGCTACGCATCCGTCGTGGCGCAAGGGTATTTTTGCGTGTCGCATCTTTACTGGCGCATCCCTCCTAATATGCAGAGATGCGCCAGTCCTTGTAAATCTGCCCCCTGGTGCTTAATCTAAAATTAGGAACCTGAAGAAGATTGGTATTAGTTGATCTTAAAATCCTTTGCGTACTGTAACATGTAAAATAGTTAGAAAGATATTTTGGGCGAGTCTGATGAGAGGCTCTGAAAACTATAGTCAGGAATTTAAATAAAATATGTTTATGCACTGGTAGCCAATGAAGGGTCCTCAACCCTTCAGATATGGAGCTCCTGCTGGGAAGCGTGAGCACCAGTCTCACAGCAGCATTTTGACCACCTTGTAATTTACTGCTTATATATTATTGCATGCCTAAGTAGAAACAGTTACTATAATCAATCCAGGAAGTGACGAGAGCATGGTACGATATGAAAGTGGCTTGTATCACGCGCAGCTACTCCAAGGAGTGTCCCAGCGCCCATCACAGGTCAAAAGTGATAGTAAATCCTGACTCTTAATCCTGCACAAAAAGCCAGGTTTTAAGCCTTTTTTTTTTAAACACTGCAACATTGCTTACAGCGCGGAACTCGAGAGGAAGCTTATTCCAAGCTTCTGGTGCAGTGACCTACCTCCCGCTCTAACACGCTGTATTCTGGGAGTCACTGCTACCAATTTATTGACAGACCTCAGGTTTCTTGATGGTGTATAGAAACTGAAAACTTGTTCTAAGGTAAACCACACCGGTCTGGTACAATGCCCCATGAACTAGCACTAGTGCCTTGAACAGAATTCTTTTTGTGATAAAAAGCTAGTGAAGAGCGCGTTGATGAGGGGAGAAACACACTCTAACTGGCAAATTCAAAAGAAAACGAGCAGCTGCATTTTGGACCACCTGTAGCCTCTCCAGCAGTTACTCCAGCAGACCAAAATAGAGGGCATTACTGTAGTCCAACCTCGTGGTTATCAGGCCTGGATAACTGTTTTTTTTTTTTTTTCAGTGAAGGACAACTAGCGTAGGAAAGTTTTTAGGGAGCGCAGTATACCAAAGCAAGTGCCAACTACTAACTTCATTTATGGGTTAAAAGACAGTGTGAACCACTGACTTCCTAGCTGATGAACCACTGACTTACCTTACTAGCTGCTGAAGAGAGAAACTCCCCAAAAAGTTTAAACCCTTTAATAAGTGAAAAGCAAGTTCCAGATTCCGTCAGAATTTTGGAGCGAAAAGGAAGATCATTGTCAAATTCGGCTCCTAGGTTCCCAGCTTCAGTCGCCGGAGGGCAAGGGCTGGCGAGCCCATCAGGTCACCAGTCCAAGGCCAAAAAAAGATTGTTCTTCCCAAACAGGAGAATTTCTGTTTTCTCTGTGTTACACTTCAGATGATTGCATTCCATCCATCCAATAACTTGGTAAAGATAATTCTTGAAATTTAATTCAGAGCCAAAATAATTCTTATCTAAGGACAGTTTTAATATGCATCATCTGCATAGAACATGGTAGTGATTCCAAAGGATTTCATCAAAGAGATCAAAGGGGTCATGAATATATTAAATGATGTTGGGCTGAGAGAAGAGCCTTGTGGTACCCCATACATAAAAGATTTTTCTCCTTAAATAAAATGACTGACCGTAACAGCCTGATTTCTAATAGAAAGGAAAGATTGAAACCATGGCCAAGCAAGGCCACAGATTCCCATGCTGGAGAAACAATGTAATAGTAAGTCATGCAATACAGTATTGAATGCTGCAGACAAACCAAGAAGAATAGGAACAGCATTATTACCATTATCCAAAGTAATCTTTATATAATCAGACACTTCAAGAAGAGCAGTTTTTTTAGAGTGACGAGGTCTGAAGCTTGATTGCACAGGGTGTAGAAGCTTGCACCTTTCTAAATAGTCAAGCAATTGTGCATTTACTATCTTTTCAAGCATTTTTGCAGGTGCCTAGAGCAAAGAGGTTGATCTAAAATTTGTTAAAAAATTGGGGTCCGCTGAATGCTTCCTTAAAATAGGCCTCACCATGGCCAATTTCCAAATATGTGGCACTGAAGTCTGTGCTAAGTAAGAATTTAAAATCACATTCAAAATAAGATTGATGATGTCAATGGCTTTCCTAAAGATTACTGGGGGACAAGAATCCATAGGAAAGCCAGATTTACAGAAATGAATGGCACATTTAGATCGCTGTAGAACAATTGGTTGAAACTCAGTAAGTGAAATATTAGGGTGAGGAGGGGACGCAACTAAGAAATCTTGCATCTCAACTAACTCAGCCTTATCGTTAACAAATCCTGCTTGAATAATTTCAATCTTCTGTCACAAGAATTCAGATAGGCTATCACACACAGTTTGAGAAGGCTGAAATCCATCAGACCAGGCTTTTCTATGGAGGAAACTGTTAAGAATAGGTTCGCAATAGGTAAGCTGTCAATACATACTTAAATTAGGGAAATAAGTACATCACGTAAGGAGCGGTGCCAGCTTGCTCCGAGCCCATCAACTGCTCATAGCCAACGAACAAACCCAAGAATCTACACAATGTGCTGGGTCTCCCCATTCTTTCCCTTCCTAGCATTCTAATCTCAACATACCACACATCTTCTCCCCCAGTGACAATATCAACACAAAGGTTAAGTGAGAAAATTAAACGCAAGATGAAGAACTAGAACATTAAAACAGTACAAAGTATACATAGCTGGATTATAAATTATACATGATATAATATCACTGAATAAACATGGAAAATAATTTAATCCCACCAAGTAATCCTCAAGATGACCAGTTAATTTTTTTCCCTCACACTGCAACAAATACATACCTACGGGGTTTTCTTGAACTTTCTCAACTGCTACTCCTTTGTCAACTACTTCTCCCACACCTCTCCTGCACATTTAAATCAAGCAACAACTATTTTCTACCGCTGGACACACATCATCACCATCATGTAACCATTCATGTCTCCAATAGCACAACTCTTACCTCACGATCAGTACCAATGTTATCACAAAGACTTGTGTGACTTAAATTCCACACCCTCCCATCCTCAAGTTTAACAGCACTATCAAAACACCTTCACAGTCCTTCAAAGTTCTGACCAATGAGATGCACCCAAAACCTGGTTTCTTTACTCACATACACCGACTCACACAAATGTTGGGTATCTTTCTACTAGTATTACGTCTACTTTTCATCATCAGCATCAAAAAAGCTTTATTTGATTTAAAAGCAATCATAAAAGCACCAAAATCATTAACCCCTTCGCTGCTAGGCCTTTTCCCCTCCTGTGCTGAGCCTTTTTTTTGGCTATTTGGGGTAGTTTGCGCTTAGGCCCCTGTAACTTTTTGACCACATAACGTATCCACGCCAAATTTCGTCCTTTTTCCAACATCATGGGGATTCTAAAGGTACCCATGGTTTGTGGATTCCCCTGGAGGGGACCCAGAAATTAGCCAAAATACAGCTGAAATTTTGGTTTTTGGGGAAAAATGCGAAAAAGGGCTACAGATGAAAGCGTCTGGTTTTTCCCTGCAAATGGCATCAAAAAGGGGTTGTGGTGCTGAAATCACCATCTTCCCAGCTTTCAGGGACAAGCAGACTTTTGTCAGAAAACCAAAAAGTTTTACACAGTTTTGGCATTTTTCTGGGACATAGTCTATTTTTGCTATTTTTTGTGCTTTCAACCTCCTTCCAGTTAATGGTAGAAATGGGTATGAAAGCAATAATGGATCCTGGAAAGCCATACATTTCTGAAAAGTAGACATAATTATGAATTCAGCAAGGGGTCATTTGTGTAGATCCTTCAAGTTTTCTTTATAGAAACAAACAGTTAAATATAGGAAAAATTGAAAATTAGTTGAAAAAATCAGCCATTTGTGTCAACGTTTTCACCTGTAACTTCTTTTTAATTATGACAGATATTTGAAAGCAATATACCGTTACATCCGCTGGACCTTTCTGGTTGTGGCGATATATAGGACTTGTAGGTTCACCAAGAACCCGACGAACCCAGAGCCAATAACTGAGCAGCGTCTATGCAATGGTTTTTATTATGTACCGGGTATATAGCAATTATTCTGGGAAAATTTACACATGGAAAAATCCGTATGAAAGACACCTATGTATTTCTGGAAATGGGAACAAAATATAGAGTTTAGAAATAGTAGATATTTGCACATTTCCGAAATTGGGAGTACCCATACTAGCATGAGAATTATAGGACATTTTTCAAAATGACTTCTTTTACACATTGTCTTTCATTTGGAAGGCATAAATGCATCTAAAGTCAATAGATAATAACAGTTGCTCTACAATTTTGTGTTACCCTAAGTCTCCCGATAAAAATGGTACCTCACTTGTGTGGGTAGGCCTTGTGCCTGCGACAGGAAACGGCCCAAAACGCAACGTGGACACACCACAATTTCACAGTGAGAAATGACCCTTTTTTTGCAAAGTGCCTAGCTGTAGTTTTTGAACCCTAGCTCTGCCGGCACCTAGGGAAACCTAGCAAACCTATACATTTTTGAAAACTAGACACCCAGGGGAATCCAGGATGGGTTGACTTGACTGGCTCTCACCTGGTTCTGTTACCCAGAATCCCTTGCAAACCTAAAATATTGTCAGAAAAAACAAATTTTCCTCATTTTCTGTGGTGGAAAGTTCTGGAATCTGCGTAGATCCACAAAATTCCACCCACCCCGCATTCCCCAAAGTCTTCCGAGAAAAATGGTACCTCACTTGTGTGGGTAGGCCTAGTGCCCGCGACAGGAAACAGCGCAAAACACACCGTGGACACACCACATTTTCACAGTGAAAATGACCCTTTTTTGCAAAAGTGCTTAGCTGTAGTTTTTGAACCTCTAGCTCTGCCGGCACCTAGGAAACCTAGCAAACCTATACATTTTTTAAATCTAGACACCCAGGGGAATCCAGGATGGGGTGACTTGACTGGCTCTCACTAGGTTCTGTTACCCAGAATCCCTTGCAAACCTAAACAATTGTCAAAAAACCACATTTTCCTCACTTTTCCGTGGTGGAAAGTTCTGGAATCTGCGTGGATCCACAAAATTCCACCCACCCCGCATTCCCCAAAGTCTTCCGAGAAAAATGCTACCTCACTTGTGTGGGTAGGCCTAGTGCCCACGACAGGAAACAGCGCAAAACACAATGTGGACACACTCACATTTTCACAGTGAAAAATGACCCTTTTTTTAAAAGTGCTTAGCTGTAGTTTTTGAACCCTAGCTCTGCCGGCACCTAAGGAAACCTAGCAAACCTATACATTTTTGAAAACTAGACACCCAGGGGAATCCAGGATGGGGTGACTTGACTGGCTCTCTACTAGGTTCTGTTACCCAGAATCCCTTGCAAACCTAAACAATTGTCAAAAAACGCATTTTCCTCACTTTTCTGTGGTGGAAAGTTCTGGAATCTGCGTGGATCCACAAAATTCCACCCACCCCGCGTTCCCAAAGTCTTCTGAGAAAAAATGGCACCTCACTTGTGTGGGTAGGCCTAGTGCCCGCGACAGGAAACGACACAAAGCGCAACGTGGACACACCCCAATTTCACTCGTGAAAAATGACCCTTTTTGGCAAAGTGCCTAGCTGTAGTTTTTGAACCCTAGCTCTGCCGGCACCTAGGGAAACCTGCAAACACACACATTTCTGAAAAGTAGACACATGGGAGATTCCAGGGAGGTATGGCTTGCGTGGATCCTCCAATGTTCTCTTACCCAGAATCCCCTAGAAACCTGAAATTTTGCTGAAACAATCACTTTTTCACACATTATTGTGTGGGAAGAGTTGTGGCATCACCGTGAGCTGACACAAATTTCCTACCACCCAACAGTTGCCCCAAGGTCCTCGATGAAAATGGTGCCTCACTCGGGTGGGAGGCCCAGTACCGCGACAGGCAGGGCCCAAAACGTATTGAGCGACATCATCAAAATGCCTATCACTGAAACGACCTGGTTGTGCAAGAAGTCCCATGACTTTTGGCCCGGGGCCCAGCGGCCACCTTGGAAACCAAGCAAGCCCAAACATTTCTGAAGCGGACACCCGGGAGTCC
The DNA here is from genome assembly GCA_963921515.1 of Calotriton arnoldi. NCBI lineage: Eukaryota > Metazoa > Chordata > Amphibia > Caudata > Salamandridae > Calotriton > Calotriton arnoldi. The sequence continues at coordinate 3,274,982 of CAWUFW010000695.1, read as the reverse complement.
AGGGAGGTATGGCTTGCGTGGATCCACCCACGCTTTCTTACCCAAAATCCCCTGCAAACCTGAAATTTTGCTGAAAAAATCACTTTTTCACACATTTTGTGTGTGGAAGGTTCAGCATCACCAGGCTGACACAAATTTCCTTACCACCCAGTGTTCCCCTAGGTCTCCCGATAAAAATGGCCTCACTCGGGTGGGAGGCCCAGTGCACGCGACAGGCAGGGCCCAAAGCGTATTGAGCGACATCAAAAATCGCCTGTCACAAACGACCTGGTTTTGGCAAAGTCCCATGACTTTTGGCCCGGGCTCGTCGGCCACCTAGTGAAACCTAGCAAACCCACACATTTATGAAAAGTAGACACCCGGGGATTCCAGGAGGTAGTGGCTTGCGTGGATCCACCAACGCTTTCTTACCCAGAATCCCCTGCAAACCTGTAATTTTGCTGAAAAATCACTTTTTCACACATTTTTGTGTGGGAAAGTTGTGGCATCACCGGGATGACACAAATTTCCTACCACCCAGCGTTCCACCAGGTCTCCTGATGAAAATGGTGCCTCACTCGGGTGGGAGGCCCAGAAGTCTGCGCGACAGGCAAGGGCCCAAAACTTATTGAGGCGACATCAAATTGCCTATCAGAAAGCGACCTGGTTTGCAAGTGCGGGTCCCATGACCTTTGGCCCGGTGCTCGGCGGCCACCTGGGGAAACCTAGCAAACCCACACATTTCTGAAAAGTAGACACCCGGGGAATTCCAGGGAGGTATGGCTTGCATGGATCTCCCAACGTTCTCTTACCCAGAATCCCTGCAAAACTGAAATGTTGCTGAAAAAATCACTTTTTCACACATTTGTGTGTGGGAAGCGTGGTGGCATCACCGGGATGACACAAATTTCCTACCACCCAGCGTCCCCCAGGTCTCCCGATAAAATGGTGCCTCACTCGGGTGGGAGGCCCAAGTGCCCAGCGACAGGCAAGGGCCCAAAACATTTTGTGATAGGCAATTTCAATGTTGCTCAATGCGTTTTGGGCCCATGCCTGTCGCACGTACTTGGGCCTCCCACCCGAGTGAGGCACCATTTCTATTGGGAGACCTGGGAACGCCATGGTAGGAAATTTGTGTCATCCCGGATGATGCTAGGTTTCCCTAGGTGGCCACGAGCCCCGAGCCAAAAGTCATGGGACCCCTGCAAAACCAGGTCAGTCTTCTGATAGGCAGTTTTGATGTCGCAATACGTTTTGGGCCCATGCCTGCTAGCTGGTACTTGGGCCTCCCACCCGAGTGAGGCACCATTTATATCGGGAGACCTGGGAACGTTGGGTGGTAGAGAGAATTTGTGTCAGCCCAGTGATGCCACAACTTTCCCACACAAAATGTGTGAAAAAAGTGATTTGTTTCAGCAAAATTTCAGGTTTCTGGGGATTCTGGGTAAGAAGCGTTGGGGATCCACGAGTCTCATACCTCCCTGAATCCTCGGATGTCTAGTTTTCAGAAATGTGGGTTTGAGTGGGTTTCCTAGGTGGGCCGCGAGCCCGGCCAAAAGTCATGGGACTCTGCAAACCAGGTCGTTTTGTGATAGGCAATTTTGATGTCACCTCAATACGTTTTGGGCCCTTGCCTGTCGTGGCACTTGGGCCTCCACCCGAATGATGCACCGTTTTTATCTTGGGACCTGTGGAACGGCTTGAGTGGTAGGAAATTTGTGTCGGCCCGGTGATGCCGCAACTTTCCCGCACAAAAGTGTGTGAAAAGTGATTTTTTCCTGTAAAAATTTCGGGTTTCTGGGGATTCTGGGTAAGAAAGCTTTGGTGGATCCACGCGAAGCCATGCCTCCTGGAATCCCCGCGGTGTCAGATTTTCAGAAATGTGGGGTTGGTGGGGTTTCCCTAGGTGGCTGCCGAGGCCCGGGCCAAAAGTCATGGGACTTCTTGCAAAACCAGGTCGTTTGTGATTGGCGATCTATGATGTCGCTCAACACGTTTTGGGCCTTACCTGTCGCGTGGTACTGGGCCTCCCACCCGAGTGATGCACCGCTTTTATCGGGAGACCTGAGGGACCGCTGTGGTAGGAGGAATTTGTGTCAGCTCCGAGATACTAACTAACCTTCCCACACAAAAAATGTGTGAAAAAGTGATTTTTAAATGTAAAATTTCAGGTTTCTGGGGATTCTGGGTAAGAAAGCGTTGGTGGATCCACGCAAGCCATACCTCCCTGGAATCCCCCGGGTGTCTAGTTTTCAGAAATGTGTGGAGTTTGGTAGGTTTCCTAGGTGGTCGCCGAGCCCTGGGCCAAAAGTCATGGGACCCCCTTGCAAAACCAGGTCGTCTTCTGATAGGCAATTTTGATGTTGCCTCAATACGTTTGGGCCCCTGGCTTTCGCGGGTACTTGGGCCTCCCACCCAGTGATGCAATCGTTTTATCGGGAGACCTGGGGGAACACTGGGTGGTAGGAAATTTGTTTCAGCCCGGTGATGCCACAACTTTCCCACACAAAAATGTGTGAAAAAAGTGATTTTTTCAGCAAACTTTCAGGTTTCTGTGGGATTCTGCAAGAAAACGTTGGGGGATCCATGCAAGCCATACCTCCCTGGATTCCCCCGGGTGTCTAGTTTTCAGAAATGTGTGGGTTTGGTAGGTTTCCCTAGCTGGCCGCCGAACCCGGGGCCAAAAACTCATGGGACCCCCCTTGAAACCAGGTTGGTTTGTGATAGGTAATTTTGATGTCGCCTCACTAGGTTTGGGGCCCTTGCCTGTCGCGGGTACTTGCCCCACCCACGCGTGTGAGGTACCATTTTTATCGGGAGACCAGGGGGAGCAGAAAGGCTGTAATGGTGGCGGGGATGTGGGCATTGGCGTGCCCATTTTGGGCAGCCCCCACCCTAAAAAAAATTGCACAAAAAAAATCCCTGGTGTTCAGTGGGCTTTCTGCCCCCCCAGGGGGGCATATTGGGGGCTACTGCCCCCATCTGCCTCCCAGGGGGGGCAGAAAGGCTGTAATGGTGGCGGCAGGGTGGGGGCATTGGCATGCCCGTTTTGGGCAGCCCCCACCCTAAAAAACATTGCACACAAAAAAATCCCTGGCGTTTAGTGGGCTTTCTACCCCACCAGGGGGGCAGATTGGGGGCTACTGCCCCCATCTGCCTCCCAGGGGGGGCAGAAAGGCTGTAATGGTGGCAGGGGGGGTGGGGGCATTGGCGTGCCCACTTTGGGCAGCCCCCACCCTAAAAAAAACACGCCAAAAAAAATCCCTGGTGTTTAGTGGGCTTTCTGCCCCACCGGGGGGCAAATTGGGGGCTACAGCGGGGGCAGAAAGGCTGTAATGATCACAGGGGGTGGGGGCATTAGCGTGCCCATTTCGGGCAGCCCCCACCCTAAAAAAAATGCGTCCAAAAATCCCTGGTGTTTAGTGGGCTTGCTCCCCTGGGGGCAGAAAGGCTGTAATGGTGGTGGGGGTGGGGGCATTAGCGTGCCCATTTCGGGCAGCCCCCACCCCTAAAAATAAAATTACACAAAAAATAAATCCCTGGCGTTTAGTGGGCTTCTGCCCCCCCGGGTGGCAGATTGGGGCTACTGCCCCCATCTGCCTCTTAGGGGGCAGACAGGCTGTAATGGTGGTGGGGGTGGGGGCATTAGCGTGCCCATTTCGGGCAGCCCCACCCTAAAAAAAAATGCGTCCAAAATAATCCCTGGTGTTTAGTGGGCTTTCTGCCCCCCCGGGGGGGCAGAAAGGCTGTAATGGTGGCAGGTGGGGTGGGGGCATTGGCGTGCCCAGTTTGGGCAGCCCCCACCCTAAAACAAGTAGCACACAAAAAAATGCCTGGCATTTAGTGGGCTTTCTGCCCCCCCGTGGGGGCAGATTGGGGGCTACTGCCCCCATCTGCCCCCCAGGAGGGGCAGAAAGACTGAACATTGGCAATTTGTTTGGGGGGAGCAAAAGTCCTTGCCCAAGGGGCCGCCCCCCTCCCTGGTGCCTTAGTGGGTGGATCCCTGCTTGGGATCGCCCTCCTGGGGCGATCCCCAAGCAGGGATCCACTGGGAGGGGTACCATTGGAAAGGGAGATTCTCCCTTTCCAATGATACCTCTCCTGTCTTTCTGCCGTGCTCAGGGGCTGAGATAGCCCCTGAGCACGTAGAAAGTGAAACTGAAATGAGCCTAAAGGCTCATTTTAGTTTGTTTTCAGTGAAATGAAGTCAGCGCCGACGTGCACGCTGATCTTCATTTCACTGAAAGGGAGGGGGCCTCGGGAGCTGGGGAAGCTCTTCCCCAGCTCCCGAGGCTGTGGGGGAGAAAGGGAAATCCCTCTGCTGTCTGCAGCAGAGGGATTTCGTGCCTCTGGCCTCATGACGGAATGGTTCCGTCATGAGCACAGGGGCACCGATGCTCATGACGGAACCACTCCGTCATGAGCATCGAAGGGGTTAAACACACCATCATTAAAGTAGAAAGATAAAAAATAAATTACATGTAGTAGAAAAAACAACCAATTAAGTAGTTAAAAGTTTGAGTTAAGAAACTTCCAATATTAAAACAGACCTGGATATTGGGTCAAATGCGTAAAAAGGCAGGCTTCCGTTGTCAAAATCCATATACATTTAAAGTAGGTTTTAAAAACGTTCTAGTTCGCGATGCATAATATTCACAGAAAAAGACAACCTGCTCAAGTGATTACACGGCAGACTCATCACAGGGATAAACTAAAATAGAGCTGCTGTCATACTGGCCCAAGTGCAAGCAAAGTAGAGAACTTATAGTCCCTAAACAAAATTTAGCTAAATGTGATCTTTCTCAAAGGCTCAGGAACCAGCTCAGATATTGCTTGAGGTTGGTTGTAGTTTGTATAATTGCATAGTCATGTAAGCTGGGTTACCTCAGCTTTCCCCGCTCCCTGAAAGTCTGAGAGAATTTCATAATGAGCTGTTTACCCTTAGGAATGTCAGCTTTGGTAAGGGAGGATGGAGATGAAAACATCCTCCCAGCCAAGAGCTTTAAACATAGATCACACGTAATTCAGCCAGGGAATAGCAAGACCCTTTTCACAGATCAAGCAATCAACAATATTCTCTTTGTTCAAGGAGGTGAACTTATTTTCCCAAACTGAAATCCAAAGGACAAGCGGGGACATCCTAATCAAATCTGACACATAAATAATGCTCAGTTCCTCGTGGAGAAAATATTGTGGGGTCTAGGGTGGTGGGCTGAGGAGTCGGTGACAAAACGATTCTCCTCTTCCTGGATGGAAGTACCCTCTCTATAACCCCACACTCCCCCGCCATACATTAGAAGCGGTAAGCATTTATGCTGAAAGACGTCCAAAAGGTGCTGGACTGGTTTGCTGCCCACTCTTTTGGCAAAGCCAAACAGTGCACCCACAGTACGAGTAAAGTGGAGGCACTGGCTGGCTATACAGGGCAACAATGAGGATTTCTGGTTAAAAACAATCCAAAGGTAAGGGAAATGTGTAACCCTTTCGATGAGCCTATCTTTTATCAAGAATGACCCTTCCTTATTTGATCTAGAACCACAAACCGTATATTTAGTTTTAGCTGTGTTAATGTCAAGATCTAAACCATCCATAAAGGTGACAAAACTACTGATTATGGTCCTCAGGCCATTCGGAGTTCGAGACATTAACACCGCATCATCTGCATAAAGCAGGCCAGGGACATGTGTAGTCCTAATCATGCGCATATCCTTCACTGCAGTTGCTAGGCTTGCATTTAGTTCATTAATGTACAATAGAAACAAAATTGGGACCAGGACACATCTCCGGCGATGACCTTGATGTAGGTCAAAGGAGTCTGTACATTACCCACCTGGCACAAATCTAACGGATGCCCTTACCCTCCAATGTAGGGCCCGTAGAAGGGTAACCAGGTCTATGTTAAGCCCATAGTCAGAAAGAATGTCCCAGAGTTTGCTGCAGTTAACTTTATCGAAAGAGCTACTTAAACCAAAAAAGGAGAGGAACAGCGAGCCTTATGTAAGTGTATATTTGCTCACATCACAAAAAGGCAACTGCTGGTGTCTGTATATCCATTATGGGTATTCAGGCAACATAAGAAAAGAGAGAAACAAGAGGAAGGAAAAAATAATAGTAGTACTAAAGGGTCCCACTCTGGTTGATTATTAATCCTCCGACTATCTTACGGTAAAGGAGTATCCAAAGATATTGGACAAGACGCCTTACTCACTTATCGTGACATGCTTCATCATAGGCGTCTTTCCACACCCAGGTAAGATGGTACTACCTGGGCGGACTCAACCAAAAGATGTTATGGGAGTTCTTATATAAAATATTAACTGGCCATGCAGGGAACCAGATGAGTGACGTTAAAAATACCTACAGGTATACCCAAACCGTATGTTTATTCATAGGGTACCTGGGGTACTGAATACAAATTGTGATATAAAAGAAAGGGGTTTCTTTGAACGTTATTTATTCAATTCTACCCACATTAGAATGCCAACATGTTTTGGCCCACAACTGGAGCCCTAACGGGTCTGGGGCCTTCTTTAGGGCTGGAATCTCTACTCTTAAATATCCCTGCTGTTAAAATGTGCACGTAATGCATGCAACTATGAGGCCTAGTGCGCTCACCTGTTTTTTTGGTCTTCCAGTAGTATTTCTACAAGACAAAAAAGAACAAGGACAAACATATAGTGGGGCGCTTTTCTTTTCAGCGGTTAGTAGGTAATTGTCTCTCACCGTGCACTTTTCCCCTCATGTTTTCCTACACAAGTGTTTAAATATTTACTGGTATCCTCTAATCTGTGATATACTGGGTGCATGTCCCACGATACTTTTGTTCAAAAATCAGGATCTCAATACGCATCAACTCACTCAAACGATGTTCTGGTTGTGAAACTCCACACACAATATATATAGTGTGCTGCAGTGCAAGGTGTCATAATCACACACATCTACGATTTGGGGTACACAGCTATAGTGATCTATTATGTGGAGACCTTCCGTAGTGACTAAACATCTTCATCAGGTACATCTCATGCCAAATGGTTCTTACTCTAAGTTTATTGGCTTACCTACTGGGTATCGCTACTAAGCCCCATCCGTGTCAGGGGTTCGGTGCAGTCTTATTGTCAAACACTGTAGAAACAAAATATATCATATGTCACATGTATTGGCAAAATCATTCCCAATTGTGCAGCACACAATCCGATTTTTCAGCAATCGAGCATCTTGTTGTGTGCATTTTTGTCATCATTCCGTCCTCATTTTATTAAATTCGGTTATTTATAATGCGGTTAAGGTCATGTAAGAATGTCAAGAACTTGTGCCTCTCACACTGGCCTGTTATTTGTCTGGCCCGCGTTTCTCCGGGCTTTCACAATTTCCATTACTATCTTTACACGACCTGTTGGTTCCACGGCGATTGTAGCCAGCCGGTTTTTTACATCTCCTGTTAATCTTAGTACCCCGGCAAAATGGATTCAGTAGTTTCTCTTGACCCTCCCTCCGTGTATCTATCACTCACTTGTGCATGCATACAATCGCTACCTTTCTCATACTGCCAGAAATGCTTGTCCGTATGAAGCTCCCAATCCGCTTGCCACCCTGTGATGTTAGCGGCTAGGCGGGGGGCCCAAACACCACACCCACGCTTAGAGGCTTCACTTACTACGTCAAAGTACATGCACCAACGGAACACCTGTGGTTCCCGTCCTGCCCGCCGCCGAACAAAGTTTGTAGCAGGGCGATATCTTAAATACACACAGGCGTCTTCAAATCACGTCATTATTCCTGCGCGCGTCCCTAACGCGTAGTAGAGCCTCATGGGATTTGTAGTCCGCCTTCATCCCTATTACGTTCGTAAGGTATGGGCCGGCCGAAGGATCATGGGAGATGTAGTATTCTCATACCCATGTATCCCGGTATTCAATCAATGCTTTTTCATACACCGATTCATTTTGTCCTTCGCTTCTGATGCTGGAACATAGGCTATGTATGACCAGCGTCCAAAACGTGATCTTGTTATGCATTCAAATGAGTTTTTACTATTAGGAGGCAGTTGATTATACCGATATCTAATGCTACTATCTTGATTGCTTTGTTGTTTTCTTGTATGAAACCCCAACTGTTAATTTTAATGTTAATACAGTGAGTGAATTCTCTGAGCGTTTCTATCTTAGATCCTGAGCCTCTGCTCAATATTTTATCAATTTTTTATCATGCCTCCACTTTTTACCCTTTATATGTTGTCTGAGTCCGGGCGGATATTGGGATTTACTCTAAGGGCTGTGTATTATGGCTCATGTAAGCTATGCAAAAGAGGTGTTTATTAGCAAAAATATTGGCATCTCCATCATTCGTGGGGTGCTAGTCCCGTAGATCTTATCCGGGCATCAGATTTGCATCCCACTTTTTTTTGGTTGTTGATTCTGTGCCTTTTCATATAACTCTTTCCTTTATTTCTCAAAACGTTTATATTATTTGTTCTTTTCAATCAATGTCTTGTCGTTAGCTCTGGTTTTCAGTTTCATTTGTCTGATACTTTTTTTGGGTCCCAACTTAGCTCAACATTGTCCATGGAATATCCTCATTTAGCCCATGAACTGAGCTAGACAAGCAATAAATCCATCATTGTTCCAGTTTCAAAAGTTGTTTCTCACTCCAGGTAGTAGGCATCTTCTCAATGACTGACCATGTGAAGTCATTCTCGTTAAGTCCTGCTGTCTGGAAATGGCGCATCATTTTTGTGACTGTCTTTCCACACCGAAATGTACTACGGTGTTCATTCATTCTTGTCTTCACCTTTCGTGTAGTCATTCCGATGTACTTCATCTGACATTTACAAATCATGATATATACAACATTACTGCTGTTGCAATTTGAAAACTTTCGCTGTTCCCATGGTGTGTTCAGGCCCACATCGATTTCTTTGCTTGCCTTGGTTAAACGACAAACGTTGCAGGTCCCGCACGGGAAATGTCCCACCACTTCGGGGAGATTCCATAGTGTGTTCTTCTGCATGCTCTTGCCTTCCTTCTTTTTTGGGCGTGTATGTACCACTGAATCTCTCAGAGATCTCCCCCTCTTGAAGGCGAACATGGGTTTCTCGAGCCTTAGTGTCCCCGAATTTAGAGTTTTCCAGTGACGTAGGATTATCCTCTTCATTGTGTTCGACTCACTTCTATATGTTGTCACACATACCAATCTTGTGTTTTTAGGTTTTGGGTATGTCTCCAGAAGTGACTCTCTTGGGTTATTTTTTGCCCTTTTATATGCTTGTTTCACCAATCTCTGTGGATATGACTTCTCTGCTAGTTTTTTCATGAGTTTCTTGGCATGAGTTTCATATGTGTCTTTTTCTGAACAGTTTCCCCAAAGTCTCAAAAACTGCCCTACTGGTAAATTGTCTTTCAAGGTTTTCGGATGAAAGCTATAATATCTAAGTAAATTGTTCACATCAGTAGGTTTATAATTTACTTCTGTTCTCAGTGTTCCATTTTCAGGCCAGATTTTTAGATCTAAAAATGTAATAGAGTCTCTGCTCGCCGTCATTGTGAACTTCAAGTACTGGTCTCTGGTGTTCAACCACTCGAGGAATTCTGTTGCTTCATTTTCGGTTCCTCTTCAGATCAAAAAGATGTTGTCTATGAATCTCTTCCACACCACCAGTTTGGTGTGGTATGGGTTGCTAATCTCATAGATGTACTTGGTTTCAAAATCATGGACATATAGACAGGCAATACTCGGAGCAAAAGTACTGCCCATCGATGTTCCGTGGGTCTGTAAAAAGAACTTCCCTTCGAATTCGAAATAGTTCTTTGTCAAAGCTAATCTGGCACAGTCCGTGACAAATTTTCTTGGAGTGATCCATCTCCAGTCCTCATTACTCAGTAGGGTTTCAATCACTTCTAGGGATACAAGGTCTATTGTACTATTGGAACATACAGAGATGTTATTAGCAATGATGAGACTGATTCTTGAGAATAATGTCTTCTTGTTTAATGGAGAATGATACAGACAATTTTGTGGCACTGCGATGGGCTCCAGGTTTGCCAGTCTTATGCCAACCTGTTCATGGAATGGTTTGAGGCCGGTCATATCTGGGGCCCGGATGGTGTGGATTGGATCAATAACATCCATTATTGGGGAAAAGTTATTTTTGTTTTTCTAATGATCTGGACTGGTGATGTTATTGAACTGAGGCAGTTTATTGAATATTTGAACTCAAATATCTTGAACATGTCTTTTACGTTTGAATATAGCTATGAACGTATAGTATTTCTAGATGTGCAGTTATATATTCAAGGTAATTGGATACACAGTCTACAGGAACAAAACATGATGTAATGCTCTATTACATGCCTCAAACTCCCATCCTAGGTCACAGGTAAATGCCAACCCATATGGAGAAATGGTCAGAGCACTCTGTAATTGCACTGAAGAAACTGAATTTTTAGAACACTTCATGATATTGAATGAAGATTCCTGGTGGAGGGGCTATGAAAAGGATGTAATTATGAAAGATAGTAAGAAAGTACGTAAACTGGATCATAGATTTACTTTATTGAACAAGAAGCGGGACAGGGTTGGTGAGACTAGTGACAGATTTCAATCCGAATGTTGATAAAATATACAACATTTTACATAAACATTGGTATTTACCTGTGTTGTATAAGACATTACAACCATTCTTGACAAAGCTTCCGAATATTACTTTCCGTAAAGGAAAATCATTACTTAATCTACTTAGTCCCAGTTATCCTCCACCTGTGGCACATAATTCATAGTTATTGAACCTAATTAAGGCTTTCTTAAAAGTGGGCATTGCAACATGTGTACATGGGCTGATGACAAAAAGAGAAAATTCTGTCATGGTGACTCTCGTGAATATATGATTAATACTTATATTTTTGGAAAATTGAAATAAAGAATTCAGGAATACTATTGAACTTGATTGCTGAATAATTGATATTCATGCTCCCAGGAAGGAGCACCCCACAATGGCCTGCAGAGCTTTCAACTGTCCACGTTTTTGGCTCCTTGAGGTGTCCCCACGACAACGGGGGCACCACCGACATTTAAATGAAGAGTTGGAGGGCATGCAGGAATGTTGCAGTTACCCTCTAAAAGAATGTCAAAAATGACCCTATGTCTAGAGGGGCAAAGAAATTATGACCCCCAGGTTTTCAGCCTAAGTTCCAAACATTTCTAAGGCTGACACTTTTGTTCTACAGCCCTAGAGTGCAGCGACCTCTAGTGGTTGGTCCGATGCTGCATGTTTTGTGACCTAAAATGACTGTCATTATTTCATAAAGGTTGCAATGCTTTATTAAATATAATGATTGCAGATGACATCAGAGATAGAGCAATGCGTTATGACATGTGGTATGCGGTTTTTAAATGTGGTAAATATTGATAAAGCCAATAGCCTTGCTTTTTTTAAAGTAACACCCCCTAAATTATGATGATCTATCTGGTATAGGTGGTAGGGTACTGTGATCTATTAGGGGTCAAATGAGAATGCAGAATGTCACCAAATGTATTTGAATCTGCCTGATGTATATATTTGTAAACTCATGCATAGTACTTAGTAATGTGTGTGTAAAAAAAATATTTTTACCTTCTCAAAGAAAAGGGACTGACTGGATAATCATTTATTGGGTGTTATTATTGCATTCCAGCAAATGGTGATTACTAGCTCACACCACCCCTGAGTAGGCCTTGTGCTGCTCTGCTTCATGACCCCAAGAGAGTCAATCGCTACAGTGGGGTATTTGGTTCCCAGTAAAGCGAAATTGTGAACCTATTACTTATGCAGGACTCACATCCTGCACAACTATTAACCCAATTTCTTACAAATAGAAATACAATTTTGTAGCAATGGAGGGGGACAAAATTATTTAATTAACAATGCTCCCCAACTTAGAAATCACAGACAATGAAACAATAAAGAGAATTAAATGCAAGTTTTACCCACAGTATCATCTGTGTTAAATTTATTGTTTTATGCCAAGCGCTGGTAATTAATTCTGCACTGGTACACACAACAACCTGCCTCCATCTGTGTTCAGTAAACAATCACCTAAAACCAGGATATGGCTAAATTTACTGAAATTAGCAGGGACAAAAGGTGAAAAACACAGAACTTTCCTGGCAGTTTATTTAACTAATAGAGCAGGAAGAAAGAAGAGATGAAAATAAAAGAAAGAAAGGAAGAAAAAGTAAAATAAAACACTTGTTCACATCTTTTCAATTAACCGTTGTCACGTCTGTACAACTCTCACAGTTCTGCGAAGAAGTGCATCACTCACATCTCCTGCTGAGATGCCCATTGGTTGACCTTTTGTGCTGTCTGTGGCATCCTGCAAGTCGAGGTAAGGCCGCAATGGTGGGGTGCCCACTGGACAAAATGAGAAGACACACACTGGACAATCGGTTATCGCCCAGTGGCCACGAGAGATCACCCAACTTTATTTATGCCCTCGGGTGTGTGCTTGATACATTGTACGGTAGAGGCCGGGTGGCACTCTACACTGTCCAAATCACAGACACCTGCAAGCCAGTGTTGTGTTGGTTCTGTACTGTTTGATGTGTTTCTTCCCCAACCAACTAAGGATCTGTGTCAAACCCTTAGAAACCTTGGCCCAACACACACTTGAAATGAGACGCACTTCGAGTTCTGAACCTCTGAGAGTATGTTGCAGAAATCATAGTTCCTTTAAACTGAGTCACTTATATCTGAGTGGTCTTAAATGGAGTCAGTTTCTTTAGTGGTATTTGTTTCAGGAACACCTAATCTCTAGGTCAAATAGTGAGTCGTTGGAATGACACGTAGTAACATCATATTCTTTCATCCTATCCTTTGTCGATTTCATTTTCTGCAGTCAGTTCATAATCATGGAGCTTGGCTTTTTGAATCTGTAGAAGCCTTGTCTGTCTTACATGACCAAACTTTAGACCAGATGGCAACTTTCCTGTTAATGCACCTGGTGTTGCTTATTGGTCAACTAACACTTGAAACACTGCTTGGTAACATGCGATCTGTCACATTTTGGCTCCCTGACTTACTTTCTTAAAGGTAGCCATAAATCTCTCAGCCATGCCATTCGCAGGTGGCCACAAAGGTGTATTCCTCCTGTGATTCACATCCATATAATGCTTAAAGGGATGAAATTCCTTTCTGGTGAGAGGTGGCTCATTGTTCGACTTAAGAGTATTAAGAAGTGCCCGTTCAGCAAGCACTTCACCTAGCGTTGGAAGGACAGTTGATGCAGATGGGGACATCACTCGTCGAACTACAGAAAATCACGAGCACTCATTTATGAAGACACCTAGGGACTTGTTGGGCCAAAAAACTTACAGCTACAGAATTCCATACATGGTATCGAATGTCTGACAATCAGCATCTCAGGCAGGTTCCGTTCCCCAGTACTTTGAAATCATTGACAAGATGTATAAACATCTACTACTAAGGAATCTAGACCTGGAAACCAGACCTTCTCGCTAATTAATTTCTTTGTTGCTACCACTCCCATTTGACTTTTATGGGCTATTTCAACCTCCCTTTTCCCCAATGATTGTGGTACATTCACCAGACTGTATACCGCAAAGGGAGGTGGGATGTCAATGGAGAAAGAGAGAAGTGCACTGGCAGAGAAAGTAATACCTGCTCTATTAGTGAGAATCGTGGCCGGTTCTAGGATTTTTGGGGCCCTGGGCAGAAGGGGAATGTGCGAGGCCCTTCTAATTTGCATTGACTTGACCCATTCAGGGCTGTCTGCATCTGAATAGATGCCCCCTGCTCCTGAAGCTGCAGCCCCTCCCTCTCAGCCACCTACAAGCACCTCTTAACAGCTCATCAAGGGCTGAAGGTGTGAGGGTTGCTTATCTCCAGAGAGGGTTAAGACTCTCAGGGAACTAAACAGCCGGGAAATAGTCCTCCCGCTGTGCCTCTGCATGGGTGGAGTGAAGAGGCCTAATTACAGGACAAAACTGAGGAATGTGCCTTCTTACAACTGGTACTGCCCCCCTCCCCTGGGTTCGCCTCACTACACCATAGCAGTGAGGCCAGGGGAGGGGGCCCCCTAAGGTGGTGGACTTGCAAGGTGGCACCTTTCATGCCGTGGCATGACTGTCTCGCATTAGTGCGAGGACCCAAGTTGGAGGGTTCACTGCGGGGCCCTGGGCAGCTGCCCACACTGCCCATGCCTAGCGCCGGCCCTGGTGAGAATGAGTATTACTAGATCATGTAGCAGTGATCTGCCATGCTCATGATAAACAGGTTTATGAAGAGCCTAGCATTGCGGAAGGTGATGGGTGTTTTTTCCCAATGTTCGATTGGTCATATCTGGCCCACGTGGCTGTCATTAGGATAAAAGTGCATAGTCACCTGTGCAAGTCGAAAAATATGCCAAAGTCTGAGACAGTTGGGGAGGCACAGATAAAGCCAGAAGGAAAAGAGATTATAGCAGAGTTGGAAAGGAGGGTTTAGAGGAGGCGGGAATATAGATGACACGTTTTTGAAAAACATGTCATCTATATTCCCGCCTCCTCTAAACCCTCCAAGTGTTTCACAGGCAATGAGACAAAGATAAGAGTGAGGATAAGTGGGGCAGTGAAAGAAAGGAAAGCATGATTTGAGAAAATCAGCAAACCCTTGACTGAACCTCGGGAAAAGCTGACTGGGATGGGGTAAGACACAGTTGGGAAGAGCACAATGACAGCGAGAAATCAAGCTTGGATAAAGAAAATAAGAACTATCCATGAGCTGGGCTGATATCCAGAGAGAAATTAGGTAATGATCTTAGTCCCTATATGTTTTTTTACATTAAAGTTTGAGCTTCTACTCTGCCAATTGTTAAAATAATCCTTGAGCAATCATTGCAAAATAAGTACATACAGCTATACAACTAAAGAATTTAAGGAAATGTATGTAAGAAAAACATTTCTCTAATTTTGCGAAGCTTCTCTAGAACTGGTAGGATGAAGGAGTTCATGAAAGCACCTTGTACTCCATGCTTGTAAACAGAAGATTGTAACTGAAAAAACTACCACAGGATGTGTTCTCTTTTCCTCTGCCTACATGCTTGCGCAATAATAAAGACAGGGAAAGGAAGTGGATTATGAATGAGATGTTGATAATGAAGTTTTGCATTTGCCAGACATCTGTATATTACACAACAAATGTACCCTTCATCACACTATACTCCCACGATGCTTGTGATGCAGAGGACAGAGCTGGCTGTTGCAGGCTGCAGTACTGAATGTGGGTCTGCTTTTGCAGCAGTCTCACATTTAAAATGACAATGGAACGATTTACACAAAAATTATGAGTACAGGAGGTAATACTGCAGGAGTAATCTTTCACATGCTATTACCAACCTTGGTGAATATGTCCTAAAATGTCCAACTCCTTATTAGTAAAAGAGCAAACAGGGCATACTCCTTTAGATTTGAATATTCACTGAATATTCCAATTTTGTTCTCACTTTAGATGTTTTGGGGTAAATTCAAAAAGGCATGTAAGACTACATAAAAGAGTACTAATCTACTCCTCCAAAATGCCTTTGTGAATAGGCCCTGCTATGCCCTCAGTGGAATGTAACATACAAGAGTCTAACATTTGCATGGTGGTGTGCAGGGCTTCCTCATTTGAATAGGGGGCGTCCTTATGCACATGAGAAAAATTCATTTGCCACATGATTACTCCCCTTACAGAAGTGTGTCCTTTGCCACTAGGTTCCATGAGAAACTGGATTCTGGCTTTGAAAGAGAGCCAAGAGACTCAGGCAACCATGCATGTGCCCAAAACTCAGTTTGTTCCCAAAAATAAGAACTTCGGTATTTTGGGAATTCAGTTTTAAACAATATTTGCTCATCCAGCTATCATTTGCTTGCATACATCTATTAAATTGATCAGCCTCCTCCATCACATTGATAGAAATCAATACCACAATTTGCGTATCATCAGCGTACGCTACTGTGGCGAAGCCAAAATAATGGATAAGTTTGGCTAAGGGAGCCACATAGATATTAAAAAGAGTTGGGCTGAGAGATGACCCCTGTGGAACCCCGCAAGGCAGGGTAAATGAATTCAAAATAAATTCCCCAAGGGCCACCCTTTGTACACGACCTTTGAAGAATGAAGCAAGGAGATTCAAGGCTGACCCAGTAATCCCAATGTCTGCCTGCCGTTTTATCAAGACCTGTCTCACCATATCAAAAGACTATGGAAAGATCAAAAGGATCACCGCGGCCTTCCCCCCCACCAATAATAGATATTTATTCTTCTGAGACTGCTACCAGTGCAGTCTCCAGTACTATGATGTGGCCTAAAACCAAACTGTGCTTCATTCAATATTTTATTATTTTCAAGATAGTCTACCAGAGTTTTATTGAGCTGTTTTTCACATAACCTTTGCAGAAAAAGGGAACCGAGAGATGGGTCAGTAATTATTTTCTGTCATGGGATCTAGAGAAGGCTTTTTTAAAAGTGTAAGGACAGAGGCTTTTTTCTGTTCCCCAAGTAAAAGTCCCTCCTTAATGATGGTATTGCACAGGTTTGCAAGAGCCCACCACTCTGTTACTGTGGAAAATGTACTTTGTCGTCCAGGAGTGCACAGTATCTATGTGTGTCCTTGATTAAGAGGGTACATGGCCCATTGTGTGGGCAGCATTACAATTTTATCCATGGACCTCGTCAGTTTGCAATATTTGCTGAAATAGCCAATGGTGTCCTTCCATTACTACTGATCCTATGACCATAAAAGAATGGCATTTATGAGTAGTACTCCTATAGGAGGAATTACCTGAAGGCATTTAAAATGATTATGATTATATTTTACTAAAGCTTGGAAAATTACTTTCAGAGAGTTTATAACTTTTGGTTGGGGAAGGATTAGAAACAAAATCCATCCTGTTGGGTATTTCTTGCTAGAGATAACCCAGTCACCAGGCAAATATCTCACATTGGAACAACGTGAAAAAAACCTTATCATTGTTTGAAAAATGTCCTCGTCTTCTGACAATCCTCCTCAAAAGCCATCCAATATAGAGGGGTTTTAGCGGTTTCAAAATTATGGCATTGATTCTTTAAAAATTCTTCACAGCTTTTATATAACTTTTGCTTATTTAAAAAAAAAAATAATGCATTCATATCTTTGCAACAGCATACTACATTTCGTTTAGTGTATCCCCCGACTTTATCAGCAAATCACATCTAGATTATATTTTCAAAATAGCTAGTCAACTTTAACAATCAAAAATGTTTGTTATATCCTAAACCTAACATTAACTAAACAATAATAATGCAAATCAAAATGATAACTTACATACCTGTTTACCGATCACTTATCAACCAATGTGAACAAGATATTCATTACATTTATCAACAAGTTTAAACGTTTTGCAAAGCTCATAAATACTTTGGGGCCGATTCCGATTCGTGTCGGTAATTTCTCCGACCGAGCCGGCCTCGGAGAGATTTCCGACCGAATCAGACCCGTGCAGTCCGACCGAACGAGTCCGATGCATTCGTATGCCACCGGACACGAGTCGGTCGGACTCCCATTGAACTCAATGGGAGCCGGTCGTACAACACGTACGCGGGCTCCCATTGCCTCAATGGGTGCGAGGCGGACAAGGGCGCCCCCTACAGCGAGTACACCGCGAAGCGCCTCGCGGCGTACACGCACAGGTAGGGGGACCCCTGGGTCCCCCTGTGTGCGCCTCGCACGGGCACGGCAGACAGGGGGTCCGACACGGACCCCAAAGTACAGCTCCGACAGCGAGTTCGAGTCGGACGGCGCGAGTCGGTCGGAGCGGTCGAGGTGCGCATCGTACTTACCCGGCCGGAAAACGTCTCCATTGCGCGGTGCGAATCGGGTCCGAGCGAGTCGGTCGGAGCAGTACGATCCGGGAACCAGTCGGTCGGAGCGGTCGGGTCGCCCGGACGAAGTCGGTCGGCGAATACGCATCGTACTCGCTCGCCCGGACGCGCGTACGACTCGGTCGGAAAATAGGGCTCCGGATCGGATCCGGTAAAACCGAATCCGATTCGGAGCACTACCGGCCGAGATCGGAATCGGCCCCTTTGTGTAACATTTTAAAATGTCTTACTTCTTTTTTCATAAATTATTTGCCATAATCTGGCGAACAGCTGGCAAAAAAATCGGTTTTGAACTCTTGCTAGGTCTGTAACAAAATCTCCATAATTCCTCAGCAATGCGTTTATTTATATCTCAAGTCCACATCTGACACTAAAGCTTGGCTGTTTTGAAAAGTATTCTCATGCTGTTGCTCTAACACCTTCTTCCTCACTTTTCCTTATCATCTAAACATCTAGCACTGAAAGAGATGCTGGAAATCTTTATCTAATTCACTCCTCAATGTGCTCAAATGTGTGATCATTTTGATTTCTTTTTTTTCCATAGCTTTTATGGTTATCCCTGCCACCCAATCCCTGGCATCATTTGCCTTGACTTTCTTTGCATTTACTTCTTGGCAATTGTAGAAAATTGGGTTTTTGATTGAGGAGGGTGAAGACCCTTCTCAAGCAACAACTACAATCCCTGCCAGGGTGAACCACAAAAGGCACTAAATTAGCCTGTTCTTATCCCCCTGGTAGCAGGGAACATAAGCAGTGAGGCTTAACTTAGAGGCAATGTGTAAAGTATTTATGCTGCACACAAACAGTAATAATGTAAAGACACGACACAAGATAAATTTCAAACCAATTTAGAAAAACAGGGTATAATTTAAAAATAAATAGTCTGAGAACAAAAGGAAAAAAATTAAATCAAAAGAACCAGAGATATGCAATTTCAAAGATTTAGGTAAGTGTAGCGCCCAAAAGCACAAAGCATCACTTGCAGTTATCTGGTTGTGCTAGACCAGGCAAAAGTCACAACTTCAGACCGACCACGATGAAAGATACAAGGACCAGGTTAATCCCTCTGAAAAAGTTATCTTTTCAAAGTCTGGTGTGAAGAGTCCAGTTTGCAGTGGAGTGGGCCGTGATAACCAGGGAGAACATCATGGATGGCCATCCTTGTAGCGCAAAGAGCAGCCCGGGCATCATGGATGGTCATTGCTGTAGCGCGAAGGTCCTGTCAGACATCGCAGATGTTCGCTGGTGGAGCTTTGCATTGGCAGTCAGAGAAGGCTGTCGATAATGTAGTGCGGAGTGCATATATTGCATTGCCAATTGTCGTTGGCGGCAAATGTACCGCAAAGAGTCAGGTGCACAGGAGCTTTGCATTGGTGATTGTAGCGGGTGGCAAAGTCTGAGCATGAACTGTCTTGTTCATGGTAGCAAGGAGCCCAAAACCTCAGGATTTCTCCTTTTCTTCAGAAGAGGAGCCCAGCCGATGCCAGCCAAGGGTCCAGGACCTGAAGAGGCACATCTTGGGGATCAGGAACCCACCAGAGTCCAGCAGGGCTCAGGCATGTCCAGTTAGGTTCAGTGCAGCAGATCAGCTCGGCAGTTGCAGGGAGGCCTCTGGAGCTTGTTGTGTCCCTGTAGCTCAGAACTGATGGTCAGCCATCTGACCCTTGGAGTCACTCTGACTGGGATGAAGATAGCAGGCCAAGTCTTCCTTCTCAGAGAGCAGGACAGGTCTCAAGCTGTAGGTTAGTCCTCTGGCGGTAGGGCAGACCTTCTGTATTATTCACAGGTCCAGGATTGTACTACAGACTGGGTCTGAGGGTCCTATTCTTATACCTTGTGCCACCTTTGAAGTGGAAGAAACCTCTGGAGTTCCTTCCCCCCACAGATAGTTTTGGAATTACCTTCCTCTCTTCCCTGGACCCAGATGTCTGGGGTGACAAAGGGCTAGGGTGAAGTCCTTTGAGAATGTGCAGAGGCAGATCCTTTGAAATGTAAGTGGGCTGTGGACAGCCCTGCCCTCCCATCCTGGCAGGATGGTCCACCTTTGTATCACTGTCTGGGAGGAATACACAAAGGCCATCTACACCTAGTCATGTGACCCCAGAATACAGGCTGCAGGCACCATTTGTTTAGGGCAAGAAAATGTTAACTTTCTAAAATTCATTTGGAATTTGGCTCAAGATCGTGAGACACATGTCGGGGCTCCTTGAAAAAAGAAATTTGTTTTCCTCATCCTTCTGAAGAGGCTTATCGACTGAATACCTCTGCCCCTGTCTGACTACTGGAGATATCTCATTTGGAAATCCCAGCTACCGTTCGACTTTTTAAGCAAGGGGTCAAGAAATTACTTAAAACCACGTTTGTCCTGAAGATGATCTCATTGACGTAAAATGACGGAAACCGAAACGTCGACGCTCAACCCATTCTTATTTTGAATGATTGTTAATTGATTTATCTCTGAGTGTAGAATCCTATGTATAGGGCAATGTTTGTTGATTTTTGTTTTTGTTACTTCTGTACCCTTATTTCTCTTATCTATGATATTTCAAATACATTTTTCTACTTTGATCCACCCGGTTCTTCTAATTAATTTACTTATTTCTTTATTTTTTTGGTTAATAGAGTTTGAGTTATTCCATTGAGTGTGATTTGATGCCACTCCAAATACACATATTTAATTATTTACATTTATATCTTTTGTAGGCATCTTACCTTTATAATTTTAATACCCAAGCCCAAAAGGGTCTACTGAGTTGCCCAACTACCTGTTAAACTTTCTAAAAGCGGAATTTTCAGAATTGTGCCATAAAGTCCAACTTTACCATTTAAGAGTGTTTTAAATTACAATTCATTTGAGTATAAAGTTGACATTTCTATCCGTTCCCAAACAAACGTTATCACTTACTAAATGTAATAAAGTAACCCAAAGTTATCCGATGGGAGAGGTAGGCATTTCAGTAGAAAAACAAATGTAAGAGTTTTTCACTACCAGGACATGTAAAACTTAAATGCACATGCCCAACATTTTAAATACACTGCACCCTTCACAAAGGGCTGTGTAGGGCCTACTCTAAGGGTGACTTACATGTATTAAAAATTTGGAAAGTTTAGGCCTGGCCAAAGATTTATTTTGCCAGGTCAAAATGGCAGTTTAAAGCTACACTGCAGGATGCAGTGGCATGCCTAAAATCGCTACTTCAGTGGGTAGCACAATGAGTACTGTACACCTAATTTACAGGCCCTGGGAACATATATTACCACCTTTCTAGGGACTTACAAGTATATTTAAAAGTACCAAATGGCTGAAAGCCAATTTTACCATGTTTAGAGGAGCAATCCCAAGCACTTTAGCACTGGTTAGCAGTGGTAAAGTGCACAGAGTAATAAAAGCCACCAAAAACGGGTTCAGAAAACAGGAGTGGTGAAGTGAAAAGGAATGGGGGGTGTCCCTGCAGAGAGAAGGCCAAGTCCAACAGCAATGTTGATATTCTTCTTTACGATTGGATCGTATGTCAGTACACATACAACTTACACTATTGTGTGAACTGAGCCTTTCAGTTAAGGTTACACCCAGGTCCACACTGGATATCACATTTACCTCATTTGACACCATTTCATATAAAACCTACAATAACCTGATTGTGATATACTTTCTCCTCATCAAATACTTGCTATTCCTTTGCATTGCACATTGCACACCATTACCAATGACTCCACCATGTTTTCTCTTTGTAGACAACCCCTTTTGTTTTTACATGCCTCTGGGTAAGGGATATACTGAGGCATGTGATCTATGTTGAGGATTGTGTGTTGCACACCTTAGCTGATGAATTTCATATATTTTTTGGTTTTGTGTTCTCTCAACATTACTGACCTGTAACTGTTTTTCAGTGAATTTCATGTTTTTTTATGAAGTACTGTGTTTTGCCTGCCATTTACCCATTCTGCATTAAGCAAGGTCTTTAACGAGGCCCTATGCCCTACCTGCTTGATTTGCGAGCAGCAGGGGTTGGTTCCTGGGTCTGCCTGGTCTTGCACTATGCTTAAATTGTAAAATGCCAATCCAGATCCATTAAACAGAGTCAAAGTTATTAATGCATCAAAAATGATCTGACCTATGTTTCTGCACACCCATTGGACTTGCACTAAACCTGATATACCCACACTGGGTTTAACTTACTGATTGCTTACCATGGAAGATGCATATTTATCAAATAGCAAATAAAGCAAATGAAAATGTTAACCCCCCCCTTTAACTTTGCCCCACCACCCTTTTGATGTATTGTCACAATACTACCTAGTAGGTGACATGCTTCATCATAGCGTTCCCACCCTGGTCACCAAATGTTTCCAGAGTGTGCTAAGACACCTGATTACAGCGGAGCTGGTTATTTTTTTTAGGGTGAAATGGTGGTGGTGAGTGAAAAGTGCTCAAGTGCGGTGTATTTTAAAATTGGCTCAAATACTCTCTGTCTTTTTTACCTACGTTTTATTATTGAGAGTATTGGTCAATGTTAAAAAAGTGATGGATATGTGAAGGATATAATTTTGATCCTTCTTATCCCGTGAAAGGTCTACATGTTTCAGCCATGTTCTGATGTGCCCCGCAGGGTCAAATGGCTTTCGGCAGGACCAATTAAGTCTGGCATGAACACTTAGTTCAACTGCTGTGTGGAAAGTTTTTGGGGTGATTTGCCAAGTGGGGGCCAAGAAAAAGGAGGGTCCCAGAACACATTTTCCCAATGCAATTTCCCTTAGGGATTTTGAACATGACTACAGCCCAAATTGCTGGACAGACTTGCACCATATCTGGCAGAGAGATAGCTCTTGATCCAGAAAGAGCCTTTTTGTGATTTGGTGTAACTCCATTCAGCAGTTGCAGAGTTATTAAAGAAAAAATAAATGTGTATATCCAGGGACGCAAACGCTCCGTGGATCGCCTTCAGTAGAGCTGCAAAGTCATGCGCCACCAGCAATGCCATGATTGGCTGGCCACAATCTGACTGGGTGGTTGCAGATGACATTTTAAGTATTGCAGAATGGTCCTGGGGCCTTAAAATTGATCTGCAAAATGATTAAAGGAGTCAGGGTAGAGGTATCCTGACCCCATGGGATGTTAGTGGGGTCTCAGAGGGACCTATGTTGGGCAAGAAATGGTCTTAAAATGTTTTTTTTCACATCAGGAATCCATAGATCTGCTGTGGTGCTCAGTGCGGTCCCCGTGTAAATCCACGATGGATTGGCAGATTTTGGTATACTTTGACAAAAAAAAAGACTTACAGACCCACACAGGCCCTCTCACACCAATTTACAGATCCACACAGGCACTCACAGACCCATGCAGGTACTCACACACCCATTTAGAGACCCACTCAGGCACTCACACACCCACTCACAGACCCATACAGCCACTCACAGACCCACACAGCTACTCACAGACCCACACAAACACTCACACAACCACTCATACAACCACTCGCACACCCACAGTCACTCATGAATACACTCACACACCCATACAGCCAATCACACACCCACTCACACACTCACTCACAGACACACACAGCCACTCATACACCCACTCACAGACCCACACAACCACTCACACACCCACTTACAGACAGACACAAATACTAGCACACCCACTCACAGACCTACACAGGCACTCACACATACTCATAGACCTATACTGACACTCAGACACCCACTCACACACCCATACAGCCACTCACACACCCACTCACAGACCCACATAAACACTCACTCACCCATTCACAGACCCATACAGCCACTGACACACCCAGCCACACATCGATATAGGTACTGACACATCCATGCATATACTGATACAGCCACTGACACACCCACCCACACACTGAGACGAGCACTGACACACCCAGCCACACACCGATACAGCCACTGACACACCCAACCACATACCAATACAACCACTGACACCCCCAGCCACACACTAATACCATCACTGACACACCCAGCCACACACCGATACAGGCACTGACACATCCACACACTCACTGATACAGCCACAGAGACACACATGCACAGACGATACAACTACTAACATACGTACAAACACAAATACAGCCACTAACACATCCTGGCACACACAGATGCAGCCACTGACACATCTAACTACACACCAATACAGTCACTGACACACCAAGCCACACACTGATACAGCCACTGACACACCTAACTACACACTGATACAGCCTCTAAAACAAACATACAGACACTGATAGTGCCATTGACACACCCAGCCACACACTGATACAGCACCTTACTCACCCAGACACACATTGTTAGACACTGATACACCCAGGCACACACTGATACAGCTACTGAAACACTCAGCCACACTCCAATACAGACAGTGACACACCCAGCACACACCGATACAGTCACTGACACATTAAAAACACAGAGTTAGCTCTTGGTTTGACCAGATGGTGGTTCTAAAAAGAACCTGTTGTTTTTGAGTGTTTTAAAAATAGTTATTTTTAATAACTAAAAAACGAGGTATAAAAGGGGTTTAAAAAAACAGAATTAGGAAGAATCAACAGGCTTCAAATTCCGGACAACATACATTTTCAACTAGGATCCAGAAACAAAAATGATGCTTATTGATAGCATCTAGGTTTGCAACCACCAAAGTTGTATTATAACCCACCGGCATGTGGCATTGTAGACAGTGTGTTATCATGTGTAATAGGTTATCACACACAACTGGAACAGTTATGCTGTCAGATGCAGAGGGTTGTGGCAAAGCTGCAGGGGAGGTGGATGGTCATGCACCTGCTGTTTTCTCCCACGTCATCCTCTGGTAGGTCCTCTCATGAATCCTTTTGAGATTTTTCCACATTGAACTGGTGCCATGTGAATAATTTTTTGCAGTGCCTTGAGGTAGCTGCTTCCTGAAAATGGTGCACTGCACAAATCTGGCAGTTATTTTTTTTCACCTTATGAAATGATGAGATACCTCCACACATCACTCTCCTGTCCAGGTGCAGGCATATCTTTCTCCTGGTCCTCAACAACTACAGGATCTTCAGGTTGTGTTGTGGACATCTCAGTTGTCATTGTATCTTCCTTTAATTTTGTGGAAAGAACAAAAATCCAGAGATGCAGGTTTTCCACTGTTTCTCTGTAGGGAGATGGAAGACAAATAACTGACTTGGGATGTATCTTTTTAACATGGGTGTGGTCCTAATATATCCAATAAAAAGCTAAGGTTTGGATGTGTCATTGAGTGACTTTGTGGATCTAGTCCATAGATTTGCGACTTCGCAAAACTAGTATAATAAGGAACTACCCTGAAAATCATCTATAGGGTGCCATATATAATAGATATAAATATGTTTACACTGATGTCATTAATGGAAATAGAGGGACGTATATATTTAAAATAATCATTTAAAATTTTCACAAATCTCTGAAACTGAATTTGCGGATACTTTCCAATCGCGTGATCAGAATTAGAAACCATAGAGTACTTGTAGACCCGTCTTAATTTTGGGACCTGCAGTGAAGACCTATGGTATCCAAAAATTATTTTTAAAAAAGAATTTGCTTTATTATATTTACAGAAACATTAGATATTTTACATTAAGAACATCTGTGATTCTAACTTTTAAAATGTGTAAAAAAGTATAATTCTCAAAAAAAGAATTTGAGAGTTCAATAAAAAAAAGAATTAAATATGAAAATGAAATTGTAGTACACTTTGTACTAAAAATAAGCCTAGAAATTTTCTGAAAAAAAAACAAACATTGCAGGAACATTCTAGTTAGGAAATGTAACTTAAAAACATAGAAATTCACTGAAAAAAAACAAAGGTTTTAGAGATATTATAGTTAGAAAAAGATTTTTAAAAAACTTTGAGATTCACTGAAAAACACCAACGGTTATAGGGACGTTATAGTTAGGAAATTTAAATTAAAAATCATAGAAATCCCCTGAAAAAAACCAAAGGTTAGAGGGATGTTATAGTTAGGAAAAATAATTTTTAAAAAAAATTAGAAATTCAATGAAAAAAACAAAGGTTACAGGGACGTTATAGTTAGGCTCAGATTTCACTTGCACAAAACCAGTGAATTCAGCAATTATAGTTACCTGAGCTAACTATAACTTACACCCCCGCAATGCACGGCTTACGACCTCACATATTGCATCCCTCATGACATGGTCAGTGGCATCACTGATGACATCACTGATGACATCTTAAATGACATCACTGATGATATCATCCAATGAGTGTTTCGTAAACATTTCTGAGTCTTAAAGAGATATACTAAGCTACTGCATAAGTTAAATTGTCATTCTTTCTCTACTACTAATGAGTGATTCTATTTCTAACTTATATAATGTGAGTGACTGTGTGTGAGTGGGTATCAGAGTGGCTATATTGGTGTGTGAGTGCGTATGTCACTGGCTGTATGGGTGAATAACTGTGTCACTGGCTGTATGGGTGAATAACTGGGTGTGTGAGTAGCTGTATGGGTGAGTGAGTGAGTGGCTGTATTGATATGTGAATGAGTGTGTGAGTGACTGCATGGGTGAATAACTGGGTGTGTGAGTAGCTGTATGGGTGAGTGGCTGTAGTGGTGTGTGACTGGTGGTATGGATATGTTAGTGGGTATGTAAATGGTCATGTGGGTGAGTGAGTGGGTGTGTGAGTGGTTGTATGGGTGAGTGAGTGGCTCTGTGAGAGCTTATGGTTGAGTGAATGGGTGTGTGAGTGGATGTATGGGTGGATACATGGGTGCCTGAGTAACTGTTTGGGTGAGTGAGTGTTTGTGTGAGTGGCTATATGTGTGTGTGAGTGGCTGTATGAGTAGCTGGATGGGTGAGTGAGTGGCTGTGTAAGTGGATGTATGGGTGAGTGAGTGGGTGTGTGAGTGGCTATGGATGAGGGAGTGAGTGGGTGTGTGAGTGGTTGTATGGGTCTGTGAAGGGGGATGTGAGTGGCTGTGTGGATATGTAAGTGAGTGTGTGAAAGGCTGTATATAAAAGAAGCCAAGATAAAAATGACCCTTTTTTAAAAGAAAAAAAGGCAGGCAACAGTGTGTTGCATGTATCAAGTGCACATCCAAATTAAAATGGATCATTACTTTTGGGGAACGTATCACCATAAAAAGATATTGTAGCACCATAGTGGATAATAATGTGGAGAAACAAACGTCAGAGAAAGAGGGTGTCCACTAAAGATACTAAAATGGGCAGCTGAAAAAGTGGAAAAGAAACAGAGGAATTAACTTGTGAAAGAAATTGAACAAAAACAAAGAACCACCTCATTTGTCTAATCATGGACTAAAACATAGAAACTAAAACAATTAGAAAATTAATGGGCGAGCATTGGGTAATTCTCTAGTCAGATGGCATACTGAAAGGGAAACTGGGAAATTATGGTGAGATCATGTCCCTAAGAGCCTGTTCCTTGATGTATCAACATATACATAATCATCTAATAGACAGAACTCAGCAATTTGGTTATCTGCTAACAATGGGCTCATGCCATACAAAAACTGTAAAGCCTGTAAAAGCAATATGAATAGGGTAATGTACAGCATTCCATACTAACAAGTTTCAATTACAAGAAACCTATCACTGGCTATACAGACTACACAATATATGCTTTGGATGTCCCTGTGCAAGGATATATTTGCAGCACAAGTTTTTTCCAGTAAAAAAGAAGACTCTAGAGCATAAACTTGTTATGAAAAAACAAGGAATTCACATATCCAGTGGAATATCATGTCCAAGAGTGACACATTAAGACCTATTGTAATGACACAGTAAGACCTGACCCAAAATGAGGGGACTGAGAGGACAAGTTCCAGAAATTGGAGTTTGGTTATATTGTAAGACTAGAAAGTAAACTTCCCAAGGGATGAAAAATGATGTGTTTATCTTATATAAAAATGCAATGCAAATAAAATAAAAGATTTGTTGGGATACCTCATATTGAATTGTGTGAACTAAACTATAAGTATTTTTGATAGACGTTAATAGATATACATGGCATTGTATTGTATTGCATTGCAATCGCATTTATATAGTGCTTACTACCCCTGCCGAGGCGTCAAAGTGCTTTTTCGGCTATAGCACGCTACTCCGGAACCCATAAAGGATTGGTGGTGAATTAGTATAGTGAAATATTAAAGTAATTTGAGTGGTGGATATGTTAGTCAGTTATTTGGATTCAGAAGGATAGTGGAGGGATAGAAGAGGGAAAAAGGTCGGCTCTATATAGCACTTGCTACCCCTGATGTGGTGTTGAAATGAAGAGAGCAACTTTTTACTTTAACACTATCACTTAAGTGTTAACACTCATATGCCACTGAATATAAAATCTTTTTTGTTCATTTGGACTATCATTTGCCATTCTTTTTGCTTTGGTGATACAGATTTTTTTATCCTTAGGTAATTCTGCACTGAAGAAGAAGATAAAACACAGATACTACCAAGTGTAAACCGTTATGTACAGTTTACCTAAAAACAAACCTCGTGCAAGTAAACATCTATTTGAGATAATTGGCAAATACCATGAGACAAATCACCTAGTTGGTGTGATAGCCATAAACATATTGAAATTGTTTCAAGGGTACCTAGCTGGCTCAAATCCAGGAAGTTCAAACTATCTTCAGCCTATGTCTATATCTATGTAATACATATATAACACCCAAAAAATTGATGTACATCAAGAAGAGGTTTCCTTGAGCTCAAATAGACAGCAATGCGCTAAGACGAGGTCTACAACAAAACCATGCTGCATTAAATGTGGAGATCAAACAGGTAGGTTTTGAGGTATTTCCTAAACTGCCCCAAATTTGGTGGCTTCAAGCTATCCTGGCTGATGAAGGGTGATACACAGAAACCAGTTCTAGGAAGGTTGTATCCGGTCCAGGGAGGACCTGGATTGGCAGTTTCGGCTGGACTGTTCCCATGAGGAGCTGGGTCAAGACTGATTAGCATATGGCTAGTTCCAAACTGGGGTGGCATGGTGAACAAAAAAACAACAGATTTAGGCCCAGATCTCTGAACTGGGTGTGAGTGTTTGACATTGTTCGAACTAACGTCCACCAATTGCTCTTTTTGTGTTTGTCATCCCAAGTGGGATGGGGATGCTCAAACGTGGGTCCAGTGCTCGCCATGCCACTGGATTCAAGCTATCCTGGATGATGAGGGGTGATGCCTTGAATCCAATCCTAGGATGTTTGTTTCCATTTCAGGGAGGACTTGGCTTGGCAGTTCGGGCTAGACTGTTCCCATGGGGAGCAGGGTCAAGACTGATTTGCATATGGATAGGTCCAAATTGGGGTGGCGTGGTGAGCAAAAAAAGATGGATTTAGGCCGAGATCTCTGGACTGCGGGTGAGTGTTTGACATTGTCCATTAATCGTTCATTTTTCATATTAGATTGGGAGCGTAGGTGGATAGGCATTCTATTACATACTTTAGGAATGATTACAAACAACATTCGTCATCTTACTCTAGTTTTTTTTTTTTATTTGGGGACAACCAGCTGAAACTTGTAACACAAAGGTGTTTACAATCTTGTTTATGTGTGGAAGAAAACAGAGCTTAGAGTCGAAAACAATTCCCAGGTTTTTTGCTCACTGTACCCCAATGGGAGAAATGAACAAAAAACAATTGATGGACAGAATGCTGAACAATGTCAAACACTCACCCCCAGTTCAGTGGTCTGGCCCTAAATCCATTGTTTTTTTGTTCACTGCGCCATCCCAGTTTGGCATACAGGTTGACTAAAGTAGGGCTCACAGTGAAGCCCTCAGGGACTCCCACTGCAGTGGACCTAACTATCTAGCTATAAAATGGAAGTTACCCAGACATAGAGTCTGCGTGCGACTCCACAGAAATGACGAAAAACGTTTAACACGGTACCTGCAACCCCTAGCCCGTTCTACAAAATAGCATGCAAGGTGGTATCAAAGGCGGCTGACAGGTCAAGGGCCACTGCACTGGCCATATCCAAAATAGAACAAATGTCATTTGTTGCCCTAGCCAGGGAAGTTTTGATGCTAAG
This sequence comes from Calotriton arnoldi, assembly GCA_963921515.1. Lineage (NCBI taxonomy): Eukaryota > Metazoa > Chordata > Amphibia > Caudata > Salamandridae > Calotriton > Calotriton arnoldi. The sequence continues at coordinate 3,245,065 of CAWUFW010000695.1, read as the reverse complement.
ACCCTTCCTTAACCCTGACTGGACAGGATGACAAACATTATTATCTTCTAAGAAAGCCACCAGTTGCTTGTTGACCACTGCTCCCAAGATTTCTCCTATCATGGGAAGTAAGGATATAAGATAAAAATTAGTCATAACTTGAGGGTTTAGTGATGGTTTATTTAGGAGTGGGACCAATGTGGCTATATTCCATTGAGGGGGGATCACCTCAGTTCATAGGGAGGACTTGCAAAGCATATGAAATACCAGTAAAATTATCTCTGAGGCACTTTCAGCTGTGAGACCAAGTGAGGATCCAAGGGTGAGGCAGATTTGAGCTTAGTCCAGAATAGATGACTATCTTCATTGGAACCCAGTGTGAAGTCTGTCCAACCCACAAGAGTGGATATTGAGAACCCCTCAGTGGTATTTGACATACCTTGGGAGGAACCCTCAGTCTCAACTTCTAAATTGCTAAGAAGATTAGTAATTATGTCTTGGAAGAAGTCTACTATATTATTGCATAATTCTTGTGATGCATTGATATGAGTAGATGCATCCTCTGGATGCACAAGAGAGTTGTGAATTTTGAACACCTCCTTAATGGGGTTTTTGATGAACATGCATGATCCTCTTATGATAATATTGTCCTTTAGAGGATTGCACCTGTTTATTATAGGCTTTAAGTTGCAATTTATAAATATCCTTCAGCATCTCAGTGTAAGATTTTCCCCATGCTCTTTCAGCTTTTTTACAGGCTTGTTTGACTGCCCTAAGGTTTGAGTTATACCAGGGTTTCAGATGGAGCACTCTTTTTATAAGAGCAAGATCTAAGCGGAATCAAAGAATCAAGAGAGGCAGAAATCCACTGATTTTTGCATTCTGTGCTTTCCATGGGGTCAGAGGCATGTAAGACTGGTCTAAAATCAACTAAATGTTTATTCCACTGTGCCTTGTCCAGATTATTGCACGCTCTACCCAAAGTATGTGTTGGGTGGGTATCCAACATATGCTTGGCATGGGGAACTATATGTGACCAAAGAATCCTCTTGTGGTCAGACCATGCTATGGGAATATTATCCTTAATTTTCACTGTTTCTGGAGTGCAGAAAGTGTTATCTAGTGTGTGCCTAGCCTCGTGAGTGCCTAAATTTTGGGAAGATTGCAACATGAAAGTAGCCAGAGATTCAGAGATTCTCTGAGCATTAGTATCTAGCTCATTGTCAAAATGGAAATTAAAATCCCCTAGAATGACTAAGTAAGTACAGTTTAAAACACAAGTGGATGCTGTATCAATCTGAGAATTGAATAATAATTCTTTATTCGGCTGTACAGCCATAAAAGCACATAAAAACAATCACAATTTAAAATGTATATAATCAATTTGATAATAGACAATGAAATAAGTTAAAAACTGTTAAATCCATTTCCAAATACAGCTCAAAGTGCATTTCAGAAGGCAATATTGCATTTACAATTAAAATGTCTTACTACTCCATGAGGGCTCGATTGTGCAATCCTCAAAGCTGTTAAGGATGGTCCGGAAGGGCACACAGATGGAGAGGGAAGGTATAGGATGGAGGTTTAGACTCACCCCAAACAGGGCCTGAAACCCTCAACAGTTACTTACTAATGGCCCTTTAATGCTGGCAGTGTGATCTTGCAGATCATTGTGAATCAAATTTCTTACATACAGAGATGACCCAATACACTGTAATCTTTTTTGATCTGAGCCTCCACATACGTAGTTTCTCAGAATCCTGATTACTATTCTGTAGTCCCTTATTCCCAAGTTTTGACACAATAGGAGTATCCATTTCCTTCTGTACCCGAGGTATGCTGGGCAGAAAATTAGAGCATGTTCAATCATTTCAGTAACCTCTGTACAGAAAGGGCATAACCCATCAGAGTCAGTGGGAACACGCTGCCATTTGACTGTAACAGAATAAAGTGTCAGGGTCCCTAACCGATACTTCATGGAAAGAGACTTAGCTTGTGGACCTTCTATCTCACCCAAAAAATCTTCTGTGGTGTAATCATTTTTAAACTCTACAAATGAAGCTGTGAGGCTACCTACCCTAGGTTGCCCTAAAAAGAATTCATGTGAGTGTTGTCAGTATGTAACCTTTATCATTGCTTTGGATACCCTGATGCTTTCCAGGGCAGTCGTCCATAGATTCCCACACCCAACCTGAAGAAGGCATTATTTTATAAAACTAGACCATGGGATCTTAGAAGCCTTGGGCAACACCAGTACTTCCTCCAAGCCCAATCGATAAGAAACCAGTTCTGGGGTCACTCAAAGTCTACACCAATACAGAATAGGTCACAGCCCAGATTTGTCTGCAATTGATCTAAGACCAAGATGTAATCTTAGGGTTAGTGGAATGTTGGTGGGGAGATTAGTCAAGAGCCGTGATTTCTACTTTCGACAGGGTTTTTACATCCTTATGGCCCCAAAGCTACTCACCATAGAGGGCCTCCCCAAGTGCTTGGAGGTTGTACATTTGAAGAGCGGCGAATACTGAGCGGATAATGGAACCCCGATGCACCTTTCTGATTCCTCCGGAGTGTTGTTCTAATTTAAGCCTACACTTAGCAATGAGGGATAGCCAGTCAAAGTGCTCAGTGAGTGTAATCCCTAGATATTCGAATATATGGACTCTCCACTGGAGCCCCATTGAGTAAAGGGCTGGCTTTGGTGGATGTACAAGGATTAAAAGCCATAAACTTGGTTTGCCCAATGTTAATCAATCAAACTCTTTTTATTTCGGTTAAAAAAAAAACCATAAAAGATACAGCCATACAAGTCGTGTTTGATACATTCTGGCTTACGAAACGACATTCAAATGAATATTAAAAGAAGATACCATTAGGAATGTCAGGAATTGACATGGGAATAACAACATACGTAAAGGGTGTAAATGAGACAATTATCAAATAATTCATGATTATGATGCCTCAAGCAGTTCGTAACAGAACGATAAAAACCCTTGTCTAAAGTGCAAATGCATTCAAGTAATTTTGTGTGAGACAGACCCCAAATTTACATTCCAAGCATAACACTACAATGTTCATAAAAACATATTAAAATCACCATTATTCATAATCAAACAGTGATGACAAAGTTAAAAATGCATTGAATAATAATACATAAACGACTATTTACAATATACAAAATAGTAACAACTATGGCAATTGATCTTGTGGAAATGGGTCATCACATTTTTGGCTCTCGGAGCTAGGCAAGGGGAATAGCAGCACCCTCCTTCTAATCGCCCAAAAGTGGCCTAAGATTTTCACAGTTGCGCAAGCAAATGAAGGTCTAGCATCTGATTTCAATTTGCGCAGGCCACTTTGGAATTTCGAGTCCCAAGTTGTCTGCACACTGGAGCTAGCCATTTGCTCCTGGGTTTCGCATAGGCTGTACAAGCAAAGAGAACATGGCCTATCGATTCATGTGAGCAAGGACAACAAGGGCAGCCCTTGGGTTAAGATTTGTTAATCAGCCAAGAGTTTGTGAAAGCATTAATTGGTAAACTGGCATGCCTGAATTGAATATAAAGTTTCCTATCAGCTGGGACCTTGATGATATCGAAATAGCTTTCTAAGGAACGGCTGGCTTTCAAGTCTCCAAAGACTTCTGTTAGTCTGCCGTGTTTGTTTTTAGAGAATGTGTTCTGCTCAGCCCATGCCCAATATAATAATTTGACCTGGCATCTGGTATGGATTGGTGGGCAGCCAGTGTCATGTTTTGGCAAACCAATGCTGGACAAAAGGCTATTTACGTGTTTGATCCAGCCAATCTTTTTAGTGGTATCCAGAACGCAAACCTCATTGAAAGCTGTAGCATAAGGTGCCAGATCGGGAGTGGTTACCATTCTGTGCCAAAACAACAGTGGGCGGAGCCTTGCAAGATCATTGATAGGCTTAATGCCCAAATCAAGTTTAAGTGGAAAGAGAGGGGTGCTTTGTGGGAGAGATACCAAATTTCTAAGAAACGTGTTCTCCACTGCTAAAAGGCCGCTTGCATTTATCATACCACACAACTCAGCCCCGTATAGGGCACTGCTCACAGCCTTGCAGCTATATAGTTTGAGAGCAGGTGCTGCTGGCTTGGTGTGTGAGAGACAATGCTCCTTCCTCAGAGCCCCGGTTACCTGGGAAAATTTGCGAAAGGCCTTCTTAAGATGGAGCTTCCAGGTCATTTCCTCCGACAGCTTGATCCCCAGGTAGTCAAAGGAGCTAACTCTCTCAAGTGGAGCATTGCCCAGGAACAGATTTCCCTTGAAGGACTTGTGGGGATTCAGCAGCATTAACTTGGTTTTGGAGGTGTTAATTTTCAAACCCCTCCCATCACAAAAAACCTTAAATTGGTTCAGTAATTTTTTCAGGCCCATGGGAGTTTTTGAAACGAGAAGGGTATCGTCTGCAAATAATAAGGTGGACATTCTATGGTTCGCCAACGAGGGGGCATCAGCTGAAATGGAGGATAGGAGCTCAGCTACTTGGTTAATATACAATGAGAAGAGGGTTGGGGATAAGACACAGCCCTGGCGGACCCCCCCTGTATCTTAATGGACTTGGAAATTTGACCCTGGCTACCCCATCTTACACGGGCAAAATTCTCTTCGTGCAACCTAATTAGGAGTTCCAGAATTCCTGAGGGCATTCCCATGTCCCCGAGCACCCGCCACAATAGATCCCCAGGAACAAGGTCGAAGGCTGTTTTTAAGTCTATAAAAGCTATATATAGACTACCCTTGCCAGCATAACTACCTTCCAATATAGCATGACAAGACGGAAAACTTGATCTGTTGTGCCGGTCTTCCGTCGAAAGCCCGCTTGGAGCGGAGAGAGGATGTGATTCTCATCCATCCAATCCTGGATCTTAACTAGGAGAGAGCGGCAGAAGACCTTTTGGGCACAATCGATCAAGCTGAGCGGGCAGTAGTTGGAGGGGTTCGACCTGTCACCTTTCTTAAAAATGGGGATCACTTCGGCCCCTTTCCATGATTCTGGAATCATTCCCATGCCAGCGATGTCATTGGACAGTGTCATGAGGTAGGTTGCCCAGTTTTCCCTATCTGAGCGAAAGAGGTCACCAGGGATACCGTCCGGACCCAGGGCTTTTGCTGATAAAATTGCCTCCAGGTAGGTCAAAATTTCCTCTCTAGTAAACGAGAGGCTACATACTGGTTGACCAATGTCAAGTAGCATTGGAGCTCTGCCTTGGGTGCAGGTAATGGAATACAGAGCACTGAAGTGTTTTTGCCACACCTTTGCAGGGATGTTGTTGGGCAAGGGGGGAGATCTTTCAAAATTGCCCTTAGACGGAAGTGACCAAAACATCCTGCTGTCGGGGTGCAAAATGGCCTCCCTAAGTTCTTCCCATCTCCTTTCATCCCACTCTCTCTTAGCTTTGTTTTGTGCCTGTTTATAGTACCTCCTTACTTCACCTGTCAGGGTAAATCCCTATTTCTGATGGCTGCAGATATGCTCCTTCTTAGTACCCTGCACTCCTTGTTGAACCACAGATTTGTTCCCAATGGTCTCTCCTGTTTTGGCCTGGCCCTGTGTGATTGAACATGAAAGTTTCTGTCCAGATGTTCGAAAAACTCCGTATGTAGAGCACTACAGCTAGCCTGTGGGATCAGTTCTCCAGGCGCAGATAGCAATGTCCCCAAATGTGTTTCTATATCACTTTTTGGCGATTTGAGCTTTTGATCATCTGCCATGATTGCGGGCCATTTAAGCCGTCGTTTGTCGTTTGAAGGGATTAACTCCTTAGTGCTAAGTATGGTAAATGCAGCCCTCCCCTTTTCGCCCCAAGGGTGCTCAACAGTCAGGCTGAGGAGATTGTGGTCACTATCACAAGACGAGATGATAACCATGTCTTCTACTAAAGGCCATAGTGTAAGGTCCACAAGTAAGTAATCTATATGACTCGACCCATTTGGCCCGGTAAAGATCATCCCCCCTCCTTTTTCGGAGCTGGTTCTACCATTAAGGGCCATTAGCCTATGTACCAGAGTTATGGCATTCAGTTGCAGGGCTGCGTGCAACCACTTTTTTATAGGAGGAAGTTCCAATGATGGTACCAGCCACGTTTTATCCTCCTCATTTACCTCGTAGGAGTCAACCCAATCGAGTGGCTCATAAGTAACATTAAAGTCTCCACCAACTATTAGAGGGTGACTGTCTTGCTTGGCATCCAGTATCTCATCCAGGGCCTGGAGGGTTGGGGAACTACCTCCTCTAGAGCTCCTGGCATAGACATTGTAAATGTTGATGCTCTTACCCTTGCCGCCTTTTAATCTAATCCCAAGGATATCTGGGCTGTTAATGAACAGTTCCTTAATATCACAATTTAGTGAAATATTAATCAAGATAAGCAGCCCACCTAGTGACCGGCCATGTTTTGAAGGAATTGCCGGTCTATGAAATGTCATAAACCCCGGAAAGTATGTAGGGTTCAGGCTCCAAGTTTCCTGCAATATGCAGATCTCATGTTGGTTAATGAGCTTGAGCCAATGAGGAAGATCAAGCGTCCCCCTTATGCCCGCCACGTTCCATGACGCTATTTTCAGCTTCCTAATGTCTAAAGTCAGGGGAGGCATCTGGAGAGGGAGTGGGGCAGTTGATTCAGTCACATGGGTTGCTAGATGGATACATGTGTCTTTGTCTCTGGCCTGCAAGTGATCTCCCATTAGTGAAGTTATGACTGTGGCTGATGCAGGCTGTGATTTGGATATCATTGGCTCGTTGCCTTGGGAAGGACCCTCCTGTCGAATGTGCAATGTAGAAGAGGCACAGTCAGGATCTGTATTAAAAAGGTGCACGGGTTCCTGAATGAGTTCTAGGGGTAGTCAGTCATTCTGGGACGGAGTCGAGAGAGGGGAGTCCCTAGGGGGCAATAGAGCAACTTTAGCTGATTCAGCCAAGCTAGGGATGTTCAACTTCAGTTGGATGTTTGTAGCAGGTGGTGGGCAGGTTCTAGCTTCAAGGGCTACTAAGTTGTGCACTAGATGTTCACTAGCTAGAGTAAGCTCTATTGCGTCAACAGTGCTGTGGTTTAAGACGCATCTTTTTGCCTGCACGATATTGTCCCTTATTACAGATCTGCATCCCCTAGTGTGCCTCATCCAGTATATGACTTTATTTTTTAAGGCTTCACCGTTCTCGTGTTTGATGCTATTGCAGTCAACCTTAGGTACATTGGTCATGTAAATAGTAGTAGACAGGGGAGCAGTATAAATGGAATGTAGCGGTTGACGGAGTAAAGGCGCCATACCACAGCCTGTATTCAATCGCGGGGGTGCTTGCTCTGCGAGCATCCCTAACCCCACTGTGCCCCGAGGAGTACCCCTGTATTCCCACCCTGGTCCCTCCTGGTACCTGCCATGTGCGGTTGTTAGAATGCTAGGAACCCTATCATTGCAGCCAGTAGAGCAAAACGAAGATACAGGATTAATATTCGGAGTGTTGTATTGGGTTTGCATGCAGTGAGGGGTGGCAGAACTCAACATTAAATTGATGTTAATATTTGAAATGGGCACAGGTGGAAAGGACTCAGATCTACTACATTCATCTAATTTAAGGTACATCCTCGACATTAAGGCAGTCAAAGTCTCAATTATACCTTTTAGGGCTACTATTTCCCTCTGTAGATCTAAATTAGAGGGTGAGGGTTCGCTGACTGCCGACCTTCCACCCTCAGAGGAGCTCGTATTGAGCCTATTGTCTACTGTGCTCGAAGGTTCCGAGTCTATTGTGCGTGCATGTACATCATTTGTGGAGGATTGCTCTGCAAGAGGTGCAAATCAATTACACAGGGGGAGATCAGCTAACATGACGCATTCAGTCATGCAGGCTTCGCTCAATGGGCTCCCGGGGGGCTCTTTTGGAGCTTTCCGGCACTATCATTGGGTGTGTCTTACTGACCACTTTTTTAAATAAGCTTGGTATATTCCCGTACCCTGTATTAGTGGGCCCAACAGGAGTATGTGCTTGAGAGGCCCTATGGGTAAGGGCAGGAGTGTCAGAAGATGGTGCTGGTGTCGCAAGCAGACCCTCACAGTCTGCAATAATATTATCAATACGATCCAGCACATTCACCCCATGCACCCCTTCCCTCCCGAATTCAGGGCTTGAGTTCTGGGTCCGTTTCTTTGTTCTTTTCTTCACTGTGCCTCCCGACCCGCCCTCAGTCACTTTTCTTTTCCCCATGTCAACAAATCAATACTGCAGTGGAGGGTAAGTGCAATTTGACTATAGGGGACAATGTACAGCTTAGAAGGTCGATGGTGTGCGGTACCTTAGAGGAGAGACAGTCCAAGACCTCAAACTGCAGATTTCAGGGAGGTGGCCCAGCCCAGCCTCCTCTGGGCGCTGACGGGCGCAGGACGGGTGCAGGACGGGCGCAGGACGGGCGCAGGACGGGCGCAGGACGGGCGCAGGACGGGCCCGCCCGTTTCCCGGGCTTTGCCCTGGCGTGGCCCGCACACATCCTGCGCCCCGGGATAACACCAGCACTTAAGAGTGCAAACTTGTGGCCCCTCCCTCCAGGGAGTGATGACTTGTGGGGCTTTGAGTCCCCCGGCGAGCACACAGACCAGCGGAGCAGCGGTAGCGGCGGTCTGCAACGTCCTGTGCAGCTGGATAACACCAGCGCTTAAGAGCGCGAACTTGTGGACCCTCCCTCCAGGGAGTGATGACTTGTGGGGCTTTAAGTCCCCCGGCGAGCCCACGGACCAGCGGAGCAGCGGTAGCGGCAGTCTGCAACGTCCCGCGCCACGGGATAACACCAGCGCTTAAGAGCGCAAACTTGTGGCCCCTGCCTCCAGGGAGTGATGACTTGTGGGGCTTTGAGTCCCCCGGCGTGCCCAAGGACCAGCGGAGCAGCAGTAGCGGCGGTCTGCAACGTCCTGCGCTGCAGGATAACACCAGCGCTTAAGAGCGCAAACTTGTGGCTCCTCCCTCCAGGGAGTGATGACTTGTGGGGCTTTGAGTCACCCGGCTAGCCCATGGACCAGCGGAGCAGCAATAGCGACGGTCTCCAATGTTAAACTCTAGGCCCCTCTGTTTGCAGAAGAGCTCAAACTGGTGCACAGACAGAATATTGAGTTTTAAATGTCGACATACACAAATATCAAGTTGGAAATATCGTGATGCAGAAATATCGACAGCAAGAATATCGTGGTCAAGAATATCGACTTGGAGGTAAGAAATATCGTTTTTGAAAATAACGAAGTCATTAATATTGTTTGCAAAAATATAGTTGTTTAAAATATCGATGTTTTAATTAGTGTTATGTATTTTAGTATGTATTTTAAAAGTATGTGAACAATTTTTCTGTATAGGTATTGCTTTTGTTTTTTAATATATGTGTTAACTTTTTAGGGGCCGATTCCGATCTCGGTCAGAAGGCCTCCGAATCGGATTTGGCTTTACCGGATCCGAGTCGGAGGCTTTGTTTCCGACCGAGTCGTACAGAGGTCTGGACGCCCAAGTACGATGCGAATGAACACGAAATCGCCGACCGAATCGTTTCCGGGTCCGACCCGCTCCGTATGACTCGTTCGCACTCGATTCGTACCGCGCAATGGAGACGTTTTACGACCGAGCCAGTACGATGCACGATCCGGACAGCCGGATCGAGTCGGAGCCTCCGACGCGTAAACGCTCTGGGAAGCGGACTTCGGGGGTCCGTGCCGGACCCCTCTTCACCCGTAGCCTTAAGAGTCGGACACAGGGGGGGACCCAAGGGTCCCCCTATACATGCATGTACGGTGCAGATGGCACCAACGCATACCCACTACAGGGGGCACCCTTTGCGCAACGTACCCATTCAGTCAATGGGAGCCCATGTACGCTGTCAGTACGATCGGCTCCCATTGACTTCAATGGGAGTCCGACCGAACCGAGTCCGTCAGCATGCGGCTGCATTGTACTCACTCGCTTGGAGCCAAGGGGCACGAATTGGTCGGAAATCGATCCGGGAACGTGTCGGACGGAACGGTTTCCGACCAGGATCGGAATCGGCCCCTTAGTAGTTATTAATTTTATTTTAATTAAATTTTGCGCTTTTAGTTCTGTAGCGGGTTGTGGGTTTATAGGGGAATAAGGTGGGAAGTAATTTAATTATAATAAATTAATTATTGTTTTTTATTTATTAGAATTTATTAAATTTAGATCTTATAGTGTTAATTGTGGGAATTAATGTATTATTAATGAATTATTAATTGGTTGTTAATTATTATTAATTAATTAATTGGTAATTATGTTAATTGTGTTATTTTTTTAGGAGCGGGTTGTGGTTTATAGGGGAATAGGGTGGGAAGTAATTTAATTATAATACATTTATTGATATTTTTTATGTATTAATATTTATTTGATTTACATTTTACAGTGTTAATTGTGGGAATTAATTTATTATTAAATATTTATTAATTGGTTATTAATTAATATTAATTAATTAATTGGTAATTATGTTAATTGTGTCAGTTTTTAGGAGCGGGTTGTGGGTTCATAGGGGAATAGGGTGGAAGTAATTTAATTATAATACATTTATGAATATTTTTTATTTATTAATATTTATTTAATTTATATTGTATAGTGTTAATTGTAGGCATTAATTTATTATTAATTATTTATTAATTGTGTGTTAATTTTTAATAATTAATTATTTGGTAATTAATTATGTTAATTGTGTTATTTTTTTATGAGCGGGTGGTGGGGTTTATAGGGGAATAGGGTGGGAAGTAATTTATTTATAGTTAATTAATAATTATTTGATAATTAATGCTAAATAATTACTTACAATTTAAATATGGCAATTATGTAATTAATTTTAGATGTGAGTTGTGGGGTTTATAGTGCTAAAGGGTGGGAAGTAATATCTTGTTGTTAATTGATATTAATTTATTAATGTTAAATTAGTTATGGAAATTGTGTAATGATTTTTAGGTGTGGGTTGTGGTGTTTATTGGGGTAGAGGGTGGAAAGTGACTTATGTTTAATTAGTTAATAATTAGGTGATCATTAATATTAATTCATCAATACATAAATATTTATGGTAATTGTTTATTTTTATTTTGTGTGTGGGTTTTGGTTTTATAGGGGTAAAGTTTGGGGAGTAAATTATTTTATCTGTTTTAATTTGTTTTTTAATTAATTATATTTCTTTAATTGCTAATTAATTATGTTAACTATGGAGGTACATTTGTTTTTAAATTTAGATGTGTGTTGTGAATTGTGTGGTGTTATAGGGTAGGAAATTTAAAAAGATTGCATTTATGTAATAATTAATGTTTTTGATTATAAATACTTTTTATTAAAAATAGTTATTTGTCTGTAAATTATTTTTAAATTTAAAAAAAAAAATCTTTGTAGGTATTTGTTAGATCTTTTTAACATTATAATATGTTTTTATATTTTGTAAATGTTTAATATTTTTATATATGTTCTCTTTTTTTGTTTTTTAAAATGTTTTGTGTTGTAGTTGATATTTTGTTTGTTTTTAATACTGACTCCAATGGGAATATAATTTTTTACCCCTCTGCTATCCAACACTTTTCCTACTGTTGCACTCACTGGAGTGGGAATCGCAATTTTTACCTCTCCGCTATCCAACACTTTCCCTACTGTTGCACTGTTATGTTATGTTATGTTATGAGTGGATTTGTAGAGCGCGCAGCTACTCAATAGAGTGTCCCGGCGCTGAGATTGAAAGAGACACAAGGACTGACAGAGGAGCACATCAGTACCGGGGAGAACGGATTTTAAACTATTTGCTGGAACAGCCAGGTTTTTAGTTCTTTCCTGAACGCCAATATGTTCGTGGCCTGCCTGAGCGAGAGAGGCAGTTTGTTCCAGTGTCTAGCTACTTGCACTTGAAAAGACCGTCCACCTCGGCGACTTCTGATGTGGGAGTAGTAATTTGTACTCCTCAGCTATCCAACACTTTCCCTACTGTTGCACTCACTGGAGTAGGAATAGTAATTTTTACCCCTCCGCTATCCAACACTTTCCCTACTGTTGCACTTACTGGAGTGGGAATAGTATTTTTTACCCCTTCCCTATCCAACATTTTCCCTACTGTTGCACTCACTGGAGTGGGCATAGTTATTTTTACCCCTCTGCTATCCAACACTTTCCCTACTGTTGCACTCAAGGGAGTGAAAAATTTAAGTTTAAAGACTATTAAATATTTTAATGTTTTAATTTATAATATAATGTTTTTTTTATTTGATTTTATGTTATAGGTGTATGTATATATATTTATTTATTTGAAAATTTTTATATATTTACAACATTTTAAAATAAATTAAAATTAATAGTTTATTTGTTTTAAAGTGAAAAAAATATATATATATATATATATTACATTTTATATATGTATGTTTAAAAAATTTTAAGTTACATTTATTTCCTATATTTGTTAAAATGTATATTAAATCCAAATAATGTTTTTAAGTTAATTTTATTATTTAATATATTTAACAATATTTTTACATTTATAAAAAATCAATATTTTGTACATCGATATTTTTTACATCAATATTTTTTTCCGATATTTTTATACTTACCATTATAAATATATAATGTCGATATATTTGACATCGATAGTTATGACTCAATATTTGTATATGGGGATATTTTGGCTGTCGATATTCTATCAGTGAACCGCTCAAACTGATTCAGGAACTTTTGGAGCCCCATGGGTGTTTTTGAGATCAGGACTGTATCATTTGCAAACAGAAGGGCCAGGACACTGACATTGGCCAATCTTGGGGCATCACTCTCACTCTTCTCTAGGTAGGTTACCAAGTCATTAATGAATAAAATAAATAGGGTTGTGGCGAGTATGCACCCTTGCCGAATACCCCTGCTAACTGGGATGGGGTCTGTCAACTCGCCATGTGACCCACATCTGACCTGAACGCAGTTATTGGTGTGCAGTCTTAATGTGACATCCAGGAGGTACTTTGGGACCCCAGTACAAGCTAGCACCTTCCACAGAATCTTGTTGGGGACTAGATCAAATGCGGACCAAAGGTCCAAAAATGTCACATAGAGACGACCATCCCCCAGTTTAACATGTTTAAAATAGAGCATTTGAAGACGGAACACCTGGTCGATGGTAACGGTGATATTGTTTTGTTATCAATTAACCATTCACGAAGCATATCCAGGATGATCCTGTTGAGAAGTTTTTGGGTACTATCAATGACGCTGATGGGCCTATAGTTTGATGGAAGTGCCCTAGAATCTTTCTTAAAGATCAAAATGATTCCTGCCCCATCCCATGTATGGGGCATCGGTGCTCCTCTTAGTATAGCAATTAAAACATTAAAAACTTCAGACACCAAATATCCTTTTCTTGTCCTAAAAGATCCCCAGGGATATTATCCAACCCTGGGGCTTTGTTTGGAGTAATCCAATCTATGACTTTTCTAATTTCAGAGCTGGAAATATAACTGGTATCTTGGGCTAGGTTAGATTGTGCAGATATTCCAGAGTTATGGTCTACTAATCCAATACTTCCTACACTGCAGCCAGGGGTTGTGTCCACTGGGCCAGTGGGCTCGCTCTGGAGAGATTCCAGCCCTTTGGAGAAAGAGTACTGCTCTGAGAAATGGTCAAACCAATCGGCTGCAGAGATTTTATTATCAATTGAGGAGTAATCATCAATACCACCGCTGGCAAGGATGTGCCAAAAGAAACAATGGCCCTTCTCTTTAATAGCACATCACATATTGCTCCACTGGTGTGTTCCCATTCTCTGTTAGCACAATGTATTGCAGCTTTATAGGATCTCCCAGCTTCTTGGATTAGGTTCCTATTCTGGGCTTGTATGGCTTTTGAATATAAAAACTTGGCTACTCTGCAGGGCTTATTATACCACAATGCCTGTATTTTTCTTATTGCAAGGCTCTTGGACTCCACAAAAAGAGATTCCTTAAAGATGTAAACATAGAGTTATAAATTGCACTGATACTCGCCTGGGATCCAGTTTGCTTTAGGAGTACTACCATTGTCTGAACAGCTTAAAACCCATCAGCCATTACCTTGTAAACCTCCCCCGGTGCTTTTGGGCACTCTGCCATTGTCGTATAGCTTATACTGTCTCAGTAAAAATGTGCGTTTGTTGGACAACATAAACGTCAAAACTGTGCAAGTCTGATTCTACACACACCATCAGAATATGCTGGCCTTAGACCTGATAGCTCACAGTGCAGCATCTGTACCCCTAACCTGGCAAGGTAGCAGGTGGAATGTGCAACCTCAGAACATTACAACCCTGACTGCTCAAGGAGACTGTGATAACAGATCTAGAACATTTTTGTTTGATAACTTATGCATACCCAAAGAGATACACACGAAATACACAACATGGCTTTTCAATATTTATTGAAGCATTAGGATTCTTGTGTAAAAAATAAATACTGTTATATTTTGTACTCCTACCTAGAGCTATCTATCCTAATGTGCCTAAGGTGGATGAACCTGCCAGAATCCCTGTAGGGTGATCTAACTTCCCAATTACATATGGGTAAGTGTCTTCAGACAGCCCATCTTGGTGGAGAGCTGGGCTTCATCCCTTGCAGGAGGTAAACAGGAATCAGTGGGCTGGAATTGTAATATATATATATATATTACATTTTATATATGTATGTTTAAAAATTTTAAGTTACATTTATTTCCTATATTTGTTAAAATGTATATTAAATCCAAATAATGTTTTTAAGTTAATTTTATTATTTAATATATTTAACAATATTTTTTACATTTATAAAAAAATCAATATTTTGTACATCGATATTTTTTACATCAATATTTTTTTCCGATATATTTATACTTACCATTATAAATATATAATGTCGATATATTTGACATCGATAGTTATGACTCAATATTTGTATATGGGGATATTTTGGCTGTCGATATTCTATCAGTGAACCGCTCAAACTGATTCAGGAACTTTTGGAGCCCCATGGGTGTTTTTGAGATCAGGACTGTATCATTTGCAAACAGAAGGGCCAGGACACTGACATTGGCCAATCTTGGGGCATCACTCTCACTCTTCTCTAGGTAGGTTACCAAGTCATTAATGAATAAAATAAATAGGGTTGTGGCGAGTATGCACCCTTGCCGAATACCCCTGCTAACTGGGATGGGGTCTGTCAACTCGCCATGTGACCCACATCTGACCTGAACGCAGTTATTGGTGTGCAGTCTTAATGTGACATCCAGGAGGTACTTTGGGACCCCAGTACAAGCTAGCACCTTCCACAGAATCTTGTTGGGGACTAGATCAAATGCGGACCAAAGGTCCAAAATGTCACATAGAGACGCACCATCCCCCAGTTTAACATGTTTAAAATAGAGCATTTGAAGACGGAACACCTGGTCGATGGTAACGGTGATATTGTTTTGTTATCAATTAACCATTCACGAAGCATATCCAGGATGATCCTGTTGAGAAGTTTTTGGGTACTATCAATGACGCTGATGGGCCTATAGTTTGATGGAAGTGCCCTAGAATCTTTCTTAAAGATCAAAATGATTCCTGCCCCATCCCATGTATGGGGCATCGGTGCTCCTCTTAGTATAGCAATTAAAACATTAAAAACTTCAGACACCAAATATCCTTTTCTGTCCTAAAAAGATCCCCAGGGATATTATCCAACCCTGGGGCTTTGTTTGGAGTAATCCAATCTATGACTTTTCTAATTTCAGAGCTGGAAATATAACTGGTATCTTGGGCTAGGTTAGATTGTGCAGATATTCCAGAGTTATGGTCTACTAATCCAATACTTCCTACACTGCAGCCAGGGGTTGTGTCCACTGGGCCAGTGGGCTCGTTCTGGAGAGATTCCAGCCCTTTGGAGAAAGAGTACTGCTCTGAGAAATGGTCAAACCAATCGGCTGCAGAGATTTTATTATCAATTGAGGAGTAATCATCAATACCACCGCTGGCAAGGATGTGCCAAAAGAAACAATGGCCCTTCTCTTTAATAGCACATCACATATTGCTCCACTGGTGTGTTCCCATTCTCTGTTAGCACAATGTATTGCAGCTTTATAGGATCTCCCAGCTTCTTGGATTAGGTTCCTATTCTGGGCTTGTATGGCTTTTGAATATAAAAACTTGGCTACTCTGCAGGGCTTATTATACCACAATGCCTGTATTTTTCTTAGTGCAAGGCTCTTGGACTCCACAAAAAAGAGATTCCTTAAAGATGTAAACATAGAGTTATAAATTGCACTGATACTCGCCTGGGATCCAGTTTGCTTTAGGAGTACTACCATTGTCTGAACAGCTTAAAACCCATCAGCCATTACCTTGTAAACCTCCCCCGGTGCTTTTGGGCACTCTGCCATTGTCGTATAGCTTATACTGTCTCAGTAAAAATGTGCGTTTGTTGGACAACATAAACGTCAAAACTGTGCAAGTCTGATTCTACACACACCATCAGAATATGCTGGCCTTAGACCTGATAGCTCATAGTGCAGCATCTGTACCCCTAACCTGGCAAGGTAGCAGGTGGAATGTGCAACCTCAGAACATTACAACCCTGACTGCTCAAGGAGACTGTGATAACAGATCTAGAACATTTTTGTTTGATAACTTATGCATACCCAAAGAGATACACACGAAATACACAAACATGGCTTTTCAATATTTATTGAAGCATTAGGATTCTTGTGTAAAAAATAAATACTGTTATATTTTGTACTCCTACCTAGAGCTATCTATCCTAATGTGCCTAAGGTGGATGAACCTGCCAGAATCCCTGTAGGGTGATCTAACTTCCCAATTACATATGGGTAAGTGTCTTCAGACAGCCCATCTTGGTGGAGAGCTGGGCTTCATCCCTTGCAGGAGGTAAACAGGAATCAGTGGGCTGGAATTCCAGCATGGGGGCAACCTCACAGTGCCAGCAAAATGCTCCTCTGACTAAACAAAAGAGTGTCATTGTTTATATAATAAACATCACCCATGTTGCCATGCTGAAGTCCCAGTCAGGTTGCCATTATTGATTCTACCCTGACAAAGCTGTTGCAGAGCGAACAATAATAACCAGCATCATTTTGTGCAGTGAACTTTAGCTTCCGTACAGAATGTTTGAGGCTCTGATAATGTGCCTACAAAGATGTGTAAATGTAAGCAAAGCTATTTCAAGGAACATTATCCATACAAGCATGAAAGCAAAAAGTGTGTCAAGTGTCAATGTTCAAGAAAATATGTCAAGCTTAAACGTGAGCATGTAAACTGGTGGTGTTCCTGCCCGGGCCTAAGTGTGACCACATGACACGATGGTACTCCATTTTAGCCTACATCAATTATTAGTGTCTTAGGGGCCCATTACGATACCCGGCGTAAAAAAATCCGCCAGGCATGGAAGCGGCAAAAATCCGCCCGCACACACCGTCTGAACACCGACCACGCCATTACGATTACACAAACCGAAAACCGCCATCGGCGGAAAAATCACACAAGATACCGCCCGCCATCGTCCGAGTCGGAGTCAAACCGCCCGCCACGGACGGAAACACGCACGACAACACAAAACCGCCCGCCCTCACGGCCGACACACCGCACGTGAGATTACGATCGCACCGCCATGAGCGCGGGAAAACTACAAATATACCGCCCGCCAGCGCAAACAACGCCGATGAGAATCGACACGGCAGAAGCCATGGCGCCCACGTCCCTGCACAGAAACCATCCGCTGACAAAACCAATCGCACACAACATGGCCAACAAGTCCACACAGCAAGGCACGCACAAATACACAAGCACAGTACACATCCCGAAAACACCCCCTGGACAAACAAAAACTACAAAGGCCAGAACCCCAGACACAACACACCTGAAAACAACAGACCATGAGGACACACCCACATAGGTAAGTACAAAAGCAGCACTCCCACAGACCACAACCCCTTGCAACATTGCAAACTAGAGAGGAGAGGAGAGGACACAGTGACACAGCAAGGACAGCAGCACACCACAGAAACGCACACATCACAACCACCACCACCACCACCAAACACCGGCACCACAAACCCCCTGCACATTACACAACACACACCGCACCAGCACCACAAACACCATGGCACCACAAAGAATGCCCAAGTTCACGCCCATGGAGCTGACGGTCATGGTCGACGAGATCATCAAGGTGCACCCACAAATCTATGGGAACCTGGTCCAGCACACACCACTAGCCACCAGAAAGAGAATGTGGAACCGGATCGTAGACAAGGTCAATGCAGTCGGGACCCTGCCCAGGAACAGAGTTGAAATCAACAAATGGTGGAATGACGTCAAGAGCCTGGTCAAGAAGAAGGAGAGCAAGAACAGAGAGCTGGCTGCCGTCACTGGCGGAGGGAATCCCGCGCTCTTCAAGACCTTCAAAGCGTGGGAGGAGAAGGTGCGAGTCATTATACATCCGGAGATCCTCGCCGGATTAGCAGGGGAGTGGAGGCTGGTAAGTACAAACTAATGTATACCAGCACACCGCTATGTACTCACATGCACTACCACCATGCCACAGCTCCCAGGGACAAACACCCCCATGTCCAGCACACAATACACAACACATCACACACACATGCAACAGACACCACCACACACAGCCCAAACCGAACAACTGTAAGATACGTGGGGACATGTGTACACTCAGCCAGCCACGTAACCACCAACAGGTCCCCAAGTATGCCAGAAGCGCCACAACGAGCACCCACCACACCCATGTGTCCGCCATAGCTGCACTAACCGACAAGTAACAGGTAAGTGGCAGGAACACAAAGTGCAGTGGGTGGGAGGGTGGACAGCCCAAGTACAACACACACCAGGCCCCTAGTCCCACAGCACAGCAAGGAGGAGCATCCCCCACACCCCACAGCCACGTGTCAGCCACCGCAGTGCACACCGACAGCCGAAAGGTAGACATCACGGTCCACAACAATCGGTGTCAGTGGGTGTCCAGCCACCACCACGACCCACAACACCCCCCCACCCCCACAGACCTGCAACATGGAGCACCCCCGCTTAGAACCATGTGGCATCCAGTACAGTGCACGCCCGAACAACCTGCAGGTGGGAAACTGGACAGGGCTGGATTACTGGAGGCATGAGGACCGTAACACGACCAACACATGGGACATGTCACGTAGCAGACGAACACGCAGCACCGCCCACCGTCACGAACAAGTGAACAATGTGCACACGGACATGAACCACAGACTCACACCTCACATGACCCATCACAGACACAGCAACACCCAAGGAGCCACGTCTGCATGCACAAGCCACACTGAATATAGTACCACACGGCAGCCACTGTGCAACCCATCACACACAACCGAAACACCATTGAAGTCCTGTCCATGTAGCCCCTACTGCCTGTCAACCACACACCCCACAACTACGCCTATGTAAGACAAACAACACTAGACGCAACAGAGCGGAACAACATAAATGCACACGAACACCACTGAACCCATCAAACACACAGACACACCATGCACATACAACATACCATCCATCCCATCCGTCAGCCCCAGTCTCATGAAAGGCATGTCATCCGCACAGCTGCCACACATACAGCAGTCACGCTAAGATACATGCCCATGACCAACCATGTGCCAGAAGTCAATGAAGCGCACGCCACACTGTGAGCAACAACACACAACATGGGCCACACCCCCCGAGCACTGCAGTGATGCACATGGCACAGGGCAGCACGCACACCAAGGAGATGGGACAACTGCAATACGTTGGCTGGCACACAACCATCACTCACTCATAACGATGCGTCCAATGCCATGTCCAGTAATCACAACAGACAGCAAATATGCAGGCCATGTCAGGCATGCACACACCTCAGACCATGCACTGTCATGCTGCCACAACACATGTCACGTTCGGCACCCATGGCTCACAGCATGTACCCCAAAAGCATATTCCATCCCAAATGCGAATCTGGGGCATGGCCCCCATGTTGCCATATGCGTTCCTAAGCGTCCCATTTGAACACCAAAAGCAAAGTACAAACCAGATCCAGGATGGGCCAGGAGCCCGCATACACCAGAGTCACAATAAGTAGGGGCACAGCAACACACCCATCGGCATGGCCAATCCGTCCCATGCCACATGTGCACAGCACACAGTCCCATTGCCAAGCACACACAACTACAAATGGTACAGCCACACACACGCCTCCGGGAAACCCATGTACGAGATTGCACGAACTGTTAATGTCAGACGACAAATACATACTTCGCCAGGTGCAACACAATAACAAATCTCATTCTCTCCACAGGTGACGAACTGCTGGATGCTGGGGATGGAGACAGCAGCCAGCACAGCCAGCCTACAAGCCCCCAACGAGGACACACGGATGTGGAGGATCTGTCCTCCTCTTCGGACACGGACCACCAAGCAGGCCCATCTGGTGTGGCAGGGCCCAGCCGCTCCCCAGGACCCCTCCTACCCACCAACCCATCATCCAGGGCTGCTGAACATTCCCAGCCCCCTGCTGCCACTGTCGTTGCGGCCACACCCACGGTCATTGCGGCCACACCCACGGTCATTGCGGCCACTACCACTGCCGCAACCGCCACCATCGCCGCACCGACCACCACCGCCGCCACCACCACCACGTCTTCGCTGGCACCAGCCCCAGCGCAGGTGGTGGCCCGGCCGACTGGATCCACCCTGGGAGCCACAGCGAGGACCGTGGTGAGCAATGTGGCTAGTGGGCAGGCCGGTGGCAGCAGTACTGGTAGGAGGAGCAGGGTCAGGGAAACGCAAGTCTCCCCTGGGAGCCATGCCCTGCCTCAAATGGCCAGAGTCCTTGGGGCCTATGAAGAGGCCCAAGGACAATGGGCCAGGTCTGCTTCAGACACGCGGGAGGTTCTGGGGGTGCTGAGGTCCATGGACGCCCGTATGGGCCAACTCGTGGACCTCATGGGCCAGCTGGTGGTGAGGTCACAGCCAGGGACTGCAGCTCCACCACCGCCACCACCTGCCGGGGCGCAGGGTCGAGCAGCAGTGTCCAGTACCCCTGCGTCCACAGCCAGTGAGCACACCTCACCCCCCACCAGCAGGTCGCCACCACACACCCCCTCCCAAACGTGGAAGGGGCCGTCCGAAGTACAAACAGATCTCCCGGGAGGACTACGCACGCTCCAGACGCAAGTGAGGCAGCCAGCCAGCCTTCCTTGACCACCCACTGCATTGACTTGGACTACGATCCCACTCCACACAGCCATCTGGATGGCATGTGTCTGTTGGACCATGGACATGGAACAAGTGGGTACACCCTGAGCATCACGCAGCCGTGACCGACAGCTCATTGTCACTGCACGCACCACTTTTGTCATCACCTCGCACACAATCACATGTCACAGTTTGAAATAAATGCACCTCTTACACAAACTGCTGTTTGTGCCCTGTGTTTTATTTGTACGGAATACAACGGCCACCTTGGGCGGAAAGGCACCTGATGCGTGGCATGGCAATGGAACCGGAGGGCCTGTAGGGACCTAGGGGTGGGAGACAGAACAGGAGCACATTCAATGAGTGTGTCACACACCCATCACACAGTACATGTCAACAACTACAAGCAATGTACACACATCGCACAGAGCAATAGGGCACAATGCCACAGCCACCAACAGTGGCATACTACCCTGGCCATGGAGCGTTGACACACAACACGCAGTGAACAAACGGCCACCCTGACACAGCACACACACACCTGCACAGATACAGCCACATCAGCCGTCGTACATGGACACTCACCGTCAAGTGAAGTAGCGGGCGATGAGCTGCTGCCGCACATTACCAGCTTCCTCCTCTCTGCTGTCCTCCTCACTCGAGCTGTCCTGGTCTGTGGGCTGGGGCCCTGGTTGATCTCCGTCATCCACGATGAGGGGGATCTGCTTCCGAATGGCCAGATTGTGCAGCATGCAGCACGCCACCACTATCTGGCACACCTTCTGTGGGGAGTACGCCAGCGCACCCTCGGTGCGGTCCAGGCACCTGAACCTGGACTTGAGGAGGCCAAAGGTACGCTCGACCACACGTCTGGTCCTCCCATGTGCCTCATTGTAGCGATCGTCTGCTGGGGTGCAAGGATTCCTCAATGGACTGAGCAGCCATGCCCCATTCGGGTACGCAGAGTCACCTGGGTGTGAGGGACACAGAGAACCGTTGCTATTCCAACTGGACAGGGGACAGCATCGCACAACCAGCACGCTACACCACTCCACATACTCACCGACAATACAGCCACGATCCTGTTGCAGATTGGACATCAGTCGTGGCAAGATGCTGTTGCGCATTATGTGTGCGTCATGGGCCGAGCCTGGGAACTTTGCACACACGTGGGTGATCACCATGTCCGCAAGGCACACCACTTGCACATTCAGGGAGTGCGTGTGCTTCCTGTTGCGGTACAGGTGCTCAGTGGCCTGTGGTGGAACAAGGCCAACATGTGTGCAGTCAATGGCTCCAACGACGTGTGGGATTCTGCCAAGGGCATAGAATGCACCCTTCACTGCCGCCAATTCACGAGCCCTGGGGAAGCGGATGTACCTGTTTCGGTACAGCATCATGGCTGCCAGTACATCCCTCAGCACCTTGCTGAACATGGGCTGGGACATCCCTCCTCCACTGCCCACTGTGTGCTGGAATGACCCAGTGGCGAAGAAATGCATGGCGGCCATCACCTTAGCCGTGGGGGTGACAGCTGTCGGATACACCCTGCGGGGACGGAGATGGGGTTCCAACATGGCACACAGTCGACGCAGGGTTGGCCTGTCCAGCCGAAACTTCCTAATGACCTCTGTATCGTCCATGTCCGCCAGCAATTGGTATGGGCGGTCAATGTTCGGTCTCCGCCTAGGGACAATGGCAGAGGACACATGTCAAAGCAACACGACACATAGCAATTTCGCATACACATCACTGACATGACTGAGCAAGCACATGAGCCACAGCCCAGCTGTCAAGCTGGGACGGCACGGCCACAATACACTTACACAGGTCTCCCAAAAATGGCAATGGCTAGTGATACAAACCACTGCCATGTGCATGCACATGGGGATCTAGGCCCCAATGACTTGCGGGGCGTGCTGATGGGGACTGACTGCATATTCGTCAAGCGGCAACGCCACGGCAACATGAATGTCTGCTGAGCATGGAACTGCTTCCGAGGCTGGATGAGTATGGCACACGACGACGACGATGTGGGCACAGGCTGAGCGGCCAAAACAAGTGGGACCTGTGGCACGAGGGGATATGAGACAGTAGTAGGTGTCAGCACTGCACCCTATGTACAGCACTGTACGGATCACACCTCCCGAAACATTGACAGGTGTCCACATTGACAGCCCCATGCCAAGACGGCTGTGTGCTTGCAGTCACACGTCACAGGTGAGAGGTTACATTGCACGTGCCAGGTGGCAGACGTACATAGTGGGAGCTGGCATGTGTGTGCATGTGTCTCCTGTTCAGGATCCACCAGATGGGCGCTGACTCTGTACTGACCATTGGACACAGCATGTTCCGTGGAAGGCTTGTGTGTGTGGGATGGTGGCACTGGATGTGCCTCCGTTGGGTGGGGGGCCATGCACAGGGCGGGTACGTCGATGATTGCGCATTGTTGGTCACGGTGGGTGCACCAACTAAGATGTGTTGCCCTGTGTTCAATTCCTATGTCCGCATGATGATGGACTGTAGATGTGGGCAGACTACACATTGGTCGATGTGCTGTCTATATGCATGTGCCTTCACACCAGGCACAGCTGCCCCTGCACATGTGACCCCTGCTGGACTCGCTGCTGGGTCTGTGGAGCTGATGCACCTTCTGTGCGTGGGGCGGACAGCTCTCCTCACTTCCCTCATTGCGCATGTCATGACTTTGCCGCAGGTGACATGGATCATGGAGGGCCCACATGTACGCGTGGGTAGGCTACACATGATTGTTCACTGGTCGCCACCCCCAGTCAGTGTTTCGAATGGGAAGGTTGTCGTGCTGGTGGTATATTCGATGTGGCGGATGGGCGGGCCTAGGTGCGGGCTTACATTCCGGACATGGGGGGTAGTTGGATTGGCGACTAGTTGCAGTACACACGGGACACGTCTCTTCCTTTCCACATCTGGGTCATCCCTTGTACTCACTGACAGTGATACAGTCATCTTCGCCCCAGCCCTCATGTCCTCCCCTCGCTCCCCCAATATGCATGTGCACCTGCGAGGCTAGCGCTTGCACAGGCAGCCCCAAGCTCGCACCAGAGAGGGCAAGGAGTGTATGTGTGGGTCCAGTTGCACGAGTGGGCTGTCTCAGGGTATGATGTGTTGCGGGACGCCGTCCACCTGCGTGGTGCCCCAAATGGAGACCCGGCCTGCATGGACTATGCATCACAGTCTTCGCCTTCCGGATCCGCCACCTGCGACACCCAGTGGCTGTGGCTGCCCTTGCGGCCAGGCCGCGTCCGTCTGTGACTGATGGCCCACACATTCACTCTTTGGCCTCTCTGGGGAGGGCTCGGGGGTGGTGGCGCACGCGCTTGCACTTAGTCACAATGGCATGTGGCGTGGTTGGTATAATGGGCAATGGATGGGATGGTGCGAGCCACCTCCCGTGACGTCAGTGCTGCTCGTGCTGTGGTGCGTCCCCCTACACTTCCATTTGACTTGTGCCATGCTAGACGTTGAGGTTCTATTGCCTGCGTGATATGACCAGGAGGAGCGCGAGGAGACCTCTCACACACCATGCTCCACTGCCATCCCGTGCCCTGTATCGCCTGTGCGGATTGACTATGTTGGGGTTACACCTGGTTGACTGGGGCTGTGTGTGCCTTGTCAAGGGGCATGGCGGGCTCACAACAGGATCCAGCTTGTCCACAGAGGGTGGGCTGAGGTGCGCCTGGTACCGCTTTGTACGTGTGCCCGGCTGCTGTGCACACACGTGTTCACTCCCCCCGACAGGTGTCCTCTCACAATGCCCAGGGAAGCGGTGGTGTACTGTTCATGACCCCTCCCAACACGGCGTGCTCCAACTTGGCATGTGCGCATCTACCCGTCACACCCACCCACCTGAGCACTGCGTCCATACGACTTCACACGACACATGTGTGTCTTCCACAGTTGTGCTACTCATTTGCGTTGACATCCAATACCAGTGGACTACATGGTCATGTCACGACTGCCGTGTACTTCACATACTCTCATCCTCTCTCATTCGTACTTGTGAAATGAGTCAGCGGAGACAGTTTTGGTTTCAAACATTATATTGAGTCTTCTGTCCTCTGTGATGCAGTATAGTGGACACTACTGGCAGCGGAATACATGTTGAGGATATACTGAGCATGATTACAAATGGGATAGGGTGTGGGGTTACATGTGATTGGCTGTTGCATGTGGGATGTGGGCTTCAGAGTTACATCTGCTTGGCCAAGGCTGTGCTAATGTACATTTACGTATAGCTGCGGAGCTGCGGACTTTGACACAGACGGTATACATGTAGCCTACCAGACCGCTTGGCATCATGGGCACAGTCCATCTCAGTTCCATGTGACAGGTTTGCTGCGGTTGTTCCTCATGCACGCGTGCATGTGAGATGACATCAGGGCATGTGCTTGCGTGCATGCAGCGGCGTGCCACTTGTTGTTGCAATGTGGTGGTTACTGGACATGTCACAGTCACTGGGGTCGTGTTGTTGTTGTATGCACTTGTCGTCCATGCAAAGGTCCTGGTATGGGATTCCCGGGGCGGGGGTGGGAGGGGTGCAGCACCCACAGACTCCAGGCGACCTATTCATGTCCACTGAGCGGTGTGTGTGTCCATGGGCGCTGGATCCATGTCGTGTCCTGGTTGTTCGTGCAGTTCCGTCCATGTGGGTGCGATACACAGACCCCATGCCACTGCCTCCCACGATGCATGCGGTGTTCCTGGATGTGATGGGGAACAGTGTGCATGTCCCGGTCATATCCGATGTCATGGCGATGTCGTTGATGGTGTGGTAACAGTTGCCGGTCGTTTGGTATGGCTGTTGTGGTGGTGACTGGCCAGTCCGTGCGGAAGCTAAGCATGGGTGCGGGGTTGGACATCATAGGTCAATCGGGGAACCTGCGTTGTGGTCCGACGAATTTACAGGTTGTCAGGTATGCGATGCCGTCCAGCAGGGCTTCCATGTCATTGGTGGTGTACATGTTTGCCAGCCAATGTAGCGGATGGTGGCTGTCAAGGTGTTGTTCATAAGTTGTCCCTTGGAGGACCATGATGGGGCATGCTGGGTGACATTCGATGTAGCTGTTCTCGATGATCCGTCGTGTGGAGGCACAGTGGTCCCATTTCAGTGCGGGTGCGATGTTGGCCACATACGCCATGCCCCCATAGGCAGAGCAGGCCCTGTCGTGTGCGTCCAGAGGGAGGAGTAGTGGTAGCAGGTCCGCCTTTAGACATGCCTGGTTGGAGAGGCACATCTCCACGGGATGCTGGTAGGGACACCTCCGACAGTAGAAGACGGGCATGACGCAGCTGAACAATGTGATGCGGTAAGTCAGTCGGTAACTTACGTTCAGCAGGGACAGGAGATTGCATCCCAATATATGTATCAGGTTGGTTTTGTACAGCTTGACCTGTCCGGCGTAGTTGGGTAGGTGTGTTGCGGTTGCCATTTTGCAGCGGTGCGTTGTGGTGGCGTGCTCCGGCTGTGTGTGCAGTCTGCAATGTGCACGCTCCGAGGTTGCTGTGAGCTCTGTGTAGTCGTGGGGAGACAGGACTTGTGTTCTGTTGCCTTGTGCGGAGGACACGGGCCCTCATCCCACATGCTTCTCAGACAGTTCAAGGTCAGTGATGTGTGACTCCTTCCAATTAACTTGCATGTGGCCGACATGGGGGAGTGTTTTCTTTTTCTTCCCCGTCCGTTGTGTGCTTCTGTGATATGCGCTATCTGCCCTGTGGTCGGTCTCCTCGGCATGCCTGTGTTGGTCTTTTCTTGGACAATGGCTGTATTCACCGGCTTCTTTCGTAGGGCTGTGGTTTCGGAGTTGGAATGGAAGGTCATTCAGTGCTGTCTGCTCTCCCTTGTGTGGGCGGCAGGCTGCCTTTCCGCTCTGCGTTGGGCCTTGTGTGTGAATGTTATTCTTGGGCCACCTGTTGTCGGTCCCCGGGCTCTTTGGTGTTCCGTTTTATATGTCTTGTTCATATGTGCAGGGTGGTATGGGTGTTTCAGTGTGGTACTGGCGTTCCTCTTCCCGAAGGGGCCCTGCTTCTCCTAGTTGGTGTTGCCGCCGCTGTGTGCTACGCCATGTTTGTTACACTGGGGTGTGTCCTGCTGTTGCGTGACTTCACTGACATGTGTGCATCGGTTGTGTGGCGTTGGGTGTTGTCCGTGAATTGGGCGTTGGGGACATGTCTGTGGCAGGCCTGTCACGTGTCATGTGCGTTCGGGGTGGGGCTGATGTGTGTGCTGCTTGGTTGTGTCCCTGTGTCTGTGTGCGACGCATGCATGGCGCTGCGGTTGGCCTCTGCGTTGTGCGCATGTGTGGCGGCGTCATCGCCGCTTTGGGGCCGTGACGGGGTCGTTGGTTCCTAGTCCCAGGTGGTGTGTACACATGTGTTACGCGATGTTACGATTTGGCCTGTGTGTCATATGTGGATGCAATGGTGGATGTGTAGTGTACACGCGGGGTGGGGGTTGTCCGCTTTTCCGCCCTTGCACTGTGTGCGCTGTTTGCGTGCACTTGTTGTGTGTGTGCCTACCTGCGTCTCCGCGGTACGTTGCGTCCTTGGTGGTGCATCAGCAAGAGCATGGGGAGGGCCTGCAGTGCTGGATTCATGCTCGGGGAGCCGCTTCTTCGTTGTCCGTGCTCGGCGTCCGTGTTACCGCTTCGGTTTGTCGTACGGTGTCTCTTAGCCGTGGGAGCCGTTTGTTTGCGGCATCGTAATTTATACGCCGGGCGGGACGTGATTTCGTCGGACGGTGTGTGTCAATTGTGCTGCGCCGCTACGTGTACGGACGCACTTTGATGGCGGACGGTGTCGCTGGCTTGCCGGCGGTGTTTGGCCTACTTTTCGCATCGTAATTGGGCGGGCGTGTGGACTGCTGCGTGCCGGCGGTAACTGGTGGTTTTTGCATCCGCCAGCACGGCGGTTGTGCTTCCGCCCGCCATCGTAATGACCCCCTAAGTTTTCTATCGAAGGGTTCAGTGAGAGTGCCAGATAGTATAATTCCCAATAATCTCAGAATGAGAACCACAGCATTGCGCTCACCATCTTGCCGGGGGTTAAAATCGTATCAACCAGTTTAGGCCAGAGTCTAATATCCAGCAAGATGTAATCAATAAGATTGGTGTTATGCAAGTGATTGAACGTGTCTCCCCTCTTTGTCTGAAATTGTTCTCCCATTACAGGCTCGAAGGCCTAGGTTTGGGGGGAATGCATTCATTTGGATTGTTGCGGCTGTCCATTTCTTTATGGGAAAAAGTGTGAGCCCAGGAAATGACCAAATCTGGACTTTATCACCTGTAAAATCCTCTGAATTGGTACTCAGTGGCTCAAATTTACAATTAAAATCACCTGCAACTATTTTATAAGAGGCAACTGGGAGGGATGCTATGTGGGAAGCTACCAGATCAATAATTGGTATTTCAGAACTGCTGCCCCCAGATCTACAATAAACATTATATATATATATATATATATTCACTGAAAAAAACCATAGGTTTTAGGGACAGTTATAGTTAGTTGGACATTGCACTCGTACAAAACCCGTGAAATTCCCCTGTTATAGTTAGTTCAGCTAACTATAACTCGCGCCCCCGCAATGCACTGCTGATGACGTCACATATTACATCACTCATGACATGGTCAGTGACATCACTGATGACATCTCAAATGACATCACTGATGACATCACTGATGACATCACTGATGACATCATCCAGTGACTGTGTGTTTCTGTAAAGTTTAAATATGTTTAATATATATAGGAAAAGGCGTATTGAAGAATGAGTGGGTGTATAAGTGTCTGAATGGATGATTTAGTACGTGAGTGACTGACTCTACAAGTGAGTGATTAAACGTATCTTACTGAATGCATGGGTTAGTGACTAAACTGTGTGAATGTCTGTATCCGTCTGTTTGTTGGTGTGTAAGTGGATGCATGGATTTGCGAATAGCTACATGAGTGCCTATATGGGTTATTGATTGGTTCTCTGAGTATCTGTATGGCTGCCTGAGTGTTTGTGTGGGTGGGGTGTGTGTGACTCTATACATAGATGTGTGAGTGGGTGATTCACTGGGTGCATGATTTCAAGAGTGCATCTGTGATGGACTGCTTGGGTGGGTGAGTGTGTGTGTATGGGTGTGTTAGTGAGTGAATGTATATCTCAGTGGTACATGTGCGAGTAATTACATATGTAAAAGGCAGTATATATGTGTGTTAGAGTATTTAAATGGCTATAAGTGAGAGTGTGTTATTGTGAGAGTGGCTGTATGGATGCGTGTGTGCTTGTATCAGTTATTGTATAAGAGCGTAAGAATGTGCTAGTATTTGTATGAGTAAGTGAGCTGGTGTGTGTATAACTGTATAGGTGAGTAAATGGGTGTGTGATTAATTTTTGCATGACTGACTAGGTGTGTGAGTACCTCTATGGATGAGTGGCGGTGTGTGAGTATTTATATAGGTGTATGAGAGCATATGATAGTCCTGTACTGAGTGACTGTAAGTATGAGTGACTGTACAGGTGAGTGAGTGGATGTGTGTGTAGACCTAAGAATCAGTGAGTGGGTATGTAGTTTTTGGTGTTGGAGTGTCTATGGTTTTGAGAATGGCAGTCTGTAATTTAGAGTGGGTGTATCAAAAGTTATATTAGGGTGTGAGAAGATGCATGAAATTATCACATGGATGATGTCATCAGTGATGTCATTTGAGATGTCATCAGTGATGTCATCAGTGATGTCACTGACCATGTCATGAGTGATGTAATATGTGACGTCATCAGCAGTGCATTGCGGGGCGCGAGTTATAGTTAGCTGAACTAACTATAACAGGGGAATTTCACGGGTTTTGTACGAGTGCAATGTCCAACTAACTATAACTGTCCCTAAAACCTATGGTTTTTTTCAGTGAATTTCAAAGGTTTTTTAAATGCTAATTTCTAACTATAACGTGCCTGAAACCTATGGTTTTTTCAGTGAATTTCAAAGGTTTTTTAAATGCTAATTTCTAACTATAACGTGTCTGAAACCTATGGTTTTTTCAGTGAATTTCAAAGGTTTTTTAAATGCTAATTTCTAACTATAACGTGCCTGAAACCTATGGTTTTTTCAGTGAATTTCAAAGGTTTTTAAATGCTAATTTCTAACTATAACGTGCCTGAAACCTATGGTTTTTTCAGTGAATTTCAAAGGTTTTTAAATGCTAATTTCTAACTATAACGTGCCTGAAACCTATGATTTTTTAAGTGAATTTCAAAGGTTTTTTAAATGCAAGTTTCTAACTATGCCAACAGAGGTAGGACATGTGAAGAAAGAAGACAAAACGCACAGAAAGAAGCAAAAGATGTGCAGAAAGAACCAACAGAAGAGCAGAAAGAGGCCTTGTTGCAAAATCATCCTGTGCCCACAACTTTTTCAGACCGGTACTGGTGGTAACTGACTCTGACTAACCAGAGCCAGTGCGCGTTTGCACAATGGTGAAGGGAGGGGGGGCCTGAGGTGACATGTGTGCAAACGCACCCCGTGGCGCGTTTTAAGTTACGGGATTAAGTCCCCTTGAATCCTGAGGGTCCCTGGGGCCCAACTAGCCCCCCAGGTACCTACAGTTAGGACCACAGAGCTGAGTTGCAGAGAGGCGTTCCGAGGCCACGCACCTTTTTCACCTCTCTGCAACGCAACTCTGTTGTGCTTACTGAACGTACCTGGTGGGCTAGTTGGCCCCCAGGATTCAAAAGGGAATTAACTCCCCAACTTAAAACGCACCACAGGGCGTGTTTGCGCACATGTCACCTGAGGCCCCGCCCCCTCCCTTCACCACTGTGCAAACGCGCCCCGTGGCGCGTTTTAAGTTGGGGGATTAGGTCACCTTGAATCCTGAGAGTCCCTGGGGTCCAACTAGCCCACCAGGTACTTCCAGTAAGCACCACAGGCCTGCGTTGCAACGCCTGTAACAAATTGTGCAGTTGTGTTTAGGTAGTGAAAAGGGTCGTGCTGGGGGTAGTGTTTTAGGGTTTAGGGTAGTGCAGTGGTGTTTGTGTAGTGTAGGGGGTCATGCTGGGGGTAGATTTAGGGTTTAGGGTAGTGCAGTGGTGTTTGGGTAGTGTAGGGAGTCGTGCTGGGGGGAGTGTTTTAGGGTTTAGGGTAGTACAGTGGTGTTTGGGTTGTGTAGGGGGTCGTGCTGGGGTTAGTGTTTTAGGGTTTTAGGGTTTAGGGTAGTGCAGTGGTGTTTGGGTAGTGTAGGGGATACTGCTGGGGGTAGTGTTTTAGGGTTTAGGGTAGTGCAATGGTGTTAGGGTAGTGTAGGGGTACTGCTGGGGGTAGTGTTTTAGGGTTTAGGGTAGTGCAGTGGTGTTTGGGTAGCGTAGGGGGTACTGCTGGGGGTAGTGTTTTATGGTTTAGGGTAGTGCAGTGGTGTTTGGGTAGTATAGGGGTTCGTGCTGGGGTAGTTTTTTTAGGGTTTAGAGTAGTGCAGTGGTGTTTGTGTTGTGTAGGAGGTCGTGTTTTAGGGTTTAGGGTAGTGCAGTGGTCTTTGGGTAGTGTAGGGAGTCATGCGGGGGTATTGTTTTAGAGTTTAGGGTAGTGCAGTGGTCTTTGGGTAGTGTAGGGGGTTGTGCGGGGGTAGTGTTTTAGGGATTAGGGTAGTGCATTGGTATTTGGGTAGTGTAGGGGGTCATGCAGGGGTAGTGTTTTAGGGTTTAGGGCAGTGCAGTGGTGTTTAGGTAGTGTAGGGGTCGTGCTGGGAGGAGTGTTTTAGGGTTTAGGGCAGTGCAGTGGTGTTCGGGTAGTGTAGGGGGTCGTGCTGGGGGGAGTGTTTTAGGGTTTAGGGCAGTGCAGTCGTGTTCGGGTAGTGTAGGGGGTCATGCTGGGGGAGTATTTTAGGGTTTAGGGTAGTGCAGTGGTGTTCGGGTAGTGTAGGGGGTCATGCTGGGGGTAGTGTTCTAGGGTTTAGGGCAGTGCAGTGGTGTTCGGGCAGTGTAGGGGGTCGTGCTGGGGGTGGTGTTTTAGGGTTTAGGGCAGTGCAGTGGTGTTTGGGCAGTGTAGGGGGTCGTGCTGGGGGTGGTGTTTCAGGGTTTAGGGCAGTGCAGTGGTGTTCGGGCAGTGTAGGGGGTCGTGCAGGGGGTGGTGTTTCAGGGTTTAGGGCAGTGCAGTGGTGTTCGGGCAGTGTATGGGGTCGTGCAGGGGTGGTGTTTCAGGGTTTAGGGCAGTGGTGTTCGGGCAGTGTAGGGGGTCATGCTGGGGGTGGTGTTTCAGGGTTTGGGGCAGTGCAGTGGTGTTCGAGCAGTAAAGGGGGTCATGCTGGGGGTGGTGTTTCAGGGTTTAGGGCAGTGCAGTGGTGTTCGGGCAGTGTAGAGGGCGGTGCAGGGGGTGGTGTTTCAGGGTTTAGGGCAGTGCAGTTGTGTTCGGGCAGTGTAGGGGTGGTGCAGGGGGTGGTGTTTCAGGGTTTAGGGCAGTGCAGTGGTGTTCGGGCAGTGTAGGGGGTCGTGCAGGGGTGGTGTTTCAGGGTTTAGGGCAGTGCAGTGGTGTTCGGGCAGTGTAGGGGGCGGTGCAGGGGGTGGTGTTTCAGGGTTTAGGGCAGTACAGTGGTGTTCGGGCATTGTAGGGGTGGTGCTGGGGCTGGTGTTTCAGGGTTTAGGGCAGTGCAGTGGTGTTCGGGCAGTGTAGGGGGTCGTGCTGGGGCTGGTGTTTCAGGGTTTAGGGTAGTGCAGTGGTGTTCGGGCAGTGTAGGGGGTATTGCTGGGGCTGGTGTTTCAGGGTTTAGGGCAGTGCAGTGGTGTTCGGGCAGTGTAGGGGTCATGCTGGGGCTGGTGTTTCAGGGTTTAGGGCAATGCAGTGGTGTTCGGGCAGTGTAGGGGGTCTTGCTGGGGCTGGTGTTTCAGGGTTTAGGGCAGTGCAGTCGTGTTCGGGCAGTGTAGGGGGTCGTGCTGGGGGTGGTGTTTCAGGGTTTAGGGCAGTGCAGTGGTGTTCGGGCAGTGTAGGGGGTCGTGCTGGGGCTAGTGTTTCAGGGTTTAGGGCAGAGCAATGGTGCTCAGGCAGTGTAGGGGGTTGTGCTGGGGGTGATGTTTCAGGGTTTAGGGCAGTGCAGTGGTGTTAGGGCAGTGTAGGGGGTCGTGCTGGGGGTGGTGTTTCAGGGTTTAGGGTTTAGGGCAGTGGTGTTCCAGCAGTGTAGGGGGTCGTGCAGGGGGTGGTGTTTCAGGGTTTAGTGCAGTGGTGTTCGGGCAGTGTAGGGGTCATGCTGGGGTGGTGTTTCAGGGTTTAGGGCAGTGCAGTGGTGTTCGGGCAGTGTAGGGTGTCGTGCTGAGGGGTGGTGTTTCAGGGTTTAGGGCAGTGCAGTAGTGTTTGGGCTATGTAGGGGGTCGTGCAGGGGGTGGTGTTTCAGGGTTTAGGGCAGTGCAGTGGTGTTCGGCCAGTGTAGGTAGTCTTGCTGGGGGTGGTGTTTCAGGGTTTAGGGCAGTGCAGTAGTTTTCGGGCAGTGTAGGCGGTCGTGCTGGGGCTGGTGTTTCAGGGTTTAGGGCAGTGCAGTGGTGTTCGGGCAGTGTACGGGGTTGTGCTGGGGCTGGTGTTTCAGGGTTTAGGGCAGTGCAGTGGTGTGCGGGCAGTGTACGGGGTTGTACTGGGGCTGGTGTTTCAGGGTTTAGGGCAGTGCAGTGGTGTTCGGGCAGTGTAGGGGGTCGTGCTGGGGCTGGTGTTTCAGGGTTTAGGGCAGTGCAGTGGTGTTCGGGCAGTGTAGGGGTCGTGCTGGGGCTGGTGTTTCAGGGTTTTGGGCAGAGCAGTGGTGTTCGGGCAGTGTAGGGGGTCGTGCTGGGGGTGGTGTTTCAGGGTTTAGGGCAGTGCAGTGGTGTTCGGGCAGTGTAGGGGGTCTTGCTGGGGGTGGTGTTTCAGGGTTTAGGGCAGTGCAGTGGTGTTCGGGCAGTGTAGGGGGTCTTGCTGGGGGTGGTGTTTCAGGGTTTAGGGCAGTGGTGTTCGGGCAGTGTAGGGGGTCTTGCTGGGGGTGATGTTTCAGGGTTTAGGGCAGTGCAGTGGTGTTCGGGCAGTGTAGGGGGTCTTGCTGGGGGTAGTGTTTCAGGGTTTAGGGCGGTGCAGTGGTGTTCGTGCAGTGTAGGGGGTCGTGCAGGGGGTGGTGTTTCAGGGTTTAGGGCAGTGCAGTAGTGTTCGGGCAGTGTAGGGGGTCGTGCAGGGGGTGGTGTTTCAGGGTTTAGGGCAGTGCAGTGGTGTTCTGGCAGTGTAGGGGGTCATGCTGGGGGTGGGGTTTCAGGGTTTAGGGCAGTACAGTGGTGTTTGGGCAGTGTAGGGGGTCGTGCAGGGGGTGGTGTTTCAGGGTTTAGGGCAGTGCAGTGGTGTTCGGGCAGTGTAGGGGGTCGTGCTGGGGCTGGTGTTTCAGGGTTTAGGACAGTGCAGTGGTGTTCGGGCAGTGTAGGGGTCTTGCTGGGGGTGGTGTTTCAGGGTTGAGGGCAGTGGTGTTCGGGAAGTGTAGGGGGTCTTGCTGGGGGTGATGTTTCAGGGTTTAGGGCAGTGCAGTGGTGTTCGGGCAGTGTAGGGGGTCTTGCTGGGGGTAGTGTTTCAGGGTTTGGGGCAGTGCAGTGGTGTTCGTGCAGTATAGGGGGTCGTGCTGGGGATGGTGTTTCTGGGTTTAGGGCAGTGCAGTAGTGTTTGAGCAGTGTAGGGGTTGTGCAGGGGTGGTGTTTCAGGGTTTAGGGCAGTGCAGTGGTGTTCGGGCAGTGTAGGGGGTCATGCTGGGGGTGGTGTTTCAGGGTTTAGGGCAGTGCAGTGGTGTTCGGGCAGTGTAGGGGTCATGCACGGGGTGGTGTTTCAGGGTTTAGGGCAGTGCAGTGGTGTTCGGGCAGTGTAGGGTGTTGTGCTGGGGCTGGTGTTTCAGGGTTCAGGGCAGTGCAGTGGTGTTCAGGCAGTATAGGGGGTTGTGCTGAGGCTGGTGTTTCACGGTTTAGGGCAGTGCAGTAGTGTTCGGGCAGTGTAGGGGGTCGTGCTGGGGCTGGTGTTTCAGGGTTTAGGGCAGTGCAGTGGTGTTCGGGCAGTGTAGGGGGTCGTGCTGGGACTGGTGTTTCTTGGTTTAGGGCAGTGCAGTTGTGCTCGGGCAGTGTAGGGGGTCGTGCTCGGGGTGATGTTTCAGGGTTTAGGGTAGTGCAGTGGTGTTCGGGCAGTGTAGGGGGTCGTGCAGGGGCTGGTGTTTCAAGGTTTAGGGCAGTGCAGTGGTGTTCGGGCAGTGTAGGGGGTCGTGCTGGGGCTGGTGTTTCAGGGTTTTGGTCAGAGCAGTGGTGTTCGGGCAGAGTAGGGGGTCATGCTGGGGGTAGTGTTTCAGGGTTTAGGGCAGTGCAGTGGTGTTCGGGCAGTGTAGGGGGTCGTGCTGGGGGTGGTGTTTCAGGGTTTAGGTCAGTGGTGTTCGGGCAGTGTAGGGGGTCTTGCTGGGGGTGATGTTTCAGGGTTTAGGGCAGTGCAGTGATGTTCGGGCAATGTAGGGGGTCTTGCTGGGGGTAGTGTTTCAGGGTTTAGGGCAGTGCAGTGGTGTTCGGGCAGTGTAGGGGGTCATGCTGTGGGTGGTGTTTCAGGGTTTAGGGCAGTGCAGTGGTGTTCGGGCAGTGTAGGGGGTCGTGAAGGGGGTGGTGTTTCAGGGTTTAGGGCAGTGCAGTGTTGTTCGGGCAGTGTAGGGGGTCGTGCTAGGGGTGGTGTTTCAGGGTTTAGGGCAGTGCAGTGGTGTTCGGGCAGTGTAGGGGGTCATGCAGGGGCTGGTGTTTCAGGGTTTAGGGCAGTGCAGTGGTGTTCGGGCAGTGTAGGGGGTCGTGCTGGGGGTAGTGTTTTAGGGTTTAGGGTAGTGCAGTGGTGCTTGTGTAGTGTAGGGGGTCGTGCTGGGGGTAGTGTTTTAGGGTTTAGGGTAGTGCAGTGGTGTTTGTGTAGTGTAGGGGGTCATGTTTTAGGGTAGTGCAGTGGTGTTTGGGTAGTGTAGGGGGTCGTGCTGGGGGTAGTGTTTTAGGATTTAGGTTAGTGCAGTGGTGTTTGGGTAATGTAGGGGGTTGTGCTGGGGGTAGTGTTTTAGGGTTTAGGGTAGTGCAGTGGTGTTTGTGTAGTGTAGGGGGTCATGCTGGGGGTAGTGTTTTAGGGTTTAGGGTAGTGCAGTGGTGTTTGTGTAGTGTAGGGGGTCATGTTTTAGGGTAGTGCAGTGGTGTTTGGGTAGTGTAGGGGGTCATGCTGGGGGTAGTGTTTTAGGATTTAGATTAGTGCAGTGGTGTTTGGGTAGTGTAGGGGGTCGTGCTGGGGGTAGTGTTTTAGGGTTTAGGATAGTGCAGTGGTGTTTGGGTAGTGTAGTGGGTCGTGCTGGGGGTAGTGTTTTAGGGTTTAGGATAGTGCAGTGGTGTTTTTGTAGTGTAGGGGGGTCATGTTTTAAGATTCAATGCTCCAATACCTGACCAGTCTGCACTACATAAAACTGCAAAAAAACTAAAAATAAAAAGTGTTTTGCACACTTTTGTCATTGGGCTATATGTGGGCTACATCTGGGTAATATTTGTGCTACATTTGGGCTCTTTTTTCACTGGTGGCCATCTTGGAAGACTTCTTTGTTATGGAGTTTCCTAATTTCTTCATTTACTGCAGTCTCCTCAGTAGGAAATGCTTTCAGTTTTTTACTTTGATTCCATCAAGAAGGCATTCAGAAGTGTCTCACATCTGCCATAAATTCAGAATGTTAGCACTCTAGTTGTTCATTAGATCACTGGAGTAAAGCTACTGCTCACCAGGGAGTTAACTGGTAGTCTGCTGCTGGTATTGAAAGTGATTGTTTCAGTCTGCATGTCAGAATTTTCTAATGAAATAGAAGAGGATTTGAGATCTCACTTAAAACATGCCCTAATTTTTCTTTCTGCAGCACTAACCATAATTTCTATTTAAAAAAGAACCCCTCATTTTGTTCCTTTTTAAATTAAATGTTTTAAGTGTTACCGGTTTATTCCAATCAAGATGGCTTCAGGTGTGCCATACTTTTGTCATAAGTAAGGCTGTTAGCGCTCTAGTTGTTCTTTAGAACACTCTGGGAAGCTGCAGTAGAACACAAAGGCATCAACTGGCAGGCTGCTCCTGTTGAAATATAACAGGAAGATATTTGAGATCACACTTGAAATATGTCCTAATTTTTCTTTCTACAGCACTAACCATAATTTCTATGACAAAATGAACCCCATCATTTTGTTCCTTTTTAAATTAAATGTTTTAAGTGTTACCAGTTTATTCCAATCAAGATGGCTTCAGGTGTGCCATACTTTTGTCATAAGTAAGGCTGTTAGCACTCTAGTTGTTCTTTAGAACACTCTGGGAAGCTGCAGTAGAACACAAAGGCATCAACTGGCAGGCTGCTCCTGTTGAAATATAACAGGAAGATATTTGAGATCACACTTGAAACATGTCCTAATTTTTCTTTCTACAGCACTAACCATAATTTCTATGACAAAATGAACCCCATCATTTTGTTCCTTTTTAAATTAAATTGTTTAAGTGTTACCAGTTTATTCCAATCAAGATGGCTTCAGGTGTGCCATACTTTTGTCATAAGGAAGGCTGTTAGCACTCTAGTTGTTCTTTAGAACACTCTGGGAAGCTGCAGTAGAACACAAAGGAATCAACTGACAGTCTCTGCCCTTGTTGGATGTACATGTTTTACTGAGAATGTCAGACTTCATTCTCACATGAGTGAGAAAGATAATGTGAATTTACTGAAAATATGCTCTCATTTTAGCTTCTGGAGCACCTTCCAAACCTCCATGGGACAAGCATGAGAAAATAGTGTTCTCTCAAACATGATTCATGATATCCCAGCAGAAGGTTTTTCACATGGTAAAATCACCTTAGAATACACCACAATTCCTAAAATTAGTATGGTACCATCAACAAATAAATTCTAATGTAACTAAAGCCTGTTATCACCCTTTATAGTTCTCCTTTTGGTGACCCTCAAAATCTTCTATTCACTACAATGCATTTCAATGAGGTACTATCATTTATATTGGTCCCAAGATGGCTGCCAGCAATTCCAGGATGAAGTGCTGACAGCCAATCAGATCTCACGATGACATGTGTGGTTAGGCTCCGCCCAGATATATATGTGACTTTACTTTTGATTTTCTCAGGAACTACTGAACGGATTTACACCATTTAAGCAAAAGGCACGACACTGAACCAAGGGCTACCTCTTTGCCAAATTTGGTGTAATTCCGTTCAGCAGTTCGGGCTGTAGCTGCGACTAAAGGTTCCTATGGAAAAATGAATGGGGAAAACGCGTTTTGGGACCCCCCTTTTTTCTCGGCCCCCGCTTGACGTATCACCCCGAGACTTTCAGGATAGGAGCGGACCGGAGCGCCCCAACAAGTTGGAAACTTTTGCGAAAATTCATCAACCGGCGCCAACGTTATTTCAAATAGAATGTCGCGGATTTCCTATGGATAATAGGTTTTAACTATAACTATCTACTGGCGACCGCCAGTAGATATATATATATATATATATATATATATATATATATATATATATATATATATATATATATATATATATATATATATATATATATATATATATATATATATATATATATATATATATATATATATTAAGTTTCATTGGTAGGAAACCGCAAACTAACACACCTAAATCAATCTCCTGAGCCTCACAAAGCAGGGTGGCTTTCAACCATATTGTAAACCTCCCTGATGGTTGTCCCTTCCCTGATGATATTGCGGCCTGAAGAAGGCATGATGCAACAGCTTCCAACTAGACCGGCCTTGCAATGTGGCACCCAAGGGACAGCCTGGGGTCAAACAAACCTGCATGGTCCCTGACATACTCAAAGTGTGGATGACACAGGTGAGTGGCACTGCAGTTTGTGGATGTCCTGGGGGCCTAAAGGTAGTGGCAATGTGGAAGAGGCTCCCCCCTCGTCTAGATCTGAGCCCACTGCGCTGAGGCGGAGATTGACAATGAAGGTTGATGACCTGCATGGCTGGGCCCAGGGTGGAGAGGATATTGGTAGGGTCCTCCAGAACAGTGACTGCTTGGGGAAGAATGCACGGAGGAGTGGGCTGCTTGGCCGGGCGGAGTAGACCACTGGACCAGAAGGCCCGCCACACGCAGAAAAGATGGTTAAGGGCCAACAGAGCAATACTCTTACCCAATATGCAACATCCCAGGATCTGCCACCCCCTGAGCAGGAAAAAGAGCCATCCAGGGCAGCCATTCTTAGGTGATACAGGGTTCGCACACAACCTTAGAGAAGAAAATCGATTCAGTCACACTGGAAGTCAGTCTACTGCACACAGATCTTAGTAGGGTGGTGGAGAGAGTGACCAAAATGGAGCACTCCCTTGGCAACCTGGGTAAGGAGGTGGTCACACTTAAGGAACAGGTCTCTCGACTCGTGGCTGCCACCAAACTCCTTGAACACAGAGCAGTGGATGCTAAGGGCAGGTCACGCCGCAACAATATGCGGCTGGTGGGTTTTCCTGTGTGAGAAGAGGGGGACTTAGCCAGGTGCTTCCTGTAAGACTGATTCACACACCCTCCGACTGAAGGGATTGTCACACATGTTTGCAGTGGAGAGGGCATACCGAGCCCTGAAGGTGAGGCCTCCACCAGGGGTCCTCTCGAGAGTCGTGATTACAAGCATCTTTAACTACCAAAACAGGGACTGCATCCTCAGGGCAACCAAGAAAGTGGG
Source organism: Calotriton arnoldi (assembly GCA_963921515.1). Lineage (NCBI taxonomy): Eukaryota > Metazoa > Chordata > Amphibia > Caudata > Salamandridae > Calotriton > Calotriton arnoldi. Next base: position 3,205,121 of record CAWUFW010000695.1, on the reverse strand, counting down.
AGAACTATGGTATGAAAACCATAACATTGCCATCTTCTCTGATTATACCCGCAAGGTATAATCCCAAAGAAAGTCCTTCTTGGAAGCTGTGTAGGTATGGCTGGAGCAGTGAGACAAGGTGCCACAGTGCGACTTGGGGGCCCTGAGGACAAGCCGAGTGAGGAGCTCAGCGAGAGCCAGGAACCCCAGCGCTGTAAGATCAAAAGATAGATGTGAGAGATACATAATATTTCTCTCTTCACGTCTCCTATTTCTTTTAATCATACCACTATCCTTGATCTCTTGAATAAAGCATTTTTTTAAGGTAGGAGGTATTTTTAACAACTTTTTTTTTTCACATGGTAGATCCTACACGGTCTCAGATCTAAGAGACAACTCCTCCTGGTGGAGGATAAGACCCTATGATGTAACGATCGGTGACTCAGTGCACCAACAGAAAATATACCTTTGGTGGAACAACACTGTTGAGCGTCTCACTACAATTTTGGTGTTACACTTTTCTGCTCCTCATGTCTCTTCCACTCCTTTTGATTTTGTATGTTTACCCAAGGGAAGTCGAGTGGAACTTGAACTTCTGTCTCCCTCTTTGATTATTTAGGACGGATTGTGTTACCTTTCATTGGTGCCCAGAGGGCCAATCTGTAAGTCATTTGTTGGGGGACCGGGCAGGGACCTGAAATGGCCTGGGAAGCTGATGTGGTGAATTTAAGACGCAACTAAAACATTGAGAGCTATGAGCCAAAACATGTAGGACATTCTTAGCTTTACGGGGTGTTATATAGGGCTTAGTAGGACAGCCGGAGGGAGGCCCGGTGTGGGGTTCCGCCTTGCCAGGGGTGGGGCCGTGCCAGTACACCTCATGAACATTGTGGTGGTTAGTTTAGTGGTCTGTGTGAAGCGTGGTCTCTAGTTTTTTAGGGAGCAACAACCACACAGGTTAAGAAAGTGAGGGGAGGTTGAAGTGTTAATTCTAATGCTTGATGATGGGCAAGCATGTGGTTGTGATGTTGTTGTTGATGTTAGGTGTGTTTACCCGTACAGGGTGACAGGAGTGGCTACTCATTTTGCTTATGTTCTTTAGTTTAAAACAGTTCTGCTGGGTGCTCAGATTGTTCACTACCGACAAGGATGCCATGGGTGAGGCGGCTGGGATGGTCGAGGAGCCCGTCCCTAGGGGGGGTGGCAATTGAGCTCGAGGAGGAAAATGATGTACGCAATACAAAAATGAGGAGTTACAAAGTGATCACATGGAACATCAGGGGACTGGGAAACAATGTGAAAAGGCATTGTGTACTGTCCTTTCTGAGGCGCCATGGGGTTAGTATTGCCTGCTTACAGGAAACACACCTCATAGATGAGTCACACAAACTAGGAAAGAAATGAAGGGGGAAGTTGTTCTCCTCCACCTTCTCCACCTATGCCCATGGGGTAGCGATTTGGGTGGCACCCAGGGTACCGTTTAAATTGGCTGCTTTGGAGGCAGACCCCAGGTGATGATATGTCTTGGTGCAGGGGATGTGGGATGGCACAGATATTAGCATTCTGAATGTGTATGCCACTAATGTAGATGAAAGAGACTTTTTTTGTGCATATGCAAACACTTGTCACAGACAATATGGTTGGGCACTTGTTATGGGTTGGGGATTTTAATTGTGTCTTGGATGCAGAGTTGGACAGGTGGCCCTCTAGACCCCCAACCAAGCCTGGTATGACAGAGACCTTATCAACAGCAATGCGTAATTTAGGTTGCACAGAAATATGGAGGGGAATGAACCCCAACCAAATGGAAGTACTCCTGTCATTCGGTCACTCCTGATATGTTTAGGAGACTGGACTATACGCTGGGGATGATGGAGGTAATTGCGGAGGTGCATTCGGCCACTTACTTGCGTCGCTACTTGTCGGACCACTCCTCTGTGCTGTTGGCCTGGGTTGGAGCTGGGGCGCACAGAGGAACTGTGTGTTGGAGGTTGCTGACGGATGTCCTCCTCAACAGATCATGTAGACAGCAACTGGGGTTCCACAGCCAGTAGGGGCATGGAGGGGTAGCTACTGAAGGCTGTCATGAGGGTGGAGTGCATGGGCAGGGTGTATGGTATCTGGAGACAATTTAAGGGCAAGTTGGGATATATAGAGAGGAAAATGACAGCTATGCAGAGAAGGTAGCCAGGAAATCGGGGTGTGAGTGTGGCATTACTGGGACACATACAGCAGTAGGGGGACATATGAGATAGACTGGACAGAATAATGTGCTGGAAATATAGACAGCGGTTGCATCGTGAGGGGGACAAGCCAGGCAAATTACTTGCCTGGCTGCTCAAACGCTAAAGTGACAGAGACCCTATTATGGCACTCCGACACCCGGGTGGGAAGCTCTCAACATACCAGAAGTGTATCGATGAAACTCTTGGGAAACACCTGTGGGAGTTGTACAGTGAGGACAACAGAGCAGACCCGACTGATATAGTGAGATACGTGTATGGGGTGGAAATCCCAGTGCTACCACACCTGATCAGGAAGGAAATGGAGGCAGACATTATGCTGGAAGAGCTAAAGGAGGCTCCATGGAAAATAACTAGAGATAGAGCACTGGGAGGCGATGGCTTTCCTGTGGATTTTTTTCAGACCTATGTGACAAAGGTGGTAGAGCCACTTTTGGAGATGCTCCGGGAGGTGAAGGGAAGGGGAATACTGCCCCCACGCTTCAAGAGGGAGGGATCTGTATGATACCCAAACGGGGAGGGGGTGACAAATTGAGCCTGTCTTCTTCTAGACCCCTTACTGTGCTTAATGTGTATGCCAAAATAGTGTGCAAGGTGTTGATGGAATGGCTCTGTGGGGTGGTGGGGTCGCTGGTGTCTGAAGTCCAGTACTGCTTTATGCCTGGTCGTAGCATGTCTCTCACTTTACGGTGGCTCGCTCATGTACTACACACAGTGCGGCAATGCCAGGAAGATCTGGTCTTGGCATTGGTGGACATCACCAAAGCATTCGACATGCTTGATTGGCATATCTGATGCAGGTCCTGCAGAAGACGGGATTCGGGCTCCACTTTTGTAGCTGGTGAGGCTACTGTATGCAGCCCCCGGAGCCAGCGTGCGGAACAGAGGGGTGGTCGCGGCAGAATGGGAGATGAGATGTTATGTTCCCCATCTCATTTCCCATTCTGCCGCGACAGCAGGGTTGCACACTGTCCCCACTCTTGTTCACTTTGGTGCTTGAACTTCTGGAGACAAGACCATGCAGAGATATGGAGGCCTTTGGCATTGTGGTGGGGGATTCAGCGCATCTTATTTCACTGTATGCCGATGACATATTTTTTATTTTACAAAGACCCAGGAAGGCGGTGCCCCTGTTGTTGTCACATCTTGAATATTTGGGAGTGGTGGAGGAACTGCAGATTAATAGACACAAATTGATTTTGTTTCCGCTAGGTGCACTGAGTAAGGCTCCTGATGAGACCCTGTCTAAGCTAGTTCTACGGTGGGAAACAAGAGCCTTTTGGTATCTGAGCATAATCGTTACCCACACCCTGGACTGACAGCACCGCCATAGTACTGAACAACTGCTTAGTGGCCTGAAAATTTGGCCCAATTCTGGAACTCTCTGCCGCTTTCAGTGACAGGGAGGGTAGCCGTGGCAAAGTTGGTGTTTTTACTCAGATGCCTATATATAATTCAAAACTAGCTGTATATACTGCCATGCGAATGTTTCAAAACATTGAACAGACTTATGGCTTCCCTGGTCTGGGCAGGCATGCAGAGTAGGGTAGCACTGCCACTATTTGAACTATATTTACAAGAGAGAGGCATTGGTCTCCCTGATCAAGAACTCTACTACTATGCCTCTAAGTTGCAACACGTAGCACACTGAGCGGCAGAGGAGGTCAACTGGGAGAAAAGACTGCTACATGGTACATGTGGCACTATCCCATTGATGGAACTGCTGAAGAGAGGGCCAAGGGCACCGAGACATGCCCCCTATGTGGTGCAGCTGGTCGCAGAGGTGTGGGAAAGGGTGATTACCAAGGTGCTGAAAAAAAACCTTTGCTAGTGTGCTTGTTATGTGGATGCTACTACCCTTTAGCTGCATGAGTGCAGTTATGTCAGATAGCCAAAACTGCATGGGAAATCTGACGGATTTTCCTACCATGCCCACGCTGACAGGAACATTACAAGAGATATTGACAGCAGGGATGGCACAGCAATTGGTGGTGCTGCTCTATAGAGCCCTCAAGGACGACAGAGTCAGAGCTGAACCCAGGGCAAGATGGACGCGGAGGGAGGACTTAGATTCACCCCTGACGGATGGCGAGTGTCGAATGGGCTGTGGACTGGTGAGCAGGTCTCATGCAATGCCAGGTTCAAGCTGACACACTTTAATTATGTTCACTGCACATACTTAACCCCAGTCAAGCTCCGCAGGATGTACAGGGTCAGGAGTGCAAATTGCCCAAGATGCGGGTCAGAGGACACCTCCTTCTTAAACTTGGCCTGGCCCTGTCCCGCGGTGCATGCCTTCTAGTCGGCTGTGGCCACGTTACTGCACGCAGTAACAAGAATAGAATTCATGGCAGCACCATTAAACTGCTTGCTGGGTGTCATAAGACAGATGCGAGGGGGAAAATGCCCTGAAAGTTCCTACAATTGGCATTGGTCCTGGACAAAATGTGGGTGGCTATAGGCTGGCTAAGCCAGAGATCCCCCTCTGTGCTCTCTGGTACAAGTATGTAATGGAGTGGGCACTTGGGGCATAAGCGAACATTAGAATCAATAGGCAGGATGACAATTTACAAGATGGTCTTGAGGCCTCGGCTGCATTGTTAATGGCGCTACAAACCACTAATGGGGAGGAGAACCAAAAGAACACACACTCACAATCGACTGGAACCACTCTGGGCATGCAAGGGGTGACACCAGGGAGAGGAGGGAAGGATGAACACTAGGCCTGCATGAACCATAGTGATGGTGATATAGATTAGGAGGGAGATCGCATGACATGTGCTGAGAACTATGGTCCATTCATGACAAAGGGAAAATGATGCAGAATGGGATACACCATTATAGCAGGGAGGGTGGGGGATGGGAAGCCTCTATGTGTGTTACATTTACCATGCTTGACTTCAGATGGTTCCTTCTGGCTCAAGTGTACGCGCTCCCTTTAATCTTCGTTAGGCTGCTTACACTGATTGTAAATTTCATTTGTTCTGATTTATATATTGTCAACCATTACACTACCACATTGTCTGTATTTCCTCCAATGGTCAATATATTTAGTCTCCTGTGTACTTCATCTGAGAATTTTTCTTGCCTTCATATACACCCCCTTTCTTGAGTCACGTTTAGCTTCACCCATCGCATGCTTCTTCCTGACGCTGGCAAAAAGCCTTGGTTGCCCCTGATTGGTGGGATACCATTCTTGCATCAACTCATCTTTCTCTGTTACACAACTGATGTTACACAACTGATGACAAAACTGAAACCTCACCTACTGCGATAAATGCCTTGGTTTCTTACCGGTAATCCTCATTACTCCGAGTTTAGAACTTCCACGTCACAGTCCTTAATGGGTGAGATGAACATCTCTTCCCCAGAAATGGTTCTACCAAGCCAGAATCAACCCAAAAACGACATTAAAGATGGTGAATTCCTCTTTCTGTCAACACAATATACAGAGGAAGTTGGCATTACAACACCCTGTAAAATCAAGACATAAACATAAAGAAAAAGAAATAAAACAATGAACTTCTGGTTGCCTCTTCCTTTAAGGATGGGGAGAGGGCAAAACAGGACTGTGATGAAGATGAACCGAACTTGGAGTAATGAAGATGGCCAGTAAGTAAGCGAGGCATTACCTCCTTGTCCGTCTTCCTCGTTCCAGTCCTTACTAGGTGATGTCGTACCCAAGCATAAGAGAGGTAAACAGAAATAGACCACAGACATTGTTCCATGCTGCGAAAGAATGTATATTAAACAAAAAAAATGCTTAAGAACTATTGTGAACAGCGTCCAACACCCTCTCAGCAAAACTAATTGATAAAACCCCGCTCAACTGTAAATGATAATGAGCCATGGATGTGTAAGGGGAATCCCAAATAGCTGCCATACATATGTCCTTTATGGAAGCACCTTTAAACATGGCCCAAGACAGCCATACCTCTAGAAGATCTTCCTTGCACAGGTCCTGGTACATAATATAATATAATCGACTGTTTCAGCCATCTGCTCAAAATAGCCAAAGATGGCTGTGACCCCTCACCAGACAAACCAAATATCACAAACAATGATTGAACTTTTCGAAAAGAAGCTGTTCTGGCCACATAAACAGACAGGGCTCTGTGTAAGTCCAGAGAATGCAAGTCTTTCTCTTCTGGAGATGAAGGATTGGGCAATAAACAGGATGAACCAAATCCTGAAGTATGTGAAAGTCTGATGGAACCTTAGGGAAAAACAAAAGCTTTGGTCTCAAAATCACTTTGTCTGTAAAAAAAATTAAGAAAAGTGTTAGAAATGGGGCCTCTAGTTGGCAGTGGTTTGCACCCTGTCCAAGTAGGGACCTTCACTCTAGTCGGGGTAAAGGAGTCACACAGCTAAGATAACCCCTGCTCGCCCCCTTGGTAGCTTGGCACAAGAAGTCAGGCTTATCTCAGAGGCAATGTGTAAAGCATTTGTACCCACACACACAGTAACACAGTGAAAACACTACAAAATGAGTCCATACCTGTTTAGAAAAATAGCCCATATTTAGTTGAATAAAACAAGACATAAATGACAAAAATCAAACATACACAAGTCAAAATATCACTTTTAAAAGATTGAGAAAGTTTAGTCCATGGAAATCAATGGATGCTTTCGTTTGAGCACAAAGTACCTTTGATGCGTCAAAAATCAAAGACGGTGCAAGGCGCAGGGGTGGTGAGGCACCGGAAAAGCAAAGCGATGCGCTGGTTCCTTACTACAGTGGGGAGGTGATGCTTCGGTTCCTTACTGCTAGGTAGGGGAGGTGATGTATTGGAAAAGCAAAGCAATGTGTCAGTTCCTTACTACACATGGGAGGTGATGTGTCAGTTAATTACTTGCATGGAAGGTGATGAGTTGATTGCTTACTGGTAGGCAGGGAATGTGATGCATCGATCCCTTACTACACAGGGGAGGTGATGCGTCAGTTCCTTACTGGCAGGGGAGGTGATGCGTTGGTTTCCAGACATGTGGCCTCAGTTCCTTACTGCGGTGTGGTGTTGATGAAGAAGCTGCGCCCAGGGATGATCATCGAAAATCCATATGCACTGCATCAATGTGACAACAGCGATGCAGGTGCTGCATCAATTTCACAGCCGCTGCAATGATTCCTCAGCTGCAAAGCAGGTGATGCCTTGGAGTCTGAGCAGGTGCCACAGACATCAGTGACATGGTGCTCGGGACTAACACTGTGGTGATTTTTCAGACATGCTGCGATGGAACGCTAGGGCCAGTGGTGAAAGCTGTGGGTGATGCTTCAAGTGGGAACCGCACTTTGGGGCAGGCAACGGCAATGCGCTGATCTTTGGCTGAGATGAGTAGAGAAAACGGGTGCTAGGAGTCGATGCCTGTATTTTATCCTTAAGATCACCAGGTTACATGTCCAAGGGACCTGGAACTTGATTTGGCACCACTTGGCAAGTCAGGACTCTCAGCAGAAGAGCCCAGGCACTTGTAGGTGAAGTCTTCGATGGCCCTGAGACTTCTTAAGAGAAGTTAAGAACACACAAGCCCTTGGAGAACCTTGGAAGCAGAGTGTAGAAAGCAAAGTCCAGTCCTTTCACTCCCAGGACGGAAGCAGCAAGGCCAGCACAAAAAAGCAACAGGCAGAGTTTCAGTCCCTTCTCAGCATCCAGCTCTTCTTCCTGGCAAAATGTCCACAGTCCAGAAGCGTTCTGATTTTGGGGAGTCAGAGGTCCAATACTTATACCCCTTTCTGCCTTTGATGTAGGCAAACTTCAAAGTAAAGTCTTTGCAGTGCACAAGACCCTGCCTTTCCCTGACATGGCTCCAGACACACTACCGGGGGTAGAGACAGCTTTGTGTGAGCACAGGCACAGCCCCATTTAGGTGTCAGTGACAACTCCTCCCCTCACTCTAGCTTAGAAAGGCCCGTCAGCCTGGTGATGGGACATCCAGGTATATGCAAGGCACACCTCTGCTCCCTTTTTGTAACTGTCTCGAGCGAATGCACAAGAGCCCAACTGTCAGCCAACCCAGACATGTATTCTACAGACAGGCAGAGGCAGAGAATGGCTAAGCAAGAAAATGCCCACTTTCTAAAAGTGGCATTTTCAAACACGCAATTTAAAAACCAACTTAACCAAAAGATGTGTTTTAATATTGTGATTTAGGGACCCCAAACTCCAAATCTTTATCTGCTCCCAATGGGAAATTACACTTATAAGATATTTCAAGGGAATCCCCATGTTACCCTATGGGAGAGATAGTCCTTGCAATAGTGAAAAACGAAATGAGCAGTATTTCACTATTAGGACATGTAAAACACACCAGTACATGTCCTACTTTTAAAATATACTGCACCCTGCCCATGGGGCTGCCTTGGGCCTACCTTAGGGGAGACTTGCATGTAGCAAAATGGAAGGTTTGGGGCCTAGCAATTGGGTGCACTTGGAAGGTCAAAATGAGTTTTAAAGTGCACACACAGACACTGCCTTGGCAGGTCTGAGACATGTTTGCAGGGCTACTCATGTGGGCGGCACAATCAGTGCTGCAGGCCCACTAGTTGAATTTGATTTACAGGCCATGGGCACACCTGGTGCACTTTACTAGGGACTTACTAGTAAATCAAAGATGCCAATCATGGATAAACCAATCACCAATACAATTTAGACAGAGAACACTTGCACTTTAGCACTGGTCAGCAGGGGTAAAGTGCCCAGAGTCCTAAAACCAGCAAAAACAGGTCAGATAAAATAGGAGAAAGAAGGCAAAATATTTGGGGATAACCCTGCGAAATGGCCAGGTCCAACAAAAAGAATAAAACAGAGAAGGGCTCTGAGTTCTCCAATTCTCCAACCTGATCAGACAGCCACTAGAAACAGCTCTTTATAAGACAGATACTTGAGATCAACTGACTCCAATAGCTCAAATGGAGCAACTTGCAAACCTCTCCAAACTAGTGGATGATCCCATGCAAGAATCTGGCTATGCACTAGTAGACGGTACAAGAAGAAACATCTTAATAACATCTTAATAACCTTTAGACCAGTGGCTCTAACTTCTCAGCTTCTGGTTTTCTAAAGGTTTTGTCCACTGCCCACTGGCTACACAGAGTAGAAACTGCCAAACCTAAGGAAAACCCACCCTGAACAAAATCTCCAATTTTCATGGGATCACAATCAGAAGGGGAGAGATTCTTAGAAGAATACCACTTAGAAAAAACTTCCAATGCCTAGCGTAAACCTTCAAAGTAGCAGGACGTCTAGACTACTGACTCGCCTGAGCTATTTTCCCCCCGCAACCCAACTCCTACCATCTCAACCTCTCAAGTTCCAAACCGCCAGGCACAGCCACGGAAGAGCTGCTTCATCGAGGCTTGGGGAAAACAGAGGAGATACCCCTAGAGGGAGAATCCAATGAGGGGGCACTGACAGTTGCAACTGGAAAGGAAACCAATTCCTCCTGGGCTAAAAGGGAACCACTAAGAAATCTTCTGCATCACCTTGAGATTCAGAGGAACAGAAGGGAATGCATAGCGGAGGCCCTCCGGCCAAGGAACTGAGAACTCATCAACTGGCCATACACCCGGACCTGGAGTTAGATTACAAAATTGCTGTGTCTGAGCACTGTTCCTGGTTGCAAAAAAATCTAACAAACGGGACCCAAACCTCTGTGTTATCTACTAAAAAATAGTTGAGACAAGGACCATCAAGATTGATGAAAGGTAGGCATGACACGGATGATCCGCAAGCAAATTCTCCTTCCCGGAAGATATGCTGCCTGGAGAGATAAGAGATGCTGCTCTGCACAGAGTCGAAAGTCCTGGGTCAACAAGACCAGAGGTGATGGACCCATACCTACCTGGTACTGCAGATAACTCCTGACTACCTGCTTGTCTATGCAGATCAAAACCACCTTGTTCTGGGTTAAAGGAGCAACAGTCAACATAGCTAAATCAAAAGCCTTTACTTCCCTCCAATTCGAGGACATCTGCATCTGAGAAGGCACCCACTTCCCCTGAATGTGATGTAGTAGAAGGGCCACCCCACCCTCCATACTCGCATCTGTTGTGATGACTAAGAGAGATGGAAGAAGAAATGAGAGGCTCCAGCCTAATGACCCCTCCTGAAGCCACCAAAGGAGATCCCAGGATACATCAGCTACCACAGGAACCTGGACAGAGTAATCCTGAGTTACTGGACACCAAAACCTTAGCAGGTAACGAACCAAGGAATACAGATAGAGGCAGGCCCTTGGAAGGATTGCGACTGTTGAGGCCATGTCCCCCTGAACCACTAGGCATTCTCTGTCTGAAGCTTGCTGCTTAACAGCAGAGAGCGGAGAAGATAAATCAGATTCTTCTTCCTGCAACTGGGGAGAATGACCTTTCCTTTCTCTGTATTGAACTGGATCCCAGTGAACTGGAGTAGCCTTGAGGAACATGGCTGGGGCTTCTCCATATTCATCAGGAATCTGAATCTGGACAGAATATGAAAGGTAATGTGCAAGTCCTCCTCTACCTTAGAAAAAGACTGAGAAGCAATCAGCCAACCATTCAAAAAAGCAAATACACTGATACCGTTTCAATGCAAAATACCCACCACAGAAGCTAGGAACTTGGTAAAAGTTATTTTAGCAGAAGCAAGACCAAATGGGAGAACTTGGAATTGGAAGTGTCTTTCCCCCACACAAAATCTGAGAAACTTCTGCGAGTCCCTGTGAATTTGGATGTTCAAATATGCGTTCTTTAGATCTATCAATGTCAAAAAGTCATCTTTTTCCAGCAGAAGAAGAATTGAGTCTAACGTCACCATATTGAAATATTGTTAAGCAATGTAAAAATTTACTCTTTTCAGCTCCATATCAGGATGAAAAGAACCTGACATCTTCTAGAGCAGAAAAAGAATGGAGTATCAGCCTCTCCTTAGCCCTGTTTGAGGTACCAGAATTATGGATGCTTTGGAGAGCAACTCCTCTTATCCCTCCAAAAGAGCTGACTGACGCAGAAGATTCTTTGGCGAAGGAGTCTGACAAAAAATCTGGATCTGAGAAGAAAATTGGATCATCAGACCGTTCTGTGCAACATTGACCGCCCATCTGTCTCTGATCTGTAATTGCCATATGTGAGAAAAATATTTCACTCAACCCTTAACCGCCGGCAATTCCGCCGCGCTGCGGCGGTTTAGCGGAGTGGGCGGGGCCGCGGCGGCCAACGGACGTTCGCAGCACTACAGAGGTAGTGATCGTGACGGCCGTTGGCCGACAGACGCACGCAACGGGTTAACTTGCTGTGAAGGATTCCTGGCATAGTCATGCATTTAGAGGGTGAGGTGTTGGCATGGAAGAGGTCGGGCCGAGTTAACCGGTTCTTGTCTGCAGCAGGAGTGCCCTAGCCACGACCCCTGCTTCAAAAGGGCTGCGAAGGTTGGGTGGAGGCAGATGGGCCAAATGCTCTCCTGTAACCAAAACCTCTTCCTCTGCCAGGAGGGCTAATGGGCATCACCGATTTCCTATCCTCTGCCGATTTCTTAATCATGTCTTCCAATTTTTGGCCAAACAGTTTTGATCCCAAAAATAGGAGAGGCCTCAGAAGATTCTTCTGCGTGGCAGCTGCCCTCCAAGACCTCTTCTAGAGATGTTGACATCTTGTAATCACTGCACCAGAGGCTGCAGCCGTGGCCCCCAAGGCATCAAAAGACTCTGCTAGAAAATGGACATGCTACTCCATAATAGATAAAGTCTCAGAAAAGTCATTTCCCAATTGAATCTGTTCAGCCAATGTCTGAAAGTCCTTCAAAAGAGACTGAACTGTATAAGTTGTGTGGGTTCTGATTCTTATACCAAAGTTTAATGCCATATAGGACCTCTTCATGGCCGCCTCTACTTTTTTATCTGCAGGGTCCACAGGGGTAGCATCCTCCAAAACCATGGATGTCCTCATCTAGCTTCCCATCATCCAAATAATCAGCAGGGTCATGCTGGAGGGTGGAGTGCTTCTCTAGCTGCAAAAGCTGCCTGAATCATAGATTGAATGGACTCAAGCATAATGGGCTCTGATGCAGGAGACTGAACCTCTGATTCAGCTTCACAGTGCTTCCGTTATTCTTTTGCCTTTCCAGACTACATATGGCTGAATTAGCAAGGCACTAAACACACAAAAGGAAAAAGGACTAAAGGCCACATATAATAAAGGCCAGTTGCACTTCCTGCACTTAGGGTTGCTAAGCAACCCATATCTTGTTTTACTATCCCCTTAATTAAGGTAGAGAAAAGTGTAGGAAAGTGTCCCTTTCTGACGTGGTCACCCCCACTTTTGCCTGGTATCTGATGCAATTTTGACAGAAGTGCAGTTAGTTCCTGCTATCCAGGTCCCCAGTGTCAGATCTCTTTCCCTAAAACTATACAATCGTTCCCCCAATTGGCAATACCTTTAGCACCCCCTCTAAGTCCCTAGTAAATGGTACCCCTGGTACCTAGGGCAAGGAGGCTAAAGAGGGTCCCCAAGGGCTGCATCATATATTGTGCCACCCTAAGAGACCCCAAAGCACCATCATGCAAACTGCCATTGCAGGTTGCGTGCCATGGTGCAGAGAAAAGTGAAGACAAGACATGGCACATGCCCTGTGTGCCATGCTTGCAGACATTTCATGCAGTATTGGCAAGTCACCCGTACAGCAGGCCTTACAGCCCTAAGGCAGGGTGCACTGTACTATATGTGTGAACATATCCGCATGAGCAGATATGTCCTGGTGACAGATATTTAAGTGATCAGGGAAGCCATTTTGAGAACGTGTGCTGGACACGTGTACTTTTGAGTTCCCCAGCTACATGATGGCTTCACTGAAACAAGTTTTTTTACATTTCTTTATTGAATTTTCATTAATCAACAATAACAGAAACAATACACAGTGCATCACCAGTTACACCAATAGTTCTCTGTAAGCAAAGAAAGTAATATCTCATCCTGTCCCTTATCATCTATCCGCCCTGTTTAGGTACAAAGCAACAAGAGAGGAAAGAACCCACTGTATCACAGATCTGTAGTAAATATCCTTCATGCTTTTTGCCATAATGATAGATGTTCAAGTTGGACCTTATTTTGCATATTATTGGGCACATCTCATATCGGTATGTCCTCACAGTTTGGCATGTAATACACACACAAGATATATGAGAAGATGCAGAGGTTGAGGCCCCAGCTCTGATAGGTGGATCAGGGTATAAATTCAGTTTTCAAGGTGTTGATCCTGTTTCTTCTCCGGTATCTTGTGGATGGGTTGACAGATAATTATGTTACAGATCCCATATGTTCCGTGGTCGAGATCAAGGGGGTAATATTTCAGCATATAAGGACAGCTGGTCCTTACAATAAATGAGGTCAGATAGCCCTTATTTGAATTTCTGAGCTTTCCCCCACCCCCACCAATAGGCGATTCATTGTTTCATCAGGAGGAGGGCTGGTGTCACGTATCTCCAGAAACATGCTTCAAATTCCCCATATGTCCAAAATAACCATGAGAGAAGTGATATTTAAAGCCTGGCCTATCATGTCAGTGAGTGCTGTGAAAACCTCACCCCAGTAAGCCTGTATAGGTCCACATGTCCATGCAAGTTGAAGGAAATGTGCACCAGTCATTCCACAGCGGTCACATCTGTCATCGGCCTGAGCTGGTAGCGGTGTAACCTGACATGGATGTAGTACATTCTGTGGAGAAACTTATAGTGTATAATGCGAAATATTCTGCTAGAGGCTATCCTCCCTGTTTGTACACAGCAGTTTCGCCATTGCTCGTCAGTAAGGGAGGTACCTATATCCACCTCCCACTGGGCCCTGGTCCGTCCTTCAGTAGATGGGATTTCAATTTGCGCTGTACGATATAAGAGGGAAACAAGGTGTTGTGAACATTCAGCCTGAAGTACTATATGGAGAGTCTAATCTAGGAAGTTCAAATGGGAAGTCCGGGGTGGCTTCTTTCACACTGTGTCTAAGCCAAATGTACAAAAATATATCTAATGAGGATTGCGCCACTCCGTCAAAAAATGCATCATGGGATACAAAGAAGACCCCTTGATAGAGGTCACCCCTTCGCCTCTGGAGTAGCTGTCTGCGGGTATTCTCGTGTGACAGGTAGTAGGGGATGATAAGGGAGTGGAACCAGTGGGGAGTACAGCAGCGGTTTGTCCAGTTTTCGGGTCAGCCTACGCCAAGCCTTGGTAGTACATGCAACAGTGGAATCTGTTAATGTGGTTGAAGCTGACAAGAACCCCAAGTATGAGGCTGGTGGAACAGCGCCCATATAGCACTCCTCTATTGCCAAGTTCGGGAGGTATGGAGTGGGTTTGTACCAATAAATGGCATAGTGCACTTGAGTGCAAAGATAATTCAGTTCTATATCTGGTGCCTCAAATCCTCCCTTAGAGAATGGCAGCGTGAGGTTGTCCCACTAAATACTGGGTTGTTTGCCAGGCCATGCTAGTCTTATCATCTGAGTTTTAAGTGCTTTAAAAAATTACCACCTCTGTGGAAGAGGTATGTTGAGGAAGAGGTATAAGAATTAGGGCAGTAAGACCGTTTTCAGGAGCACAATACGACCCGCTAGTGACAGAGAAAGTGAAATCCAGCAAGTAACAGTTAGTGATTTGGAAAGCGCTGTGCCATAGTTCGCTCTGATGATTTTCTCTTTGTCCTTCAAGATTACCACCCGCAAATAGTACAGTTCAGAATGACACCACTGCAAGGGACAGTCTCGGTCGAAGGGTTGCATAGCTGGCATGAGAGAAAAGAGGTGGGACCTTTCCCAGTTAATCTGCACTCCGGATATCTTCCCAAACCAGACAAATTCGCTGAGAACTCCATTAAGGTTGACTTGTTGTGGGTCTCTCAAATAAAGGGTAATGTTGTTCTCATATAACAAGACTAGAATATGCTTAAATGTGTAGCAAAGTGCATATTCACGATGACATTGGTGGAGTTTGGCTCCAGTGGTTCTATTGCGAGGGCAAAAAGCAGTGGAGTAATTGGGCAGCCCTGCTGTGTGCCTCTAGTAATATGGCTAGGATCAGAAATCCTGTCTTAGCTCTTCACGAAAGGGAGAATCTAGGAGCACAGTGGGGGAAACTCACCATGTCATACTCACTGGCGATTGGGTGGGGAGGTGCAGCATCATTAGCAGAGGGGAGTGATCAGAATATATTTGCCCGAGATGAGAGACTTTGTGT
The DNA here is from genome assembly GCA_963921515.1 of Calotriton arnoldi. NCBI lineage: Eukaryota > Metazoa > Chordata > Amphibia > Caudata > Salamandridae > Calotriton > Calotriton arnoldi. Next base: position 3,189,702 of record CAWUFW010000695.1, on the reverse strand, counting down.
ACCCATGGTCCCACCTCCCTGGAGACAACCCAGTAGTCCAAACACGACCAACTATTATGCACCCATGAATAGAACGTGCCCTCTCTATCAGTGGGGTGGAATGTTCTCCAAGCATCCAATGACCCGTGCTTTTCGATGATATCTATTATATGTCAAGTGGCAGTGCTGTGGAAAGTGGATGAGCTATGAGAGCGATCTATGGCCATATTTAGGGCAACATTAAAATCCCCCCCACAGAAGGAAGGTCAGACCTATATCTTTAATTTGCCCCCAAAGAGAGTCAAAAAAATGTGGGATCATCAGTGCAGGGACCATAGCAATTTACTAGAACAATAGCAGAGGAATTCAGTTCCCCCACATAATCGAGTATCGACCTTGAATATCATTCAGTGAGCCTTGTGACTGAGTGTAACAGTACCTCTTGTGTATGAGGAATATGTGGAGAATTGCCTATGGGACTTCTAGCGGGCGGCAAATGATGAACTGTAAGCTTCAATCAAGTGAGTTCCTGTAGAAGGGCTATGTGAATATCATGTCTGTCCAAGGATGCTAAGATGTGTCTGCACTTTAGCGGATTTCCAAGGCCTATTACATTCTATGTGAGGCAAGGCTGTTATCTGTGTGTCAGTTATAGTTGGCATGTTAAGGGGGGTTCTTATGAGCTGGGTCAATGTATTGATTTGAGAAGTAGGAAAGTGCAGGACAAGAACAGTGCATTAGCATGATGCATTGGTGAGCGCAATAAACCATATGAAACAATCCCATTGCCCCCTCCACTCACACTGGTGGCCCAATCCCACCAGGAATACATGTCCCTCCCCAACAAACTTACAAAGAGCTGCATATGTGGCGGAGATCATATCAGCACAATGGTGGAAGCATTACCAAGACACCGTATAAGGTGTAGTAATAAAGAATAAAAGTATTGAGTGAAAAGAGAAGCAGTAGAAAAAGAGAGAGCGCAACAGGGGGTAAACTGCCAAGAGCACTTTAAATGAGCTCTGAGTGGTAAGAGAAAGAAGCAAAGAGAAAAAAGTATACAAAAATAAATAGCAACTGTCTTAACTAGGGGTATCCTGGTGAGACCGTCAAGAGGGCTGGACGGGGGTCCTCCTTGTGTAGACGAGGATGTCCAGGGGAGTCCAATTTCTTCTCATCTGTCTCAATGTGTGTGGTCACGAATGGAACAGAAGCAAGAGCTGGGTCGTAAGCACACATTATGGGAACTGATATAATTGTGGCTGATGTCAACAGCGGTTCTCTGCAAAGTACATTGATAACATTGTGAGAGTATATACTTCAGATCACATCCGAGGTCGGGGAGGAGGACCTGGATGATGTGGCATGGGGTTGTGATGAGGAGGAATGGATAGAGTGTCTGCGCAGAAAGTCAGTAACCAGTTGCGGACTTGTGAAGAAATGATCCTTGCCCTGAAATGAAACATAAAGGTCGCTGGATAGAGCATTGCATGTGGGATGGCAGCTCGTCTTACTTTTTGTTTGACCGGTATGAAATTTCTCTGTGCCTCTTGGACCACAATGGTAAAATCTGGATAGATGAACACCTTATTGCTCTCAAATTGCAAGGTGTGATTTTCTCTTTCTAAGCTTAGGGCATTTTCCTGGTTTCTATAATTGAGGAGTGTTAGACTTGGCTTTTCCAGCGGGTTTACCCCCAGACTTTTTGCTTTTTGGCCTCCTGTTTTTGACCCTGTTTTTTGGTTTTAGGACTCTGGGCACTTTACCACTGCTAATCAGTGCTAAAGTGCATATGCTCTCTGTGTAAATTGTGTTATGGATTGGTGTTTCCATGATTGGATATTTGATTTACTTGTTAGTCCCTAGTAAAGTGCACTGAGTGTGCCAGGGCCTGTAGATCAAATGCTGCTGGTGGGCTTGCAGCACTGGTTGTGCCACCCACAGACGCAGCCTGTAAAATGTGTCTCGGGCCTGCCATTGCAGAGCCTGTGTGCAGTCTGGAACTGCCATGTCGACTTGGCAAGTGCACCCACTTGCCAGTCCCTAAACCTTCCCTTTTCTACATGTTAGTCACCCCTAAGGTAGGCCCAACGTACCCCTGTGGGCAGGGTGCGTTGTCTGTGAAAGGTAGGTCATGCCCTGGTGTGTGTGGCATGACCTGGTAGTGTATTACAGCCTATTTCATTTTTCACTATTGTAAGGCTACCAGTTCCCCATAGGATAGAATGGGAGGTTTGTTTATAACATCTTTTAAACAAATCTGGCCCAGGGAATTCTGTAAGAAAATAGAATTTAGTATGCCTGAACTCAGAATCTAAAGATGCATCTTTTAGTGAAGGTGATTTTTACATTCTGTGTTTGAAAATACCACTTTTAGAAAGTAGGTATTTTCTTGCTCAGTCATCCTGTGTGCCTCTGCTGGAATGTGGATTGCCTGTCTGGGTTTTGGATGACAGAAGGCTGGGGAGCAGGAGGGCTCCAGATAGGCTGGGTGGGTAAGGAAAGGGCTGAATAGACCTGGGCTACAATGGGGGAAGGGGGAGGAGATTTCCTCGCACCTCAAAGGGCCTGGTCTGCATCTGACAATGCCGTCTCCACCTCCTGCCAAGAAATCACACCAGAGAAGGCAGAACTGGTTCTGGCTGGGCACAGACACCCTCTGCCTAGAGGATCAAAGGATTTTTGGATACAAATACTGGGGCCCAGGCCCCTGAACTTTAGAACTCTTTTGGATCAAGAAGACTGCCAAGAAGAAGAGCCGGAGAAGCTGTGAGGAGGAACTACCACTTTGCTGTGTTGGCCTGCAGTGGCTGCTTCTGTCTTGGGCAGTGAAAGGCCTGGACTGGACTTTCTGCAATCTACTTTTGTGAGTTTCTCCAAGGGCTTGAGGTAGAGCTTGCCCCCTGTTCAAGAAGTCTCAGGCACAACAAAGACGTCAAGTTCTTCTGCCCTCAGCACTGGGGACTGTGTGTTTTGTGCTGCAACAGAAGAAAAGCCACTCGACGACGTCGACGACGCCGCTGCCGACTCCGTGTCCCAAAGGCACCGCAGAGGGCACTGCCGCAATGCCGCACCGCGACCCTGGTCTCACCGATGATGCCTGCTGACGCCGCCACCGAGCCGATGCTCGCACCGCAACCTGTGGGCACCGCACTCCGCACCGCTTCGCGACGATGTCTTGGCACCGCAGAGGGCTCCGCCGCAACGCGACCCTGGTCTCACTGACGCTGCCTGCTGATGCCGCCACCGAGCCGCTGCTCGCACCGCGACCTGTGGGCACCGCACTCCGCACCGCCTCGCTTCACGACAACGCCTTGGTATCCCCGATGATGCCGCTCCACGCTGAAATCTACGCCGCTGCTTGCACCGTGGTTCGAGGGCACCACTTGTAAAGTTACACAACGCACCGCCCTCATCCCGCACCGCAGCCTTGGCCTACCAACGCTGGCGCCATCGACTCCAGTTCGTCAGCCGACGACAGCGCTTCAGCAATGACGCCGCCGCTGCTTGCACCGTGACCTGCCAGCACTGTGACGAGCACCGCCTTCATCTCGCACCGCGACCCTGGTCTCACCGACGACGCCATCTGACGCCGCCACCGAGCCACTGCTCACACCGCGACCTGAGGGCACCGCACGCTGCACCGCTGAACTTCGCACCGCAGCATCCGACGCCTGCCGACGCCAGCGCTCCTGACTCCATCAGAGAGATCGACCTGCAACGCGTGTGACTTCGAGGGCCCCAACGACTCCTGCACCGACCTCCGGAACCAACGCCTGCGGACGCCGTGTTTTCGGAAGCTCAACGAGAGGTCATCGACGCCCTGCATGTCTAAAAGGTACTGTTTGCGGGTCTTCCCGACACCGTAGCTGGCCCGCGACGCCGCAGTCAGCCAGAACTGTTTGGATTTGTTTGCTCACGACGCCGTGATAGCCCCGGACGGAGCTATCGACATCAAGGAACTGTGTTTCAAGCGTATTTTGATAATTGAAGATTTTTGAGTACTGTATTGTGGATTTTTATCATTTTTGGTCTTGTCTTAAGTATATAAAAATATTGGATATTTTTCTAAACTGGTGTAGTGTCCTTTTGTAGTGCTTACACTGTATTACTGTTGGTTATGTGCAAATGCTTTACACACTGCCTCTAAGATAAGCCTGACTGCTCATGCCAAGCTACCAAGGGGGTGAGCAGGGGTTATTTTAGGAGTGTAACTCCCTTATCCTGACTAGGGTGGTGGTTTTTGCCTGGCTTTGGCCCACGCCCAAGCCTACCAAAAATCCCAATTCTAACATTGGTTGTCAGCGGTGAGGATAGGACTTGTGTTTGCACTTGACTTACAGTGATTGGTGTGCACTACTACCATATCGCAGACCATTACGTACCACATACTGGTTCTTTTTCTTTTTTGCCTATTTTTGATCTTGCCAATTTGAACTTGCTACTGCATCATGCCTGAATCAATTGCATCATCTATTGCATCCCTGGAAGTTGCCTTTGAGGAGGATAGGTTGGAATCCTACAATGTAAAAGAATTGAAAGCGATTTGCAAAAATCTGAAAGTCCAAGTCAGAGGCCTCACTAGGAAAGAGGAGCTACAAAAGGCGCTGAGGGCCTGGGTAGCAGCCAGACATGCCAGTGGGCAGTCTGGTGATCTAAGTGGAGAGGCAGAGGAGCCTACTCCTAGGGTGGATGTGCTTTTGGGATGGGGGGACCCTCCAGGTCGGGCAGCAGTGGCCTGTCCCCAGAGGAGCTGGAGGACAGGCGGGAAGCAAGGAAGTTCGAATTAGAGAAACTCAGGATGGAAAGTGAGAGGGAAGACAAAAGAATAGCCATGGAGGAAAAGAAGATGATCTTAGACCATGAGTTTAAAATGAGAGAGCTGGACTGGGAAGCCAGTAGGGCTAGGCCCAGCCCAGATGGTGGCAGCAAAAGTGTTAGGTCCAGTACTGAGGATGAGGTACACACACACACACAGATTTGGGGCCCTGCTTCAAGGAGTGGGCTGACATACACCAGGGGGTTCAGGATTGTGAGGTTACTCCCATGGTGCGCAGTGTCCCTGAGGTGGATTGGGGAACTGGCACAGGGGATCATTTTCCTAGTAGTGGGAGGGACACTCTACTGACTCGAGATGAGAGGTGCAGGGAGAGGGGTTCCCCCATGATAGAAGCCCTGGTAAGTGAGTATGAAGACCAGCCAGAAGAGTATGGGTTGAGAGACAGCAACAGTCAGACACTGTCTCACCGGTCTTGTGCGAATGATGTGGGGTACTTGTCTGAGGCACTGGATGGTTGGGTGAAGGGTAGTTTGGTTAACACCTGTGTGGGGCTGTGTGATTCAAGTGTTGGAGAGCATATTATAAGTCCCTTGTTAGACTTGGCATCTTTTGGCGTGTTTCCCCTGACTTTTTGCTTTCTGACCTCCTGGTTTTGACTCTGTTTTTGCTGGTGTAATGATTCTGCGCACTTTCCTCACTGCTGTCCAGTGGGAAAGTGCAAGTGCTCCTGTATAAAATGTGTTATGGATTGGTGTTTCCATGATTGGCCTATTTGATTTATGTGTCAGTCCCTTGTAAAGTGCACTGAGAGTGCCAGGGCCTATAGATCAAATGCTGTTGGTGGGCTGCAGCACTGAATTGTACCACCCACGCAAACAGCCCGTAAAGTGTAACTCTGGCCTGCCATTGCAGAGCCTGTGTGCAGCCTGGGGCTGCCATGTCGACTTGGCCAGTACACACACTTGCAAGTCCCTAAACATTCCCTTTTCTACATGTTAGTCACCCCTAAGGTAGGCCCAAGGTACCCCTGTGGGCAGGGTGCATTGTATGTGAAAGGTAGGACATTCCCTGGTGTGTGTGGCATGTCCTGATAGTGAATTACAGCCTATTTCGTTTTTCACTATTGCAAGGCTACCTGTTCCCCATAGGCCAGAATGGGCAGTTCTGATTATTACAGCTTATAATCCCAACTGACCCAGGGAACATGGTAGAAATTCGAGTTTAGTATGCCTGGACTCAGAATGATAAAATGCATCTTTTAGTGAAGTTGGTTTTAACATTCTGTGTTTGAAAATACCACTTTTAGAAAGTGGGTATTTTCTTGTCTAACCATCCAAGCCTGCCTCTGCTAGGTTCTGTATTCCTTGTCTGGAGTGTGAGTGACAGGGGCTGGGGGATGCCAGGAGACAGGGTGAGTCAGCACAGGGCTGAATATCAAGATCTACATGTAGATGGGTGGGAGGGGATGCACCTGGGACCTGAATAGGGCTGGGCCTTCCCTCCACAATGCTGGCTCCACCTCCTGTGGTGCGTCTGATGTCCCTGGCCTGCACTGTGAAAGGAAAGAAGGAGACTTGTCAACAAAGTGCTCCAGGACTGACCAGAACTGGTTTGGACTAGGCAAAGGCCTCTCTGCCTTCAAGAGAACAAAGAGAAATTGAGGATAAAAAGGGGGACCCAAGCCCCAGAAAATTAGAACTCTTTTGGATCAAGAAGACTGCCAAGAAGAAGAGCTGGAGAAGCTGTGAGGAGGAACTACCACTTTGCTGTGTGCTTTGCTGTGTTGGCCTGCAGTGGCTGCTTCTGTCTTGGGCAGTGAAAGGACTGGAACTGAACTTTCTGCAATCTACTTTGTGAGTGTCTCCAAGGTCTTGAGGTAGAGCTTGCCCCCTGTTCAAGAAGTCTCAGGAACAGCAAAGACTTCAAGTTCTTCTGCGTTCAGCACTGGGGACTGTGTGTTTTGTGCTGCAACAGAAGAAAAGCAACTCGACGACGTCGACGACGCCGCTGCCGACTCTGTGTCCCGACGGCACCGCAGAGGGCACCGCCGCAATGCCGCACCGCGACCCTGGTCTCACCGACGAAGCCTGCTGACGCCGCCACCGAGCCGCTGCTCGCACCGCGACCTGTGGGCACCGCACCGCCTCGCTTCACGACGATGCCGTGGCCTTCCCGACGACGCCGCTCCACGCCAGACTCGACGCCGCTGCTTGCACCGTGGTTCGGGGGCACCGCTCGTAAGTTACACGACGCACCGCCCTCATCCCGCACCGCAGCCTTGGCTCACCGATGCCAGTGCCATTGACTCCCGTTCGTCAGCCGACGTCAGCGCAGCAGCTACGATGACGCCGCTGCTGCACCGTGACCTGCCAGCACCGTGAAGAGCACCGCCTTCATCTCACACCGCGACCCTGGTCTCACCGACGATGCCATCCGACGCCGCCACTGAGCCGCTGCTCGCACCGCGACCTGAGAGCACTGCACGCCGCACCGCTGCACTTCGCACCGCAGCACCCGACGCCGGCCGACGTCAGCGCTCCTGACTTCAACAGAGGAGATCGATCTGCAACGCGTGTGACTTCGAGGGCCCCGACGACGCCGCACCGACCTCCGGAACTGACGCCTGCGGATGCCGTGTTTTCGGAAGCTCACCGCGAGGTCATCGACGCCCTGCATTTCTGAAAGGTACTGTTTGCGGGTCTTCCCAACACCGTAGTTGACCCGCGACGCCGCGGTCAGCCAGAACTGTTTGGATTTGTTTGTTCACGACGCCGTGATAACCCTGGACGGAGCTATCGACATCAAGGAACTGTTTTTAAAGACATTTTGAGAAGTAACTATTTCTGAAGTACTGTACAGTGGATTTTTATCGTATTTGGTCTTGTTTAAAGTATATAAAAATATTGGATATTTTTCTAAACTGGTGTGGTGTCAGTTTGTAGTGCTTACACTGTATTACTGTTGGTTATGTGCAAATGCTTTACACACTGACTCTAGAATAAGCCTGACTGCTCGTGCCAAGCTACCAAGGGGGTGAGCAGGGGTTATTTTAGGAGTGTAACTCCCTTACCCTGACTAGGAAGAAGGGTCCCTTCTTGGACAAAGGTGCAAGCCCTTACCAACTAAAGATCCCATTTCTAACATCCCTGTTTTCCAGAGCTATGCCAACACCCAGTGGAGTGTAAGTTTTCTGGCCCCAGGGAGCTTGCACTGGAGGCAGACCTTTTGGCGGATTCCAGAGGGTCTCGAGACGCATCTGGTGGTGACCCGGAAGGAAGGGGCTTAGGTATTTCCCCACCAAGGGTGGTGGGAAAGGTTCATGGTAGCCCAGATAGGTCCCGGTGTCATGGGAAGGGTGTAGGGACTCACGTCCTGTCTCCGCGGAGATGAAGTGGGAAGGGGCTGCGGCCCAAGGTGCCCGAAACCCGGTCTCAGAGCCTGGGTGGTTCCAGGAGGGAACACCAGGTGGGGAGCCTAGGCTGTACTGATAGGCCGTCCGTTGAGGGGGAACTCCTAGAGTCAGGAGAACCTGGAGCATCTGTAAGCGGAGCTCCAGTGGTTCTGGTGTCTGGCGGTACCGCTCCTAAGTGGAGGGTGCAGAAGTCCAGAGTGAGGGGTGAGAGGGGGATGTGTTCCCCAGTGGGAGAACCAGTGGGTCAGGGGCCAGCCAGAAGGGCTGAGCCTCCTAGGAGTGACCATGGTGACACCACTTCTGTCCTGGGGGATCTTCGCGCACTGTCAGCTGGACAGGGGGCGGGAGATCTGCGCCAGGCAGACTGTCACAGAACACATGAGTTATGTGTTACCCTCAGGGGGGGCATGGGTGCTCCCAAGGAAGTCCTGGTGTGCCAGGCAAGTGCCCAACCACAGGGTTTAGTCCCTGGGTTGGGAGGCCAGGTTCAGGTCCTGCCTGACCTGGAGGGACAGACGACTGTGAGCAGTGTCCTGACCGGGTTGTCTGCTGGGGGTACCGCTCCAGGTGGGCGGGTACAGAACCCCAGGGAGAAGGAGCAGGTGTGGGAGAGCCCACCCCAGTCTCCTGTCCAGCCGCAGGGTACAGACCCTGGGCTGGTGTGCCAGTTGCAGGATAGCACCCCTGAACTGGTGGGCGAATTGTGCAGGACACCTACCACAGGTGCCCTGACAATTCTGGAGGGGGGTACTGCTCCAGGTGGGAGGGTACAGAACCCCAGGGAGAAGGAGCGGGTGTGGGAGAGCCCACCCCAGTCTCCTGTCCAGCCGCAGGGTACAGACCCTGGGCTGGTGTACCAGTTGTAGGATAGCACCCCTGAACTGGTGGGCAAATTGTGCATGACACCTACCACAGGTGCCCTGACAATTCTGGAGGGGGGTACCGCTCCAGGTGGGAGGGTACAGAGCACCAGGGAGAAGGAGAGGGTGTGGGAGAGCCCACCCCAGTCTCCTGTCCAGCCACAGGGTACAGACCCTGGGCTGGTGGGCCAGTGTCAGGATGCCATACCTGACTTGGCAGAGGGGAGAGTGGAGAAAGGATACCAGGCACCTGGGGCTACCGCCCCCCACTGTCTAACGCCATTGTGTTTGGAGTGGCCGGACAGGCATGAGGCCTGGCTCTCCTCATTGACAATTGTCAGTGGCCACTGTGGCTGGCTGTCCTGGTGGACAGAATTGCCCCTGGGAGGGGGACAGGAGTCACACCCCGGATGTGGACTGGGCCGCACCACTGTGTTGGCCATGTGGGTACTATCTGCCTGTTGGGACACATCTGCGAGCAAAGTAAGTTTAGGTGCTGCACAGATGGGGTCCACAGGTGAGGAGAAGGGTTCCCCATGGGTCATCTTATTGGGCCCTGAGAGTGAGGACAGAGGGATCCAACTGGGTTTGGAAAGGCGTAGAACCAGAACGTGCCCCCGCTGTTGTGGGCCAGGTCTATGTTCTATCGCCCCAAGCAGCGAAGTCCATCAAGGGATTGATTAGTCTACCCTGGCTTTAGGCTGGGAGGGGGTTGTGTTAGACTTGGCTTTTCCAGCGGGTTTACCCCCAGACTTTTTGCTTTTTGGCCTCCTGTTTTTGACCCTGTTTTTTGGTTTTAGGACTCTGGGCACTTTACCACTGCTAATCAGTGCTAAAGTGCATATGCTCTCTGTGTAAATTGTGTTATGGATTGGTGTTTCCATGATTGGATATTTGATTTACTTGTTAGTCCCTAGTAAAGTGCACTGAGTGTACCAGGGCCTGTAGATCAAATGCTGCTGGTGGGCTTGCAGCACTGGTTGTGCCACCCACAGACGCAGCCTGTAAAATGTGTCTCGGGCCTGCCATTGCAGAGCCTGTGTGCAGTCTGGAACTGCCATGTCGACTTGGCAAGTGCACCGACTTGCCAGTCCCTAAACCTTCCCTTTTCTACATGTTAGTCACCCCTAAGGTAGGCCCAAGGTACCCCTGTGGGCAGGGTGCGTTGTCTGTGAAAGGTAGGTCATGCCCTGGTGTGTGTGGCATGACCTGGTAGTGAATTACAGCCTATTTCGTTTTTCACTATTGTAAGACTACCAGTTCCCCATAGGATAGAATGGGAGGTTTGTTTATAACATCTTATAAACATAACTGGCCCAGGGAATTCAGTAAGAAAATAGAATTTAGTATGCCTGAACTCAGAATCTAAAGATGCATCTTTTAGTGAAGGTGATTTTTACATTCTGTGTTTGAAAATACTGCTTTTAGAAAGTAGGTATTTTCTTGCTCAGTCATCCCGTGTACCTCTGCTGGAATGTGGATTGCCTGTCTGGGTTTTGGATGACAGAAGGCTGGGGAGCAGGAGGGCTCCAGATAGTCTAGGTGGGTCAGGAAAGGGCTGAATAGACCTGGGCTACAATGGGGGAAGGGGGAGGAGATTTCCTTGCACCTCAAAGGGCCTGGTCTGCCTCTGACAATGCCGTCTCCACCTCCTGCCAGGAAATCACACCAGAGAAGGCAGAACTGGTTCTGGCTGGGCACAGACACCCTCTGCCTAGAGGATCAAAGGATTTTTGGATACAAATACTGGGGCCCAGGCCCCTGAACTTTAGAACTCTTTTGGATCAAGAAGACTGCCAAGAAGAAGAGCCGGAGAAGCTGTGAGGAGGAACTACCACTTTGCTGTGTGCTTTGCTGTGCTGGCCTGCAGTGGCTGCTTCTGTCTTGGGCAGTGAAAGGCCTGGACTGGACTTTCTGCAATCTACTTTTGTGAGTTTCTCCAAGGGCTTGAGGTAGAGTTTGCCCCCTGTTCAATAAGTCTCAGGCACAACAAAGACGTCAAGCTCTTCTGCCCTCAGCACTGGGGACTGTGTGTTTTGTGCTGCAACAGAAGAAAAGCCACTCGACGACGTCGACGACGCCGCTGCCGACTCCGTGTCCCGAAGGCACCGCAGAGGGCACCGCCGCAACGCCGCACCGTGACCCTTGTCTCACCGACGACGCCTGCTGATGCCGCCATCGAGCCGCTGCTCGCACCGCAACCTGTGGGCACCGCACTCTGCACCGCTTTGCTTCACGACGACACCTTGGCACTGCAGAGGGCACTGCCGCAACACCGCACCGTGACCCTGGTCTCACCGATGATGCCTGCTGACGCTGCCACCGAGCTGCTGCTCGCACTGCGACCTGTGGGCACCGCACTCCGCACCGCCTCGCTTCACGACAACACCTTGGAATCCCCGACGACGCCTCTCCACGTAGAAATCTTCACTGCTGCTTGCACCGTGGTTCGAGGGCACCGCTCGTAAAGTTACACGACACACCGCCCTCATACCGCACCGCAGCCTTGGCCTACCGACGCCGGCGCCATCGACTCCAGTTCATCAGCCGACGACAGCGCTTCAGCAACGACGCCACCACCGCTTGCACCGTGACCTGCCAGCACCGTGACGAGCACCGCCTTCATCTCGCACCGCGACCCTGGTCTCACCGACGACGCCATCTGACGCCGCCACCGAGCCGCTGCTCGCACCGCGACCTGAGGGCACTGCACGCCGCACCGCTGCACTTTGCACCGCAGCACCCCATGCCTGCCGACGCCAGCGCTCCTGACTCCATCAGAGAGGAGATCGACCTGCAACGCGTGTGACTTCGAGGGCCCCGACGACTCCTGCACCGACCTCCGGAACCGACGCCTGCGGACGCCGTGTTTTCGGAAGCTCAACGAGAGGTCATCGACGCCCTGCATGTCTAAAAGGTACTGTTTGCGGGTCTTCCCGACACCGTAGCTGGCCCGCGACGCCGCGGTCAGCCAGAACTGTTTGGATTTGTTTGCTCACGACGCCGTGATAGCCCTGGACGGAGCTATTGACATCAAGGAACTATGTTTCAAGGGTATTTTGATAATTGAAGATTTTTGAGTACTGTATTGTCGATTTTTATCGTTTTTGGTCTTGTCTTAAGTATATAAAAATATTGGATATTTTTCTAAACTGGTGTGGTGTCCTTTTGTAGTGCTTACACTGTATTACTGTTGGTTATGTGCAAATGCTTTACACACTGCCTCTAAGATAAGCCTGACTGCTCGTGCCAAGCTACCAAGGGGGTGAGCAGGGTGATTTTAGGAGTGTAACTCCCTTATCCTGACTAGGGTGGTGGTTTTTGCCTGGCTTTGGCCCACGCCCAAGCCTACCAAAAATCCCATTTCTAACAAGGAGGCAGGAAATAATTGTTTTTTACAGGGGCTCCAGGGGGTGGACGGGCTAGTAGTGCAGGGTGTGAACGCTTGACTAAGAATAGTTTAGAGAAAGAGTCTGTGCCAAATAGGGTAGTAAGGAGTCACTCCACGTAGTCCTCCATTTTGCCCATGTTAGTAAATTCTGGCAACCCCAAAATGCATAAATTGTTGTGGCGAGACCTGGCTTTCAGGTCTTCATTTTTTGCCCTGATGAGCTTCAATACTTTGTCCATGCTTAGGAGTTGATCTTCGTGAGCTGTAACCATATTGTCTACTGTGGAGAGGCATTGTTCCATTTCCTGAAGGCGCCCATCATGTTTCTCTAGCTTACGTGTTATGGACTCCATTCTACTGCACATAGTGTCCATTTTTCCTTCAATGGACGTTAAGCTTTGGTTCATCGCCATTAGTAATGTGTTCATGTCAACTGCATCTGCATGGATCTCTGTCTGAGGGTCATCAGCAACAGATTGGTCCACTCTGCCATTAGGTATAAGTGTGGAGCAGCGAGAGTTGAACTGTAGCTTGCTCTGCTGGCCATAAGGTTTGCCTATGTTGTCGGAAGATGTTGAGGCACCTAGTTTTGTTTACAGCATATATGGTCACAGAAGGTGACCGTGGGAGCCCTTGCAGATCACGCCAGAGCAGGGCATATCTGGATTGCCAAGGAGTAGGTGTGGTATCCTCATGACCATAGAATGGTTATGACATTCTCAGTAATCGTTCCCTGCAAAGAATGTCCAGGAGAACAGTTGGAAAAGGGTCAGGTGGAGCCGGACAACTGAGCAAAGAGGCTGGGGTATAAAGCTGTTACATAATAAATATATATAACTAAATCAGACTGCCTCCTGAAGATTTTTACGGTAGGTCCGCACAAGGCCGTATCTGCCCTCCCTCCAGATTGGTGTATCAGACTGTTCTCATGCCAGCCTCAGGCTACTCTGTCAGACAGCAGTGACAATGCTGGATCTGGTCATCTCCTCTGAAGACCTAAGATGGCAATGGATCATGCGTTTGGGAAGTATTGGTGTCCCAGTCCTGCCTCACCTGTGCCAGGCCTCGAGGCATGAGCAGACTTGGATCATGGGAGTGTTGCGTCAGGATGGTGTACAGCATTAAACGCTCTTCTCCCCCCCACGTATCTGATTTCTCATGATGTAGGGGGGAGGAGGGTGTGTTCCGCATACCCAAACCACAAGTTAGTGGGAAGTCGCAGAGTGTATGGTCCTGGGAGACGGTCGTGGCTGACCTCACAGAACACGCAGCATCAAGATGTCAGTAGACTGTTAAAAACTTAAGCGGCGCAAGTCTGCAATCGCCCCCACACCTGGTTGGTGCATCAGAATTCTTTCCCGTTGGTCATAGGTTCCTTTGGCCAGCAACAGCATTGAGTGTGGTCACCTTTTCTGTAGCCCCAAAACGATTCAGTGTTTCTACAATGGCAAAAGAATGTGCATTGGGGGTGCCTTGGTGTCCCAGTCCCGCCTCACCCCCACCAAGCCACACCGGCGGGGGCACGAGCAGACTAAGGGCATGGGTGTGCAGCATCTAGTTGTGCAGCAGTATTATATGCTTGTATCCCCAGTATATCGGATGCCCCGTAGTGATACGGGCGGAGAGTAGTTCTGTGGGTCTAGTGCACAAACCAGTGGAGAGTTTGATATTTTATATGGTGGCAGTATAGATCATTGAGGGGTACCAAAAGGTAGGCCTATCTGTACCGCGTCCAGTGGCCACAGCAAGTCTCTTCAGTCTAGCTTCCATATGCATGTGGCAGATGCAAATACTTTTGTAGTATTGTGGAAATAAAATGGGGTGAGTTTAACGGCTGAACTGTAGTCCAAGTAATGCCACCTGGGCAGCTTCGGGGGGGGTTGTTGTGTGATAACATGCAAGACTGTCTCCAACATGCATCTGTTCAAGCAGCCCTGTTGTTACATTGGCAATCAGGGGAGAGCAGGCCTGACCCCGCCGGGGCTGCTGTGAGAATCTGGCCCACGCATTTGCCCGCAGCTCTCCCAATATAAGTAGCTCATCCAGGCCCAGCTTGGTACGGGCAGCATGGTCGGCTTTGCAGCCGCGGGCTGTCGCCCCCACAGGCACCGCACTTTGGGTGTGCCAGGCAGTGTCAGAGTCCCCCACCGCACGTGTGCATCTACCGCAAGGCTCGCATCAGCTCACAGCAGATTTTGGTGCCAGGCATGCATTCATTGCACTCGCGTGTTGCCTCCAGCAGTGATCTCCCCAATCTTTATCTCGCCTGCGTTCATACAGTGAATCATGCTGTGTAGTCAATCGGGGGTCGGGCTAGGCCGGCGTGATGTTTGTGCAGTCTCCAGCAAGCAACGCGGTCCATTGCAGAAGCGCTAGGGACCCTGGATGGAGATACCCCCTCTACCTCTGCACCACAGTTGTCCACACGTACCTCTGCGAGGATTCTGTTGGCCAGGCAGTCTCAGCAGCGCCCCGCTAGACCTAGCCATGTTGCTAGGTGGCCTCCATGTTGATTTCATTGCCCAGGGTGCCCTGCACACTTATGTTGAATTATTGATGCTGTACATGGGTGGCAGCACTCAGAAAGGTCTCATACACTTCCCAGCAGGTATCAGGAACTCAGCCTAACATTTGCTGAGACTCTATATAGCCAGATGAGGCAGGATGATGGTGGATTATGTCCCTGGACTGCCGGAGCCTCATATAAGTGTGGCCATCTTGCGTGCCTGCTCTCTGGCACCTGAAACTAGAGATGTTTGGCAGCAAAGATCTTGTATTAATAAACCCACGCTGATTCCAGTGATAGATTAATTAATACATGTACCCAGAGGGCACCTTAGAGGTACTCCCTGAAAACCTACTGACTACTAGTTTACTAGCTGAATGGTGTAGACCTGCCTGCCACCACAGGAAGGTTTCTGACCTCCTGCAGGTGAGAGCCTGCACTCTCTGAGTGCAGAAACAATGCCTGCTACAGCAGGAAGTGTTGTCACTTCTTCCAAGTAGGATGGCTTTGCGATCAGCCTATCAAGGCAGGAGGCTTCAAAGGCATCTGCCACCTTTGATATGCGACCCAAGGCTTCCCGATACAGGGTAAAACCCAACTCCCTACCCCGGGGCCATTTGGCACCGAGACAGGTGAGAAAATGCGCTAGTCAGGAGGCGTGTTCCTCCATCAGGCTAGTTCCACCCCTAAGGTGGGCCACAAGATGTGAACCTAAATCTTAGAATTCCACCATCTTGGTGGAATTAGGCTCACTGGATAAGGGTTATGCCCACTTCCCACAGGAAGAGGTCATATAGAGGGTGTAGACACCCAAAAGGTAAGTAGCCTATTGACTACTGCCTTTTACTCCCCTTAACACCCCTAAATTGAGTATTTAGGAGACACCCCTGATGCTGGATACTCAGATTTGATGGATCCAGAAGAGGAGGACAAAGAAGAGCTGCGAGAAAAACGAGAACTGAAGAATTGCTGTGGACTTTTGGCACCAAACCCTGACTGCCTGCACCAGTTTTGACAATCATGACCATCGATTCGTCCTGCAACTGAGCATCTTCCAAGAACCCGAGGAGACTTCCAGCTCTTTGCAAATTGCCTGTAATCCCCCTTGGAGTAGAGGAACTACTCCCCTGCAGTCCACAGGCACCAAAGAAGTAAAGTCCGGTTCACTGAGTTGCCGCTCCCCGGCCTGCCCAACGCAGCAGCCCCCAGGAAGAGGTACCTGTGCTCCTGAAGATCAGATCTGTCCCCCCATTGAGTGAGAGGACACCAGGACCAACTGGAGCTGCACAGGACAAATACCCATAGCATCAGACCCCTTGCAGCAAACAGAGCCTGTGAGAGTCCAATCCAGACTCCCACTACACCGAGATCGAGCAGCCATCGAGGGACATAAGCACCACAAGGACACACTTCCAGAGTGGCTCATCTGTCCTGATTTTGCACCCTCAACGTGCGAGACCGACAAGCACAAGGCCCTAGGACGCACAGAGCCCAATCGACATTTCCACTCTGCACCTGAGCGCCCCAGCCCGGGTACCAATAAACCGTCTGTGCCCCCTTGTTCCCAGGACCCCTGTGACCCGAGCCCCCCAATGGGAGCTCCCGGACTTGTCCCCAGGCCCCTTCTGCAGCCTGTTTCTAGATGGCCCCCCTTCTTTCCACCAGCGTGGCGCGCACCGCTACCAACCTGACCAGCACCTCTGCACCCGGATACCCCAGGGCAGGCAACGAGTAACTGCTGGCGGTACTTTGTTCCTTGGCCCCTTGCAACCCTAAGTCGAGAAGGAGACCCCAGAAAACCAACCGTAAATAACTGCATGCAACATATGCCTTTTCCCCATAGGGAAGCATCACTGAGTAAAGACGCATTTAAGTGAACCTTTTACTTACCTGTAAAAATTGATATTTTAAAAAGGACTTACTTGATAACAAAGAACTAGGTATCAAAATGTACATAAAAATACAACTTTTTTTCTGAAATGGGATTTGGATTTATTCTTGAGTGTGAGTCTCATTTATTGCCTCTGTGAAGGCAACAAAGGCTTAGCACTATTCTCTTATTAGCCTAAAATGCTTGCCTACACTACCACAAAAGAGAGCATTTAGTGTTATCATTTAGGCCTGTGTAAACCAATAAGGGTTGTCTGGACTCTTTACACAGTGCATCTCGTTTTGGTCCACCATATAAAAAGCCAGCTTCCTACAAAAAGTGCCTTGTTCTTTCTCATTTTACTTTTTTTTAATATGCAAATACACTCTATTCACCATTAGCAGAACCATCTCATTCCGAAGAGAAATAAAAACACAGAATGCTGTAATGCTGACTTCCTCTGTATATAGTGTTGGCAGTAAGAGGAAGTCGGCCATCTTTAGTGTAGTTTTTTGAGGGATAATTCTTGCTTGGTAGGACCATTTCCGGGGAGGAGATGTTCATCTCACCCAGTAAGGACTGTGATAAGTGTAGTGACCGGCTGGTCACGGTTCCAGCGTTTGTTGTGCCAGCCACTCCCGAGGGCTGGCTTACACTCCACCCCACACCCATCCAATACAGGCGTCACAGAACATGTGACACTGCTAATAAAAGGGGCCGGGCGTACGTGCCCTGAGCCAGTTTCAGTAACCAGATTCCAGTGCCTGTGTCTTCATTATATGTGTCATTATATGTGCATAGGGGCCTAGGGCCCCACCACTTTACAATAAGGAAGACGGACAAGGAGGTAATGTAAAGTACCTTTCAATGGCGTGCTTTGGGCCTAGGTCACAATATCCTCTGGGAAGCTTCAATCTACGATCCATATACTTGTTGTGCGTGCGTTTCCGACTCGTTGTGGATGTTGTGAGAGGTTTCTGTCTACTGTCCTGGCGGGAGCCTCTTACATGTAGCGAAGGGGATGTTTGGATATTTTCCACAGTAGTAGCCAGGCGCACCTGTCAAGAACATCCCAGTAATTGGATTTTTTCTTCGCCCATAATATATTCATGTATGACTATAATAGTAACGTATCGTTTCCTCTTAAATTAAACAAAGCTCATCTTGTTTCAATTAAATCCCATTCAAACTTCGCCAAACTGTAATGAACACAAGAACAGACTATAATCTTAGTCTGTTTCATGGGTTTCATGCATGAATTATTCTCGTGCTGCATGAAACAAATGAACGGCATTATCTTTCCCCGCTAGGCAATATTTAACTTGCTCTAACTAGACATGGAGAAGCAGGTGTGTGATTTCGAATCTCACACACTGCAACAGGCCAAAGGCTAATTACTATTCGCTGCATAATGAACAAAAAAGTAGCAATTAGGCTTTCAGTCCAGTGCTTGCGATATATGAAAACTATCAGCTTCACTTCCAATAATAACAGCTTTTATCTGTTTTACCAGGATGCGTGGAAACCGGGACAGAGAACAAAATGCTATGGTGTACCAATGAGCCTTGCAGGCACTGAGGTGGAAAATTCACTTTCTTCTCCATCGCCAGCAGTGTTCAGTGTTCATTATCAAAGCGGGTTTGAGGGATATTTGTGTTTCTGTTGTCTGCCCCTCGTGTCCTGCTTTCAGGTGCATCTGTTTCCCTCACGAGTCCGCAGAAGTTTAATTTGAAGAGAGTGCGCGGTTTGTAACAAAAGGCAGAGATCTGTCAGGTAAAAACAAGCCGAGGTCTTCTTTCCCTAGTGCTCCGTATGAAGCAGGTTTCAAGCTGGCTAAAAATATGTCTCAAAATGGTGGAGGTGTCGAAGTAATTTCTCATTATAAATGTAATACTAGTTTAAACTTTATGGGGAAAATTTACAAGCCCCTTGCGCCACTTTTGCGTCACTTTTAACATGGGAAAAGTGACGCAAGGGGCTTGTAAATCTGCCCCTATGAATGTAATACTAGGCCTTTCTCGACAGCGACTTTTTTTTTTTTTAACGGAGTTTTATATAGCGCAAACTTGACACAAAGGTATCTGGTATCAGAGCGCTTTACACAGCACCAGTTGCGTTACATGAGGACACATTCATTATTTTGTTAGGCACGGGGAGATTAAGTGATTTGCCCAGAATCACAGGATGTTCAGCGTCATTGCCGAGACTCGAACCAGATTCGAGGTTGACTGCCCTAGCCGTTAGGCCAACTCTTCTCCCCTCAAGACTTAAACGTCTTGAAAATAATAATACATATGGTCTTCTTTGTCCTTATGCTCTGAAAATGACCAATATTAACAAATCTGTTTCTTTTGAAAACCCCCAAAAAGTAATTACAAATATGTACGAAGAAGACCCTGTCGATAGGGACACTGCTACCTGATATTGTGTTGCACCAGGATTATAGCTAAGCCTGGGCGTAGTTCGCGAAGTAGCGCTACGCGAAGCTACGCAAAGTGCAGTTCGCACTACGCGAGCTACGCGTAGCACTACGCGAACTGCGTAGTGCACTGTTCGCAATGATTGCACAGTGCCGGATGCTTGTCCGCACTGTGCAATCATTGAAAACGGCATCTTGCACAGTGCGAGCTGTCTTTTACTGCCGCTCGAGTAGATTTTTACTCGAGCGGCAGCTTCTCAACGCGGACTGGTAGTTTCTCATCGCGAGCGGTCGCGAGCATACGCGACCACTCGCAATGAGAAACCCGGCCTTCCCGCGTTGAGAATCTCGCCGGGAGGTTTATTTTCCACGCCGCGATCGGCAACTTGATGTTGCTGATCGCGAACGAGGAAAAAGTCTCGCCGGATGAAGTCATTTTGCTTGCTCGCGGTCGCCAACTTGACGTTGAGGACCGCGAGCAAGCAAAATGACCGCTGCACTACGCTACGCTACGCTACGCTCACGCGTGTTTGCACTGTGCTACGTGCAATCCGAGTCAGCGAAGTAGCGCAAACTTCGCAAACTACGCGAGCGTAGCGTAGTACTTTGCCCAGGGTTAATTATAGCACGCCCACCATCCTACTGCTGTTCAGTCGCCTACACAGAATAAATGTTGTATATTACTATCAGTAGGCATCTGTAGGCATACCAGCAGTGTAACGATCACTGCTGCACTACCAGACCACATGTCGGGGCCCCATGCACCTCATCCAACTTCTGTATAGATTATTTCACAAAAGACAAAACTCTCCAAGCAAACAGAATTGTCTGTGTGTAATTGCTTCAGACAGAGAGAGCTCCATGTAACACACAATAATAATGTTGCATACCTGTTTAAAAAGGTTCACACATCCCTGCAGTGCTAATTCACTTAGACAAGAATAGGCCTGCTCTAGAAATGACTAGACTAGACGTGTCGGAACCTCCACATGTCAGAACCTCTCCTCACCCATCTCCTCCCATACAGGTCATGCTGACACCACACACCCCTCCGCCCAAACATAGAGGGCGGCCTTTACTTGTTCCAGTCAGCGAGAGTGCCACAATGCTACACAGGTGCCAGGTACACGTCATCGTAATGCTACATACGGTAAAATAACTGCTGATTCCTCTTCTCCCTTGTTATACTACTGGCTTTGCACAAATTAAATTAATGTAATTGTTATTGTCTATTTTTATTTTACAACTCACTATTCACAGGGAACGTTAATGTCTTTTATTTAGCACAGTAATGTTTCATGACAAATTTATTTGTTAGCCTCAAAGCCACATCAGGAGTCAGAGGGAAAGCTTGATATGGAGCACAGCTGTAGACACTCTCCAAGGCAAGGACGTAAAGGGGATTGGGAATACTCCGAGGAGCTTCTGGAGGCAAACCAGTGCTTAATTTGAGCCGGTGGTTGCCAGTGGGGGGCACCAGCACTCTTTCATTTACAAATTAAGCACTGAGGCAAACTTCTACAGCTTCCCTAATTGTTCCTATGTGCAGTCTTGCAACAAGATGACAGATACACTGCAGAACATGCGGCAGAGTCGGATTGTGGAACCAAAAGCTGCACATGCAAAAATGCTCAAACCAGCCCTGCTGCCTTTGCCTCCTCGCACAAATTCTCTCTTTCCAGCCATTCATTCTCCCTCTCTCTTCTCCTACTCTCATTCTTTTCTCTCTTCCTTACACTTCCCTCCTTCGCTCTCTTTCTTTTTCTCTTATATCCTCCCATGACTGCTGCCATTAACCTCTGGGTGCTGGGGAGAGTGACAGAAGCAAAAGGAGCGACCCTGGGCTTTCTTAACCGGCCTCCAAGGGCTGCAACCCACCAGGGAAATGCCCAGTGGAATAAAAGGCCTGCTCAGCCCTGCCAGTTGGAGGGAAGTGAAGCCAGTCTGAATTTTCAGTCAAAAGGTCAATATAAACTGAAAAGATATCCACAATATTTGCTGGAGATGACATGTTTCAACATTCCCAGATCCAAAATCCCTGGTGAACATCAATGGGGAAGTAAAGTCAACAAGTAGGTGGATCCCGTCACCAAAGTTGCTTTTGTGCTAGACATATGAGCATAGAAGACATTGATACACCACAGGGATGCAGGTGGGGCAGGAAAGGATTGAGGGAGAGTGTGGATCAATGGCCCGGAATGATGAAGGGACCCTTGATCATCCACTCATACTAGAAAGATTTAAGATCCAAGGAGGATTCTCGCATTTTGTCCTGGCGTGAGCAAACATCATTCTCTTTGCAAATAGAGCACATAAATGGATTCTCTATCAATCAATCAATCAATCACAGAATTTTTAGAGCGCACTACTTACCCGCGAGAGTCTCAAGGCGCTGGGGAAAAAGAAAGAGGGGGGGGGGTGCCGCTACTGGTCGAACAGCCAGGTCTTGAGTAGCCTCCTGAAGGACAGCAGGTCTTGGGTCTGTTGTAGGCTGAGTGGAAGGGTGTTCCAGGTCTTGGCGGCGAGATGGGAGAAGGATCTGCCGCCGGTGGTTGTTCTTCGAATGCGAGGGACGGTGGCGAGGGAGAGGTCGGCGGAGCGGAGCTGGCGGTTGGGGACGTAGAAGAAGAGTCGTCTGTTGAGGTAGGCTGGGCCGGTCTTGTGGAGTGCCTTGTGTGTGTGGATGAGGAGTTTGAAGGAGATTCTCCTGTCAACGGGGAGCCAGTGCAGGTTTCTCAGGTGGGGGGTGATGTGGCTGTGGCGTGGTACGTCGAGGATCAGGCGTGCAGAGGCGTTTTGAATGCGTTGCAGTTGCTTGATGAGCTTGGCCGGGGCTCCCGCGTAGAGGGCGTTTCCATAGTCGAGTCTGCTACTGACGAGGGCCTGGGTGACTGTTCTTCTTGTATCTGTCGGGATCCACCTGTAGACCTTGCGGAGCATGCAGAGGGTGTTGAAGCAGGAGGAGGAGACTGAGTTGACTTGCTTGGCCATGGAGAGCGTTGAGTCGAGGATGACTCCCAGGTTGCGTGCGTGGTCGGTGGGTGTAGGGGCTGCCCCCAGTGACGTTGGCCACCAGGAGTCGTCCCAGGCTGAAGGGTTGGAGCCGAGGATGAGGACCTCCGTCTTGTCCATGTTCAGCTTTAGTCGGCTGCTCTTCATCCAATCGGCGACGGCCTTCATTCCTTCGTTGAGGTTGGATTTGGCGGCGGGGGGGTCCTTGGTGAGGGAGAGGATCAGTTGAGTGTCATCGGCGTAGGAGATTATGTTGAGGTCGTGCTGTCTGGCGATGCGTGCGAGCGGGGCCATGTAGATGTTGAACAGTGTCGGGCTGAGGGATGATCCCTGGGGTACGCCGCAGGTGATCTCGGAGGCTTCGGATCGGAATGGGGGGAGGCGGACTCTCTGGGTTCTGCCGGAGAGGAAGGAGGTGGTCCATTCCAGGGCCTTGTCTCGGATCCCTGCGTCGTGGAGGCGTGCGCGTAGAGTGCGGTGACAGACAGTGTTGAAGGCGGCGGAGAGGTCCAGCAGGATGAGGGCTGCGGTCTCACCGTTGTCCAGCAGGGACCTGATGTCTATCATACACTTTTTTGCCTATGGTGCACTTTCATTCAAGGAAAGGCCCTAAAAAAGATAATTCACTATTCTGTTTTCAAGAAATACAAGATGATGATTGCATACCTCCCAGAAGACCACAATAATTTAATGAAAAGGGTTGAAGTGCTCTTTATCTAAAAGACATTGAACGCGAGAAAAAGATGAGTAAGCCAGAGTTAAATATATAGGTAAACAGAGACAGTGCCTTGCTAGAGGTAGCAAGGCAAGTAGCAGGCCTGTTTCCCACATGCCAGATACCGTTATTACAGGTTTGGGCTGAAGGAAGCACTGCTCTGGACGATAATGAAAGCTAAGAGCAAGATGTCCGTACTCTATCGTGGAGTCCAGCCAGCTATGAAAAGCAAAGGACTCTGATAAGGCCTGAGACACAATTTTCTTTTAATCCCTTCCCATGTGCCTACCTGTGTCCCACAATTTCATGTTCTTCTCCATGTCATCAAACCTGCGTTGTAACCTGTGTAAACATTTTCATTTTGCCCAGCATAAACTCAAGTGTTGATTGCCAAATATTAAATGAAAATTGAAATAAAAAAAGACAGTCAACTTTCATCTTTAATAACCTCTATCACTTTTACATAGCTAATTGAAAGTGCTTTACTTAAACAGATGTTTACTTAGGACCTGATTTAGACTTTGGAGGACTAGTGGCTCCTTCACAAACATGACAAATATCCTGCCCATCTCCACTTGTTAAACAGCGGACAGGGCACCTTCCACGTTTGTGAAGGAGTAAACCATCTATCAAACTCTAATGTAGGCACTTAAGGCCTGATAAAGTGTTTGGCAGACAGAGGGTACTCTGTTGGGATGGCAGCGGACATTAGCTATGCTCTCCCGAGGGAACTCTGCTTGCTAAATTTAGAGTTATCTGCTGGCCCTGCAGACAACTCTGTACCATGACAGGAACCACAGCAGTTCCTATCACTGTGAACATTTTGACAGATAATAGCATCAGCTGACAGCCGGATGAAAAACTTTTCAAATGTTTTTTTTGTTTTTCAAAAACAAGAAATAATGCCCCTCTCACAACCTGGGAGGTTTCTCCCAGGGTGTGGGGGTCATTATTGATTTTTGCCTGTCCTTTACCACCAGGGTTTTCCTGGTAGTAATGGACAGGAAAAAAGTCTTTACACCATCCAACCTGTAAGAAATTGAGTTTTAGTTGAGGGAAGTGAGTATTCATCTCAAAGAGTAACCACAATCCTTGTCAGGGTGAACCCTCAAAGTCGATAAATTTACCTGAGCTCAACCCCCGGGTTGCTATTGCCAGAGCAGACAGGCCTATCTTAGATGCAATGTATAAAACATTTATGCAGTACTCAAACAGAAATAAAGTCAAAACACAACACAAGAAAAATCCCAAGGCAATTTCTAAAAATAAAATCAATTTTAATCAATAAAATGACACATAAATGACAAAAATCCAATAAGAGAAGCCTGTGTTATGAATTAAAAAGTTTGAGGTTCAAAATAGTGCTAAAAAACATTAAGCGCCAACCACAGGGTCATCTGGTTGTAGCAGACCATTTCCTATGTGCAAGTTAAGGTTGACTGTGATGGAGCATGGGTAGGATACAGAAACCACTTTCAACCCAGTCGAAAATGTTACCTTCGGACTTAGGGGTCGATTCCGATTCGGGCCGGAAATCTCTCCGACCGAGCCGGACCCGGAGAGATTTCCGACCGAATCGGACCCGTGCAGTCCGACCGAACGAGTCCGATGCGTCCGTATGTTATCGGACACGAGTCGGTCGGACTCCCATTGAACTCAATGGGAGCCGGTCGCACAACGCGTACGCGGGCTCCCATTGCCTCAATGGGTGCGAGACGGACAAGGGCGCCCTCTACAGCGAGTACGCCGCGAAGCGCTCGCGGCGTACACGCACAGGTAGGGGACCCTTGGGTCCCCCTGTGTGCGCCTCGCACGGGTACGCGTACACGGGGGTCCGACACGGACCCCAAAGTACGGCTCCGACAGCGAGTTCGAGTCGGACGGCGCGAGTCGGTCGGAGCGGTCGAGGTGCGCATCGTACTTACCCGGCCGGAAAACGTCTCCATTGCGCGGTGCGACCGGGTCCGACCGAGTCGGTCGGAGCGGTTCGAGTCCGAGCGAGTCGGTCGGAGTTGTCGGGACGCCCGGACGAGTCGGTCGGCGACTCCGCATCGTACTCGCTCGGCCGGACTCGCAGTACGGTTCGGTCGGGAAACAGGCTTCGCATGGCTTTTTCCCGACCGAATGGTATTGGGTCCGCCTCCGAAGTCTTTGGATTGAAAGTCAAAAATCCTCAGCTGGGCAAGGCAGCATGTTGTGACTCCACAAGGCCGGATACCTTCTCTGCAAGGTCCTGCTGAATCAGATTTGCAGCTGCGGACAAGAACATAGCTGGATCTTTGGCCCAGCGGCAATGCAGGTTTGTCAGATTGGCTTGGCAGGTTGGTCTTGGTTCTCCACCTGTTCTCAGGTCAAAAAATTGGCAAAACGTTTTTAAGTCTCAACATTCAGGATTTGTTCGAAAAAGAACATTTGTCCACCAGCCAAAGGTCCAGAACCTTGGGGACAGCACTTGGAGTGTCGAGACTGGCACCAGCAGAGGCCAGCAGCAGGGTCCAGGGCAGGTTCAGGTTGAACTGGCCATCTGGGAATACAGAAGAAGGGCCTCTCAATGCTTGTTGTGTCCCTGTAACCCAAACAGGAGGTTGGCTTTATGACCTTTGGGGTCCACTATTTTGTCCTGGTACAAGAGGGACAGCAGGTCCAGTATTGAGGGGTTTTCTCTGGTCAAATTCAGCATGTCCATCCATTTACCACCTGCTCAGAGCAGGTGGTAAACAAGAACAGGGTCATTTTTGGGGACACTGTGGAGGAGGTGAGAGGGCAGCATAATGAAGGAGAGGATTTGGCCTAGCAAGGTGGAGCAACATTTCATGATTCCCCATACCTTGCTAGGGTACTGGACTGCATTTGCAGTCCAATCCCAAAGCAATTTTATCGACTGAAGTTACTGGCCTGTAAAATCAGGTACAGTGTTCACACAATCGGGATACCCAGGTACACGAACTCCATGCCAGTTATAATTAGGTGGAACAGTATCCTATCAAAGGATCTCGCTCCACAAAACTTATAATAAGGGCCTTTGTAAGAAAAACAGGCATTTTTCTGCAGTCAGACATTCTCTATACAATTCCACAGTTACAAGTGTGTTAAATACATTTTAAAAAGCCACCATTTAAAATTAAGTAAAATTGCAAATAAAAGTACAAAAAAAAGTTTAATATGTTTAAATGCAATTCTTTAAAACTTCTTTTATATATCAGGAAACGTCATCCTTAGGGTCACAACAATGTGATATTTTTCAAAAAAGTCAAGTACCTTCACTTGATTAAAGCATAGGAAAATATTTTCTTAAATAGGGGTTGCTTCAACGCTCAGGTAAGTTAAATACATTTTTCCTTATGAGATCATACTGGGCTCACTTAAGAGAATCTTCAATAAAGTAGTCCCCAATGATAGCCAATTTAATCATTGCATGTTGGTTGCATTATTACATATGCTTTCCTCTTTGAAATAATGTGTTTTGATTGCTAGTAGGTGATTTTCTTAAAACTGTATTTTTTTTAAAATTAAGTTAATGCATTATGGGTAGTACCACAGAAGATTCCAGTACCATGACAAATAATAACTGGTTTTGTCAACAACTTATTTAGACACTGGTACTGCCCACTCATACTCAGTTCACCTAAATCCAAATAGGTGTCATGAGATATTTGCTCCTGTGCTGCTTCTTCCAGCATTTTGTCATATTCACATTTGTGAATAGTTACTAAACATCTGCTCAGGAGTCCTATGTATATCCCCACCATGTCCCACCATATGTGCTTTGTGCTTTGTGAATATAGATGCTATCTTCAGGGATACCCTTCAGCTGCTCAAGTTTTTTCTTCCAGATATTCATTTCACATTTTTCAAGCATTTTTCTACTCAGGATGTCACTGTAAATTCCCTCTTGTATGATAACATAGATTCGGGGGCAGTGAATATTTAGGTAGTCACCATTCCTTTTTAACTGCCATTTCCTGTAATGTACCATTAGAAATAGGCTGGTTTGGTTGTCGTTTGGGGAGAGCAAGGATTTCGAGTTTGGTCACCGGAAAGCTAATGTTGTAATCTCCTTTTAGGATTTCAGTACAGCTTCTGCTGCTATATGTTTTGCAGCCAGGGCCATCTTTTGGGCAGTGCAACTGGTGCGGCCGCAGTGGGCGTTGACCTGTGGAGGGGGCGCCGACCTCAGGAGGGGCACTGTATTTAGCAAAATCTTAAGATTTGAGAGCTGAGGGGCACTTTTGCCCGGTGGTAGTGAGAGAATCCAAGGAGGCAGTCATGGGGGGCGCCAAAAGTGATTGTCGCACCGGGCACCACCAGCACTAAAGCCGGCCCTGTTTGCAGGCATTTTACTTGGACCTTGTACGGTGCATATTATATTATTTCATCCAAAGTCTCTTTCTGTGTAAAGCTTGGAAGATGTGCCCGTCTCTCAGCTGTCTCGAAGTCACAAACAGGAAGTTTAAGAGTCTCTATCTGACATTCCTGCAGCAGCTGAATTGGTGTTTCTCCTGGATGGGTTGTGATAATTTCCTCCAAGATGTCGGGATTAACGATTCTATTTTTTCAGAGTGCCTATTAGACGCTGCTTCAAAATCGTCCTGGGACAGGGTGCTTTGTGGGCGCTGTAGAGGATTGTATGAAGGAGCGCAGAAAAGTCTCTCTATCCACTCTTGCAAGACTTTGGGGTGTGAAGGACCTCTCGTCCTTCTCTGCTCGAGAAGGAATCTTTCATTGAAGCCTCTGGAAGCTCTGGTTAAGGACCAGAGGAAGTACATGACAGCCCAATCCACAGTCTGCAACTGGTTTATTTTGATTGAACACTATGAAACACCACACCCTCAATCTCCCGTGAACAAATTATGGACATGTCCATTCTTTGTGGTCCTATTGGTTTAGGGAGAGAGAAATGTGAAAAAAATCTCTCATTTGTCAGTCTGCCTCACATGGGTAGAGTAGATTTGACGAGGGGATTATCAGTTCTGGACCTCTAGGACATGTGCATTCCCAAAAGGGCCAAAAAGTAATCTATGGGCATGGGTGAGGGCCGCATAGACTTTCCAGAGAAACAGTCATTGAAGCCAACTAAGATTGAAATCAAGCCTTGTGGTCAATCATCTGAAACCTTCTTATTTCAAAAACAGTACGATGTTTGTTACTCATATGATATTCAACCACCAAAGCCCAACACATTGTTCCAAGATGGATAGGCTTTTAAAGACATTTTTAAAGGGGGTCGTATGATCATCCCTGAACAAAAATTCCCTCATACTCACCTATCAGTACATTCACCTGCACTAAATGCAAAAACACTTTGCCGTCTGTATAAGGGCCTAGCCTAATCTTAGCATACAGTGGGGGGTCCATGTTAGGGAATCTCTCCTCAGACACCTGTGCAAGCAATCTTTCAGAACACATCTGTAAAGCATGTTCAGATGGCCAGGTTCACTTTAAGGCTTTCAAGAGGTAAGTATGTGTTCTATGACAGAATAATTAGACACTAAAATATCCTGAAAAAATATTGTTGACACAAATACTGAGTTTACATACTTTGTACATAAACTACCAAAATGTTGCACAGAATTTTGTTAAAAAAAGTATCACAATATTTTTATATATATATATGCCATTATATGTTATTTATTTAGAGATTGAAATAAAAATAATAATATGACTAAAAATAAATCCTTTTAATCAGTAATTTAACTTGTTAAATATTTATATATTCTGTAAAATATAAAAATAATAATTAAACTTTTTTATAAATCACATTAAAATTATTAACAATAACTTGAAGGTAAAAATTAAGAAAAATATATAACAAATAGATGTTACTTAATTTAAAAAATGAAAATAAAATATAAGATTTAATTAGTAAAATGAACTAAATATAAAACTATATATATTTAAAAAAACATAAAAACAATATTTAAGTTGCTCGAGTTTTAAATCCTTAAAAAAAACAGAAGACGAGAGGCGTTTGGCAAAACAGGAACAGTACGTTTAATTAAACAGTTTGGCTAGGAAAACAGTTACAGGCACTAGGTCTGAGGACTGTCTCAATTTACATTTGTTAGATGTGCTTCTTATATACAAAAACACAAGAGATCATAAAAGTTTCTGGCGTACCATATATGGTGAGGAATGTTGGTTGCTGCCTTTGGAGTCATAAATTAATGGTCAAATGGTTACTACAGGTGGGTCTCGACCTTACTTGGACACAGTGTGGCCAGTGGTGATCGTGTTCAGATGTCCGGTATGGGGGCGTGTGATCACTACGTGTGCTAGATCCTGATTGGCTATGTGTTCTTAACTCATGTGGCATATGACTTTATGGTGTCTTTATGAGTACGGTACCCCCTCCGGCTATGTGTGCTTTATTCGGGCAATCTCCCTTGACCATTGTAATGTCGCTGTGCCTCTCTGTGGGATTGATCAAGAGTTTCCTGCCCAAGTGTTTGCCTTCCAGCTACGTACCCTCCCACCAGTGACCCATCAGTCAATAATCCTGGGCCAAGGTCTCAGGGCCTGCTTGACTACATAGTTGCTAGTCGAGGTAGATGTGGAGTTCAGAACGGGCGATTCTATTAATAAGGACAAGATTTCATTTTTATTGATGAGCATATCAATTTCCATATTAACATTTAAATAATTTAGAAAAATACATAAAAAATATTACCAATAACTCCAAAAGTTACAAATATGTATTAACAAACTCATGTATTGCACTTAATTAACAAAAGAAAATTAGTATAAGAAACAAAATTAAAATGTAAAACATGACAATTGTTTTCTATAAATAATATACACATTCAAATGAATGAATAGACATTCAGAGTGTCCCAGTGCTAAAGCAGCAGAGTAAGAGACCGCAAAAAAATTAAGAATAATTTTAAAAACAACACTCGAAAATGAACAAAAAGTGTTGGACTTAAATGAATCAAATTTAATATTCCAACTCAAATTTAAGCAAAAGTAGGGAAAACCTTGGACTTTGGAGGACTTAGATTTACTGTTTCCCACTCGAATCTAAGCAAAAGTAGGGAAAGTGTTGGACTTTGGAGGGGTTAGATTACAACTCAACAGTAAGAAAAGTGTCAGATTTTGGAGGGGGTAGATCTTTTAATCTGACTCCCATTTAAGCAACAGCAGGTAAAGTGTAGGACTTTGATGGGGTTAGACTTACTATTCCCACTCCAATGTATGCAAAATGAGGGAAAAGGGTTGACTTTGGAGGACCTAGATTTATGATTCACACTCCAGTCTAAGCAACAGTAGGGAAAGTGTTAGACGTTGGAGAGATTAGGCTTAATCGTGTCTCTCCAATCTAAGCAACAGTGAGGAATGTGTTGGACTTTGGAGGATTTAGATTTACTATTCCCACTCCACTGCAAAAGCAGGGTAAGTGTTGGACTTAGCAAGGGTTAAATATACCATTCCAATTCCTAATCAGAGAAGACAAAATAGAGGGCCATCTCAGGGATCTCCACATCCATTCTAATAGGAACGTGCCTTGATGAGATGTTATGTAATGTTATGATATGTTATGTTTTGTAGATTTGGAGAGCACACTATCACTCGGGATGGTATCCTGATACTCAGCAGGTGTGAGTCTAGGCACACCAAAGTCCTACTCAAAAAGTCAGGTCTGCAGCTTCTTGAGGAATTCAAGAACTGAGGAGGCTCTTATGTGCAGGCTGATCCACACATTAGGAGTGGTGTAGAAGGCTCGACTATCAGATCTGGTTTCCATTGGATTTGTGCAAGTGACATTCTGGATGAGAGAAAGTGTCTGACATGTTTGTGTTAGCAGATTCGATTGTTGAGGTATGCTGGGCCAGTGTTATGTAGTGCCTTGAAAGTGGGGGTGAAGTGTTTGAACTGTGCTGGTTTGTGAATGGGGAGCCAGTGGAGATCCCTCAGGTGTGGTGTGATGTGAGTGCGGCATGGGAGTTTGAGAGTGACTCTTGCGGATGAGTTCTGAATGGTTTGCAGCATTCTGGAGCATTTTTTGTTGATCCCAGTATAGAGGGTGTTCCCGTAGTTCAGCTTGCTTGTGACCAGAGCGTGTGTGACAGTATTCCAGGTGCTGATTGGAAGCCATTTGAAAATCTTTCTCACCATCTTCAGGGTATGGAAGCATGAGGCAGTGACGGCCTTGACTTGGGCGGTCCTGTTGAGTTTACTGTTGATGATGATCCCGAGGTTCTTGGTATGAGTGGAGGGGGTCGAACCTATCTCTGTTGGCCACCAGGTGGAGTCCCACGGTGGTGTGCTCCTCCCGAAGGTCACAATTTCAAACTTGTCAGTGTTCAGTTTTCACAGTTGGTCTCCATCCAGTGGGCAATTTCAGTCATGCAGGAATTAAAGTTGATCCAGGCACTCTGCGTCTTGTCGGTGAGGGAGGGAATGAGTTGCGTGTTGTCAGCATAGGAGGGGACATTGATATTGTGAGAGTGGACGATGTTGGCTAGAGGGATCATGTAAGCATTGACGAGGGTCAGGCTCAGGGAGGATCCTTGCGGAACTTCGCAGATGAGGTTGCAGCATCAGAAGTGTATGGTGCCAGGCTGACTGACTGGGTCCTTTGAGTCAGGATGGACCAGATCCATCGAAGTGTGTGTCCTTTGATTCTGATGCTGTGGAGGCGTTGGATGAGGATGGGGTGGGAGACTGTGTCAAATGCTGCAGAGTGGTCTAGGAGGATGAGAGCCACTGTGTCTCCTCTGTCCAGAGGCATACAAATGTCATCCATGGAAGTAATGAGGGCAGTTTCCATGCTGCGGTTGGGTCTGAACCCAGGTTATGTGAGACCATTTTCCCACAGCATGCTATTTTTCTAAACTCCTCCACTAGTTCCAGGAGAGATTAAAAACCCGTTGTGAAACACAACACTTTCTGAAAGTGGCATAGTTAAGCACTTGTGGTGCAATGTAAGTTTGAAGAAATATTTTGAATCTTTTTTTATTTTATATGCATTTGCAATGCACAACATGGCACATGAAACATTTCTTCTATACTTAAGAATTTTAATGCCACACCCTTATAGACATAGGCCCCACTCCTCTTGGCCTAGCTCAAGAGCCAGAGGAGTTATTATTTCCACCCCCATCTATCCTAAGTGTGTGAAGGATTCTCCTTTAAGGGAAAAAGTGCTGACTGCTGCTGCAGAGCTTTTTCTTGCTTGCACATAAGGTACAAGGCCAGTTGTCAGCTGTCCTCCTTAAACTTAAAAAAATGAGGGCCAGGGATAATTGGGACAGTTGCTGATTGCACATTGCCTTGTTCACCTTTACGAATACAACACAAAGAAAGCTGTAATTGCCCTGGTTGCAAAACACTCTGTAGCAGACAATTAAACTACTGCTCATCTCTCCCTTTACTGTGTGGATCTCATAGAATCAAATGAAATGGTTGCCACTTGACCTAGCTGATCTAAATGTAACCCAGATGAATTTGCCATGTTGCAAATGAAATCATTGGAAGTGTGCCACTTTTTAGGTCAATAATTCTGGCTTCCTATCCAAAACATAACAGTGCAGTCACAAGTGTTCGCAGCTTAGATGAGTGAGACAGTTGTTCTCATTGATTCTAACCGAATGGAACTTATTTCAGACCCAATATTTCATGAGACTGTTAAGCCCTGATCTGTCAACTCTAAGAGACAAGAAGCATACACCTATACATCTACAGCTCATCTAACATTTCCTCTGTATATTCTAAGTTGTCACCTGAGTCTTTAGAGTCCACTTCCCATCTTTTGCTGTCCCAAATTTATGTTTTTTCTGCCTGATTGTATATAAGCCTAATATAGTCTGCCTGGTTGAAACCACATCATGTATAAATATAGTAAAGTACTGAAGGAAATGAGATTGACTTAATTGCATGTGCATCCCAACCAAACTCAATTAGGGGGAGTTGCCACTTTGGGCATCAGTAAAGCGAGATTTCAGGTCAATGAGCATGTCATCCACGCCATTATTCAAAGTCAGGCCAATCATAATATACTAATTCTATGTGTGATATATGGAGCAAATGATCCGTTTATTGTTGACATTCTCTGGAGTTAAAGTCGAGAGATATAACTTTATTAGTACATTTTAATTGTGTTATGGACTTTTGACTAGACACAGCAACCAATCAGCTACCTGAAAAATGAACGAAGTGCGCAAATCTATTTTTAAATGTATCAAAGTATATGGGTTAAGAGGTTCCTGGTGATCATTGAAATTTGGTTATAGTGTGTTTACATATTACTCGAAAATCCACATGCATTACTCATATATAGATATAGAGATTATGCCTCAGAATATGATGACATCTCCAAATATTGAAATCTTCCTTATGATTGACTTAGATCACAATCCATTAATAATTCAGCTAGTAACTGATGAACTTTTGATTGGACCCTAATTAAGGAGCAGGTGTTTTATCAATATAATGTCGGCCCAATCCAGGAATGTTTGTACTACAATCTTTAAACAGTTGCTGCCATCTGTTCTGGGATACCCTTAAAGCTTTTGTTTGAAGCATCACTTGTCTGTGTGACAGATACAATTGCCTTACTGAATCATTTGGCAGAAGGAGGGCATAAAGTGTCACCAGCAAAATTACAGTTTTTTCAAAAAGAGGTTCAGTATTTGGGACTCAAAATTGAGAAAGGAGTTAAAAAAGTAGCGCAAGACCGAATTAATGTGATTTTGCAGATGGGTCCTCCTAAAACTCAAAAAGAAGTTCGAATGTTTTTGGGAATGGTTGGATACTGTAGACAATGGATCAGTGGGTTTTCACTGATTGCAAAACCTTTACAGAGGTTGACACATAAAGATGTGGTTGATCCGATTGAATTGGTTGAAGAGAGTATGAAAGCTTTTATTGAATTGCGAGATGGTCTTTGTCGAGCACCTGCATTGGGAATACCGGATTACACAAAAGATTTTGCATTATTCTGTTGTGAGAGAGATGGGTGTGCACTTTCGGTCCTAACACAAAAACATGGAATGGCACGTCGTCCAGTGGCATATTTGTCTGCTACTTTGGATTCAGTGGCTGCCGCATTACCAGGCTGTTTAAAAGCAGTGGCTGCTACTTGTGTGAGTCTTGAGCAGAGCGAAACAATTGTTATGGGACATCCAGTAAAAGTATATGTGTCACATTCTGTTGAGATCCTAGTGACAAGGTCTCGGGCTCAGCATATGACGTATAGTAGGCTGACTTGGTATGAAAGAGTGATTTTGGGAGCTGAAAATGTGACAGTGACAAGATGTACAACAATGAACCCAGCAACATTGTTGCCAAGTTCAAGTTGTGAAGAAGTGAAAGATGAAGCAGATCATGATTGTTTGGATGTGACAGAATTGTGCACGAAACCAAGACCTAACATAAAATATGCACCACTAGAAGAGTCAGATAGTGTGATGTTCATGGATGGATCTTGTCTGAGAGATGAAAAAGGTGCATTAAGTGCTGCTTATGCAGTATGTACAGTGTCTATGGTTCTTGAAGCATCCTGTCTAAAGGGGATAAATTCTGCTCAAATTTCTGAACTGATTGCTTTAACTAGAGCATGTATAATTGGCAAAAATCTTAGAGTAACCATATTCACTAATAGTCAATATGGTTTTGGGGTGGTGCATGATTTTGGTCAGTTGTGGATGCAAAGAGGATTTCTGACCTCTTCAGGATCCCGATCCGGAACAGTAAAAATGTGAAGGATCTATTGAATGCATTACAAATGCCCAAAAAGATTGCTGTGGTAAAATGTTCAGCACATAACTCAGGAAATGACTATGTGACAAATGGAAACAGATACGCAGACCAAGTGGCTCGTTTCTGTGCACAAAATTCAATTTCAATCAACAGAGGGATGGAGAAAAAACATACAAATTGCCACTTGATGTTTTCTTCTTTGGAAACATGGGAAGAAATTAGGCAGCTTCAGGAAGAAGCAAATGAGGAAGAGAAAGAAATTTGGATAAAATCAGGTTGTAAAAAGAGAGCAGAAGATGAAGTGTAGGTGTATGTTGATGGAAGACCAGTAATGCCAGATAGTTTACTGTATCAGATGGCAAGGATGTACTATGGAATTGCACATGTTGGAAGAGATGCTATGATCAGGCTCTTCAAGCAGTCATGGTACAACCCAAAGTTTAGGGTCATTGCCGAGAGTCTATGCCAGAGGTGTATAGTGCGCCAGCAGCAAAATCCAGGTAGAAAGACAGTTGTTAGTTGGGGTCGAATTGGAAAAGCAGCAGGACCATTTACCAGACTACAGTTAGACTTTATAGAACTTCCCGCTTGTAATGGACTGAAATATGTGTTGGTGGTTGTTTGTTTGTTTTCTCGCTGGGTAATAGCTTATCCAACAAGAAGAAATGACAGCCTAACTGTTGCTAAATTACGTTTAAGAGAGATAATTCCAAGATTTGGATTTCCAGTCTCTTTAGAAACAGAGGAACTCATTTTAATATTGAAATAATTCGGATGATTTGCGCAGCATTACAAATTGAGCAAAAGCTGCATTGTGCCTATCAACCAGAAGCATCTGGAGTGGTCGAACAAATTAATGGCACTATTAAATCCAGACTATAAAAAGTGTGTGCGTCTACAACACTGAAACGGCCAGACTCTTTACCCCTGGTATTAATGAGTCTTAGAAGCATTCCTGATAAAAAAGACTTGATTAAGCCCTCATGAAATTTTGATGGGGAGAGCCATGAGACAAGCAATTGTACCAGCAAACAAACTGATGAATATTACTGATGATCTAGTGCTTGATTATTGCAAAGGATTGGCTGATCTGGTGCGTTCTGTGTCTCATCAGGTTGGAGAAATTGCAACCACAACACAGCCGGATCAAACACATGATTTGAGTCCAGGAGAGTGAGTTCTGGTCAAGAAACACGTGAGGAAGTCATGTTTAGAACCCAGGTGGAATGGACCATACCAGATTATATTGGTAACAACGACAGCAGTAAAGTGTGGTGGCTTGCCAAATTGGATTCATGCAAGTCATACAAGAAGAGTCCCAAGTCCACTTGAAAGACAAGAAGAAGAACAGCAACTGGTAAAGCAAAGAAAAGAACCAGAAGCTGAAGAACATGAAGCTATAGAATCTAGTGTTACAGATTCTGAAAAGGCTGAACAAGAGGAAGAACCAAGTACAAGTCTAATAAAGTGGGCACCAGCTATTGGGTCTCAAGAGACTGCTGTTGAAAAAGAAAAAGTGACTGACAAAAATCAAAAGCAAGTACAACAAAGAAAAGAACTGAATAAAAGAACTTGACAACTTGACAACGAAGGTGAAGAAGCAGTTCAAGTTAAGAAAGCAAGAAAAGGTGATGTGTGGCCAAAAGGAGTGAAAAGACTGAAATACACTCTAGAAAATAAAAGGCCAGATCAAATAAAGGAAATATCAAGTCAAACTGGACAAAGTGATTCAGAAGAAGAATTGATACGAAAAACAAGAAGAATAAGAATTCCGAGTAAGAAATACACAGCTCCAGAATGGACATATGTGGTGTTGAAAGAGATTGAGAACACAAATCAGAAAGAAGAAGAAGCTGGTACTGATCAAAGTGATCAAAGCAAACTGAAACCACCTTAAAAGAGAACTGTGAAAATAAAGATGCAACAATTTCAATGAAGAGTATTCTGAACATTCCAAAAGAATTGAAGAAGATATAAAAAAAATAAAAAAAAAGAGGGGATAAAGAAGAGAGGCATAAAGTGTAAAGGATACACTACTCTAGATGGTTTTTGGATAAGTTTTTTCAAAAGTTTTTAAAGATTTTAGATTTTTAGTTTTTTTCTTAGATTTTTAATTTTTTTATATAGTGTCTAAAATGGCAAAGGTAACAGAGACTGGATATCAAAGTCATAGTTTTAAACATAGATGTATTAATGCTTGCTTATGCAGTGTTTTATTATTAACGTTGATGTGGTTAACACTGGTTGTTATGGTCCCTGTTCTAATGATGACTAAGCACAAAAATAATACTAATGATGTGGGAAGTGAGAGAATTGATTCTAATACTAGAGAAGATTTAAATACTAATATAGAAAAGATAGAAGATAATAGTGTTTATAATCATGATAAATCAGTTAATGATGTTTCGTTAAATGTTTTTACTAAATTGTTATATGAATATGTTAACATAATGAATGCGAGAGATTGTTATGTGTGCATGCAATTACCGTCGCCTGTCACAGAGGGGGTGACTTATCATCACATACCTTTAACCTATGGTGTGTCTTGTAGTGTCTTTACCAGTTTGTTTTATGAGAGGGAAGGATTAGAGTATTATTACTCTAATTTTGATTTCATATTTTCAGAAATTCCTATTAGGAGAGATTACAAAATTGTCTATGGTCCTGTTTATGCAGCTTACATGGGAGATTTTTTCATTACTAACAAACCCATAGATACAATAGATGCACATAGAAATAACTTAACTTGTAAACTATGACATGAAGAAATAGAATTTATGAACACGGTAGAAGATTGAAGACAAGATTTCAAAAATAAAGCTGTTGAGCAAAAGTCTCATGTACCTCCATGGGCTTTCAGAGAGGGTGATTATAAAAAGGGTGAGACTTACGTTGCCATGACTCTAGATTTTCAACATAGAGGAAAGTTTTGTGTATTTAGAGAAAAGACTAAACATAATGGTTACTTTATTGGTTCTAGTGAATGTGAGCATACTTTCTTGATAAAAGGAAGTTGGGGACTGAAAGGAGGAACTGATCCTGTTTTCCCAGGAATTTATTATGTGTGTGGTAAGAATGCCTATTATAGGTTACCTACAGGTTGGTATGGATGTTGTTATTTAGGTATAGTATTTCCAAAGGTTTACCCCGTAGATAAGAATAATAGAGTTAATGAAATAAAACAAGGACTAATACGTAATAAGAGAGGAGCGAGTTATTCTGAAATAATTGGGGATATTTTTGGAGCACTGATACCTTCAGTTGGAGTTATTCTGAATTCACATAAAATTAGAAAATTATCCACAGTGGTTGATCGTTTATCAACAGATACTGCTGGTGGGTTCTTGATGATTGATACTGAAATGGTTGCAATTAGATCAATGGTTTTGCAAAATCGACTTGCCCTTGATATATTATTGGGAAAAGAGAGTGGAGTCTGTAGCATGTTGAAAATACAACAATGCTGTACTTATATCCCTGACAAAAGTAAAACTCTTGAGGGGTAAATTAAAAATATTACAGAACTTCATGAAGATTTGACTGAACTGAAAGTTGACAGTGCATGGGAGAAACTTGGTAAGAGTTTTTCCTCAGTGGAGAATTGGTTTTCTACCTTAGGGAGTAGTTTGTTAGGAAAAATATTAATACCTGTTACTTCAGTAATTATAGTAATATTAATGATTATTATGATTCACAAATGTTGCAAATGCAAGTGTAGAAAGAAAAAGACATCAGATCTTAAACGTAGAGCTAGAAAGAGAAAGAGAGAAGAGATAGAATTAGAGGATATGAGAGGAAATTATTATGAGATCATGAAAGACTTAGATGGAAGAATGATAAAACGAGAAAGAAGTACAGTATTTTAAATAAGTGGTAACTTGTATGTGATGGGTATTTTGATGATGGCACAAAAACGCCATTAAAGGGGGATTGATGGAGCAGGGTTTTGAGAAAATAAAACCTGCTCTGATTGAACCCTCAGTAACATTAATTAACAGTGTGCTGTGAAAAATATTTGTAAAAACGCTAAAATAAGGGGAAATGCTTTTGCGCATGTGTAAAACTAATGCGTGTATTAATGCATGGAACTAGGCCGCAAAACTGCTTTGATAAAAAACTAATGCTGCTTTTGTGGACGTTAATAATATTTTGCTAGGAATAACATGGGTTATGCATGGGTTAGTGCAATGCTGGGATGGTGTGTAAAATGAAATTACATTTCATGAAAATAAAAAAAAATTGTATTTGTTTTCTATAGAAAAGGCAAGCATGGGCCTACACTTCTGCATGTCAGTTTGAGGGTTAACATTTGACTGAAAATCATTAAATGTCCCAAAAGAAAGATTCGAATGAGAAGAGAGCACAAAGGCATGAACAATGCGACCTTCATGAAGTGCTGAATGTCTGCCAAGTTGCGGAAAAGAAGAATTAGATTACAAATAGAAGTTAACAGTTTCCTTCATGAGATGGCAGAGGCGAATAATAGAGGCGTGGAGATTTGCAACATTCAAGGAACTGCAGGAAATGTTTACTATGATTGTGTTCAAAGTTGTTTCCTGGGATGAATCTGTCATAATGCTTAATGTTTAAAACAAAGAGGTGTCTAATAAAATGGTCATGACGAGAGTGGTGTGACAGAACACCCCCAATCCTTATCCAATAGTAGATGGATATTGTGCTCATATTGAAACATATGTGGGTTGGACATTTAGGTTTTAGGGTATAATTGAAAGTCCCCGGTGGGTGTGGTTTGGAGTAGGTGTTTCAGCTGGTGTTAGGTAGCGGGAGATCGTCGCTGTCGTCGGTTTGCTGTTTCCAGATAGAGGCCTACCTGTTTCCAGATTCCTGACTTAATCTTTGTCACTCGACTCTACTTGAGTGGCCTTGCTGCCCTGACTGGCCAGAGGGGTAGATTTCTCTGATTCTTACTTGGGTTAGTATAGTTAATCTCCTAAATTTGCATATTCATTTGCAAATGTATTTTATCTCTGAAATTTTTCTCTCTTCGCCTATCCACTCCTTCAATGCATTGTTTATTTGAAATGAATTTGAATTTATACATTGCCAATGTTCTCTCTCTGTGATAATCTATGATATGCATTTTGTGTAACTGTACTTGATGAGCATTTTTATTTTCACATTATTTTACGATAAACAACATAAACTACACACTGAGTCTGTTATTATTTAGTAGCTTAGATTAGTACTTATTATTGTCATCAACTTTTCAACTATAGGTCGTCGCCACATTTATTTGTAAGGAGAAATGCAGGTTCTAAAGTGTATTTAGTGAGTTCGGAATAAACTTGCATCACACTGAACCCCAGCGTGAAGGGATTAGTTGGGTAGTGGAAATGGGCCTATGTTAGTGAATAATTATCGATCCCCGATCGCTGGATCAATACCGTTATGTATTCCTAATTTTTTTTTTCCAGAAATTAAACTCTGAGTTATGGTTTCCCATGAGAATATCATAGAGCGCGGCCAGCTCTATGCTTTTTGAAACTTCGCTTTGCTAAGGGCAGGATTGCTGTCCCAGGTTTTAAATGTTATATCTGGGCTGTAATAATGAAAAATGGGTTGTGTAATTACTGAAATCCCCAAAGATCGCTTTTCTATGATGCTCTAATTGAGTCTCAACCCTGAACACTGCGGCCTTTGAGACAGTCCGTATCAATGTTGCAAGAATAAAAAACATATTGATTCAATGGGAAAACCTGTTAAAAATTCCTCATATCAATTGCTATATCCCTCTTTAGGGTAACTCATCTTTGTCAAGTATTTTCCAAGACGCTGTTGTCAACGAAGGCAACAATAACCACTGTTGGGCAGTTATTCAATAATGGGATGTTTAAAAGTTTATCTGATATACAGGCTGAATGTAATTTATTATGTGCTTTATTTTTAAAGCATTTTTACAGATTAGGATTTTATTGTAAAAAAATTATTCTTAAATGTTTAGGTAAATGAAACAGAAATCATTGAATTCTTAAAACTGATAAAAATATCTGCATTCAAGATGTGTATAATATTTTTATTAATAATTTATTAGATGATTTAGATAATGTAGTACTAAATAGTCCAGGAAACTTGGCTCAAACATCAATAAAAAATTATATTGGATCTAATCTGTATTGGAAATGTAACTTTCAGCGTTGCTTATTTATGACTGCAAAAATGTAAGAATATAAATAAGTTATATTACATACCATTCAAATTATGTAAGTACAAGTGCTGAACATAGTGTGCACCCCAGAGAGGTTGTTGGTTGTATACAACTTAATGATGTTTGTTCTGGGGTCACAGGCGAAGTCTCTGGACTTCTACAGTATTGTATAACATTGATTTATTTTGTTTAAATTTTCTTATTGAATTTTCATGTATTTAAACAGGTAACATAGGCAAACATATGCATGTTTACGCTGATTAAATAAATCACATAGCATACGGTATCATCTTAACATTGTAGAATAAGGAATTGTGTATGCAGAGTATGCAAAATGTCTAAGGAAACAGGGTGTTAACATTACATAATAAAACACAAGTGTAAAAGTCCCATTGATTCGACATGGTAAGACAACGATTTGTGCCAGCTTTAGTGTATCTCCGCCATCCTTAACTCATCCTATTTTCTCAACTGCACATTAATTGTATATTACACTTGTATGACTCCATTCCTTACTGCTTGAATGATCTGATTGTGAATTGAATATATGAATGAGGTGCACAATGTTTGGGGCCCTGCGGGTTTCCTATATTGACAACCTCAACCATGGTGATGTCTACTATACTCTATGTTATTAGCTGGCTCTTGTGTCTCATCCGACCCTGAGGAAGCACCCTGTATTTCCAAATACTCCTGCCAGGAGATGCGGAAGTCTGCTAGTATCGCATCCCACACTGCCGCCAGCGGCAGTGTACGTAACCCTATGGTATCTTCTCGATGAAGTGCCACGCTTTCCGCCTGTGCCCAGCATATTGGGGATTGAAACCAGGCCTTCGCAGCTGGGGGTTCAGGGGACTTCCAGTGCCTGGTGAGTAGCCTCTTGGCTACAATGAGTCCTAGGTCTATGAATTGAGTTGTTACTTTATGTTTTTTAGGCCTCTGATAGAGTCCCAGAATACAGACCTCCCATGTCCACTCCACCGTGCAATCAGTGCACTGGGCTAAGTGCTTAGTGAACATTTCCCAGTAGGTTACAATGGTAGCGCAGGCCCACAGCATGTGCAAGAGGTCTCCTCCCACCAGACCACATCTGGGACACTGGGCATCATTGCGGCCAAAGTATTGATTAATCTTGGCTGGTGTCATGTAAGCTCTGTATGTTATGAAAAATGCTGGCTTGACATATAAGGGTAAGTTTGTGAAGTGATAAAGGAGTCGTGGAAGCACCAGCCTTTTCAGGAGCGCAATGCGGACCATGATAGTTAATAGAAGGGTGCGCCAGAATGCCATTTGCGACCTAACAGCCGTGGTAGCGCGCATGAGGTTTCCCTCCAATAGGTCCATTGGTTCCCTGTAGATTCGGATCCCAAGGAATCGGAATGCTGTCTGCTGCCAGCGTACCAATGTGCTGTTAATCTACAACATTGGGTCGGGGTTGACTCGGCGAAGGGGTACAGGCACGACTTCTCCCAGTTTACTTGAAGTCCTGATAGGGAGGCGAATTCCAGCAGCACTTTTTCTATTGTTTCGCACGGCAACCTGACATCTCGGAGATATATTAACAGGTCATCTGCATATAGAGAGACCGCATGCGTGCCATCTCCTAAGGGGATGAACCATTTTTCCTTTGTCTTGCGCAGGGATTTGGCTAGTGGCTCAATGGCCACGGCGAACAATAGTGGGGAGAGCGGGCTGCCCTGTCGTGTGCTGCGCTCAATCGGGATCGGTTGGGATATGTATGGGTCCATCTTGACTTTGGCAGTAGGTTGAGTGTATAGCAATTTGACGAGACTTAGGAAGTTGGCGCCCAGGCCGCAGATGTGTAAAGCAGCGAATAAAAAGTCCCACTCCAGTGTGTCAAATGCTTTCTCTAAGTCGAGCACTAGGCAACCCGAATGTGTCCAACATTCCTTCGAGTAGTGAGCTACTCTGAAAAAGCATCTCAAATTCAGCGATGTTCATTAGGCAGGCACAAATCCGTTTTGATCTGCGTGTACCAGGTGCGGTACTAATGGGGCTAGCCTGCTTGCCAGTATTTTGGCTAGTATCTTGCAATCCGTATTCAATAATGCTAACGGACGATACGAGCCTATCATTTCTGCATTTCTGTCAGGCTTAGGTAACAAAACTAGTAGGGATTCACAGAATGTCTCTGGTAGTATAGATGCTTCCTGTGAGCTGCGGTACAGCGAGAGTAGCTGTGGGGCTAGAGCTGACTGGTATGCTTTGTAGTATTCGGCTGGCAGTCCATCTGGACCCGGCGCTTTACCTGTGGCTAATGCCTGTATTGCCTGCTGTATCTCTAGAAGTGTGATCGGTTCATCTAACTCCGCTATCTGCTCCGGAAACACGCAAGGCATAGTGAGTGGGGATAGGAAGGATTCTAGCACTGTCTGTGATATCGGATTGCTGATGTATACACTCTGGTGCAGTGGGCGGTGAACTTGCAGTGAATGTCATATTGGCGAGTTAGCAGCTGCCCTGACATGGATCGCAACAGTAGTACTGGCTGTTGTGCGTGTTCTTGCCCGATCAATCTCACTAGCAGTCTGCTCACCCTATCTGCTGCTGCGTGCGTACGCACTGCCTGCGCAGCATAGTTTAAGCAGAGCAGCCATTCAATAACCTCGGCGTGTTTTTGTCTCTGGTTGTCCAGAGCCTGTTTAGTACCAGTGTTGTGCGCTAAATCAGTTTCTAAGCGGGCATGTGTATCTTCAATGCGTTTTGCCTCTTGGTATAGCTGGCGACGAATACTCCAGCTAAGTCCTAGGCACTGCCCTCTGATTATGGCTTAGCCTGCATCCCATAGCATGCCTGCATCAGGGACCGAGCCCATGTTAGTTTTGAAGTAGGTGTCTATAGCCGCGCCTACTGTAGCCCTAAAGAGGGGGTCTTTCAATGCTAAGGGCTGCAGCCTCCACAATCGGGCGGTGTGTTCCATGCTGTCACCTTGCAGTTGCAGTGTGTGACGGTTATGGTCCGACTGTGTTTGGCCGAGTTAGTCTGTGCTGGAGCAGTCTGCTAGTAGTGTTGTATTCCCTACAAAGCGATCTATGCGGACATGCAATCCGTGTTGGTGGGATTATTATGAATAGAGGCATGACTGTGGGTTTAGGGTTCTCCACACGTCTACTAGACCCCAGTGATGCAACCACTCCCCTAGGACCCTAGCATCAGATGTGGCAGCAGTTTGTTGCAGCGGTAGGAAGGACCTGTCTAAGTTGGTGTCCAGCACCGCGTTGAAGTCACCCCTCCCCCAGTAACCAGGGAATATCACGCCAACGCGATAACAGCTCGGACAATGTACACCAGAAGGCACCCTGTTCCGTGTTTGGGGCATATATGGAGCCTAGTACTATTTGTCTCCCGTTCAGACGGCCTTTCGGCAATAGAAGCGGCCATACTCATCCACCTTTGTCTCCTCAGG
This sequence comes from Calotriton arnoldi, assembly GCA_963921515.1. Classification (NCBI taxonomy): domain Eukaryota; kingdom Metazoa; phylum Chordata; class Amphibia; order Caudata; family Salamandridae; genus Calotriton; species Calotriton arnoldi. The sequence goes on along the minus strand of CAWUFW010000695.1, from coordinate 3,145,468 downwards.
CATGTATAGGGTCCCTGGGCGGACCCATATCTAAGCCCCCCTGGCATACGAGGAGTATCCTGTGACGATTATTTGCCCCTTTCATCTATACTGCAATTTGCAGATCTCTAGTTGTGCCATATGCGTCTCTTGCAATAGCGCTACATGGGCTACGTGCCTTTTGAGATATGCATAGATCTCATATCGGAGAACCGGTGTGTGCATACCTCTGACATTCCAAGTAATTATGTTAGTGGATGGCATATGTCATTCATATAGGCTAGTAGTGCGTGCAGGAGGCATGATGTATCGAAGGTGAGGCAGCGACTATGTTTTTGCATGACAGATATATGCTGCAATGACGTTGTTCGCAGTTGCATGTTTGTGCCGTGCAAGACATCTATTAGGGGAGGAAACAATGTGATATTTAACTGGGGTAGAGCAGAGGGACACTGTGTGTCTGCCCAAACAATAAACAATGCCATGAGTCAACTTTTGGCTGTTCTTGCCATGCTACTCTTAGGGGGGGGGTGTGGGTTGGATTTACAAAAGGGTGGGTATGCATTTGGGCCCTGTGTCTGTGTATGAATGAGCACACTGCACATCTATCAACGTGTATTGTGTCTCGGTTTCACCGGGGTAGCCAGTGTTCACACTCGTGAGGACACCAGCTTATGCTATACCGTATCATGTGTGTGTACGCTGAGGTGGTGTGCAATGTATGTGTATGTACGGTTATTCACTTGCACTATATGGAAACTCTGCGAGCTATCACATTAGATCGTCCGCTGTTTGGGGTGTCACTGTTGGGAGCTTTTGCGATTCTTTGCAGTTGGGCCACACTGCGGACGAACTGTCCTCACTGAAAGATCTTTCAGAAGAGGCGTCTGTGTCTCTGTTGGTTTGGTGACTCTGCATAGTAGCTGTCATTTGCAGGGCATCTCGCTGCTCCTGTAGTACTGGCTCTAGGTTATGCGTGGCCCGGAGCTGGACCGGGGCTCTCCCGGGTCGTATACTGTTTCTTCTCCGGTTTTTAATGACGCCTGAGTCAATGCCGTTACTGTTGTGTCTCTTATTCGGCACGGTGTGATGTTCTGCAGTTTCAAGCCAGTTTTCACGCTTCCTCCGCCATGTTAAATAAATGAGTGGATCCATCCATGACTACTCGCAAGCGGGCCGGGAATAAGAGGGAGTATTGGATGTCCAATTCCCCCATTCGTTTCTTGATGGCTAGGAATGTGCTCTGTTGCTTTTGTACCCCCAGGGCATAGTCCGGGAAGAAAAAGACTAATGAGTTATCTACTCTGACCTCCTCCATCTTCCGCACCTCCCTAAGGACTGCATCTCGATCCTTAAAGTTCAGCAGACGGAATAGAAAGGGCCGAGGTCCGGCACCCGGCGGCCCGATGGGACCATGTGTGCTCTTTCCACTGCGAAGAAGGTGGAGAGCATGTCCACCGGCATCAGGGACTTCAGCCACTCCATCACGGCCCTCCGTTCCTTCAGGCAGGCCCACCACTCGGACATTATTGCGGCGGGAGCGCCCTTCAGCATCATCCATTCTTCGCTCCAGCGGGTGCAGCCATGTCATGAGTTCTCGCACTTTGGCGGTCACAGCCTTGATGATTGAGATGATCTCTTCAAGTTTCGCCTCTATCTCGTTGACTTTCCCTGTTAATTTGCGGTGATCCACATGTAGTAGCGTAAAATCCGACATGATCTTGTCTATGCGCCCCTCCAGAGACGTGCAAGTTTGTGTCAGGGAGACTCCGATTGGCGCCACTGCTTGGAGCACTGAGTCTATTTTGGATTCCAACATGGGAGCCCTGGAGGAGTCTGCTGCTTTGTGAACTTGTTCTGGCTGTTTAGAGGCTGTCTCTGTGTGTGTGGCTGCCATACCCGTACCTGCGCATTGTCTGCCCATCTTGGGGGCCAGCGATGCACGAGTTATGCGTGTCTCTGGTGTCAGGGTAAAATGTAGAGTTTTCCCACCCTGCGGACCCCTGAGGTGTCTCACCTTCTGAGCACATGCTGCTCCGGGGGATGGGTTTGCACAGCATGACCTACCCGTGCACGTGTCTGTCTGTTGCATTCGCCTCTTCAAGCAGTCTCAGGGGTCGCAAGCTGGACCTTACTCCAGCCTCTCCACTGCAGCTCTGATTTTGTCGCCAGCCACTTGACAAATGATGTATTCACCAGGCGCAGTTGTGGATGCGAAAGTCAGTTGACACATCAGGCATCTGCCCCTCTGTTCTTGAGTGTAGCAACTGTATCTGGTCCTATGCTCGAAATAGCCTCCGGGCCGATCACCACATGAACCCAGTGTATAGCTACCTTCAAGTTGCCACTGTGTGTTGCGCACTATTGTGTGGTCACTATTTGGGCGCCTCTTCCCTTGGGCTCTCTTCCTCAAGGGGAACCCACACTCTGTGTGCGCATTGTTCACTTGGTGCTACCATGCTGCACACGCCAGGGGCCCGGACCCTACCGTCAATGTCTGATCGGGCGGGGCTGCTGAGTCTCCCTGTATTATGTCGGCCCAGGGTTTTCCAGCTCTCGGGTGTCCATTACCCCGGGGAGTCACTGTGGTGCACTGTACTGATGGGTGGCTGTTCAGGCCGTTGCCCCAGACCTGTTACTCCGGGCTTATGCAGAGCGAGTAGGGTGGCTCCGCTATGTTGATGTCTTTCGTGTTGAGCGCAGCGGTGCAGTGGCGGCTCGCTAGGACTGACGCTTGCCTGTGTTTTCGCACCCAGGAACTACCACCCCGGGTGGGCCTAGGCTCGACACAGCCCCCGGACCACTACGGTGCGCGCTGTCTGTTCACATCTGCTCCATAGTGGCACGCCTCGCGCTGTGGCAGCGGTTCTGGCATCAGGGCTCCGGGGGTCTCGCCTCCAAGAAGGGTCCGGCTACCAGTGGGGTGGCTGTTCTCTGCTATTCTCCTGCACCTTGCCCCTCACCGGATTTGTCACTAGGTGCCGGCTCGATCTGCCTGTAATTGGGCCTGGGCTCGATATAGCCCCAGGGACTCCCGCTAGGCGCCCAACGCAGGAGCGGCGCATGTTCTTGGCTGCGGACTGCTTTGAGTCAAGGTGCACTACTTTGCAGTCCTCTGTGGTGCAAGTGCCTCACTGGTACATGCGCTCCTTACCGCTTGGCAGGTATTCGTGCGGTTGGCCTGTTGTCCCGCCACCACTAGCTCCGGCGTACAGTGGCTCCAGGGATGAGCAGCTCTCGCCGATTGACTCACGCCTCCTAATCAAGATGGCCGTGGCCCACTGAATGCGCGGTTTCAGAAAAGAGCTCTCGTAGCGGCCGGGTTGTCTTATGTGGCTCTGGGATTCACTTCTCCGCAGCCCACCGAAGTCCGCTACGTGGGGAGCCAGGTCAGTTGGTACAATGGCATCAGTGGCTAAATAATACTAGAGGATAATCCGGCCACGACGCAGAGCCTCTTCAGAGTGTGTCCGCCATCTTGGCCAGCTTGCCACGCCCCGAGTATTGTATAACATTGATTACACAAACTGTTAGGCTTGGTATTCAAGCAGCGCAATTTTGGCTCCACCCTTTCATGCTTTGACTATGCCAAATATACGTTCATGCAGTGCCATATGTTTTTGTCTCTAATATCCTTACCATAAAGTGGTGTACTCAACTGGAATACTGAAGGTGCATTTGCTGAATAATTCAAACATTTACATGAGTGTGCATACTAATGTTTTCCTTATAGTGATACCAAATTGCAGTTTTCATATATATCTGTATTTGTGTAGTTTGAGTAATTTTGTTAAATTTATATTTACTCACATATTCATTTAATAATATCATGCATTTATTTTATAACTGTATATGTGTTAGACTTGGCTTTTTCAGTGGGTTTACCCCCAGACTTTTTGCTTTTTGGCCTCCTGTTTTTGACCCTGTTTTTGTTGGTTTTAGGACTCTGGGCACTTTACCACTGCTAATCAGTGCTAAAGTGCATATGCTCTCCGTGTAAAATGTGTTATGGATTGGTGTTTCCATGATTGGCCTATTTGATTTATGTGTCAGTCCCTAGTAAAGTGCACTGCAGAGTGCCAGGGCCTATAAATCAAATGCTGTTGGTGGGCTGCAGCACTGGATTGTGCCACCCACGCAAACAGCCCGTAAAGTGTAACTCTGGCCTGCCATTGCAGAGCCTGTGCGCAGCCTGGGGCTGCCATGTCGACTTGGCAAGTGCACACACTTGCAAGTCCCTAAACCTTCCCTTTTCTACATGTTAGTCACCCCTAAGGTAGGCCCAAGGTACCCCTGTGGGCAGGGTGCATTGTATGTGAAAGGTAGGACATGCCCTGGTGTGTGTGGCATGTCCTGATAGTGAATTACAGCCTATTTCGCTTTTCACTATTGCAAGGCTACCTGTTCCCCATAGGCCAGAATGGGCAGTTTTGATTATTACAGCTTATAATCCTAACTGACCCAGGGAACATGGTAGAAATTCGAGTTTAGTATGCCTGGACTCAGAATGATAAAATGCATCTTTTAGTGAAGTTGGTTTTAACATTCTGTGTTTGAAAATACCACTTTTAGAAAGTGGGTATTTTCTTGTCTAACCATCCAAGCCTGCCTCTGCTAGGTTGTGTATTCCTTGTCTTGAGTGTGAGTGACAGGGGCTGGGGGATGCCAGGAGACAGGGTGAGTCAGCACAGGGCTGAATAGCAAGATCTACATGTAGATGGGTGGGAGGAGTTGCACCTGGGACCTGAATAGGGCTGGGCCTTCCCTCCACAATGCTGGCTCCACCCCCTGGCCTGCACTGTGAAAGGAAAGAAGGAGTCTTGTCAACAAAGTGCTCCAGGACTGACCAGAACTGGTTTGGACTAGGCAAAGGCCTCTTTGCCTTCAGAGAACAAAGAGAAATTGAGGATAAAAAGGGGGACCCAAACCCCAGAACTTTAGATTACTTCTGAACTAAGGAACCTGCCAGGAAGAAGGACCGGGAAAGCTGGAGAAGGAGTACTGCCCCCATGCTGCGTGTTGTGGGGTTGGCCTGCAGTGGTTGCTTCTGTCTTGGGTAGGGAAAGGACTGGACTGTGCTTTCATCATCCTGCTGTTAGAGTTTTCTCCAAGGGCTTGAAGTAGAGCTTGCCTCCTGTTGGAAGTCTCAGGGATAGAAAAGACTTCAGGGAACTCTTTGGGATCAAGAAGACTGCCAAGAAGAAGAGCTGGAGAAGCTGTGAGGAGGAACTACTACTTTGCTGTGTGCTTTGCTGTGTTGGCCTGCAGTGGCTGCTTCTGTCTTGGGCAGTGAAAGGACTGGAACTGAACTTTCTGCAATCTACTTTGTGAGTGTCTCCAAGGGCTTGAGGTAGAGCTTGCCCCCTGTTCAAGAAGTCTCAGGAACAGCAAAGACTTCAAGCCCGACGCCGTCTACGACGCCGCTGCCGACGCCGTGTCCTGAAGGCACAGCAGAGGGCACTGCCGCAACGCCGCACCGCGACCCTGGTCTCACCGACGACGCCTGCTGACGCCGCCACCGAGCCGCTGCTCGCACCGCGACCTGTGGGCACCGCACTTCGCACCGCCTCGCTTTACGACGACGCCGTGGTATCCCCGATGACGCCGCTCCACGCCGGACTCGACGCCGCTGCTTGCACCGTGGTTCAGGGGCATCGCTCGTAAGTTACACGATGCACCGCCCTCATCCCGCACCGCAGCCTTGGCCCACCGACGCCGGTGCCATCGACTCCAAGTTCGTCAGCCGACGACAGCGCTGCAGCTACGACGACGCCGCTGCTGCACACATGACCTGCCAGCACCGTGACGAGCACCGCCTTCATCTCACACCGCGGCCCTGGTCTCACCGACGACGCCATCCGCCGCCGCCACCGAGCCGCTGCTCGCACCGCGACCTGAGGGCACCGCACGCCACACCGCTGCACTTCGCACCGCAGCACCCGACGCCGGCCGACGCCACCGCTCCTGACTTCAACAGAGAGGAGATCGATCTGCAACGCGTGTGACTTCGAGGGCCCGACGACGCCTGCACCGACCTCCGGACCCGACGCCTGCGGACGCCGTGTTTTCGGAAGCTCACCGTGAGGTCATCGATGCCCTGCATTTCTGAAAGGTACTGTTTTCGGGTCTTCCCGACACCGTAGCTGACCCGCGACACCGCGGTCAGCCAGAACTGTTTGGATTTGTTTGTTCACGACGCCGTGATAGCCCCAGACGGAGCTATCGACATCAAGGAACTGTTTTTAAGGACATTTTGATAACAGAAGATTTTTAAAGTACTGTACTGTGGATTTTTATCGTATTTGGTCTTGTTTTAAAGTATATAAAAATATTGGATATTTTTCTAAACTGGTGTGGTGTCAGTTTGTAGTGCTTACACTGTATTACTGTTGGTTATGTGCAAATGCTTTACACACTGCCTCTAGAATAAGCCTGACTGCTCGTGCCAAGCTACCAAGGGGGTGAGCAGGGGTTATTTTAGGAGTGTAACTCCCTTACCCTGACTAGGAAGAAGGGTCCCTACTTGGACAAAGGTGCAAGCCCTTGCCAACTAGAGACCCCCATTTCTAACAATATGTATCAATAACCATGCATTTAAATATGTATGGAAGTGTTTTGCTAGCTAGATCAAAGGCCTTAAGCATTTGGACTCTAATGTTTAACCTTCAACGTGAAAGTTTGCTCGGGTTGCAGGTGCGTTCATGTGATCTCATGGTTATTGAAATGCTCATTGTGTATGAGGGATAGTGGGACTCGGCAGAAGAACTTTTGGCAAGGACGAGAGGTGCTAACAAACAAAGGGAGGACACTCATTTATGTTATATCTAGAGACAGGAGGAATCCAAGGATGTCCTGATGTTCAGACCATGAGATGGGACTATCGAATAAGGTTGTCATGCTCTACTGTGAGAAGTTGGAACTGTATTGGGACACATGATGTGGGATTCTTGAATGTTCTGTGGCATTTTAATTGGTGATCACACTTTAGCTTTAAGCAGATTCATTTTAGACTTAGAGGGGTACAGACCTCTTTGCTCTATTTCTGTTGTGTGGCTTTATACTATGAAATGATCCTGATTTTGGAGAACTTCTACAGAAGTCTCTTCAATGCTGATGCCATCCTGCTTTACTGGATCTAATTGGGGCTCCCCAAAGTAATGCTACTTAATTTAGGCTTAGTTTACGTAATTTTGTTTTACTCGTGTATAGGCAAGATGACTTATGTTCTGCATTTCTTTTACTGAATTCCTTGTATGCTTTATGCTGCTGAGACAGAGGGGCCGATTCTGATGCGGGTTGGAAAAGCTTCCCGACCGAATCGGTTGGGAAATGGTGTCCGACCCACTCGGATCGGGAAAGTCCGACCGGCAGAGTAGGATGCATCCGGATGCTTCCAGATACGATTTGGTTGAACTCCCATTGACTTCAATGGGAACATTTGTTCCTAACCGCATCAGAATTGGGCCCTCGGTCGGGAAGACACGTTCCCGATCCGATTTGGAAGGAGCAAATGCCGTTAGGAGGCCTTCCTAACCGCATCAGAATCAGGCCCTCGGTCGGGAAGCTTTTCCAACCCGCATCAGAATCGGGTCCTAAGTTTTGTCAGATTATTTTGACTGCCAGTAGTTATTCTGTACATTTGCAAACATATTCTTGAGACTTGTGTACATCAGTTTGACTTTGAATTTGTAATAAAACTACATTTAATCTCATTTATCGACTTTCAAGTCCTCAATGTGTAGCCAAATGGGCTACATTGTAAATTGAACTCTTAAATTATGTTAACTCCTATTTATTTCTCAGGCATCTAAAAAGGTCGGAGAAAGATTTAAATATTCAGCTCAGTGTTCTGGCAGATGGCAGCAAAAGGAGGATTGTTAGCTCTTGGAATAGGGGAGTTCGAATACTTTATGTTATAGTAATTCAGACTCAATCCCAGCCCTAGAGCCCATGTTTCGGTTTGGAGGATCGGCGTAGTTTCAGCAGTTCGGAAAAAAGTTGTAACAACGGAGGTGTGAGTATAAATAGGGTTGTGCATTCTAATGACTTAAGCTTAGTTTGCAGTGTCTATGGAGTTTGTTTGATGTTTGGCGGAAATGTATTGAATGTTGTGTCAATGCGGCGCTTAACATGGATGAATTGAAGTTGTTATCGGGTCCGATGTGGTCTAAGATCCCGGGATGACATTTAAACGTGTAGAAGGCACTATATTGTGATTGTCTGCTAAATTTTTGTGGTGCCTGTAGTGAGACATTGTCAACAGCACAATTGATGTCTCAGTAGGCTGTTCGTATGCCCGTTTCGCTCTGGGACTAACAAATAAGAAGGAGTGATTATGCAGGAAGCAGCATGAGCCACAAGCGAAACCGTGGTGGTATTGCCGCAACACATCCTACTCCAATATGGCCGCCATGGATGCAGGATTCCGAATTCAGTAGAACGCGAGGACAGTGGGGCGGGGCGGGCGGGAGGGAGGGAAGTCAACGGACGACGGAATAGGGAAAATAAAATAAAGAAAGAAAGAAAGAAAACCACTTACCTTGCGCTCGCCCCACCACTCTTACCTAAAACGGCCGCGCCTGCCAAAGTGTCAAAAGGAGTGAGAAACACTCAAACCAATGCTACTAACCCTACCAGCAAGTAAGTATGCATTCATCATAACAGCAGAGCGACCCAAATGTTCAAAAGAGGTATGTCTACAATCTTTCACTTTTTACCTTTTCATTGATAAAACATTGTTCTTTTTGACAATGCAAGTTTCATTTAATCCTGCAATTATCACCATCTTATTAGTATCACTCATCTCTCTGTCTTTTTTATGAGGTCATTTACATATCAGGTTTGCACAAGCCTATATTCCAAATCCGGAACCGGTTTTTAGATGCAAGTCAAATTACTACTACAATTCAGGTCACTTGGAGCTTTCTCCGAATGGAAAGTCTCTCCCCGTCAAATCTATACACAATGTAACCAACAGAAGCAGAACAACCACGGAAATCTATTCAAGGTAATCAACCATAATATTTTATACCCAGCAAAGCCATCGATTTCCTTTCAATTTCAACTAACCACTAGACTTCCACGAAAAAAAAATGCATACTCTCTAGTGCCAACTCTGCAGAAATTAACATCAACATTGCCAATCTGTTCACTCCACAGAAATTGAATCTCTTGCACGCTGAAACATTGATCTCAAACTCCTATACCCTACTAATCGAACTATGTTACATACCGTTAATACTTCAACGATGCAAAACCTTGCAATAAGGCAGATGTAGTAAAAGCATTGTAAGTTACTTATTTATATATAAGGCTCCTAATTTTCCCCTTTTATTGATTTTAAAAGATGAATGCAGACAGAGAACCATCTATGTTCTTGTCTGCATTTATTTTTTAATATGGATACAAATGGAATGTATGCTGTGTTTTTTGCATGATTCGAAATGCTTTCAGCCATGAGTGGCAGGCCAATAGCTGTTCGAATTGACAGGTAAAGGTGTTAAAAAAGTGTGAAAGTTTGCTGGTAAGGATCAAACCGCTGTAGATATGCACAAGATTTGTACTAAAATATACATCTTTTCGTATGAGTCTATTGAAATATCATTTATGGGCATTCATGATATTATCTGTTAAATAGGTTTGGAAATATACTAGTTTCATCTTGATTTCTACAAAACCCAAAATGAATATGATTAAACCCACATAAAATTATCAAAAAATAAATATGGATGGATGCAGACGGAAATGTAAAACAAATACCTTAAAACAAAAGCCCTGTTTATAGAGAAACACAGCGATAGATCAATGATCTAAGCTTAGTACACAAACACGCACCAACATACTACAGTCACTGCATCATTAGCACACAATTGCTCCACACCAACCACTTCCTACTTTTTATCCCCTCACCATTTTGCTAAACCCTGCCCTCATTGCTTATCTCTAAAGTACACTCTCCTTTCAATGTCAAACTCAGTGCTTAATTTGAGCCGGTGGTTTCCAGGGCTCGGCACTGGGACTTAATTCTCAACACTGGTGCTTGTGACAGTCTACCTCAAGATGGTGCTGTCTGGATAATTTAGAGATGACTACAACAACAGTTAATTAATCATTCAATATAGATTAGAAATTACTATTTCCTGCCGCCCAAGCCATTTTCATCACATTGGGGCCTGAAATAGTCTGAATTGCCACACTTGTAGGAGTGTGATGGTTAGTAGTTGCGTTGTTACGATCATTGTCAGCATGGCAGGGGCAATGTGTGCTGCAAGCAGCAGTGGCCTCTTGACAATAGCCCTCGCACTTATTTCTTCACAATTCAAGCACTGGTCAAACTCTGTATTCAAACCTTACACCATCCCTTGTATCATTCATCTGCCAAAAAAGAACCCCACAATACATTTCACATTCACATCCCTTCCTACTAGAACACTTATCTCCCCACCACATTACCAGTGAATGAGGTCAAATTCTGCAGCACTAAGTGACACAGGGTAATGCTGACAATCAGACAAGAGCCAAAAAAATGAAGACAAAGAAGAGGGACACAGGGACAAGGATACATTATACAAAGACATGGACAACAAGCATAGACCGGGGAGATAGATAATGAAACAAGATTATTCAGAAGGCTCATACATTGCCAGGTAACACAAACATACAAACAGGAGACTCGGAGATGGAGACATTTGATCAAACACAGGAAAAGGTTAAAGGTGTGTGGGAGGGATAGACACAGATGGCAACACACTGTGATAGTAGGCACTGATACTGTTCCAGTTGAATAAACAGTGCTTATCTTGAGCCAGTGGTTGCAGTGGGGAGGTGTGGGGGTCCACCGCCAGAAATGTTTGAGCACCAGCACTTATTCTTCCTCATCAGTCATGTCCTGAGAGCAAGATAGGGAAAAACACACAAAAGTGAAAGAAGGAGAAAGACTGAAAACCTGTCACAAAGGGAGAAAGCAGGAACCTGCAAGAGTGAGATAAATGGACAAGGCATGTCTAGTTGCTGATTAAAGAAGCATGAGGTTGATGCCATACTATGCAGCAGTGGTATTTGGAGCTGACATGTAATAGAACCTCAGCAGGCTTCTGAAAAGAGCTTTGGGCATCAGCACTCATTTTTTTTTTTACAAATAAAGCTCTGGGAACAAAGACATGACAAGCTGGGATGCGGGCATTGAAACACAACCTTGATCAAAGGGGAGAGCCACAGGGCACTTAGGACACACACCAATGGAGACAAAGACCAGAATCAATGCTACAATAATTATGGAACACAGACATAGGAAGCAGGCAATGGGGGATTACAACACTAAGCCAAGAGAAAACAGATGCAGAGACAGAAGGATTTGAACATGGAGGCAAGAGATCACTGAGATAGTAAGAACAGACTGAAAATAGAGACACCAAGGACAGACTGTGTTCTAGATTATGAGTCTGGCGGTCCGAGGACCCCCAGACTCATTATGGCATGGCAGTGGCTGTCCAGCCACCACCTTACCGGCGGTACATCTCCTCCATTAAGACTTGGGTGGTCAGACCGCCATGGGACTGCCGCCGCTGCCAGGGAACCACCGTTCCCTGGTGGTGGCGCAGCAGTCCGGAAGCCACAATATGCTTGGCAGGATCGGCGCGGTCCCGCCAAGCAAATTACGAGTTTCCTCTTGACTATGGCTTTCATGATGGTTCCTCCTCCATAAAAACCGCGGTGGAGAGGAAACAAAGGGTAGGGCCCCCTGGTGCCTCACGCCATGTGGATGCACACAGGGAGGGCACAGCATGTGGACTTTACAGTCAATGGCATTCAAGAACTGTTTTTGGCATTCCCATTGCAGTGCCCATTTTTACAGGCACCCCCATGGGAATGCCAAAAACCAGCCTGCCAGACAGGAGGAAACTTCTAATCTGGCGGGCAGCCGAACCACCGCTTTGGCGCAGCGGGAGCGTGGCGGTGGCGTATTGCCAAATACAGCTGAGCCAAAAGTCATAATTGGGCCCTTAAAGAGCAAGAGGGTGCAGATGCACAGCTAGAGAGACACAGACATTGAAGCTTGAAGGCGACAATACATCTGGAGAATTAATTCAAACACTAGAACAGGCCTTTACATGAGGTACAGACTTGAGAAACAAAGGTACAAATAATTGTAAAGTGTACAGTTACACTAAGAACAATACCCATTACACTTCACACCTAACATTACTAAGGCATACTTCAACTCGTAATACCACATAACATCAACACATCATGGACTATCTCCTATTACATCACAATGTCCATCATCACAAAACAACACAACTCACCTCAACTTTAAAAAATACGGTACATTCTCTACTATGCCACATTACACTATAGCAAACCATAATTTCCAATCTGAGACCACAGTGGGGGCAGCCTCCTACAAGCAAGGTAAAAAACACATGCAACAACACTTTACACCATACATAATCAGAGAAAAACGCCATTGCAGGCTTCCGAGCCATTTCCTCACACCCTAACCCCCAATTGTTCACAAATTAAAAAGTTATGCATTCATCAACTATGACTACTTGCATGGGATGCTGCTAAGATGAAAAATCACACCCACCCACTGGCACTTCCATGGGGTAGCCCACATCCAGAAATTACCATCAGGGAGAAAGGGAATTTATGGTAATCATCAAAGGGCCTTATTTATGAGTGGCTTGCGCCACTGAAGCGTCACTGTTTTTGATGCTCCAGCGGTGCAAGCCTCTCACTCATAACTATGAGGCGAAGCAAAGCCACCCTGCGTGGCTTTGCATGGCCTGATAGATATGGAGTAAGACAAAGCAGCGCAAATCACTGCGTTTCCTTACTCTGCATCAAGGAGGCGTTCCATGGGCGTTGCTGTGGGTGTTCCCAGGCAACACCCATTGATTTTGGCGCTGCCCATATTTACTTAATCACGTAAACCTTGGGCAGCGCCAAAATTACGCCTCCCCAGAGCAGGCGTAACAAAGAGAAATATTTTTATTTTTCCTCGTTTTTGTCCTCTTTCCATGTGTGCTGCATTCTGCATGGTGCAAGGGTACCTTCGTTGGCGCTAGGCAGCAAATTTAAGCGTCAGTGCAGGGGGAAAAAACAGGAATGCATTGTATTTCATAAATAGGGTGCATTCTTGCCCTTTCACAATGGCTTAGGGCAATGCAACAAGAAGACTTGTGGCGCTGCCCTACGTCAATTCCTCATAAATGAAGCCTTTTTATATGGGAAAAAGTAATGCACCGGAGGCACAAGGGGTTTGTAAATAAGCCCCCTAGTGTGCAATATGGCTTATTACAAAATTAGCCATCAGAAATTCATGGTACACGTTCCCAAGAACAGCATGCAGCCGTAATTCAGCATGTCTAGCTCCCCACATTGTTTTTAGTTACATTTAAATGTGCTTTTCTTCAAGGGGCTTCTCAACTTTATTGGCTGTTCATTGATTATGTTGCTCGCGCTTAGTCCATTAACCACAAGTATAGCCGTCTAGGGAGAGGAAGGAAGTCTGGCACAAGTGTAGACCACAAAGTGCATGAAAAGCATAATTAAAACATAAGCAAAGTAATTTAGTCTCATCTGTCAGAAGAAGAAACACGCGTTCTTATTCGGAGAAGGTAACTTCCTCAATAAAAACTTTTCCATTTGTAACCAGACACACAGCAGTGTTTATATATGCTAATATAAATGCCGTTCACCCTTATACTTCGTTGATGGAGTTTGTCAAGTATTTATGGTCCTTTAGACAACAAATTAGCCGCATAATTGCTGTGATGCAAACACAGTAGTTTAGCCGCATAAAGGCAAAACATTTTCGTAACTATTTGCATGTTTGGATGTAAACATTTTTTTACAAACCATACTCAGACTCAAATGTGCTTCCATTTCTACCAGAAAAGGGAGATTGCAACTAAAGCATATCTTTTTTTATTCCTGCACAGTGCAAAATAAAATAAACAAACATATATCAGGAGGGGGTGTTGTCACATTCTCCAGCAGCCTGTGGGAAGACCCTGGCCTTTCCAAAGACAGGCCAGGTCTACCAGCAGTGCAAAATGGAGTAGTTGTTTGAAGACCGTCTTTCACTGCTGAACTCTCTCCAACAGAAGCAGAAAATCGAGTTTGTATCTACTAGAGAAACATATATATAGATATATTAGATTTTTTTAATCAGGTGAATGGTCCCCATTTGCACCAGCCTCACAAAATAAGGATGTGCATCAACACCTACTGGGATTATGTGCCTGATATGTAATTGCGCACTCAGGGGCATATTTATGAGCCCCTTGCATCACCGGAGCATCACTTTTTGTGATGCTCAGGCAGCGCAAACCTTGAAATCATATCTATGAGTCCACGCAAAGCCACTTTGCGTGACTTTGAATGGCCTCATAGATGTAGAGTAAGACAAGGCAGCTCAAATCGCTGCTTTGCCTTACTCTGCGGTTGGTAGGCGTTCCATGGGGGTTGCGGTGGGTGTTCCCATGCAGCACCCATGGATTTTGATGCTTTCCCAGATTTACAAAACCATGTAAACCTGGGGATGCGCTAAAACCTTACACCTCCCGAGGTGAGGGGTAATGAAGTGAAATAACTTTATTTATCCTCGTATATTCCTCTTTCCATGTGTGCTGCATTCTGCAGGACACATAAAAAGAGGAAAAAGCCTCCCAAGATTACAATCCTGCCAACAACACAGGCACCCTTGCACCATGATGCAGGGGTGCCTGCGTTGGCGTTAGTCAGCCAAAACGGTGCCAGTGCAGGGGGAAAGGACAGAAATGCACCGTATTGGATAAATACGGTGCATTCCTGCCCTTTCACTTTGGCGTAGGGCAGTGCAGCAAGGTGACTTGCTGCACTGCCCTACGCCAAAACCTCATAAATGAGGGCCAGAGTGCTAAGACAAAATCACATGATTGCAACATATATGTGCATTGGTATTGCTGGGCATGCACAACACCAGGGTGAATTATCCAAAAGAGTTATATGCAGGATGTAGCACACATGCTAAAAGAAATGTATGTGAGGAGTGCAGAGAATGACCTAAACATTCATATCTACCTACTTTGTTTTGTGGGTAAGCCTGGCACAGAGAAATTGGGAGATGGAATCCACATGCAGGGAACACAACAGCTAAACCCTCCACAGTGAGGCATCCTTCCCAATTTCTTAAATTCAGTGATGTATCCCACAGACAGCCATTCAAATGCCCAGTCCAGTTGCAGACCTGCCACTATTCCTATACACCTACCAATTATGAGCAACAAGAAACATTGCACTGATGAAATTGACAATACTGTTGTCAAGTGGAGGAAGATGATCAAGATGTTTATGACCAAGTACTGATCCCACCCATTCATGGGGTGTCAAAGTTGCCTAAAAGTATTGTTGTGGCAGTGTGTCATAATATATTTAAATTTGTCATAGCTCCTCAATCTTTTCTAAAGATAACATATTCTTATTTATTCCTATGATCACTCTGTCTCTCATCAAAGTCACCAGTACCTGTGCTTATGCTACCGCCTGCCTACTTTGTTACCTGGTCTTCAACTGCTCCTTTACTTAATAAAGAACTCCCATTCATATGGATTAAAAATGTTAAGATGCCATCTTTTGTAAGAGGATAACCAGACAAATAGTTGACGGTAAATTTGGGTCAGCTTTGCATTATTATTTTATTGAAAAAGATCCGTATATCTTTCAAAAGAGGAAAAATCTAGATTAATGTACCTCTCATCCTAATGGGGTGCCAACAGATTTCTACATCTTTACAAGTCTATCCGTTCACATTCTTCATGATGAAAAACACTACTTTTACTAAATCCATAGATGTGTTTTGTTTGTGTCCAAAGTTCGCAAAGAAAAAAACAAACTGTGAAGTTATTATTACAAAAGTTCATGTTGAATTGTTGATGCATCTGTAGATAGCGCTGAGCTTGTAGTTACATAATTAGAAGCAGTAACCCCACATGTATATTTTCACCATGATTAGATCAAAATCAAAATCAAAATCTCAAAGTTTTTTGGGACAAAATATTGCATAAAAAGTATTGAGAAAGAAGAATATTGAGTCAAAGATACTGTGACATCAAAAATATTGTGGACAGACATATCAAAAGTAAGAATATTGTTTTAAGTGTTGTAAAATATTAAGCGCTGAGCTTGTGAGTTACATAATTAGAAGCAGTAACCCCACATGTATATTTTCCCCATGATTAGATCAAAATCAAAATCAAAATCTCAAAGTTTTTTGGGACAAAATATTGCATAAAAAGTATTGAGAAAGAAGAATATTGAGTCAAAGATACTGTGACATCAAAAATATTGTGGACAGACATATCAAAAGTAAGAATATTGTTTTAAGTGTTGTAAAATATTGTTTTTTAACTCACTGTTGTATATAATATTGGTTTTATGGTTTCTTTATTCTGTATTTGTTGTATTTAATTAGTGTTGTATGTTACCTATTTTGTTAATTTTATCGTTTTTAATTTATTTAATGTAATTTGTAAATATTATAATTGGTTTTTAAAAATTAATTAGAGGAATTTTGTGTTTGTATAAGTCTTAAAATGTATGCAGGATGTTGGGTTTATATGGGAAAAGGGTTTTCAAAATATGCTTTTAATCATTTGTATGTAAAATTTGGTTTAGCATTTATATATGAGTTTTTTAAATTTAGTTTGTAATTGTAAATGTAATATTTTCTATTTTATGAGAAAATATTATTTTGAAATATTTAGAAAAAGATTGTTTAATCTAAAAGTTAATTTTTGTGTATTGGTATTATTTTTTTATTGTAATTATAAATTTGATATATTATTTAGTAAAAATATTTATAATATTTAGTTAAAACGTATTTTAACAATATTAACATTTTTTTATTTTAACAATTTTTTGCACAATTATTTTTAATAGCAAACATTTAATGCATTTTGATAGAAATGGTATACGTATGGTTTAATGTTAAATTATATTTATTTATTTTATAATGTAATAATTTATATTATTTAAAATGTTTTACATTTGTATATTTATTTTTATATTTGTAAACATTTTGTTAATTAAAGATTACTATTTAGAATTATATATTTTAGGCTTACAATACAACTTTTTATATTATATTACTTAAAAAATGAATAGCTTTTTAATTATTTATTACGTTTTAAATATAGTTTTTTATATTTCATTATAAAAAGATAGATTATATTTTTATGTGAATAATATTGATTCTGTGTGTTGTAAAGTCATAATTTAATTATACAATTTGTATGTGTAATGTGTAGGTTTACTTTTATGTTATTTTTTTAAATACTATATGAAAAAAATATTTGTATTACTCATAGATTTGTAAAATATTTTCCTTCAAGTTGGTGGCATATTGATTTTATATTTAGTATTTAATATTTTAGTATTTTCGTATTTAGTTATTTGCTGTGTTTTTTAATGTAGTATGTTTTATTCAAATATGTGTGATGCAAAATGATTATATATTAATTCTATGTATCAAATAATAATTTATTGCTTGTGATTATTTAATTTAATATTATTGTTTGTTCCATTTTTAAAAATTCCAATTTTTAGTATTACATATTTACGAATTGTGATATATTTTTTAACCCAATATTATTTAGTTATTAATATGTCTTTTTGGGAGTGTTAAATATATAATGTGTTAGAATGGACTGGAAAATGAGGAATGTGATCATTTTAGTGCCCGAAACCTTCCCCTTAATGGTTTAGATTCCATTGGTAATATTAAATGTCACCCCTTTAGTGTCTAAAATCTTCCCCTAATTTCCTTAGATTGGAGTGGGAATAGTAAATGTGACCACACCTTCCCTTAAAAGGATTAGATTGTAGAGGGAATATTAATTGTCAGCACTTTATTGTCAAACACCTTCCTTTAAATTGGTTAGACTGGAGTAGGAATAGAAAATGTCAACCCTTCAGTGTCAAAAACCTTAAATTAAATGTCTTAGATTGAAGTGGGAATAGTAAATTTCACCCCTTTAGGGTCCAAAACCTTCCCCTTAATCGCTTAGTTTGTAGTGGAGATAATTATTGTCAGCCCTGTAGTGTCCAGCCGCTTCCCCTAAATAGATTAGACTGGAGTGGGAAGAGTAAATATCACCCATTTAGTGTCCAAAACCTTACATTAAATGACTTAGGGGCCCATTACGATACCCGGCGTAAAAAAATCCGCCAGGCATGGAAGCGGCAAAAATCCGCCCGCACACACCGTCTGAACACCGACCACGCCATTACGATTACACAAACCGAAAACCGCCATCGGCGGAAAATCACACAAAATACCGCCCGCCAACGTCCGAGTCGGAGTCAAACCGCCCGCCACGGACGGAAACACGCACGACAACACAAAACCGCCCGCCCTCACGGCCGACACACCGCACGTGAAATTACGATCGCACCGCCATGAGCGCGGAAAAACCACAAATATACCGCCCGCTAGCGCAAACAACGCCGATGAGAATCGACACGGCAGAAGCCATGGCGCCCACGTACCTGCACAGAAACCATCCGCTCACAAAACCAATAGCACACAACATGGCCAACAAGTCCACACAGCAAGGCACGCACAAATACACAAGCACAGTACACATCCCGAAAACACCCCCCGGACAAACAAAAAATACAAAGGCCAGAACCCCAGACACAACACACCTGAAAACAACAGACCATGAGGACACACCCACATAGGTGAGTACAAAAGCAGCACTCCCACAGACCACAACCCCTTGCTACATTGCAAACCAGAGAGGAGAGGAGAGGACACAGTGACACAGCAAGGACAGCAGCACACCACAGAAACGCACACATCACAACTACCACCACCACCACCACCACCACCAAACACCTGCACCACAAACCCCCTGCACATTACACAACACACACCGCACCAGCACCACAAACACCATGGCACCACAAAGGATGCCCAAGTACACGCCCATTGAGCTGACGGTCATGGTCGACGACATCATCATGGTGTACCCACAAATCTATGGGAACATGGTCCAGCACACACCACTAGCCACCAGAAACAGAATGTGGAACCGGATCGTAGACCAGGTCAATGCAGTCGGGATCCTGCCCAGCAACAGAGGAGAAATTAACAAACGTTGGAATGACGTAAAGAGCCTGGTCAAGAAGAAGGAGGGAAAAAACAGAGAGCTGGCTGCCGTCACTGGCGGAGGGAATCCCGCGCTCTTCAAGACCTTCAAAGCGTGGGAGGAGAAGGTGCGAGTCATAATACATCCGGAGATCCTCGCCGGATTAGCAGGGGGAGTGGAGGCTGGTAAGTACAAACTAATGTATACCAGCACACCGCTATGTACTCACATGCACTACCACCATGCCACAGCTCCCAGGGACAAACACCCCCATGTCCAGCACACAATACACAACACATCACACACACATGCAACAGACACCACCACACACAGCCCAAACCGAACAACTGTAACATACGTGGGGACATGTGTACACTCAGCCAGCCACGTAACCACCAACAGGTCCCCAAATATGCCAGAAGCGCCACAACGAGCACCCACCACACCCATGTGTCCGCCACAGCTGCACTAACCGACAAGTAACAGGTAAGTGGCAGGAACACAAAGTGCAGTGGGTGGGACGGTGGACAGCCCAAGTACAACACACACCAGGCCCCTAGTCCCACAGCACAGCAAGGAGGAGCATCCCCCACACCCCACAGCCACGTGTCAGCCACCACAGTGCACAACGACAGCCGAAAGGCAGACATCACGGTCCACAGCAATCGGTGTCAGTGGGTGTCCAGCCACCCCACGACCCACAACACCCCCCACCCCCACAGACCTGCAACATGGAGCACCCCCGCTTAGAGCCATGTGGCATCCAGTACAGTGCACGCACGAACAACTTGCAGGTGGGAAACTGGACAGGGCTGGATTACTGGAGGCATGAGGACCATAACACGACCAACACATGGGACATGTCACGTAGCAGACGAACACGCAGCACCGCCCACCGTCACGAACAAGTGAACAATGTGCACACGGACATGAACAACAGACTCACACCCCACATGACCCATCACAGACATAGCAACACCAAAGGAGCCACGTCTGCATGCACAAGCCACACTGAATATAGTACCACACGGCAGCCACTGTGCAACTCATCACACACAACCGAAACACCATTGAAGTCCTGTCCATGTAGCCCCTACTGCCTGTCAACCACACACCCCACGACTACGCCTATGTAAGACAAACAACACTAGACGCAACAGAGCGGAACAACATAAATGCACACGAACACCACTGAACCCATCAAACACACAGACACACCATGCACATACAACATACCATCCATCCCATCCGTCAGCCCCAGTCTCATGAAAGTCATGTCATCCGCACAGCTGCCACACATACAGCAGTCATGCTAAGATACATGCCCATGACCAACCATGTGCCAGAAGTCAATGAAGCGCACAACACACTGTGAGCAACAACACACAACATGGGCCACACCCCCGAGCACTGCAGTGATGCACATGGCACAGGGCAGCACGCACACCAAGGAGATGGGACAACTGCAATACGTTGGCTGGCACACAACCATCACTCACTCATAACGATGCGTCCAATGCCATGTCCAGTAATCACAACAGACAGCAAATATGCAGGCCATGTCAAGCATGCACACACCTCAAACCATGCACTGTCATGCTGCCACAACACATGTCACGTTCGGCACCCATGGCTCACAGCATGTACCCCAAAAGCATATCCCCTCCCAAATGCGAATCTGGGGCATGGCCCCCATGTTGCCATATGCGTTCCTAAGCGTTCCATTTGAACCCCAAAAGCATATCCCCTCCCAAATGCGAATCTGGGGCATGGCCCCCATGTTGCCATATGCGTTCCTAAGCATTCCATTTGAACCCCAAAAGCATATTCCATCCCAAATGCGAATCTGGGGCATGGCCCCCATGTTGCCATATGCGTTCCTAAGCGTTCCATTTGAACCCCAAAAGCATATCCCTCCCAAATGCGAATCTGGGGCATGGCCCCCATGTTGCCATATGCGTTCCTAAGTGTTCCATTTGAACCCCAAAAGCATATTCCATCCCAAATGCGAATCTGGGGCATGGCCCCCATGTTGCCATATGCGTTCCTAAGCGTTCCATTTGAACCCCAAAAGCATATCCCCTCCCAAATGCGAATCTGGGGCATGGCCCCCATGTTGCCATATGCGTTCCTAAGCGTTCCATTTGAACCCCAAAAGCATATTCCCTCCCAAATGCGAATCTGGGGCATGGCCCCCATGTTGCCATATGCGTTCCTAAGCGTTCCATTTGAACCCCAAAAGCAAAGTACAAACCAGACCCAGGATGGGCCAGGAGCCCGCATACACCAGAGTCACAATAAGTAGGGGCACAGCAACACACCCATCGGCATGGCCAATCCGTCCCATGCCACATGTGCACAGCACACAGTCCCATTGCCAAGCACACACAACTACAGATGCTACAGCCACACACACGCCTCCGGGAAACCCATGTACGAGATTGCACGAACTGTTAATGTCAGACGACAAATACATACTTCGCCAGGTGCAACACAATAACAAATCTCATTCTCTCCACAGGTGACGAACTGCTGGATGCTGGGGATGGAGCCAGCAGCCAGCACAGCCAGCCTACAAGCCCCCAACGAGGACACACGGATCTGGAGGATCTGTCCTCCTCTTCGGACACGGACCACCAAGCAGACCCATCTGGTGTGGCAGGGCCCAGCCGCTCCCCAGGACCCCTCCTACCCACCAACCCATCATCCAGGGCTGCTGAGCATTCCCAGCCCCCTGCTGCCACTGTCGTTGCGGCCACACCCACGGTCATTGTGGCCACTACCACTGCCGCAACCGCCACCATCGCCGCACCGACCACCACCGCCGCCACCACCACCACGTCTTCGCTGGCACCAGCCCCAGCGCAGGTGGTGGCCCGGCCGACTGGATCCACCCTGGGAGCCACAGCGAGGACCGTGGTGAGCAATGTGGCTAGTGGGCAGGCCGGTGGCAGCAGGACTGGTAGGAGGAGCAGGGTCAGGAAACGCCAGCCTCCCCTGGGAGCCATGCCCTGCCTCAAATGGCCAGAGTCCTTGGGGCCTATGAAGAGGCCCAAGGACAATGGGTCCGGTCTGCTTCAGACACGCGTGAGGTGCTGGGGGTGCTGAGGTCCATGGACGCCCGTATGGGCCAAATCGTGGACCTCATGGGCCAGCTGGTGGTGGCGGTGAGGTCACAGCCAGGGACAGCAGCTCCCCCTCCGCCACCACCTGCAGGGCGCAGGGTGGAGCAGCAGTGTCCAGTTCCCCTGCGTCCACAGCCAGTGAGCACACCTCAACCACCAGCATGTCGCAAGCAGGCACCCCCCCTCGCAAACGTGGAAGGGGCCGTCCGAAGTGGAAACAGATCTCCCGGGAGGACTTCGCACGCTCCAAACGCAAGTGAGGCAGCCAGCCAGCCTTCCGCCAGCCTTCCTTGACCAGCCACTGCATTGACTTGGACTACGATCCCACTCCACACAGCCATCTGGATGGCATGTGTGTGTTGGACTATGGACATAGAACCAGTGGGTACACCCTGAGCATCACGCAGCCATGACCGACAGCTCATTGTCACTGCACGCACCACTTTTGTCATCACCTTACACACAATCACATGTCACAGTTTGTAATAAATGCACCTTTTACACTAACTGCTGTTTGTGCCCTGTGTTTTATTTGTACGGAATACAACGGCCACCTTGGGCGGAAAGGCACCTGATGCGTGGCATGGCAATTGAATCCGGAGGGCCTGTAGGGACCTAGGGGTGGGAGACAGAACAGGAGCACATTCAATGAGTGTGTCACACACCCATCACACAGTACATGTCAACAACTACAAGCAATGTACACACATCGCACAGAGCAATAGGGCACAATGCCACAGCCACCAACAGTGGCATACTACCCTGGCCATGGAGCGTTGACACACAGCACGCAGTGAACAAGCGGCCACCCTGACACAGCACACACACACCTGCACAGATACAGCCACATCAGCCGTCGTACATGGACACTCACCGTCAAGTGAAGTAGCGGGCGATGAGCTGCTGCCGCACATTACCAGCTTCCTCCTCTCCGCTGTCCTCCTCACTCGAGCTGTCCTGGTCTGCGGGCTGGGGCCCTGGTTGATCTCCGTCATCCACGATGAGGGGGATCTGCTTCCGAATGGCCAGATTGTGTAGCATGCAGCACGCCACCACTATCCGGCACACCTTCTGTGGGGAGTACGCCAGCGCACCCCCGGTGCGGTCCAGGCACCTGAACCTGGACTTGAGGAGGCCAAAGGTACGCTCGACCACACGTCTGGTCCTCCCATGTGCCTCATTGTAGCGATCGTCTGCTGGGGTGCGAGGATTCCTCAATGGACTGAGCAGCCATGCCCCATTCGGGTACGCAGAGTCACCTGGGTGTGAGGGACACAGAGAACCGTTGCAATTCCAACTGGACAGGGGACAGCATCGCACAACCAGCATGCTACACCACTCCACATACTCACCGACAATACAGCCACGATCCTGTTGCATATTGGACATCAGTCGTGGCAAGATGCATTATGTGTGCGTCATGGGCCGAGCCTGGGAACTTTGCACACACGTGGGTGATCACCATGTCCGCAAGGCACACCACTTGCACATTCAGGGAGTGCGTGTGCTTCCTGTTGCGGTACAGGTGCTCAGTGGCCTGTGGTGGAACAAGGCCGACATGTGTGCAGTCAATGGCTCCAACGACGTGTGGGATTCTGCCAAGGGCATAGAATGCACCCTTCACTGCCGCCAATTCACGAGCCCTGGGGAAGCGGATGTACCTGTTTCGGTACAGCATCATGGCTGCCAGTACATCCCTCAGCACCTTGCTGAACATGGGCTGGGACATCCCTCCTCCAATGCCCACTGTGTGCTGGAATGACCCAGTGGCGAAGAAATGCATGGCGGCCATCACCTTAGCCGTGGGGGTGACAGCAGTCGGATACACCCTGCGGGGACGGAGATGGGGTTCTAACATGGCACACAGTCGATGCAGGGTTGGCCTGTCCAGCCGAAACTTCCTAATAACCTCTGTATCGTCCATGTCCGCCAGCAATTGGTATGGGCGGTCAATGTTCGGTCTCCGCCTAGGGACAATGGCAGAGGACACATGTCAAAGCAACACGACACATAGCAATTTCGCATACACATCACTGACATGACTGAGCAAGCACATGAGCCACAGCCCAGCTGTCAAGCTGGGACGGCACGGCCACAACATACTTACACAGGTCTCCCAACAATGGCAATGGCTAGTGATACAAACCACTGCCATGTGCATGCACATGGGGATCTAGGCCCCAATGACTTGCGGGCGTGCTGATGGGGACTGACTGCATATCCGTCAAGCGGCAACGCCACGGCAACATGAATGTCTTGCTGAGCATGGAACTGCTTCCGCGGCTGGATGAGTATGGCACACGACGACGACGATGTGGGCACAGGCTGAGCGGCCAAAACAAGTGGGACCTGTGGCACGAGGGGACATGAGACAGTAGTAGGTGTCAGCACTGCACCCTATGTACAGCACTGTACGGATCACACCTCCCGAAACATTGACAGGTGTCCACATTGACAGCCCCATGCCAAGACGGCTGTGTGCTTGCAGTCACACGTCACAGGTGAGAGGTTACATTGCACGTGCCAGGTGGCAGACGTACATAGTGGGAGCTGGCATGTGTGTGCATGTGTCTCCTGTTCAGGATCCACCAGATGGGCGCTGACTCTGTACTGACCATTGGACACAGCATGTTCCGTGGAAGGCTTGTGTGTGTGGGATGGTGGCACTGGATGTGCCTCCGTTGGGTGGGGGCCATGCACAGGGCGGGTACGTCGATGATTGCGCATTGTTGGTCACGGTGGGTGCACCAACTGAAGATGTGTTGCCCTGTGTTCAATTCCTATGTCCGCATGATGATGGACTGTAGATGTGGGCAGACTACACATTGGTCGATGTGCTGTCTATTTGCATGTGCCTTCACACCAGGCACAGCTGCCCCTGCACATGTGACCCCTGCTGGACTCGCTGCTGGGTCTGTGGAGCTGATGCACCTTCTGCGCGTGGGGCGGACAGCTCTCCTCACTTCCCTCATTGCGCATGTCATGACTTTGCCGCAGGTGACATGGATCATGGAGGGCCCACATGTACGCGTGGGTAGGCTACACATGATTGTACACTGGTCGCCACCCCCAGTCAGTGTTTCGAATGGGAAGGTTGTCGTGCTGGTGGTATGTTCGATGTGGCGGATGGGCGGGCCTAGGTGCGGGCTTACATTCCGGACATGGGGTGGTAGTTGGATTGGCGACTAGTTGCAGTACACACGGGACACGTCTCTTCCTTTCCACATCTGGGTCATCCCTTGTACTAACTGACAGTGATACAGTCATCTTCGCCCCAGCCCTCATGTCCTCCCCTCGCTCCCCCAATATGCATGCTCACCTGCGAGGCTAGCGCTTGCACAGGCAGCCCCAAGCTCGCACCAGAGAGGGCAAGGAGTGTATGTGTGGGTCCAGTTGCACGAGTGGGCTGTCTCAGGGTATGATGTGTGGCGGGACGCCGTCCACCTGCGTGGTGCCCCAAATGGAGACCCGGCCTGCATGGACTATGCATCACAGTCTTCGCCTTCCGGATCCGCCACCTGCGACACCCAGTGGCTGTGGCTGCCCTTGCGGCCAGGCCGCGTCCGTCTGTGGCTGATGGCCCACACATTCACTCTTTGGCCTCTCTGGGGAGGGCTCGGGGGTGGTGGCGCACGCGCTTGCACTTAGTCGCAATGGCATGTGGCGTGGTTGGTATAATGGGCAATGGATGGGATGGTGCGAGCCACCTCCCGTGACGTCAGTGCTGCTCGTGCTGTGGTGCGTCCCCTACACTTCCATTTGACTTGTGCCATGCTAGACGTTGAGGTTCTATTGCCTGCGTGATATGACCAGGAGGAGCGCGAGGAGACCTCTCACACACCATGCTCCACTGCCATCCCGTGCCCTGTATCGCCTGTGCGGATTGACTATGTTGGGGTTACACCTGGTCGACTGGGGCTGTGTGTGCCTTGTCCAAGGGGCATGGCGGGCGCACAACAGGATCCAGCTTGTCCACAGAGGGTGGGCTGAGGTGCGCCTGGTACCGCTTTGTACGTGTGCCCGGCTGCTGTGCACACACGTGTTCACTCCCCCCGACAGGTGTCCTCTCACAATGCCCAGGGAAGCGGTGGTGTACTGTTCATGACCCCTCCCAACACGGCGTGCTCCAACTTGGCATGTGCGCATCTACCCGTCACACCCACCCACCTGAGCACTGCGTCCATACGACTTCACACGACACATGTGTGTCTTCCACAGTTGTGCTACTCATTTGCGTTGACATCCAATACCAGTGGACTACATGGTCATGTCACGACTGCCGTGTACTTCACATACTCTAATCCTCTCTCATTCGTACTTGTGAAATGAGTCAGCGGAGACAGTTTTGGTTTCAAACATTATATTGAGTCTTCTGTCCTCTGTGATGCAGTATAGTGGACACTACTGGCAGCGGAATACATGTTGAGGATATACTGAGCATGATTGCAAATGGGATAGGGTGTGGGGTTACATGTGATTGGCTGTTGCATGTGGGATGTGGGCTTCAGAGTGACATCTGCTTGGCCAAGGCTGTGCTAATGTACATTTACGTATAGCTGCGGAGCTGCGGACTTTGACACAGACGGTATACATGTAGCCTACCAGACCGCTTGGCATCATGGGCACAGTCCATCTCAGTTCCATGTGACAGGTTTGCTGCGGTTGTTCCTCATGCACGCGTGCATGTGAGATGACATCAGGGCATGTGCTTGCGTGCATGCAGCGGCGTGCCACTTGTTGTTGCACTGTGGTGGTTACTGGACATGTCACAGTCACTGGGGTCGTGTTGTTGTTGTATGCACTTGTCGTCCATGCAAAGGTCCTGGTATGGGATTCCCGGGGCGGGGGTGGGAGGGGTGCAGCACCCACAGACTCCAGGCGACCTATTCATGTCCACTGAGCGGTGTGTGTGTCCATGGGCGCTGGATCCATGTCGTGTCCTGGTTGTTCGTGCAGTTCCGTCCATGTGGGTGCGATACACAGAGCCCATGCCACTGCCTCCCACGATGCATGCGGTGTTCCTGGATGTGATGGGGAACAGTGTGCATGTCCCGGTCATATCTGATGTCATGGCGATGTCGTTGATGGTGTGGTTACAGTTGCCGGTCGTTTGGTATGGCTGTTGTGGTGGTGACTGGCCAGTCCGTGCGGAAGCTAAGCATGGGTGCGGGGTTGGACATCATAGGTCAATCGGGGAACCTGCGTTGTGGTCCGGCGAATTGACAGGTTGTCAGGTATGCGATGCCGTCCAGCAGGGCTTCCATGTCATTGGTGGTGTACATGTTTGCCAGCCAATGTAGCGGATGGTGGCTGTCAAGGTGTTGTTCGTAAGTTGTCCCTTGGAGGACCATGATGGGGCATGCTGGGTGACATTCGATGTAGCTGTTCTCGATGATCCGTCGTGTGGAGGCACATTGGTCCCATTTCAGTGCGGGTGCGATGTTGGCCACATACGCCATGCCCCCATAGGCAGAGCAGGCCCTGTCGTGTGCGTCCAGAGGGAGGAGTAGTGGTAGCAGGTCCCCCTTCAGACATGCCGGCTTGGAGAGGCATATCTCCACGGGATGCTGGTAGGGACACCTCCGACAGTAGAAGACGGGCATGACGCAGCTGAACAATGTGATGCGGTAAGTCAGTCGGTAACTTACGTTCAGCAGGGACAGAAGATCGCATCCCAATGTATGAAACAGGTTGGTTTTGTACAGCTTGAGCTGTTCGGCGTAGTTGGGTAGGTGTGTTGCGGTTGCCATTTCGCAGCGGTGCATTGTGGTGGCGTGCTCCGGCTGTGTGTGCAGTCTGCAATGTGCACGCTCCGAGGTTGCTGTGAGCTCTGTGTAGTCGTAGGGAGACAGGACTTGTGATCTGTTGGCTTGTTTGGAGGACACGGGCCCTCTTCCCACATGCTTCTCAGACAGTTCAAGGTCAGTGATGTGTGACTCCTTCCAATTAACTTGCATGTGGCCGACATGGGGAGTGTTTTCTTCTTTCTTCCCCGTCCGTTGTGTGCTTCTGTGATATGCGCTATCTGCCCTGTGGTCGGTCTCCTCGGCATGCCTGTGTTGGTCTATTCTTGGACAATGGCTGTATTCACCGGCTTCTGTCGTAGGGCTGTGGTTTCGGAGTTGGAATGGAAGGTCATTCAGTGCTGTCTGCTCTCCCTTGTGTGGGAGGCAGGCTGCCTTTCCGCTCTGCGTTGGGCCTTGTGTGTGAATGTTATTCTTGGGCCACCTGTTGTCGGTCCCCGGGCTCTTTGGTGTTCCGCTTTATATGTCTTGTTCATATGTGCAGGGTGGTATGGGTGTTTCAGTGTGGTACTGGCGTTCCTCTTCCCGAAGGGACCCTGCTTCTCCTAGTTGGTGTTGCCGCCGCTGTGTGCTACGCCATGTTTGTTACACTGGGGTGTGTCCTGCAGTTGCGTGTCTTCACTGACATGTGTGCGTCGGTTGTGTGGCGTTGGGTGTTGTCCGTGAATTGGGCGTTGGGGACATGTCTGTGGCAGGCCTGTCACGTGTCATGTGCGTTCGGGGTGGGGCTGATGTGTGTGCTGCTTGGTTGTGTCCCTGTGTCTGTGTGCGACGCATGCATGGCGCTGCGGTTGGCCTCTGCGTTGTGCGCATGTGTGGCGGCGTCATCGGCGCTTTGGGGCCGTGACGGGGTGGTTGGTTCCTAGTCCCAGGTGGTGTGTACACATGTGTTCCGCGATGTTACGATTTGGCCTGTGTGTCATATGTGGATGCAATGGTGGATGTGTAGTGTACACGCGCTGGTGGGGGGTTGTCCGCTTTTCCGCCCTTGCACTGTGTGCGCTGTTTGCGTGCACTTGTTCTGTGTGTGCCTACCTGCGTCTCCGCGGTACGTTGCGTCCTTGGTGGTGCATCAGCAGGAGCATGGGGAGGGCCTGCAGTGCTGGATTCATGCTCGGGGAGCCGCTTCTTCGTTGTCCGTGCTCGGCGTCCGTGTTGCCGCTTCGGTTTGTCGTACGGTATCTCTTGGCCGTGGGAGCCGTTTGTTTGCGGCATCGTAATTTATGCGCCGGGCGGTACGTGTTTCGTCGGACGGTGTGTGTCAGTTGTGCTGCGCCGCTACGTGTACGGGCGCACTTTGATGGCGGACGGTGTTGCCGGCTTGCCTTCGGTGTTTGGCCTACTTTTCGCATCGTAATTGGGCGGGCGTGTGGACTGCTGCGTGCCGGCGGTAACTGGTGGTTTTTGCATCCGCCAGCACGGCGGTTGTGCTTCCGCCCGCCATCGTCATGGGCCCCTTAGATTGGAGTGGGAATAGTAAATGTGACCATCTTAGTGTCCAACATCGTCCCCTAAATGGCTTGGATTGAAGTGGAACTAGTAAATGTCATGCCTTTAGTGTCCAACAGCTCCCCAAAATGGGTTATATTGGAATGGGAATAGTCAATGTGACCCCTTTAGTGTCCAACATCTTTCTCTACATGTCTTAGATTGGAGAGGGAATAGTGATAAAAAGTCAATGTCAATATGAATAATGATACATTCATGTATAAAAACAAAATCACATCTTTATTGACAAATTCGCCCGTTGTGAACTCCATGTCAACCCGGACTCAGAAATACGTAGTCAGACAGGCACTGAGTCCCAGGCCCGAGGTCATTGATTGACAGGTCATAGGTGGGGTGGCACATAGTCGGCAGAAAAACATGCTAACAGGAATTCCCAGATCAATTCTACAGATAGGCGCAGTGACACCACAATGGTCCAGGGAGATTGGCCCCAATAAAGCACACATGGCCGGAGGGATGCGCGCATTCCCAAAATACCATAAAGAAATATGCCACATGAAGTTAGGAACACATAGCCAATCAGGGCACAGCACACACAATACACGCAGTAATCACAAGCTCCCCATGCCAGTCATCTGGACCCATTACCCACTGGCTGCATTATGTCCACGCTTGGTCGAGGCCCACCTGGATTCCTCTTCCAATACATTAATTATATGGCTCCAACGACAGAGGTTCAAATTCCTTTACCAAAAAAAGGATAGCCTGACTTATTTTATTGCATTCAGTAAACTGTATAAAAACCCATGTTAGACCGATTGTAAATTGCGGCAGTCCTCAGACAATACGCCTGTGACTATGCTCCTGGCTGCATTGTTTAATTTTTTGTCACTTCTTTTTTCAAGGTATTTCATGTTCAAGCAACATTTTGGCTAGCCACATAGGAGCTGATTGGTACCTCAAACCCGACTGCAGCCAAAGGAAGGGGACCCCACCCAGACGCATTCACATTTGCGCAACAAATAAGGTGAGCAGACACCGCAACTGATTGAAAGTTCTGCTGAATCCGCAGAGCAGTGGTCCGCCCTGAAGCAGCCGTCACAGAGGGAAAGAGACTACATCAGAACCTTGTTAAAACATGTGGCGTATGGCAAACTAGGGAGAAGCGTAAAAAGATAACCTGAGCACCCTGCCACTGATTTTGCATATTACCTCGTTTATATGTCCTAGCTGAGAAGTCGCAAGGCAGCCTTAGAGGCGATCCTGTGGAAGTCACTATTTTTTAATCGTCAACACGCTAGGAAAGGTGAATATTTATTATATTTATTGTCATAGTTGCCACCTCAATCTTATTTTTAGTCTAAAAGGGTTTCTCAGTGCCACCAGTTTCTCAACACCGTTGGTATCCGAAAGAAGTGAGAGCTCTTGGTCGCTTGGACTGCTGGGCGTAACACAGATGGTACACTTTTTCAGCTGTCCATGACACAGCCAGTGTGCTTGGACTGCTGAGTGTGACACAAATGGTACGCTTGGCCCCTGGATTTGATACAGGGTGGGATAGGGAAAAAGATTTGAACCTGGGAGACTAGGTGTAACTTGTGTTTGGGCAAGAGGGGCCTGTGGTTCTCAAGTTATTCCTTTTTTGCGCCAATTATTGTTATTATCTTTGCTCCGGAGCTGATAATGACTGACTTTCAGACTCACTTAGTCCCATGTACAGCGCAGAGCTTCCCCTGCTCACAGGATAGCATGCGCTAGGAGCAGGCTAAGGGATTTTCGACAAAGTCATCCCATTTTCTCTGTCAGTTTTTTCTTGTTGAGATTGATGTGAGGTATATGTGTGATGTTGTGATGCTGTTAATTACTGCTAACTGTGTTTTATCTTAAGTATTGGGTTTTTGTCGATGACCCAATGTTTCATATGGAGGTGCTGCTATTTCTCACTAACTGTATTTGATGCCAAGAGTCAATATCATTCAGATACTGTTTTTATTGACAAATTGCACTTTTCCTATGTTGTAGCCCTTCATATGCGTCGTTATTTGTGCTTATGAAATGTTCATGTTGAATTGTTGATGCATCTGTAGATAGCGCTGAGCTTGTAGTTACATAATTAGAAGCAGTAACCCCACATGTATATTTTCCCCATGATTAGATCAAAATCAAAAATCCCCTAAAAAGAAGCTAAGGTATCTTGTCCTCTAAAATTACCAAACTTATCATGAAGTCACTGTTAAAACAGATGCAAACCAGGTTCCAGACACAGGCTAAAAAATGTAATAATTTTTGCCAAAAATGGCACACACACACGAAGGCACGCACATTTCCCTGGCCAAAGGAGGGAACTTTTGACACTAACGTAATTGAACACATGAGAACACGCATACAAACCAAATATACAGGTCAAAAGAAAGATAACAGAGAGACATTATTAGAACTATGGGCCTTCTTAAGGAGGCTCAGATCGACAGTCCATCACTACAGAAAGCAAGCAAAGCGTCAGCACCTCCCCCACCATATGCAGGCATGGAGGTGCTCTTGCCTGCTTTTCCAGCATTAGGGGGCCCATTACGATGGCGGGCGGAAGCACAACCGCCGTGCTGGCGGATGCAGAAACCACCAGTTACCGCCGGCACGCAGCAGTCCACACGCCCGCCCAATTACGATGCGAAAAGCAGGCCAAACACCGCCGGCAAGCCAGCAACACCGTCCGCCATCAAAGTGCGCCCGCACACGTAGCGGCGCAGCACAACTGACACACACCGTCCGACGAAACACGTCCCGCCCGGCGCATAAATTACGATGCCGCAAACAAACGGCTCCCACGGCAAAGAGACACCGCACGTGAAAGAGAGGCGGAAACACGGACGCAGAGCACGGACAACGAAGAAGCGGCACCCCGGGCATGAATCCAGCACTGCAGGCCCTTCCCATGCTTCTGCTGATGCACCACCAAGGACGCAACGTACCGCGGAGACGCAGGTAGGCACACACACAACAAGTGCACGCAAACAGCGCACACAGTGCAAGGGCGGAAAAGCGGACAACCCCCACCAGCGCGTGTACACTACACATCCACCATCGCATCCACATATGACACACAGGCCAAATCGTAACATCGCAGAACACATGTGTACACACCACCTGGGACTAGGAACCAACCACCCCGTCACGGCCCCAAAGCGCCGATGACGCCGCCACACATGCGCACAACGCAGAGGCCAACCGCAGCGCCATGCATGCGTCGCACACAGACACAGGGACACAACCAAGCAGCACACACATCAGCCCCACCCCGAACGCACATGACACGTGACAGGCCGGCCACAGACATGTCCCCAACGCCCAATTCACGGACAACACCCAACGCCACACAAACGACGCACACATGTCAGTGAAGACACGCAACTGCAGGACACACCCCAGTGTAACAAACATGGCGTAGCACACAGCGGTGGCAACACCAACTAGGAGAAGCAGGGCCCCTTCGGGAAGAGGAACGCCAGTACCACACTGAAAAACCCATACCACCCTGCACATATGAACAAGACACATGAAACGGAACACCAAAGAGCCCGGGACCGACAACAGGTGGCCCAAGAATTACATCCACACACAAGGCCCAACGCAGAGCGGAAAGGCAGCCTGCCGCCCACACAAGGGAGAGCAGACAGCACTGAATGACCTTCCATTCCAACACCGAAACCACAGCCCTACGACAGAAGCCGGTGAATACAGCCATTGTCCAAGAATAGACCAACACAGGCATGCCGAGGAGACCGACCACAGGGCAGATAGCGCATATCACAGAAGCACACAACGGACGGGGAAGAAAGAAGAAAACACTCCCCCATGTCGGCCACATGCAAGTTAATTGGAAGGAGTCACACAGCACTGACCTTGAACTGTCTGAGAAGCATGTGGGAAGAGGGCCCGTGTCCTCCAAACAAGCCACCAGAACACAAGTCCTGTCTCCCCACGACTACACAGAGCTCACAGCAAACCCGGAGCGTGCACATTGCAGACTGCACACACAGCCGGAGCACGCCACCTCTACGAACCGCTGCGAAATGGCAACCGCAACACACCTACCCAACTACGCCGAACAGCTCAAGCTGTACCAAACCAACACGATACATACATTGGGATGCGATCTCCTGTCCCTGCTGAACGTAAGTTACCGACTGACTTACCGCATCACATTGTTCAGCTGCGTCATGCCCGTCTTCTACTGTCGGAGGTGTCCCTACCAGCATCCCGTCGAGATATGCCTCTCCAACCCGGCATGTCTGAAGGCGGACCTGCTACCACTACTCCTCCCTCTGGACGCACACGACAGGGCCTGCTCTGCCTATGGGGGCATGGCGTATGTGGCCAACATCGCACGCGCACTGAAATGGAACCACTGTGCCTCCACACGACGGATCATCGAGAACAGCTACATCGAATGTCACCCAGCATGCCCCATCATGGTCCTCCAAGGGACAACCTACGAACAACACCTTGACAGCCACCATCCGC
The DNA here is from genome assembly GCA_963921515.1 of Calotriton arnoldi. Taxonomy (NCBI): domain Eukaryota; kingdom Metazoa; phylum Chordata; class Amphibia; order Caudata; family Salamandridae; genus Calotriton; species Calotriton arnoldi. The sequence continues at coordinate 3,111,451 of CAWUFW010000695.1, read as the reverse complement.
TTCATTGGCTGGCAAACATGTACACCACCAATGACATGGAAGCCCTGCTGGACGGCATCGCATACCTGACAACCTGTAAATACGTCGGACCACAACGCAGGTTCCCCGAGTGACCTATGAAGTCCAACCCCGCACCCATGCTCAGCTTCCGCACGGACTGGCCAGTCACCACCACAACAGCCATACCAAACGACCGGCAACTGTAACCACACCATCAACGACATCGCCATGACATCGGATATGACCGGGACATGCACACTGTTCCCCATCACATCCAGGAACACCGCATGCATCGTGGGAGGCAGTGGCATGGGCTCTGTGCATCGCACCCACATGGACGGAACTGCACGAACAACCAGGACACGACATGGATCCAGCGCACATGGACACACACACCGCTCAGTGGACATGAATAGGTCGCCTGGAGTCTGTGGGTGCTGCACCCCTCCCACCCCCGCCCCGGGAATCCCATACCAGGACCTTTGCATGGACGACAAGTGCATACAACAACAACACGACCCCAGTGACTGTGACATGTCCAGTAACCACCACAGTGCAACAACAAGTGGCACGCCGCTGCATGCACGCAAGCACATGCCCTGATGTCATCTCACATGCACGCGTGCATGAGGAACAACCGCAGCAAACCTGTCACATGGAACTGAGATGGACTGTGCCCATGATGCCGAGCGGTCTGGTAGGCTACATGTATACCGTCTGTGTCAAAGTCCGCAGCTCCGCAGCTATACGTAAATGTACATTAGCACAGCCTTGGCCAAGCAGATGTAACCCCACACCCTATCCCATTTGTTATCATGCTCAGTATATCCTCAACATGTATTCCGCTGCCAGTAGTGTCCACTATACTGCATCACAGAGGACAGAAGACTCAATATAATGTTTGAAACCAGAACTGTCTCCGCTGACTCATTTCACAAGTACGAATGAGAGAGGATGAGAGTATGTGAAGTACACGGCAGTCGTGACATGACCATGTAGTCCACTGGTATTGGATGTCAACGCAAATGAGTAGCACTACTGTGGAAGACACACATGTGTCGTGTGAAGTCGTATGGACGCAGTGCTCAGGTGGGTGGGTGCGACGGGTAGATGCGCACATGCCAAGTTGGAGCACGCCGTGTTGGGAGGGGTCATGAACAGTACACCACCGCTTCCCTGGGCATTGTGAGAGGACACCTGTCGGGGGAGTGAACACGTGTGTGCACAGCAGCCGGGCACACGTATAAAGCGGTACCAGGCGCACCTCAGCCCACCCTCTGTGGACAAGCTGGATCCTGTTGTGCGCCCGCCATGCCCCTTGGACAAGGCACACACAGCCCCAGTCGACCAGGTGCAACCCCAACATAGTCAATCCGCACAGGCGATACAGGGCACGGGATGGCAGTGGAGCATGGTGTGTGAGAGGTCTCCTCGCGCTCCTCCTGGTCATATCACGCAGGCAATAGAACCTCAACGTCTAGCATGGCACAAGTCAAATGGAAGTGTAGGGGACGCACCACAGCACGAGCAGCACTGACGTCACGGGAGGTGGCTCGCACCATCCCATCCATTGCCCATCATACCAACCACGCCACATGCCATTGCGACTAAGTGCAAGCGCGTGCGCCACCACCCCCGAGCCCTCCCCAGAGAGGCCAAAGAGTGAATGTGTGGGCCATCAGCCACAGACGGACGCGGCCTGGCCGCAAGGGCAGCCACAGCCACTGGGTGTCGCAGGTGGCGGATCCGGAAGGCGAAGACTGTGATGCATAGTCCATGCAGGCCGGGTCTCCATTTGGGGCACCACGCAGGTGGACGGCGTCCCGCCACACATCATACCCTGGACCCACACATACACTCCTTGCCCTCTCTGGTGCGAGCTTGGGGCTGCCTGTGCAAGCGCTAGCCTCGCAGGTGAGCATGCATATTGGGGGGCGAGGGGAGGACATGAGGGCTGGGGCGAAGATGACTGTATCACTGTCAGTTAGTACAAGGGATGACCCAGATGTGGAAAGGAAGAGACGTGTCCCGTGTGTACTGCAACTAGTCGCCAATCCAACTACCCCCCATGTCCGGAATGTAAGCCCGCACCTAGGCCCGCCCATCCGCCACATCGAACATACCACCAGCACGACAACCTTCCCATTCGAAACACTGACTGGGGGTGGCGACCAGTGAACAATCATGTGTAGCCTACCCACGCGTACATGTGGGCCCTCCATGATCCATGTCACCTGCGGCAAAGACATGACATGCGCAATGAGGGAAGTGAGGAGAGCTGTCCGCCCCACGCGCAGAAGGTGCATCAGCTCCACAGACCCAGCAGCGAGTCCAGCAGGGGTCACATGTGCAGGGGCAGCTGTGCCTGGTGTGAAGGCACATGCATATAGACAGCACATCGACCAATGTGTAGTCTGCCCACATCCACAGTCCATCATCATGCGGACATAGGAATTGAACACAGGGCAACACATCTTAGTTGGTGCACCCACCGTGACCAACAATGCGCAATCATCGACGTACCCGCCCTGTGCATGGCCCCCCACCCAACGGAGGCACATCCAGTGCCACCATCCCACACACACAAGCCTTCCACGGAACATGCTGTGTCCAATGCTCAGTACAGAGTCAGCGCCCATCTGGTGGATCCTGAACAGGAGACACATGCACACACATGCCAGCTCCCACTATGTACGTCTGCCACCTGGCACGTGCAATGTAACCTCTCACCTGTGACGTGTGACTGCAAGCACACAGCCGTCTTGGCATGGGGCTGTCAATGTGGACACCAGTCAATGTTTCGGGAGCTGTGATCCGTACAGTGCTGTACATAGGGTGCAGTGCTGACACCTACTACTGTCTCATATCCCCTCGTGCCACAGGTCCCACTTGTATTGGCCGCTCAGCCCGTGCCCACATCGTCGTCGTCGTGTGCCATACTCATCCAGCCTCGGAAGCAGTTCCATGCTCAGCAGACACTCATGTTGCCGTGGCGTTGCCGCTTGACGAATATGCAGTCAGTCCCCATCAGCACGCCCCGCAAGTCATTGGGGCCTAGATCCCCATGTGCATGCACATGGCAGTGGTATGTCTCACTTGCCATTGCCATTGTTGGGAGACCTGTGTAAGTGTATTGTGGCCGTGCCGTCCCAGCTTGACAGCTGGGCTGTGGCTCATGTGCTTGCTCAGTCATGTCAGTGATGTGTATGCGAAATTGCTATGTGCCGTGTTGCTTTGACATGTGTCCTCTGCCATTTAACCCAGGCGGAGACCGAACATTGACCGCCCATACCAATTGCTGGCGGACATGGACGATACAGAGGTAATCAGGAAGTTTCGGCTGGACAGGCCAACTCTGCATCGACTGTGTGCCATGTTAGAGCCCCATCTCCGTCCCCTCGCAGGGTGTATCCGACTGCTGTCACCCCCACGGCTAAGGTGATGGCCGCCATGCATTTCTTCGCCACTGGGTCATTCCAGCACACAGTGGGCAGTGGAGGAGGGATGTCCCAGCCCATGTTCAGCAAGGTGCTGAGGGATGTACTGGCAGCCATGATGCTGTACCGGAACAGGTACATCAGATTCCCCAGGGCTCGTGAATTGGCGGCAGTGAAGGGTGCATTCTATGCCCTTGGCAGAATCCCACACGTCGTGGGAGCCATTGACTGCACTCATGTTGGCCTTGTTCCACCACAGGCCACTGAGCACCTGTACCGCAACAGGAAGCACACGCACTCCCTGAATGTGCAAGTGGTGTGCCTTGCGGACATGGTGATCACCCACGTGTGTGCAAAGTTTCCAGGCTCGGCCCATGACGCACACATAATGCGCAACAGCATCTTGCCACGACTGATGGCCAATCTGCAACAGGATCGTGCCTGTATTGTCGGTGAGTATGTGGAGTGGTGTAGCGTGCTGGTTGTGCGATGCTGTCCCCTGTCCAGTTGGAATTGCAACGGTTCTCTGTGTCCCTCACACCCAGGTGACTCTGCGTATCCGAATGGGGCATGGCTGCTCAGTCCATTGAGGAATCCTCGCACCCCAGCAGACGATCGATACAATGAGGCACATGGGAATACCAGACGTGTGGTCGAGCGTACCTTTGGCCTCCTCAAGTCCAGGTTCAGGTGCCTGGACCGCACCGGGGGTGCACTGGCGTACTCCCCACAGAAGGTGTGCCAGATAGTGGTGGCGTGCTGCATGCTGCACAATCTGGCCATTCGGAAGCAGATCCCCCTCATTGTGGATGACGGAGATCAACCAGGGCCCCAGCCCGCAGACCAGGACAGCTCGAGTGAGGTGGACAGTGGAGAGGAGGAAGCTGGGAATGTGCGCCAGCAGCTCATCGCCCGCTACTTCACTTGACGGTGAGTGTCCATGTACGACGGATGATGTGTCTGTATCTGTGCAGGTGTGTGTGTGCTGTGTCAGGGTGGCCGTATGTTCACTGCGTGCAGTGTGTCAACGCTCCATGGCCAGGGTAGTATGCCACTGTTGGTGACTGTGGCATTGTGCCCTATTGCTCTGTGCGATGTGTGTACATTGCTTGTAGTTGTTGACATGTACTGTGTGATGGGTGTGTGACACACTCATTGAATGTGCTCCTGTTCTGTCTCCCACCCCTAGGTCCCTACAGGCCCTCCGGATTCCATTGCCATGCCACGCATCAGGTGCCTTTCCGCCCAAGGTGGCCGTTGTATTCCGTACAAATAAAACACAGGGCACAAACAGCAGTTAGTGAAAAAGGTGCATTTATTACAAACTGTGACATGTGATTGTGTGTAAGGTGATGACAAAAGTGGTGCGTGCAGTGACAATGAGCTGTCGGTCATGGCTGCGTGATGATCAGGGTGTACCCACTGGTTCTATGTCCATAGTCCAACACACACATGCCATCCAGCTGGCTGTGTGGAGTGGGATCGTAGAGCAAGTCAATGCAGTGGCTGGTCAAGGAAGGCTGGCGGAAGGCTGGCTGGCTGCCTCACTTGCGACTGGAGCGTGCGAAGTCCTCCCGGAGATCTGTTTCTCTTCGGACGGCCCCTTCCACGTTTGGGAGGGGGTGTGTGGTGGCGACCTGCTGGTGGTGGGTGAGGTGTGCTCACTGGCTGTGGACGCAGGGGAAGTGGACACTGCTGCCCGAGCCTGCGCTCCTAGCAGGTGGTGGCGGAGGTGGTGTTGCTGGCCTTGCCTGTGACCCCACCGCCACCACCAGCTGGCCCATGAGGTCCACGAGTTGGTCCATACGGGACACGAATTGGCCCATATGGGCGTCCATGGACCTCAGCACCCCCAGCACCTCCCGCGTGTCAGTAGCAGACCTGGCCCATTGTCCTTGGGCCTCTTCATAGGCCCCAAGGACTCTGGCCATTTGAGGCAGGGCATGGCTCCCAGGGGAGGCTGGCGTTTCCCTGACCTCTGCTCCTCCTACCAGTCCTGCTGCCACCGGCCTGCCCACTAGCCACATTGCACACCACGGTCCTCGCTGTGGCTCCCAGGGTGGATCCAGTCGGCCGGGCCACCACCTGTGCTGGGGCTGGTGCCAGCGAAGACGTGGTGGTGGTGGAGGCGGTGGTGGTCGGTGCGGCGATGGTGGCGGTTGCGGCAGTGGTAGTGGCCGCAATGACCGTGGGTGTGGCCGCAACGACAGTGGCAGCAGGGGACTGGGACTGTTCAGCATCCCTGGATGATGGGTTGGTGGGTAGGAGGGGTCCTGGGGAGCGGCTGGGCCCTGCCACGCCAGATGGGCCAGCTTGGTGGTCCGTGTCCGAAGAGGAGGACAGATCCTCCAGATCCGTGTGTCCTCGTTGGGGGCTTGTAGGCTGGCTGTGCTGGCTGCTGTCTCCATCCCCAGCATCCAGCAGTTCGTCACCTGTGGAGAGAATGAGATTTGTTATTGTGTTGCACCTGGCGAAGTATGTATTAGTCGTCTGACATTGGCAGTTCGTGCAATCTCGTACATGGGTTTCCCGGAGGCGAGTGTGTGGCTGTGGCATCTGTAGTTGTGTGTGCTAGGCAATGGGACTGTGTGCTGTGCACATGTGGCATGGGACGGATTGGCCATGCCGATGGGTGTGTTGCTGTGCCCCTACTCATTGTGACTCTGGTGTATGCGGGCTCCTGGCCCATCCTGGGTCTGGTTTGTACTTTGCTTTTGGAGTTCATATGGAACGCTTAGGAACGCATATGGCAACATGGGGGCCATGCCCCAGATTCGCATTTGGGAGGGGATATGCTTTTGGGGTTCAAATGGAACGCTTAGGAACGCATATGGCAACATGGGGGCCATGCCCCAGATTCGCATTTGGGAGGGGATATGCTTTTGGGGTACATGCTGTGAGCCATGGGTGCCGAACGTGACATGTGTTGTGGCAGCATGACAGTGCATGGTCTGAGGTGTGTGCATGCCTGACATGCCCTGCATATTTGCTGTCTGTTGTGGTTACTGGACATGGCATTGGACGCATCGTTATGAGTGAGTGATAGTTGTGTGCCAGCCAACGTATTGCAGTTGTCCCATCTCCTTGGTGTGCGTGCTGCCCTGTGCCATGTGCATCACTGCAGTGCTCGGGGGTGTGGCCCATGTTGTGTGTTGTTGCTCACAGTGTGTCGTGCGCTTAATTGACTTCTGGCACATGGTTGGTCATGGGCATGTATCTTAGCATGACTGCTGTATGTGTGGCAGCTGTGCGGATGACATGCCTTTCATGAGACTGGGGCTGACGGATGGGATGGATGGTATGTTGTATGTGCATGGTGTGTCTGTGTGTTTGATGGGTTCAGTGGTGTTCGTGTGCATTTATGTTGTTCCGCTCTGTTGCGTCTAGTGTTGTTTGTCTTACATAGGCGTAGTTGTGGGGTGTGGGGTTGACAGGCAGTGGGGGCTACATGGACAGGACTTCAATGGTGTTTCGGTTGTGTGTGATGAGTTGCACAGTGGCTGCCGTGTGGGACTATATTCAGTGTGGCTTGTGCATGCAGACGTGGCTCCTTGGGTGTTGCTATGTCTGTGATGGGTCATGTGGGGTGTGAGTCTGTTGTTCATGTCCGTGTGCACATTGTTCACTTGTTCGTGACGGTGGGCGGTGCTGCGTGTTCGTCTGCTACGTGACATGTCCCATGTGTTGGTGGTGTTATGGTCCTCATGCCTCCAGTAATCCAGCCCTGTCCAGTTTCCCACCTGCAAGTTGTTCGTGCGTGCACTGTACTGGATGCCACATGGCTCTAAGCGGGGGTGCTCCATGTTGCAGGTCTGTGGGGGTGGGGGTGTAGTGGGTCGTGGGGTGGCTGTACACCCACTGACACCGATTGCTGTGGACCGTGATGTCTGCCTTTCGGCTGTCGTTGTGCACTGCGGTGGCTGACACGTGGCTGTGGGGTGTGGGGGATGCTCCTCCTTGCTGTGCTGTGGGACTGGGGCCTGGTGTGTGTTGTACTTGGCTGTCCACCGTCCCACCCACTGCACTTTGTGTTCCTGCCACTTACCTGTTACTTGTCGGTTAGTGCAGCTGTGGCGGACACATGGGTGTGGTGGGTGCTCGTTGTGGCGCTTCTGGCATATTTGGGGACCTGTTGGTGGTTACGTGGCTGGCTTAGTGTACACATGTCCCCACGCATCTTACAGTTGTTCGGTTTGGGCTGTGTGTGGTAGTGTCTGTTGCATGTGTGTGTGATGTGTTGTGTATTGTGTGCTGGACATGGGGGTGTTTGTCCCTGGGAGCTGTGGCATGGTAGTTGCGCATGTGAGTACATAGCGGTGTGCTGGTATACATTAGTTTGTACTTACCAGCCTCCACTCCCCTGCTAATCCGGCGAGGATCTCCGGATGTATTACGACTCGCACCTTCTCCTCCCACGCTTTGAAGGTCTTAAAGAGCGCGGGATTCCTCCGCCAGTGACGGCAGCCAGCTCTCTGTTTTTGCCCTCCTTCTTCTTGACCAGGCTCTTTACGTCATTCCAACGTTTGTTTATCTCGACTCTGTTCCTGGGCAGGGTCCCGACTGCATTGACCTGGTCTACGATCCGGTTCCACATTCTGTTTCTGGTGGCTAGTGGTGTGTGCTGGACCATGTTCCCATAGATTTGTGGGTACACCTTGATGATCTCGTCGACCATGACCGTCAGCTCCATGGGCGTGAACTTGGGCATCCTTTGTGGTGCCATGGTGTTTGTGGTGCTGGTGCGGTGTGTGTTGTGTAATGTGCAGGGGGTTTGTGGTGCCGGTGTTTGGTGGTGGTGGTGGTGGTGGTGGTGGTTGTGATGTGTGCGTTTCTGTGGTGTGCTGCTGTCCTTGCTGTGTCACTGTGTCCTCTCCTCTCCTCTCTGGTTTGCAATGTAGCAAGGGGTTGTGGTCTGTGGGAGTGCTGCTTTTGTACTCACCTATGTGGGTGTGTCCTCATGGTCTGTTGTTTTCAGGTGTGTTGTGTCTGGGGTTCTGGCCTTTGTATTTTTTGTTTGTCCGGGGGTGTTTTCGGGATGTGTACTGTGCTTGTGTATTTGTGTGTGCCTTGCTGTGTGGACTTATTGGCCATGTTGTGTGCTATTGGTTTTGTGTGCGGATGGTTTCTGTGCAGGTACGTTGGCGCCATGGCTTCTGCCGTGTCGATTCTCATCGGCGTTGTTTGCGCTGGCGGGCGGTATATTTGTTGTTTTTCCGCGCTCATGGTGGTGCGATCGTAATTTCACGTGCGGTGTGTCGGCCGTGTGGGCGGGCGGTTTTGTGTTGTCGTGCGTGTTTCCGTCCGTGGCGGGCGGTTTGACTCCGACTCGGACGATGGCGGGCGGTATTTTGTGTGATTTTTCCGCCGATGGCGGTTTTCGGTTTGTGTACTCATAATGGCGTGGTCGGTGTTCAGGCGGTGTGTGCGGGCGGATTTTTGCCGATTCCATGCCTGGCGGATTTATTTACGCCGGGTATCGTAATGGGCCCCTAGGATACTGCAATCTGCCAGTTAAAGAAGCTGGCTGGCCCCTTAGCAAACAACGAACGGTTAGGCCCAGGGAGGAGAGATTAACAGGCCAGTAGGCCCAGGCAGTCCCAGCTCAACCCCAGTCTGGTGTGAGGGCTCCCAGAGGTTTGACCCCCCATCTGTGGTGCCTGACACATAGAACCCCAGGGGTGCGGAGAACACGTACTCCCACTGGTCTAGGTGAACACACACGAGTGACACGGAGGTTTGCAGCGGTTCTAGACAGTGACACAGATAGTGTGGGTGAGGACGGGAAACCTAGTGCCCTGGGAACCGATGACAAGGGTGAGTCTACAGGACTTGCCCAGTCAACCAAGGGAGAAGGATGGGAGCCAATGCTCAAGGCAGGACAGGTGCACAATAACACCCGCCTCGTACTGTCAACCACAAGCCATCCAGAGGAAGAACCAGTAGCCACGGTACTCGTGAACAACACACCATACAACTTTGTAATAGACACAGGGGGGGCAAGGTGATGCCTAAGGGAAGGGATGGTCCCCTTATCGAAAAACATCACAGTTATACAGAAGTTCTCAGGTACAGTGACAAGGATCCCCTTCACAAAAAATCCTTGAACTAAAGAGAGGAGGAAATCGAGTGAGAGTCAGTTATTATATTCCCCCTCATCCCCTACTAATCTATTAGGACGAGATCTGCTAGCCAAACTAAAAATCACCATCCAGTTTACTGATGAGGGGAACATGGCCTGTTTTTCCCCAGGGGCTAACACACTAGGATCCGTATCATTGAAACACACCCTCATCACAAGTATACCAGCAAAGACAACACCTACTAACCAGACCACATTCACTGAGGTGGTCTCGGCATACATGGGAGGACTCTTGGGTATCGGCGAACTCATTCAGCAGTGGGCACGTCGTACGCACCGCTTCCTAGTTGAGACAGCTAATAGGACAAAAACATTTGTAGCTAATAGGGCAGTTAAGGAGGAAGAGAGTCACGATTATGCTACACACGCATCCACTGGGTCCCCTGGAACAAAGCAAGAAATGGGGCAAAGCATGTGGGGGCAATGGCCATAACGGGTAGATCCCATTACCCTTTTGAAATGCCGAGCTCAGACTATGCCACCACCACGGCACCTCGGCGCACCAGGGAGTGCCAAGGATGAGGCTCCCTCGTGCGATGGGGTGCATTTGCCCTGCCTAAGGACCGCTTCCGCCATCAAAATCGATACCTGAACGCATAGTTATCATAAAAAATGCTGTTCTTAGGGGAGGTAGAAACCCACCATCAGGAAATTTCCCCACTGATCGCAGGGAAAGGAAGGCTGAGTATGAGACAGGCAGGCAGACACACACACACTCCTCTTGGTGACCCACAAGGATAATCCCCACACAGGAGCAAGCCCAGAGAGACACTGCCAAATTGGTCCAACACAAATTGAAAAAGATTGGCTTTGAGGGGGCCGCGTTGGCCTCGAGCATGCAAATGGCACCAGTCTTAATGGGAGCTCCACCGTAATACCGCTGAGAGTTTCAACCTAGCTATCGCGACAGAGGCCTAAGAGGTTGGCAGCAACCCGACCTAAGGGAATGTTACTATTGCTACAGGATGGGCCACCAGGCAGGTACTTGCCAGTTAAAAGCATACCATGAACAGAGTTCGATGGCCCAGGGCCAGCCACCACTATTTCCTCATCCACAAAACCAAGCCTGGGAAACCCAAATGCACCTTAAATTCAGCCGCAGGGAGGTCAGACAGCTGCTGCACCACTACAACAGGGATCAGGTAGTTGGACAAACACGTGGCAACAGCAACCGCTGACAGGGAACACAGCCCAACAGGGACCGGGGCCACAGCCTCTGCAGATGGAGGTAACCGTCTGGGGAGGTAATACCTTCACACAAACACAGAGTCCAAATGTGCAGTGAGATAAATCCCCAGAGTAAAATACCACCCATTCACCCCATCCCAAAAATTAACTGTAAGAAAGCCAAAAGAAGGACCAATGAGACAACATTACGAATACAAATTTTTATTTACATCTGTGGATTCAGGGCTGCTGCATGTGTTCTGTCGATCAGGTATCCTCACTAAAGTTCGCCATTAAGTTAAGGGCACCTGTGGGAGCCAAGGTGCCACTCTGCTGCTGGTCCCCCAGGGTGGGTTGGCTGGCCACACCCCAGGGGGAGGGCAGTCTGATGAGGAGGCGGGCGGCTCCCAGGTAAAGTACTTAAAAACAGGCACCCAGGTCCCCACATACAAAGTCAATGGGACGGGTTCCAATTACCAAGTCAGAAGGTCCCTATTCTTTGACATCCAGCCCAAGACCCATGTTTCCTTTATGGCATGAAGTTCCAACAGTGCCCCCAAAAACTAGAAGCCTTTGGAAAAATAGAGGCCCCCTTTCAGTTCTAAAACAAAGCTTTCCTCAAGTGATGGGAGCCAGAATTCCTGTACGCCTAGGGTAGTGAAGATTAGTGGTGGGCAGAGTTCATGGAGTTGTGCTCCATGGAATTCTGCGTAGTAGAAAAAAAACTCTGAAATTCCGTGGAGTTCCGCTCCGCTCACCGTTTCTTTACATACCGCCATTATTGCACATACTGAACTAAAAATACATTTATTACCGAAGAACACAGCATCCTTCAACACTGCAGATGCTGCCAAATGAGCGGCTATCAAACCAGCCACATTTAACTGTCCTTAAGCAACCACTCACCGTGAGCAGAGACTTTCAAAGCAGCCAAGATGGAAAGGAACACAGGAGAGATGCTGTGCTCACAGACTCCATGCACATGGATCTCCTGAATCTTCTGGTTTCTTATGGACAGGGTGTCAGCTTACTGAGACAGGAGGACAAGTAAACATCAAATAAGAGTCCTGTATCATGTATATGTGTCATACAACCCGCACACTACCGGAATCTAAGTACCATGTCTGAGGTACCTGGCACGCTCTTTAGCCTCTCATCCAATGAACAACAGGCAAGGTTTTACTTACCCAATAACAAAGTTTAATTTCCCTGTAGAGATGCAGCAGATTACGCCCCATCACTGCGGCACAAGAACATCGGAAATTGCAGTGCGGTATTGAAGATGAAAGGGGCTATTTATTGATGCAGGCACTGAGAAAATTACAGCATTTGCTGCAATCCAATGTGCAGTTGTATCTCTTACAGACCGGAGGCGATTGTGGTCATCTTTAAGTGCTGCGTGGCTACTCCTTAATATCACAGGCCCTGATTATTTGTAGCCATCAATACTTGAATAAAGTGAAAATGGCCTTCGGTCGCTTCATTCCCTTTCTGCACCTGTCTCTCCCAACACTTTTAATGACCCGAAGGCTGTTTACGTCGTCCATCATTTGAGTAAAAATTGAGGCTGCAGCCTCTGCTGGGAGTGCACTACCACTCCCTGCTTGGATTGTCTCCTTTAAATCTCCTCTGTTCATCTTCCTCCTGCATACCCAATCCCCCTTGAGCATCTGCCCTCATGCACAACTCTGCTGTGCATCAACCATCTCTTGGCCGTACACCTCCACCTGCATAACTTGCCTATTCTGGGGCACACACTGTTCTTGCACATTCTATAAAAGCATCTCTCCCCTGCAATTCAGAATCTGCACATATCTCGTGCCCGCAATTCTCCACCTTCAAACATCACCCACTGCACATCTCTCCTGTACATCAAAAATACTGCACATCTCACCTGCTTGCCACATTTCTCGTGCTCCCTTTACGTCGCACACATTTCACGCACACACCTCACCTAGTGCACAGTTTACCTCAGTAATGCAATTCCTGCACAACACCACTCATGCTAACACCTTCCCCCACGCATCTCGCCTACTCAGTAACAATATCTCCAGACCCATTATTTACTCCCTGTACTTGTGACCTTCTGCACTTATTCCCCTATGGCTCCCTGCTGTCCTGGTCCAAACACCCCACCGTACGTTATGCTGCATTTCTGGACTTTACTGGGATGTCTCGTCAGAGGCTACTGAGGTCGCACAAAAGCACAGGACATCGGGAGAGGAGTGGTGGTGAGTAGCCGGGAAGAGGGGTGAGAGACACCGGAGGAGATGGTAAAGGGACGGAGAGGTGTTAGGAGCAGGACTTGAAAGGCACCTTTGCCCGACAGCTCCAAAAGGCCTTAGTATAACATAACAGCACCAGGCCGTGGTGCACCTTGAGAAAGCTGAGCAGTGAGTGGATGCAGTTACCGCAGTATCCCGCTTTGAACATGCAGCTCACATATGTGGGTCCGGGCATACTGCCTTTCATGGTCACTTTGGCATTCGTGGGGTGACAGTAAAAACTTATCTGTGCATCTGGAGAGCAAAGAAAAGGAGATTTATTATCAGCATGTCATTACTCATTAGTGTGCAGTTCGGATCAGAGGAGCAGGGTGGGTGGTGCGCCAGTAAACTGAACTCTGCTCTGCTGGTGGTTGACTGAGTTTTTTTTGCCAAACTTCACACTCCAAGCGTAGCGCTGAGTTCCAAAACTCTGCAAACTCTGCAGGCAGAGTGGAGTTTACTGAACACCCCTAGTGAAGATCTCATAACCTTCACAGCACACACAAGAGTCAATAAGTTGCGAGGCGCCCGCATGGTGCCGAGTCAAATGAGAGGTTTGTCAAGTTAGCCAGGTGTCCCGGAGTTGCGAGGCAGTCCCGGTCCAGTCATCATCCCTATGCAAAGTTCAGCAAGGGTTCTTGACCTTGACCTGGGACTCCCCAAGTTCTTATGATCTTGTGATGTTTTCTGTTCTTTCCTTTGGGTTTTTCAAATCTCCAAAGTCTGGTCACACTGCCATACCCCTCCAAAATAGTCCCTAGCCACAAGCCAGGAACCACAGATCCAAACACACTGAAAAGACATTGTTCGAGGGATAGGGGGCTGCCTGGGAGAGGGGAGGCCGCAAAGCTCATCACAGCTCCAGGTGAGATTAAAACGCAGAATTTGCTCACCCCCGTATCAGGCCTAGCAATAAACTAACACACCAGGCCTCACATACATCATACGGAGAAAGCAGTAAGCCCTGACCTCGGACACCATAAGATGGCACAATCAGGGGTACCTGAGTGCCACAGAATAATTTTCAGACCCCCTCCGCATCATAATAAGTGAAATAGCAGATCACGCAAGATCTAGGGAAGCACCCAAAAACCAACAAAAGTAGCCTAAAGTTAGCCCAAAATGAATTTTCTAGAGAAAGGGTGGAGCCGAGATATCTGGCACCACAAGGGAGTGGCATGTTGCATGCCTCATGCCGAGAATAGAGAAGAACATACACGTGATCTTGGGGCATGTTGTAACCACCACCAACACTTACCAGTGACATGCCCCCTCCTCGAACATTCCCGTGCATGTGTAGGCTGAAAGCAGCCCGCATCAATGGTGCCCCCATGCACACACCAGGAGAGACACGGTCTCAAAAAACTGGCGGCACCCATAAAATCCTACATAAAAATGGATATGATCACAAGATCACTCCATAAACATCTCCCACTAATCCAAGCACCCAGTAAGGCACGAAGGCTGATAAATAGATTAATTTGTCTGATCACTCATAAGCCACCTTTGAGTTTTGACTATCAAAAAGATACCATGATCAGGGCCACCTTCCGGTACCTCACTAAAAACAGCATAAATGGAGTGTGGAGAACACACCCCTGAAGGAAATACAGGAACCCCGAAGAAAAGATCATTAACAAAGGCACACATGCAATATTTTTCTGAATTAACAAATGAACCAAGTTCTTATCCAATAGGTCTGCAATAGAACCTCCAAGTGCACCACCTTTTCAGCTGCCACATCATCACCGCATTGCGGATCTAAATTGCACAAATCAAACTTACGTACTGCACTGTGAACTTTGTAGATTGAACTGTTGAACGAAAAACACCCGATAACCAGAGGACCACAGACATCTTCCCTAGATCCATACCAAAGACCTGCAATTTTCAATTACAAGTTATGTATTTTGGCACTTTTATGTACCCTCTTTCTAGTTTGGGTGCTGCCGCCCCTATTCTCTGCTTAAGAACTGCCTGGCCAAATGGAGTCTGTTCAGAAACTATCACACTGCAGTCATAGGGAACTCTCCCATGTCACTGATAATTACACCAACCCAAACACTAGCATTCAACATGCACTACACAGCGCCATTTTACACAACACGTGGTATCAGAACATGACTGGCGTGGGCTCTAAGACGTCAGCCAGGTCATGTTACATCTGTTCACTGATATCGCATGCAGTAGGCACAGACCAACTTTACTTGTCCAAGAGGTGGCCCCTGAAAAAGCAAAATGCCTTCTCCACTTATACCTATGCCAAATCAGGGCCAAAATCCAGCCTAACAAGGTAGAACCCCACAGAGTAGTAGAGAATCTGACCCATTACGAGACCAACCCGAAGGCTGTATACCTTTTCACCGAGCCTGGCGATATTAAAGCTGAGCTGGACAGGATGCACAGAAAGGGCACCATAGGGGAGAATACGGTATGGCCCTTAGACTCCCCAGGGAAGAAATTCTTGGAGGTAGCGAAACCTCCAACTCAATGCACAAACACATCCACTCCTGCCTCCATTTGTGATCCAAGGGTGGCCCTTAGTGTAGCTGGGGCAGTCTTCTTCAACAACAAGTGGACCACAGACATGGAATTCCTGTTTAGGGCCGTCCAGCTTCTTGTTACGAAGGGAAATGGGTCTCGTAGGGGAGGGTTGAGCGAAAGCATTGACACCCAATGTCAGGAAATCTGGTACACCAAGATGGGTAGATACACTTGCCTAGAAAGGAGGGGGCAACCCCTAATTGTATTCCTTATGTTTCAGAGGTAAAGGAACGATTCCACTGGGCATGAATGAAAACTGTGGAACGATCTTGCACATTCCGGATATGCAGTTAGGCACCTCCACGCTGATGGATGCTTGTTTCCAGTCCAGGGAGGACCTGGCCTGGCAGTTCGGGCTGGACTGTTCCCATTGGGGCGCAGGGTCAAGACTGATTTGCATATGGCTGGGTCCAAACTGGAATGGCATGGTGAGAAAAGAAACGATGGATTTAGGCCCAGATCTCTGTACTGGGGTGAATGTATGACATTGTTCTGCATTCTGTCCATCAATTGTTCTTTTTGCAGAAGGATATGTACTGGCAGTGCGGTGAGTTTGCTCACCCCCGTATCAGGCCTAGCAATAAACTAACACACCAGGCCTCACATACATCATGCGGAGAAAGCAGTAAGCCCTGACCTCGGACACCATAAGACGGCACAATCAGGGGTACCTGGGTGCCACAGAATAATTTTCAGACCCCCTCCGCATCATAATAAGTGAAATAGCAGATAACGCAAGATCTAGGGAAGCACCCAAAAACCAACAAAAGTAGCCTAAAGTTAGCCAAAAATGAATTCTCTAGAGAAAGGGTGGAGCTGAGATATCTGGCACCACAAGGGAGTGGCATGTTGCATGCCTCATGCCGAGAATAGAGAAGAACATACACGTGATCTTGGGGCATGTTGTAACCACCACCAACACTTACCAGTGACATGCCCCTTCCTCGAACATTCCCGTGCATGTGTAGGCTGAAAGCAGCCCGCATCAATGGTGCCCCCATGCACACACCAGGAGAGACACGGTCTCAAAAAACTGGCGGCACCCATAAAATCCTACATAAAAATGGATATGATCACAAGATCACTCCATAAACATCTCCCACTAATCCAAGCACCCAGTAAGGCACAAAGGCTGATAAATAGATTAATTTGTCTGATCACTCATAAGCCACCTTTGAGTTTTGACTATCAAAAAGATACCATGATCAGGGCCACCTTCCGGTACCTCACTAAAAACGGCATAAATGGAGTGTGGAGAACACATCCCTGAAGGAAATACAGGAACCCCGAAGAAAAGATCATTAACGAAGGCACACATGCAATGTTTTTCTGAATTAACAAACGAACCAAGTTCTTATCCAATAGGTCTGCAATAGAACCTCCAAGTGCACCACCTTTTCAGCTGCCACATCATCACCGCATTGCGGATCTAAATTGCACAAATCAAACTTACGTACTGCACTGTGAACTTTGTAGATTGAACTGTTGAACGAAAAACACCCGATAACCAGAGGACCACAGACATCTTCCCTAGATCCATACCAAAGACCTGCAATTTTCAATTAAAAGTTATGTATTTTGGCACTTTTATGTACCCTCTTTCTAGTTTGGGTGCTGCCGCCCCTATTCTCTGCTTAAGAACTGCCTGGCCAAATGGAGTCTGTTCAGAAACTATCACACTGCAGGCGTAGGGAACTCTCCCATGTCACTTATAATTACACCGACCCAAACACTAGCATTCAACATGCACTACACGGCGCCATTTTACACAACACGTGGTATCAGAACATGACTGGCGTGGGCTCTAAGACGTCAGTCAGGTCATGTTACATCTGTTCACTGATATCGCATGCAGTAGGCACAGACCACCTTTACTTGTCCCAAGAGCTGGCCCCTGAAAAAGCAAAATGCCTTCTCCACATACACCTATGCCAAATCAGGGCCAAAATCCAGCCTAACAAGGTAGAACCCCACAGAGTAGTAGAAAATCTGACCCATTACGAGACCAACCCAATGGCTGTATACCTTTTCACCGAGCCTGGCAATATTCAAGCTGAGCTGGACAGGATGCACAGAAAGGGCAACATAGGGGAGAATACGGTTTGGGCCTGAGACTCCCCAGGGAAGAAATTCTTGGAGGTAGCGAAACCTCCAACTCAATGCACAAACACATCCACTCCTGCCTCCATTTGTGGTCCAAGGGTGGCCCTTAGTGTAGCTGGGGCAGTCTTCTTCAAAAACAAGTGGACCACAGACATGGAATTCCTGTTTAGGGCCGTCCAGCTTCTTGTTACAAAGGGAAATGGGTCTCGTAGGGGACGGTTGAGCGAAAGCATTGACACCCATGTCAGGAAATCTGGTACACCAAGATGGGTAGATACACTTGCCTAGAAAGGAAGGGGCAACCCCTAATTGTATTCCTTATGTTTCAGAGGTAAAGGAACGATTCCACTGGGCATGAATGAAAACTGTGGAACGATCTTGCACATTCCGGATATGCAGTTAGGCACCTCCACGCTGATGGATGCTTGTTTCCAGTCCAGGGAGGACCTGGCCTGGCAGTTCGGGCTGGACTGTTCCCATTGGGGCGCAGGGTCAAGACTGATTTGCATATGGCTGGGTCCAAACTGGAATGGCATGGTGAGCAAAAGAACAATGGATTTAGGCCCAGATCTCTGTACTGGGGTGAATGTATGACATTGTTCTGCATTCTGTCCAGCAATTATTCTTTTTGCATTTGTCACCCTGAGTGGGACGGGTATGCCCAGACGTGGGTCCCGTGCTCTCCATGCCACTGGAGTCAAGCTTTCCTGGCTGATGAGGGCTGAAAGCCCGAAACCGGTCCTAGGATGCTTGTTTCCAGTCCAGGGAGGACCTGGCCTGGCAGTTCGGGCTGGACTGTTCCCATTGGGGCGCAGGGTCAAGATTGATTTGCATATGACTGGGTCCAAACTGGAATGGCATGGTGAGCAAAAAAACGATGGATTTAGGCCCAGATCTCTGTACTGGGGTGAATGTGTGACATCGTTCTGCATTCTGTCCATCAATTGTTCTTTTTGCATTTGTCACCCCGAGTGGGACGGGTATGCCCAGACGTGGGTCTCGTGCTCTCCATGCCACTGGAGTCAAGCTATCCTGGCTGATGAGGGCTGAAAGCCCGAAACCGGTCCTAGGATGCTTGTTTCCAGTCCAGGGAGGACCTGGCCTGGTAGTTCGGGCTGGACTGTTCCCATTGGGGCGCAGGGTCAAGACTGATTTGC
Source organism: Calotriton arnoldi (assembly GCA_963921515.1). NCBI lineage: Eukaryota > Metazoa > Chordata > Amphibia > Caudata > Salamandridae > Calotriton > Calotriton arnoldi. The sequence goes on along the minus strand of CAWUFW010000695.1, from coordinate 3,092,637 downwards.
ATATGGCTGGGTCCAAACTGGAATGGCATGGTGAGCAAAAGAACAATGGATTTAGGCCCAGATCTCTGTACTGGGGTGAATGTATGACATTGTTCTGCATTCTGTCCATCAATTATTCTTTTTGCATTTGTCACCCTGAGTGGGACGGGTATGCCCAGACGTGGGTCCCGTGCTCTCCATGCCACTGGAGTCAAGCTTTCATGGCTGATGAGGGCTGAAAGCCCGAAACCGGTCCTAGGATGCTTGTTTCCAGTCCAGGGAGGACCTGGCCTGGCAGTTCGGGCTGGACTGTTCCCATTGGGGCGCAGGGTCAAGGCTGATTTGCATATGGCTGGGTCCAAACCGGAATGGCATGGTGATCAAAAAAACTATGGATTTAGGCCCAGATCTCTGTACTGGGGTGAATGTATGACATTGTTCTGCATTCTGTCCATCAATTGTTCTTTTTGCATTTGTCACCCCGAGTGGGACTGGTATGCCCAGACGTGGGTCCCGTGCTCTCCATGCCACTGGAGTCAAGCTATTCTGGCTGATGAGGGCTGAAAGCCCGAAACCGGTCCTAGGATGCTTGTTTCCAGTCTAGGGAGGACCTGGCCTGGCAGTTCGGGCTGGACTGTTCCCATTGGGGCGCAGGGTCAAGACTGATTTGCATATGGCTGGGTCCAAACTGGAATGGCATGGTGAGCAAAAAAACGATGGATTTAGGCCCAGATCTCTGTACTGGGGTGAATGTATGACATTGTTCTGCATTCTGTCCATCAATTGTTCTTTTTGCAGATGGATATGTACTGGCAGTGCGGTGAGTTTGCCTACACTCAGCTCATCCCTGGATGATGCAGACTTTATTCCCTTGTAACCATACACACACCGACCCTGGTCATTCCCGGAGAATAACTATAGGACTTGTACAAGCACCTGCTAGGGAAGAAGACAACCTTGTTGCATAAGACTCATGAAAAAAGAACTGCAAATTATTTTGGCTGGGCTCAGTACAAGGACATTCCATAAGAATTTAGACTGTTCTCGGATGCACAAGTATCGACTGGAGGGTCCATACCCTTCTTCACTGTGCAGATGAAAGCCAATGCCCCCTGGCTCCAAATAACCAAGTGGGAAATGCACTGAGCTTGGCCTTAATTCAATCAAGGAAGAACTGAGAGCAAGCCACCTCATGGTGATACAGCATCAGTATGTGTTAGACTTAATGACCGCAATGGAGGGAGTGGTGTGTGCCAAGATTGGTGCATCCTGCTGCATGCTTATCCCAGGGAATGACCTGCATAATGGGACATTGACTCTTGTCATCCAAGCACTGCACCATTTACAAAGAGACATGCGTGAGGAGGGAGGTCCCCCTGAGAAGGAGTAGTTCTCAAATTGGTTGTTCTTGCTCCCCCAGTGGCTTTCCAGTCTGTGCTCATTGCTGCTAGTCATCATTATGTTATTGTTTGTGTATGGTTCCGTGCAATTGGGGATTTCATGCTTTAAAAGCAGAGTCCTCAAGTTGGGAAGAATGCAAATAACTAGGAAAGTAGTAATCGTCTAAACCGAAGACCAACAGTCCCCCAATAAAGTAACTCTCATGAAGTATGGGTTAGAGAGTGTAGTTGAAAATTCAACTAAAGGGGGAAAGTAAATATTGAAAAAGTGGATGTCAATATGAATAACAATACATTCATGTATAAAAGCGAAATTGCATCTTTATTGACAAATTCACCCGTCGTGAACTCCAAGTCAATCCCAACTCAGAAATACGTAATCAGGCAGGAACTGAGACTTTAATTAAACAAACTGTTCCTGCTTTGCCAAACGGCTCTTGCCTCTTGTTTTTTCAAGGTTTTTCATGTTCAAGCTTCCCTATAATGGCTTAGGGCCTTATTATGAGTTTGGCGGTCCGGGGATGGGACTGCCCCGCTCCTGCACTGCCAGACCCATGAACAAACCGCCCGCCAGATCAGGAATTTCTCCTTTCTGGCGGGCGGTTCTTTGGTGCTCCCAGGGCGGTGCCTATGAAATGGGCAATGGGAACATCAAAGGCAGTGCCTGCACGGCATGGATAGCTGCAGTCCATGCCGTGCAGGCACTGTTGTGCATGCATGCACATGTTGTGCCCTGGTGTGTGCATCCACATGGCGCAGAGCCCTATGTTTTCTCACCACCACACTATTCATGGTGGTTGCACCAGCATGAAAAGTGTGGCGTGAGGAAACTTGTAATATGCTTGGCCGCAGCGGCCCCACAAAGCATATTGTGGCCTCAATACCGCTGCGCCACTGCCGGGGATCTCTGATCCCTGGTGGTTGCTGTGGTCCCAGGGTGGCCTGACAGCCCTGGTCGTAATGGGGTGGTCGGAATACCGCCACCACTGAGCCCCCGGGAGTCTGGCCGTCGGTGGCCCGCCAGACTCGTAATAAAGCCCTTAGATTGTTGTGGGATTAGCACATGTCGCCTCTTTAATCAAAAACCTTCTGCTAAATGGCTTAGGTTGGAGTGGTAATAGTAAATATGAAAACTTCACTGTCCAACACCTTCTCCTAAATTGTTTAGATAGGTGTGGGAATAGTAAACGTGACCCCGTTAGTGTCCAACACATTCCCTTAAATAGGTTAGATAGGAGTGGGAATAGCTAATGTAATTTATTCAGTGTCCAATTCTTTTCCCTAAATGGCTTAGACTGGAATGGGAATAGTAATTGTGATTCTTTTAGTGAACATAACATCGAAAATGGTTTCAATAGTAGTGGGTGTAGTTATTGTAACTATTTTAGTGCATAACATGTTAAATACAATATGTTATATTACAGTGTGAGTATTAGAGGTAAAACTTTAAATATTGCATTTTTCACACACATCATTAGAATTGAATTATTCTTACAAGGACAGTAAGTGAGCAGTTTTTGATTTTTATTTATTTAGTTTTTGCTATTTTATTTAATGTATGTGTTTCCATTTTTAAAAGCATATAGATTTTTTTAAACATAAAATAAAAAAAAAATTATTGTTAATTTATTAACAACATTTCTTAAATTGTTTTGAAATGCAAACCATGTTATATATTTGTTATCATTGTTTCACATATTGGTATTTTTCAACATTTTTGCAAATATAGTAACATTTTTTAAACCATATACATTTGTTATAAATGCATTTTTTTTATAACAGGTTTGAAATACTTTTTAAAGTATGTTATATATAGTACTGTTAGACCTGTCAGCCTTAGGGTGGTCTTCCTCCAAACTTTTTGCCTGTTTGCCTCCCATTTTTTACTGAAATTTGTTTTTGTTGCCCCTTGGACTCTGTGCACTTTACCACTGCTAACCAGTGCTAAAGTGTTTGCGCTCACTCCCCTAAACATGGTTTAATTGGCATATACCTAACTGGCACATTTCATCATCATCATCATAGAAGACTTTATTTGATTATTAAAAAACAATCATACAAGCAGCACAAATGTTACACAATCTATCACAAATATAAAAACATGATTAAGAGCAATCAATCAAACAGATAGCATTTTCTGTTTAAAAACTACAGAATTTAGAAAGCTGCCAACACTAGAACAAGCCTGGATATTAAGCTATCATCTTAAAAAACACAAGGCTGGTTTGCATTGTTGAAATCTGTACAAGTTTAAAATTGGTTTAAAGTACTTTCGAGTAAACTGTGAGTAATATATATATAAAAAAAAAACAAAGTGCCCAAGAGACTGCACTGCAGACTCATCACAGGGACATACTAAAATGGAGCCAGTATTGTATTGACCCAAGGGAAAGCAGAGTGGAGATTGTATGGTCCCTAAACGAAATCTGGCCGAAAGTGTTCTCCCCCAAGGGCTCAAAATCCAGCACAAATACTGCTTGAGATTAGACATTGTTTGAATAAGTGCATACTCTTGCAGGCTGGGTTTGCTTAGCTGTTCCTGCTCCCTGCAGGACTGTGCAGATCACAAGAAAAGTTGTTTAACTTTGGGGATATCAGCTTTGGGAAGGGTCAAAGGAGATAAAAACATACTCTCCCAACCAATAGCCTTAGTCATGTACTTTACGTAATTCAGTCAGGGGATGGTAAGAACCTTATCGCAACCCAGGCAATCAAGAATGATCATTCTTTTCAGGGAGGTAGACGTATTAGCCCAAACGGAGACCCAGAGGACGAGCTGGGCCATCCTAATCAAATCTGAGACATAGTTGATGCCTAGCTCCTCATGGAGGAAAAAATGCACGGTTGAGGGTGGAAGGCAGAGGAGCTAACAGCAGAAGCGGTTCTCTTCTGCCTGGGTGGAAGCAACCTCTTTAGAACCGCACACCCCCACACCATACATTAAAATCGGAAGATATTTACATTGAAAAACCTCCAATAGGGGCTGGACTGGTCTATTACCTGCTCTCCTAGCAAAAGCAAACAGAGCTCCCACTGCTCGGTTAAATTGGGGACACCAGTTTACTATACAAGGCATCCAGGAGGATCTCTGGTCAAAAACAACCCCCAGGAAGGGGAAGTCTCAAACCCTTTCAATGCGCCTGCCTTTAATCAGGAAATATCCTTCCTTTTTAGATATCAGGCCACAAACCATATACTTGGTTTTGGCGACATTAATGTCTAGATCTAGGCCATCCATGAATGTGACAAAGCTGCTGATTAAATTCCTCAGACCATTAGGGGTGCAGAACATTAACACGGCATCATCTGCATATAGTAGGGCCAGAATAGGTATAGCCTTAACCATGAGTACATCCTTCTCTGCACTTGATAGACATGTTCAAACCATTTATATATAACAAGAATAAAATCGGGGCCAAGCCACAATCCTGTTGGACTCCTTTTGCTAACTCAAAGGAGTCTGTACATTCCCCATCGGGCCCAAATCTAACGAATTCATTTAGCCCACAATGGAAGGCCCAAAGGAAAATAACCAGGGGGCATATTAGCAAGGGCTTTATCGCCACTTTAGTGGCACTTTTTGCCGCTAAAGCGGCGATTTTTTTATCGCCCTATCAGCAAGCTGTCGCTAACAGGGGTTAGCGACAGCTTTCCAGCGATAGCGGGCCTTTTCACTATCGCCGTGCATGGCAGCGATAATCATCACTAATGGCATGCAAAGTAGGCGTTCCCTCGCTAATTTCCCAGAAAATAGTCGCTAACACACCATCGCACTATTACCAAGGATGTCCTGGACCCGCGAAGCGATAAAAAAACGCACGCTAAGGCCCCTTAGCGGGAGGAAAATAAGAACTGAAAATACCAGTTCTAAACACTGAAAAACTGGTGATAAAAGGAGGCATATAAGGGAGACCAGCCCAGACACACAGCTGAAGACTCACAGACGCCATGGAGGCACTAATCATTCAGCTAGGAGTCCTACGAAGGCAACAACCAGCACCGCCACTGCCACCTCCTCCAGGACCACCACCGAGGCAGCGCCAAAGACGACGACGGCCCCTGCGCCGACGTCTCAGCCTTGGTGACCTGACACCAGAGGAGGTCATTGCCCACTACAGGCTCAAAAGGACATCCATTGAACACATCCTGAACCTGATAGCCCACAGGCTGATGCCACTAACACAGCGGAGAACCAACATCCCTCCGCAGACAAAGCTGCTGGCCGTGCTGCATATGTTGGCCTCTGGGACTTTTCAACCAACAACAGCCAGAGTCGGAGGAGTCTCACAGGCATCCTTCTCAATCTTCCTCCCAACTGTCTTGGATGGCATACTCAGCCTGATACCCCAGCAACTTCACTTCCCCAACACTGTGCAGGAACAGCTTGAGACCAAGCAAGGATTCTATGCCATAGCCGGATTCCCACAAGTGTTGGGTGCAATAGACTGCACCCACGTCCGATTTGTGCCCCCTGCGGACAGTGCCCACATATACCGCAACAGAAAGCACACCCACTCCATGAATGTGCAGGCAATAGTGGACCACCGTGGATTGTTCACCAACGTCATAGCCAAGTTCCCAGGGAGTGTGCATGATTCATACATCTTTCAACAGTCCATCATAAACCAGCGCTTCCAGGATGGTACATACGGAAATGCAGTACTAGTCGGTAAGTACCAATGTAACACACCACATGCCTCAACATCACAGACATGCAAATAAGAAATATGAGAATGTACATGTCACAAACACACATACAACATGTCAAACAACATCACCACATACCAGACACAATAACATCAGGAACTGTGGGAACTGTGGCTAGATATGTAGATCAACCTTACTCAAAGGCGTAGCCCCTCTGCCACCCCTAAGCAAATGTGAGGGGGGGTGGGAACCATGTATGCGCAATGGAGGCACACGAATCATAAAGAAAGTAGGAACACAAGTCCCAGTGTGTAGGTGTTGTGCTGGACACTCAGGACTAAGCTGACTGCAGATGTGCCCATGTATGCATATAGTGTATATATGTAGGCCAGCTTGATGGCAATGACTGTGTGGGAAACTGTTGCACACGACAATGTGGGGAACCATTTTAAGGCTGCATGGAGGATGCAGAGGCAGGTGAAGCAGCTGCAGGCCACTGTGTACAGCAGTAGGTACATGGAGATGGACGTTCCAAATATGGGTCCTAGGTACCTAAATTTGCAGTGGGGACATCTGAAGGCAATGGCACACCAGGTGACCCCACATGCTTAATGTTCTGTTACGAGGAGGAGGACCCATGTTTCCACTGTGGATAGCACGCCCCAGCTGTAGATCATCACTGTTGCAAATCACAGAAACACATCTGGAAGACCTGTATGGTGTGTGTGCGCATTGTTGATGGTGACTATGAGCATCTGGGCCATGTGGGTGGTGCTGTTCACTAATATCCCAATGCCTGCACCAGCTCCACCACATGTGTCCACAGATGCATCTGCCAACTCTGATGTTGGTGCTGACCGAGGTTGCCTTAAGTGCCTGCCCTATGTAGCAGTTGCACAATGGGACAAGGGTGCATGCGCAGTTGGAGATACATGGATAGAAAACAGTGTACTTGTGACATAGCTGACGACTTCAGTGTTGTTGTTGTTGCTGTTGATGGTGGTGAGTAGCATCCCCATGGTGACTGTGCATCACCAACTCAGTGGTGGCCTGCATGTAGGAAACGTTGGCTTTGTGTACAACAACCAGGTTGGGCATGCATAAGTGGACAACACATGTGCGTTTAGTGAGGTCGATGAACTAGACGAAGTCCACACATGCAAAGAAGACGTCAAAGGCGTGCCCTGCCCTGGGTCACAGTGTGGTGACGACCCTGGTCAGCCTGATGTCAGCAAACATTTCACCAAGTAAAAGGTATGTTGGGCAGTCGTGGCATGTGAGTTGGAGGCTAAGCCAGGAATGAGCACGTAGTCCAGGGAGTGGATGGTGTTGCGTCTGATGATGTTGTTGGTGTGGGTGAAGCTTTCCTGCCCCCGATGGGCCCTGCATGCGAGGGGGCACATAACTGCTGATGTGTGTCAGCATGTGACAGGAAACAGCATGTGTTGTACGTCCGTGCCGGCCGGGCAGCAGCAGCACAACAGAATGTGAACTGTGTCCTGTGTGGCCTATTGCATCATAAATTTCACATGGCAATGACTGTGAGGAGGGTGGATTAGTGCCAGCGATATACAGGAGAAGAGCCACTCATGCAACCGAGCAGCGCACACAATAGAATTGGCTTGGTGGAGGGAGTAACAACAGTGAGGCCAAACAAATAGAAAACATGCTTGTAAGCATACAGAAGCAACACATGGCTAACATGAGATACAACATAACATAAATGACACCCCACAAAACCCTCAACACCAACAACACATCCAGCACAACTAATGATGTATTCATCTTGCTCCCACATGTCACAGGGGACCAAGGATATGCACTATGCCCATGGATGATGACACCCCTCCGAAACCCCACAACCCAAGCCCAGAGGCAGTATAATGCAGCACACAGACGCACCAGGTGCATTGTGGAGCGCACATTTGGCGTGCTAAAGTCACGTTTCCGTTGCCTGGACATCACAGGTGGAAGCCTGCTGTACAGCCCTGAAATGGTCAACAAAATTATCATGGCTTGTTGTGTTTTGCACAACATATGTGTGCGCACCAAAGCACCATGGATTCAAGTGCCTGCACCACCATATGAAGACGAGGAAGATGATGAAGAAGAGGCAGGTGGCGCACACCCCACAGCAAATGCAGCTGGGACTGCCCGAAGGAACAGAATCATAAACAATTTCTTTAACTGAGCATGTCACATTCTGACAGTCCCCCTCCAATGTATCTCATATCAAAATTACCACAATCACGGTGTGTGCCAATAAAAAGTCATACACACATACCCTGTCTGCATGTTACTGTCCAGCATGGGTACATCACTCTGAAAAGTGTGACGTTGCTCAAAATGTGCAAAGAAAAGAACACAAATCCTTTGATGCTGGAAATGTCTCCTCAGTACCGAGATGCTTTGCAGTGTGTCAAGTGTGGAAGACTGGAGTCTACATGGTGCAATGTAGGCTAGCCAATGTAAAAATGTGGCGTCTCCTAAGTGTAAATCTGCCAAAATAGGTTGTCGTCTGTGATGAATAGCACAATTGTAGTCTCCTGTAATTGCTAACATAAAGCTCATCAGGAGTGTGTACGTAGTGTGAAACCTCGCAAAAATGAGGCCGTGAAATGGGGTAAAAGGTGCAAATAGTGCTTGCAATGGGCTAAAAGAGTAAGCTGTTGGTGTGCAATGGGGTAAGAGATGCCAGTTGTTGGCATGCAATGGGGTAAAAGATGCAAAGAGGGCATGCAATGTGCAATTAAATTCCAATAGGGCGTACAATGGTGTAAAACCAGGAAATAGGCAAATCATGAAAATAGGGCGTGCAATGGGCTCAAAGATGAAAATAGGGCGTGCAATGGGCTCAAAGATGAAAATAGGGCGTGCAATGGGGTACACAACACTTATCTGGGTGTCAGAAGCCATTTGCCAGGAAGCCATGACCACGTCAAGATCAACAGGCTCCACAACAGGTATGCGGACCAGTAACGTGACGGAGCAGACGGACCAAAACCACCACAGACACAACAAACAGACCGCCATCTCCAAATGGACACCAGGCATGGGTCAAGACACCTCCTCCCCTTGGAACGACAACCAGTTTGGGCCCAACACAGACCCCTGGCTCCGTCACATCTACCAGAGAGCCACATCTACCATCACACACAAACCACTACGCAACATTACCATCCGGTTAAACACATGCAGGTACCCAGACAACTGAAAGCGGACCAAAAGTGATGGCCCTATGTCATGTGTAACCCACAGGTGAGTAGCACCCTCCAAAAATGCATGAATGAGTGATGGTTCACTTGTGAGATATGCAAATATGGTGTGAGATGTGTGGAATATAGCCAGTTAGGGGGACATGTGTAGTGAAACATCATTTGAATGGTGTAATGTGAGTGACAAACAACATCCACATATACTTACAGTACTCTGACATGATTTTTGCACTAAGACAGTGCACCACTGTATAGATTGGCTGTTAGCGTGCAGATTTTCTCGCTAACATGACTAAGCGATAATATTTCTAAACGCAAGTTCACGCCCAATGTCTAAATACATCGCGCGAGGCTTTGCCACATTTAAAGGACACCCTAGTGACTCCTTGCGTGCAGATTCTCGCCGCTAACCCAATAAGGACACCCTTGCGACGCTTAGCGTGCAGATTTTCACCGCTAACTCAAAAACGGGCCGCAAACAGGCAGGAAGTGATGTCTGCATGCCTTCTGTCTACTGGAGCAGTGTTCCTCACTTTCACTTTCACTTTTGAGCACATTGCTGGTGAATGTTGAGAGTGTTGGAGGTGTTTTGGTGGTGTGTGCTGCAGTATAGATATTTCTGAGTGTTGCCTTGTCCTGTGTCTAGTGTCTGTTAAGTGTTTTTGTACTTAGTAAGTGTGTTACATTGTCTCCTGTGCCATATTTTGTTGGGTGTCTGTCTTGGGGTAGTGCCATTAAATACTTCTTGGGGTAAATTAAGAGGGATTTATTTTGGTTAATTGGGGTCATAGGTGTGTAGGGAGATGCCGGCTGTGGGCAGGGAGGGCAGGATGTCCTAGGGGGCATTGGGGGGGTTCTTCTGGATGATTAAATATTATCTTCCACTGATGTTGGAGAGGGGAGGCCGCATCCTGCAGGGGTACAACGTGACGCTGCGGAAGATCAGGTGGGAGCGTGTGTGGGTGCAAATGCTACGGTGCTTCGGAGTCGACCGCAACGTGCGCCAATGGAAGCACCGATGGCAGGACATGCTGGCACGTGAGGCCGACCTCCTGGACTATGTGGGAGTGATGACAGGCCTACAGGGTGGTAAGTACAAAATCCACATCAATTTGCGCAGAGTGTGAGGAATGAAATTAACAACGTGTGGTCCACCGCCCACGATGTGAGAGACGGATGTTGTCTGAGGTGTGAGCCGCAAAGTTTGTGTGCATATTGTTGGCACATCCCAGCAGAAACAACGCATCACAATGTCAAGCATTTGTTGCAAGTCTGTGTCACCCACTGCGCAGTGCCAACACTTAGCACTGTTCTGCCATTGCAGGCACACTGTGAAATCATGTGCTTGCAGGCAGGACAATGTTTGTGACTGACATGTGTGAGTGTACATTTACTATCCATTGATGTGTCCATGTGAGCTGTGTGGTGGTCAAAAGACAGTGTCATCAAGCTGGCAACATTAATCGTGACATGTCAGCTACACTGCCCTTTGGACATAGTTTCTGTGTGGAAATGCTATTGATAGCGATTAATGGTCTAAAGAATGTGGGGGCATATGAGCAAGAACCTCATTAAAATTATTGCCGTTTTAGCGGCAGGAAACTGCCGTTAAAACGGCGATAATGGGCTTGCTAATATGCGTTATAGAATTCCAATAGAAGCCCAGGTTAGATGTGCAGGACATCTAACCTGGGCTTCTATTGGAATTCTATAACGCATATTAGCAAGCCCATTATCGCCGTTTTAGCGGCAGTTTCCTGCCGCTGAAACGGCGATAATTTTAACGAGGTTCTTGCTCATATGCCCCTGCAGATTTCCAGAATGTCAAAGACAAACAACCCCTGTGTAATGTTGTAGTGCAACCAGCAGCAACTCTGTTGTAGAAAGTGCATGTAGAACATCATGATGCATGGAGTAATGGTGCCTTGTGGCTGACTGACACTACGATAATGGTCATTGAGGCCAGCATAGCAGTCTTGTTAGTCCGAAATTGTGCTGTCACAGGTCTGGTGTCAATGCCAGTCAAAGTTGACACAGACATGGGCTGTGTAGTCATAATGTAATGACACACAACCGTAATGTTGCGTATGTTGTCATGTTGATGATTGGTATGAGGAATACGACACATATGAATTGCAGGCTGATACACACGTATTTCTTCACTTGTCTCACAGATGGACGTCCGCCAATCACACAGGGGGACATCGACAGCTTTGATGACCCACACGCCACTGGTGAGTTTGAACTTAAATGACTAGCATGTTGCAGTGGCATGGATGTCTGGGTCACATGTTGTACAATGCTGAATGAAGTATGGGTGTGTATCAAAGCTACCTTGCCTACAGTGTGACGATGTAGTGTTGAAGTCATCAGTGTGCACCAATCGGTAAGTGACTCTGGACAAATGCATCTGTCGCACAGTTGTGACTTGCCCATCACCAGGCAGTGACACACATTGAAAGTGAGGTGCTCATCCTCCAGCCAATTCGCTCAGTCAACGTGTCTGTCATCAAAGTAGCGTTGTCAATAGGGGCCTAGCATCATGATCCAAGCAGCGTTAAGTTCTTCCACATGTATCAACGCCTACATGTCAATGAGGTACACTGTCACGCTGTGTTGAGTGTGAATGGGGCGTGCATTGTGGCTTGTGTTTGGCGTAACACGGCAACACTCATTGCATCTGAGGCTGGCCCTGAGGTGCAAGTGTGGAAATCACAGTTTCCTGCACACAACTCTACAACAATCACACCCCTGTAGTAGTCTTGACTGATGAGCAGACATGTTGTTTGCCCCTCACATCTGATTAAAACCTGTGAAGTGCTTTGTGCAGCCCACATGGGATTTGAAAATAGACATGGTGTGTATGAGCACAGCAAGGTGGCCCTTCCAGCCCATACATTTACATACATCATTCTTCCCCAATGTATCTTTCTCATGTGTGCTGCACTAAGCAACACACATGTAAGTCACAAATCATCATATCCGGTCCCTTCATATGCCAGAAGTCCTCCCTACACATGAACAGACCGCCCTGCTCGCAGACAGCCTTGCACTCTGCCGCTAGATTGCCTGTGTAGTCATAGTTGTGATGAACCACACACGTGTTTGAGCCCACACATGCCTGCACATGGGCAGTGTACATGTCATGCAGCTATGTGTCACAGGACTGTGAGAGCCATTATTTAGTTTGACTGCAACTTAGTTGACTCCAATGTGTGCCGTTTCATTAGCTGTATTGTGCCTGACTGGGGTTTGATCTCCTCATACTTGCCCATCGTTGTTGCTCATACAACCTTTGCAACCCTACGTTTTTCCCGGCGTTTCACTCCCCTTCCCGCAGCCGCTACCACCCGTGAACACTCCCATGATCGCCCAGCTCCCGCCTCCCAGCCACTCCTCCATACCCCCTCCCCCACATAATGGCAGCACTGCGCCGTTGTGCAGCGGTAACGTGCAGCGCACGCCTCTGGCCAGGACGCACCCGTCCGCAACCCAACCGCGGCCAGCACTAGGAACACAGGATCTCTGTGACTGCGCAGATACAACTCCACTGCACTCCGAACACTCCGGGCAGGATGACACACACCAACTGCCAAAGGACCTCGCTAAACACAACCCATGGAGAGTTCCCGTGCAGACTCTGCCACAGATCTGTCACCTACGACAATACCAACGCAAACGCCGGAGGACCGCCCAACGCACACGCGGCCGAATACCTGACTTGCATTCTCACCAACGTGTGCTCCCTGCACCGACACGCCGTTGAGATCTGGGACAAGATTGACAGCCTCATGGCCTACGTTGCTTTCTGTTCCGAAAGGTGGAGCAACGCCACCTCGGGACCCGACATCACCACTGGCCATCCCTGAGGCTACAAGATCCAGAGAAGGGACCACCCCCACCGGCCTGGAGGGGGAGGAGTCACCATCGCACACAAGACCCCCCTCTGGCCATCCACATCCAGCACGAATGACCACCACTCAAACACAGGACACCTCCACTTCCAGATCCAGACCAGCACCAGGACCACGCTGTGCAGCACACTCATCAACAGCCTACCGGCACCTCACTACCAGGCCGCAACTACCATCGCCAAGCTCTCCGCACCCCATGCCATCACCTCCACAGACTACATTATACTCGGGGACCTGAACGTACACCTCGACAACTGCGACAACACTGACGCCAGCACTCCCCTAGACAACCTCACCAAACTTGGACAGGAACTGCTGGTCAACACGCCCACTCACAAAGCTGGATACACCCTCCAGGCAATCTCTGCGGGAGGAACAAACATCCGTTTCAGTCACACCACCCAGCCCACCTGGACAGAACGCCACTGCGTCCATTTCACCTTCTACTCCACCACCGCACACAAGCACACACCGCTCCCACCACAAAGGTACTAGAGCAGACTTCCAGAGGAACTCCTCAACACCACCCTCCCCCAAGACACCCTCAGCGCCACGACCAACAACAACACCACTGCCAATGATTTGCACTGCTGGATCTCCAGCTGCGCTGACAAGCTCGCACCCCTCCGCCACCCTGCCACACAACGCCCTCTGAAGGCAGCCTGGTGCAACACAGAACTACAAAAAGCCAGACGCTCATGTAGACGACTAGGGAATACTTGCTAAACAAGTAAACCAAGGACAGTCGGATCAACCACAGGAGCGCCCTGAAGGAATGCCAGAGGGGCATCATGGACACCAAATGGACCACCTTCCCTGACAAAATGGGGGGAAACACCACCAATACCAAGGAAGTGATCAACGTCATACCTCTGTTTGCAAAGCCCAAGGATCCTTGCTCAGCCGCGCGCTCTTCAACATCTACATGACCACCCTAGCCGCCATTGTCAGAGAGCATGGGCTCAGCATTGTATCCTACGCAGACGACCCCCAGCTCATCCTCTCACTCATTAATGAGGCCAAAGACACCAGACTCTGTTACCAGGAAGGAATGGGGAACGTAGCAGCCTGGATGAAAGACAGCTGTTTGAAACTCAACTGTGAGAAAAGCAAGTTCCTCATCCTTGGAACCTGCACCTCCACCGGGACATTACCTGGTGGCCCACCGCCCTCGGAGACCCACCCACCCACGCCCACTGACCCCGCACCACACCTCAGCATCATCCTCCACTCCTCCTTCTCCATGAACCGCAAGAGCTATGCTGTTGCCTCCACCAGCTTCAAATGCCAACGCATCCTCTGAAAGCACTTCAAATGGAAGCCCCACGACTGTGGAAGGACCATCAACCATGCACTCATAACCAGCAGTCTCACCTACAGCAATGCACTATACGCTTGGAACAACAGGACCCTTCAACACAAGCTACAGAACGTCCTGAATGCCGCAGCCAGACTGATCCTCGGGACACCGCGTCACGAGCACAGTAAACAACAACTACGAGACCTACACTGGCTCCCCGGGGAGAAGCGGGTCAGCTTCACACTCCTCCCCCACACCTACAAACCCCGCATCAACATTGGAACCACATACCTCAACAAGAGAGTATCCTTCCACATACCCAAGTGGCACCTCAGCTACGCCAACCTCGCCCTGGCAGAGGTACTACGCATCCGCAGACACAGAACTGGAGGGTGGGCATTAGTCTACACCACAGCCAGGACCTAGAACATTCACCCAGTGAACATCATATGCTCCACAACCCTGCACATGTTCAGGATTGACCTCAAGAGCTGGATCTCCACCTGATCCGGTGCTGATCCCCCCACCCCAGTGCCTTGGAACCCTCGCCGGTTGGTAGGGCGCTTTATGGACCCCTGATTGTTTGAGGATGAGGATGGTGCTACACACAGTGTGAGGATGCTTACATACTCAATATGCTCGTACATCTCACTCTGCCCGTGTATGTAATGGCACAATCATTGGGCATGGTCAGCCTCATTTCAGTGTGACAGTGCATGTACCATGTCATGCGCTGTCATGTCAGTCTCCCCAGCATGTATCCACTGATCCATGCTTCTACATGTCATTGTCCAGGTCACTTGCTGACTTCATATTGTTACGCTGTGGTGTATGCTAGCCTGTTAAGTTGATTTTGCAATGCACAAGTGCACAGGCAAGAATGGAAATGTGCACTGTACTCTAATTTGGCTTTCTGTGTGTTTTACAGACAACATGACACCAGGCCAGATCCATGCCTTTGAGGTTCGAAAGGAGCGTGACCTGCATGTAAAGAAGGTGGCCAAGGGGTACCGCAGCATGTCCCGGCGGTACCGCGACGAACGCAAAAAGGGCACATGGAAGGGATTATCTGGGTATAACAAGGATGTCACACAGCCCACCCCCGGAACATCAAGCGTCAGTGGTGTGTCCCAGGCACAACAGGTGGCACCTCCCCCTACCGCACCTGCCCCAACCCAAAGCAATGTCACATTGGCAGATGGGGGTCAGGTGGTCCATTTCACCTTGCGGGACTAGAGGACAATGCAGGACATTGTTGTTTCTCTGGACGCAATAAAGCAGCAAATAGCTGATCTCACCACACGGGTCATGGACATTCAGCGCCACCTGGGACTGCCATGATGGGTGGACCTGCAGGACACCATCCCCCTCTTCTCCCTCCCCCAATGTTCAGTTCCTCGTTCATGTAGTGTTAGGTTAGTTATTTATTTGTTAGGTAGTGTAGTTTTAGTGTAGCATTTAGTTAGTGTTAGGTTTTTAGATAGACATAAGATTTTAATGGTTCATCTGTATTTGGGGATAAGTTTCCTTTTCCTTTGGGTGGGGGGTTGATGTTTTTTCAGTTCTTACAAACAAATTACTAAAAAAACACAAAAAAATATATATTTGTGTAGGTTACATGTGTAGTTAGTTTATGTATAGCTTAGATGTCTTAGTCCCGTCTCGTGATGTGCCTTCAGGGTGGGAGGGGGGTTGATGTCTAGGATGTGTTGTTGCATGTTTAGGATTAGTTAGGGTAGCTAGTTTAGGGAAGTTATATCTCATTAGTTAGATTAGATGTAAGTAGTGTTTTTTAGTGATGAGTGTAGTTTTAGGTCACATGTTTTTTGATACTGAAAGAATAAATAGTTTGATACTTTTGATATCTGCTTGCACTTATGTCAGGGGTGATGTTGTGGAGTGTGGCTCATGCCATTGTATGCAACCTTTTGCCATCACTGGACTATCCATTCAAATTGCTAAGTATGCACATGACATGTTTGCTTGCAGAATGTTTTGTGTCCGCATACCTTAGATGTGAGCACACTGAGCTTGCATGGATGACAGGGAGTCAATTTGGCTTAACTTGCTATTATAGGGACAGTCGTCTGTTACGTTCAGCATCTACTGTGTGACTCACTGATTTACACTGCACATGTAGCCCATTTTGAAGTTCACCTAATGAGATGCCATGGTAAGTGAATACAGTTAGCTACTCTCATCCATCATGGAGATGGAAGAATGCGCATGGTTCAAGAGATTACGTCACATACCAGCTGTCAGATGCTACTGGCACAGAGTCCATCTACATTGCACAGACATTGCCACACTTGCTGCGTGGTGCCAGTGTGGCCGCTTCCTTTGCTAGATAAGTTCCAATACATGTCTGCTCACTCTCAGGTCCATCCATGATTAGTCAGTTATCTGTGGGCATTGTGTACAGGACATGGCACAGCTGTATCCTGATTTCCAAAGTATTCTGAGAGTAAGTGATGAGTTCACAATTGACGTTACTCACAAAGTGAATGTGGGAGTAGTGACTCCTGCTTCACAGTGTTTACATCTCACGCATGGCTTAAGTGACTCACTAGACTAGTCAGGTTTTGACCTTCTCAAAGATGAAGATTGGGTGGCACACTGTTCAGATGCACACAAGGGGGAAATGTTGCATTGCTCCCTGTAGTGCCAGTGTAATGGGGACTTGTTACAGCTGTTACTTCTGCCATTGACTCATGCTGATGCCGCCCTTGAGAAGTTGTCTGTGCATCTGACTATATGCTGAGTGCAGTGCCACATACATCCCTACACACATTGCCCAATACGCTCACAGTGGTCACAGCATGAGAGGGGTAATATTTGGGGTTACTTTGTTTGGCTACAGGGAGGGGTTGACTGATGGCTTGCACTTTTGTGTGGGTCCCTATGTGCCACTCGACTTCATTGATGCTGACATTGTGGTTCCGTATGTGTATGGTGGACATGTGCCCTTCCGTGTATTCATCAATGTGGATATGCTTTCCTGACTCTTGGAATGTGACGTGCAATGTGCACCATCCCAAACGGGTTTGTCCGCCACGTCGTGTGGGCGTGGACGTGGTGAGACATGTCAGTTTACTAGTGTTCAGGAGAACACAACCCGTGGCCAGCAACAGACTTGGACATGTACAGTTACATGACTTTACCAGATGGGAGGTTGGGCTCGGTTGTCATATTACTACGTTGTTGTATTGGGGGCACCGCAAGTTCACACATGGAGCCCCATCTCACTGCATATCTGTCTCACGTTACACATGTACATTGCTAGTATTTCCCTTGGTGTACCTTCTGGGTGAATTTGTGTCCAAACACATTTTTACATACTTCAATACTTCATTTGTAAAGAACCATGCCCATATGTGTGAGTTAATCCTTTTTATTTACATTAATGTGAGGAATACTGGACCAGTGCTTGGCCATACATGCCCACATTGCATGGAATGCCCGTTGGAGGGCCAGACAGAGTCATTTGATGGTAACAGGTCCAAGGGAAGAGTCATTGTTCAGTCCACAGGCTGATTGCAGTGGCATTGGCAAGAAAAAGAGTGATATGGCAGTCCATGTGGGTGTCCAAGGTGATTTCCGGGGGACAGTGGAAGACAGTGCAAGAAGTGTAACCGTGGCATGATGCTGAGCATGGCACCAAGGAGGAAACTGGCCTCTTAGCACAGATGGATGCTACCGCTTTCTCCTTAGCACAAATGCACTATCATCCTCATCTTCATCATCTGATGTGTCATGTGCCTCACATGTGGCTGGTGGTATTGTGGGTGCAGCACTGTGAGGCACTGACACATCAGGTGGTGGAGCAGAGGATGTGGAGGCAGCAGCAGCAGGCATCTGCACCAAACCTTGTGGCAGCAATGAGCCAATGAGCTGGTGCAGGGCATGATAGATCCCAGCAAACTCACGCCTGTGGGTAGCCCTGGCAGCCATGTCTTGGGCCTGCACCCGCTCCATGCTCTCCATTATCTGACTGATGTTAGCCAGATCCTGGCTGACACTACTGGAGCCACTCGGAGCAGACAGTGATTGTTGTCTCTGAATCATGACTCCAGCAATGTCAGCCATGGACTGTTGCAGGGCATTGAAGGGGCTGTGGGTGTCCGTGATCTTCTGCATGTGGTCCCTGATGGGACTGAGACACCCACGTATGGCCT
The DNA here is from genome assembly GCA_963921515.1 of Calotriton arnoldi. Lineage (NCBI taxonomy): Eukaryota > Metazoa > Chordata > Amphibia > Caudata > Salamandridae > Calotriton > Calotriton arnoldi. Next base: position 3,074,007 of record CAWUFW010000695.1, on the reverse strand, counting down.
CAAGTTTGTCTGCCAGGTGCTCAAACCCCACCAGCACCTGTTCCGCAACCTCCCGCTGGAGCTCTACAACACGGCGTTGGAAGGCCAGGGTTGTAGCATCGGGCTCCTGGGAGGTAGCTGTTGCGGGAGGTGACTGCTGCTGGTTGGTTTGTGCAGGGGGTGGGGTTGGCGCATTGCTGCTGGGTTGCCCTGCTCCTGGAGGTGACATGTTGATGGAGTCTAGCAGACGTTGCAGGGCTTCCTCATCAATAGTGTTGTAAACTTCCTCGTCATCAGTGGAGGCTTGGCCAGGCAGCTGTCCAGGAGGTGCTGTCTCTCCCTCTGAAATGTGATAGGGGAGATACAGTTTAACAGTGTTTGTCATGTACAATCATGCAATGGATGATTAGACTAGCAGACAGCAGGACAGTGTCAATTCATTCTGTTTCAGAGGAGATGCCTATTTGTTGCAGGCTGGTTAAGATTTTGATGACATTGCGTATGTTAAGTTGTGGTAGTACGTTATGAGCTCACAGTTTCCAGATGTGACAGAAGTTATGGGACAATATCTACACACAGGCATCCCAATTTGTGTCCTCTGTTCATTTGTGTGGGTAATGCACTTTTCCACACTGAGTAGTCATTGTTGGTGGGGTCAGATCAGTCTGTGTATGCACTGCATTGTGTGCTGGTGGAACCTTCAGCTTGCTTTCACTGCCCATCATACCTTTCAGGTAGTGTGCCTTAGAGTTCTGTGCATTTACAATGGGGTGCTGTGGCAAAATGGGTGGTATGTGAGTCTTGGTCAGAGTTGTGTGCGTTAGGCATTGTTTGAGTTTAGATTTCTTCTTTATGTCAGGGGTTGTGTGTACACATGGATGTGTCAGAGTGTGACTTGCATGTTTCAGGGTGTCCTCCACACTCAGCCACCTCAGTGATGTGACCTGATACATGTGATTATGTATGGCCTGCAGGCATGCTATTGATCAGGCACTGTCACTTGCCTTGTCAATGTGGCTCACAGACACGCCCGATTGCTGGGTACTGCACATGTGCATTTTTTTACTGAGGGTATGTTTCTGCATGATTGTGGCACACTTTGGGCACATTGGCAAGGAGAGCTTACTTGCTGTTTCTACATTTGCTGCCCTATGTGGTACACATGGACATCGATGTGGCTTTGTCTATTGTGATTTTTCTGGTGTGCATGTCGTCCATCATGTTCTGGCATGCATTGCTGTGTGCCCTCCATTTGGGAGACCCGTTGTGTGTGTGGTTCTTTGTGTGTTTCAATTTTTGTGGCTGTCTGTCCAGACAGGGGCATGTTACCAATGAAGTGGCAGTGGTAGACTTAAGCCATCTCGGGCCACTTTTTTAGAGGAAGATGGGGGCATTTTGTCCAGATTGGCGTGACAGTTATTGCCGCTTTAGCGGCAGAAAACTGCAGCTAAAGCGGCAATAATAGGCTTGATTATATGCCCTTGAGAATTCCAATGGAAGCCCATGTTCTGGTGTGAACCTGGGCTTCTATTGGAATTCTCAAGGGCATATTATCAAGCCCATTATCGCCACTTTAGCGGCATTTGCCTGCCGCTAACGCAGCGATGATTTTCACGCCATTCTTGATTATATGCCCCGAGATTACATTTGTGCGGCTTTGGGTCAGGAACCTGCTACAAATGCGGCAATGAGGGGCTTGATGATATGACCTGTGTCATTCCAGGAGAAGCCCATGTTCTGGTGTAGACCTGGGCTTCTATTGCAATTCTCTAGGGCATGTTCTCCAGCCCCTTATCGCCACTTTAGTGGCAGTTTACTGCCGCTAAGACGGAGATGATGTTGTTGCTTTTCTTGCTGGAGTGGCCCTTTGTCTTCATGACTCCCACCACCACTTAGATTACACCAGGCTCACACATGTTCTCAGGGATAGGGTGCAGGCTGGCGTTTCCCCATGCAATGCTTTGAAAATGCAACAGCTTAGCACCAGCCCAGGGTCCCTTGTAACATTTTACAGGTGTGTTGGCGAGCAGGGAGCTTTGTTTATGTGTAGGTATTAGTTGCTTTCTGTACATGGAGTACGCTAAGATGGCATTTTCAAACTTTCATGTGTGCTGCTTCGTGCAGCACACATGTGATTCTGGAAATGGCATTTGATTTCACAGTTTGCTCATCTACTGGAAGGGACACCTTCCTGTGCATTTACATACCATGGCTTTGGACTTTTCACATGTGGACTGCACGTGGGAGCACACCTGAAACAAGCATATCAAAGGATCTATTATGCATTTCTCCAAGTTTTGCTACCTTAGGCCCAGGCATTCTCTGCTGTTCTGCTCAGCACTGCCACCTATTCTCTCCTCTCTTGATGAGGAATGGCAGCATCTACTTCAGTGGGTGTAGTGGTGGGGCAGCCACCACTACACCAACTGCATGCCCCCTTTCACACAAGGTTTACCCTGGAAGTGTCCCCATTCTCAAGGCAGCGTAACACTTAACATGGCTTGAAACAACATTGGGTGACTTGACGCAGCCTTGCTCATGTTGCGCTGACCCTATCACCACCGTGACTTCCAACATGAGTGACATTGTGGTTGCGATGGGGGCTTGTTGATATGGCCCATGGTGTGTACACACTTTCGCCTCAAGATTGACCCCACATGTGGTGTGTAGGTGTTCAATAATTCTGATGTGTGTGTATTTCATGATGTCTATTTCTGCTGCTCAGGCCTGGTCACTGCCACCCTCACATGAGATGCTAATGTGTGGATGATGTGTGTTTGTGTATGTGCCACACAGCTGCTGCCATGGATGCTACCTGCTGTACTGGTTCGGTTACTCACGGCCTGACATGTGTGTGATGTGTACCTGAGTGCATTTTAGTTTAATGACACAGTTGACTTGCCATGTCGTTATATTGTATTGCACATGAAGGTGTGATGGTCAACTCACATCAGGGGTGATGTTGAATGCTGTATTCTGTGTGGCAGATGTGTGCACTTTGGAACATATTGTCATGACCGGTGATGTACTTATCACCGCTTTTGCAGCAGGATACAGCCGCTGAGGCGGCAATGAGGGGCTAGATCATGTGCCCTATGGAATTCAAAAATGAGCCTAGGTTCACACATGAAACAGGACTTATTTTGGTATTCTATGGTGCATTTTATCATGCCTCTTACCGCCACTTTGCCGGCTGTTTCCTGCAGTGCCAGCAGTGATGATGTTATCACCATTGTTGGTAATCTGGCACCACATCTCGTGAACAGGCAAGGAGTCACATTGCATGGGTATGCAGGTGTTGTCAGATTGTACAACTTTGCATGTCACCACGCACATACAAATTGCCTGTGCACAGACACATGTGACTCTGACGCCACATTGTAGATGCGCTGTGTAGGTGAATGCTCATGTGCACGATTAGGCATGCCGCCTCCGACGTCAGCACACCTGCAGCATTGGGCACATGTGCTTGAGTAGTCTGCAGGTATGTGCATGTGCGTATGTGTCAAGTTGGCAAGGCATGCACCAGCTTGAACACTACTCAGACACATGTGGGCAATGCTGCAGGTGTGCTGACGTTCGTGGTGGCATGCCTTATCGTGCACATGGGCAGTCACATTCCCAGCGCATCCAAAATGTGGCATCCGAGTGACATGTGTCCTTGGGCGGGCAATTTGTATGTGCATGGTGTTGTGGCAAGGGGGCCATTTGCCCACTCTGCCACTTGTCAAGTTGTTGTGCCACTGTGTGATTTGCAGGGGCACGTATGGGGTGCTCTGACGTTGAACTTGGACTAGGTTTGCTTTGATTTTCTGTTCACATATTATGGTCTGTCTGCCAGCCACTATGGGCCATATTATCAGGAATGACGCCAACATTATCGTTGCTTTAGCGGCAGGACACTGCTGCTTAAGTGGTGCTAAGGGCCTTGATGATATGCCCTATTGAATTCCAATAGCAACCCAGGTCCTGGTGTGACCCTGGCCGGCTATTGGAATTGTATTTGTCATTTTCTTAGGGCCCTTATCGCCGCTTTAGTGGCAGTTTTCTGCCGCTGAAGTGGCGATGATGTTGCCGCCATTTTGGATGATATGGCCCTGTGTGTTGTGTAATGTGCTGTTTGTGAATGGTGATATGTCCCTGTGCCACCATGGGGAGGGGTATCCGGGACATGTTCCACAGTACATGTGGGTGTGCACTTGTATTAATTTCATTGTACATGGGTGCGATGGAGCCCATCCACCCCCTTCCCCCTGTCCCTGGTTGATGCTCACCCTGGTGTTGTTGTGTCTGTTCACATTCAGCACTATCCTGGCCCGCAACTCCAACAACAGTCTCCTCACTGATGACTCGGGACACCTGCTCCTCCAGCTCATCCAGCTCCTGCTGTGGGGCTGGCCCACCACCTCCAGTCTGCCTCGCTGCTGTAAGGTTAGCTCCAAGTTTCTTCTTGGTTTTGCTCTTTGCATCATGCCAGCGCTTCTTGCACTCATCCACTGTCCTCCTCCTCTCTCCAACGGCATTCACCTTGGACGCAATGTCCTGCCATATATCTTTTTTCCTTGCTAATGTCACTGTGGAGCTGACAAACAGTTCTTGTTGGTGTTGTGTCACCTCCGCAACCAGTACCTGGTTTTCCAGGGGACTGAACGTAGGATTCCTCTTCCTCTTGGCCTTCACATGGGTCTCTGCCTGGTCCTCCTGGGTATTAGGGGGGTTGTTTGTGGCCTCTGCACTGGTCCCAGCTTCTTGTTCCATAGCTCCTCTTGTATTTTCCATTTTCTTTTTTTTCCTGCTTGGCGGGCCTTTTATGGTGCATTTTTCCCGCTAAACGCGTTAAATGCAAGCCTGGTGCCGATTAGCGTGCGGATTCTATCGCTGATTGGCCCATCGCGACTTTTTTCATGTTAGCGTGCGGTTTTTTATCGCCGTGACGCTGAATCTATCGCCGTCCCTTTCCGCTGGAAAAGGTAGCTATCGCCTGTTAGCGACGTGTTGCTAATACGCCGCTAATGCGGCGATAGATTCTGGCGATCGGCGGCGATAAAAAAATTCACGCTAAATGGGGTTAGCGATATTTTTCGCCTCTTCTTGCTAATATGCCCCCAGGTGCTCATCAAGCCCATAATCAGAGAGAATGTCTCAGAGCTTAGAGCGATTTACTGTATCAAATGCGCTGCTCAAGTCCATAAAAGAAAGGAACAGCCAGTCTCACTTAGCTAAAGTATATTTACTGACGATTAAGTGGAAATTAAGACATTGTTCAATCATGGCTAAACCTGCCCTGAATCTGTATTGTGCAGGCGAAATTACTTGGTAACAGTCAACCACTCCTTGAGCCTACTAAGGGCAATGTACCCAATTACCTTTACTATTGAATCCAGGAGTGAGATTGGTCTATAGCACCTTGGATTGTCCCTCAAGTATTTTTTATAAACTGGAACAATCACTGCGCTACTCTGCGATTCAGGGAAACCACATAGAGTTGCAATATTGAGAACATTTATGATTATTGGTGCCCAGAGCTTCAGATTCTCCCTGTGTAGGTCCATCGTGACTAAGCCTGGGCGTAAAACTCTGCTACACTTGCGGAGTTTGCAGAGTTTTGGCAACTCCGCATTCCACGTAGAATATTCTCCGCACTCCGAAACGGAGCAGAGTTTTTTTTCTGTTGGTGCGTTCGAAATGCATTTTTGCTCGTGCGGGAGCGACTTACCGGGTGCCTGCGATCGCCGAAGAGATTTCCGAGCCGTTTGAGAGCACCACAAAAAGTTTGCCGTCGCCAACATGTCATTCGCGTGCGCCAGCGGAGTTCTGGCGGGGGTTTTGTGATGAACGTGAGCCCAAACGCGCATAATCTACCGCAACTGCAATCTGGAGAAGGTTCTCTCCCCGAGCAGCATAAAAACCTTCTCGAAATGACAATTTGGAGTAAAATAAATCCTCAAATTGACATTTGGCTATAGTTTGTTTGTGCAAGGGTTTGTTTTTTTTTTCAAGAGGAAGGAAGTGCCCCAGAGTCTCCAACTTCCTGTTCCTGGCCAAGAGGCTCCTCCCAGTGCTTTGTCCATCTCCTGGTTACATTTCATTTGGATTTGGAGCTGGAAGGATCACTCTTTGTGTCTGCTGCATAATATATCATTGGATTTGAGGACTTTGAATTTGAGATTTCACAATTAAGTTTGAAAACTGGTGTTGTTAGTTTGATTGGGGCCATGCACCTAGATTTATTTGTACTTTTCATCAATTTTTTTTAACTTACTGTGGTGGGTTGCCTGTAGTTTCAGTAAGAGCCTAGTTGTTTCTTTGTAAGTAATTTTTCTTCTTTTATAAAGGAAACATGTTACACAGTTCACTGCATTTTCTCAGTGTTTTGAAATCAATTATCAATATTGATTTAATTCACTATGTAGCACAGTAGTCTGCCAATAGGCCTTTCAGCCAGTAGGCCCAGAGCTACTCATGGGTGCATGGAACAACTGTTTCTGTGGTTTCTGTTGAATTTAAACATCATTTAGGCCATGGATGGCATTGGATTAAAATGCAAAATGTGGTTTTTTTGTGGTATTTCACTTTATTTTTCATGTGTGTTAATGCCTTTGATGGATGTGTGTGCTTGTAACTTACAGACCTTTTTAGCCCTGTGGATTTTTGTTTTTGGCATTGTTGCATTGAAGATGTGTTGTTGTATAGCATGCAAACCTTTTTAGCCCTGTGTATTTTTGTTTTTGGCATTATTGCATTGAAGATGTGTTGCTATTTAGCATGCCTCCTTTGTCTGGCCAGTGTGTGAGTGTGTTTGCATTGCAATAGTAGGCCAGCATTTGCCTTGGTTCCCCATGTGGCCAGGGGCCATTTTGTAAAGTCTGTGTCCATAGGCCTGCTTGTGTTCATTGTTTTGCAGGCCTCCTGTTTGTTGTTGTGACCATGTGGCTGGCGGCCATTTTGTGAAGGCAGTCAGTGTGCTTTTGCCATAGGCCTGCATGTCTTCCCTTTGTTCCCCTTGGCTTATTGCTTGTTGTTGTGACCATGTGGCTGGTGGTCATTTTGTGAAGGCAGCCAGTGCGCTTTTGCCACAGGCCTGATATCTTCGCATTGTTCACCTTGGCTTGTTGCTTCTTGTTGTGTGGCCTGGCCATGTGGCTGGCAGGCATTTTGTGAAGGCAGTCAGTGTGCTTTTGCCATAGGCCTGCATGTCTTCTCTTTGTTCCTCTTGGTTTATTGCTTCTTGTTGTGGCCTGGCCATGTGGCTGGCGGACATTTTGTGAAGACAGCCAACCAGTGTGCTTTTGCCATAGGCCTGCATGCCTTCTTTGTTGTGGCCATCTCTTCTTGCTGGTTCTTGTTTTGCATGCAATTTGTTCTTCTTTTATTCAGCAGAAATATAGCACAGTTCACTATATTTTCTCCATGTTTATTAATACATTCACAATATTGATTTGAATTTATTCACTATGCGGCCTAGTCTGCCAATGGGGTTTCCAGCCAATTGGCCCAGAGCTACTCATGGGTACATGAAGCAACTGTTGCTGTGGTGTCTGTTGAATTTAACATCATTTAGGCCATGGATGGCATTGAATTAAAATACAAAATGTGTTTTTTATGTGGTATTTCACTAAAGTTTTTTGTTTTTTATGTGTGTTAAACTTAATGCCTTTGTTGGATGTGTGTGGTTGTAACTTGCAAACCTTTTTAGCCCTGTGGATTTTCGTTTTTGGCATTGTTGCATTAAAGATGTGTTGTTTAGCATGCCTCCTTTGTCTGGCCAGTGTGTGAGTGTGTTTGTAATGCATTGCAATAGTAGGTCGGCAATGCATTTGCCTTGGTTCTCCATGTGGCGGGGGACATTTAGTAAAGTCTGTGTCCTTAGGCCTGTTTGTGTTCATTGTTTTCCAGGCCTACTGCTTGTTGTTTTTGTGACCATGTGGCTGGCGGCCATTTTGTTAAGGCAGTCAGTGTGCTTTTGCCATAGGCCTGCATGTCTTCCCTTTGTTCCCCTTGGTTTATTGCTTGTTGTTGTTGGGACCATGTGGCTGGCAGCCATTTTGTGAAGGCAGTCAGTGTGCTTTTGCCATAGGCCTGCATGTCTTCTTTTTGTTCCCCTTGGCTTATTGCTTCTTGTTGTGGCCTGGCCATGTGGCTGGCAGCCATTTTGTGAAGGCAGCCAGTCAGTGTGCTTTTGCCATAGGCCTGCTTGTCCTCTTTTTGTTCTCAAATGCCTTCTTCTTCCTTGTTGTGATGCGTTGCACAATGCACATAAAGCAAACTGTTACATTTTAATTTTGTTGTTGTTCTTCTTCTTTCCTATCCTTCCTGAGTGTAGTGTACAGTAGCAGTACACCATGAAAGCTTATGTTGTTGTCAAAGTCTCACAAATGGTTACACTGCGTTGTTATTTTTTTTTTATAACTGAGGTAAGTGTGACCACACACACTAAATGATATTATATATTTGTTTGTACTAGTAGTTGAACTACAACAATGCCACGTTTCACTGATGTTCTTCTTGCTTCTTTGCTGTTAGGTGCACAAGAGGAGGAGGAGACAACATCACCCATAGTACTGCCAGACAGAAGGCCTCCACACGACGTGACGTGTGACCACAGCCATCTCTTCAACTTGTGTGAAGCTAAGTGCTGCTGCTAACTGACAGCTTCAAGATGGCTCCAAAGAAGAGAGGTACTAGTACCAAGAAAGTTGTCAGTGAGAAGAAGGCACTTACCACCACCAGTATGTCGCTCAAGACCTTTTTTGGGAATCAGCGGACCCACCCCACCAACCTAGGCCCAAGCCCATGTCTGTCTCAGAGGCAGCCAGTCTAATCACGACAATGCCTACTAGCAGTGACGTTGAAATTGACTTATCATTATCGCAAAGTAGTACCCAATCAATGCAGGAAACTCAGATAAGTGGACAACAACAACAGCTGCAGTAGTTCCCCCCGAAGTAGGGGCAGTTCAGGAGATCAAACTTCCTGCTTAGGAAGAAGAGCAAGCCACTCTTTCAGAAGTTCCATTGTCTTCCAGATCCCCATCAAGACAAAGGAGCGTTAGTCCATCAACTTCTTCTCCAAGCCCCCCTTCTGATGATCAAGATACCACTTGGATCCCGCCTCAGTCTGAGAGTGAGACACACCACGAGACAAGGCTAGGGAAAAGGAAGGTTCCTGAAAGCCTTAGAGTTATGGAGGTAGATATAGAAGAGGAAGATGATGACGAGCTAGTCATCATGGACGTTAGCCCCGCCCCAGTGGAGACCGACATTACCCCATTCATAATTGCTGTGAGTGATGTGGCACCACAGATACCACCAACACCACCTCCAGCTGCCATATTTACAAAGTCCCGGCACCAACCTACATCCAACACAACCACCTCAGTAGAAGTAGGTACTGCAGAGAGTCAAATGTCACGCCCACCTAACAGTTCCTCTGACATTGCAAGTGGCACCAGCAGCGTCAGAAAGTTGAACTTCCCAGTTTGGGACTTCTTTTTGGTAAGCAAGAAAGAGGTAAACATTGCTATATGCTCCATTTGTGGAGCAAGTGTTAGTCGGGGTAAGCTTGGTACAAACTATGGTACTGGAGGCCAAACAACCCATCTGAGAAAACACCACTTGATCCAGTGGGAGGCGCACCTTAGCGGCCAAAAAACTGCAAGTGTTGGTGGAGGGGGTGAAAGGTTGAGCAGCGAATCAGATCCAATCGCGGTGGAAGCCGAAGAAGAGAAAGACATTTTTTCCGGTACACAAAGCAGCCCTGTCCCCATAAGTGTAGTGGTATTGCCCACATCATCATCAGCAACATTGCAATGGCACAAGAGTCAGGTCAAGACACCAAGGCAAGAGAGTACAGTGATTGCTGCACCGAAACACACATTGAGCCTACCAATGTCTGCTTCAAAGTCAACTGCATCAGTGGCACCAGAAAAGAAAAAAATCCAGGCTATCATTCTCGGCATGTTTAGGCCGGAGGGACAGAATGAACGCAACCACCCAATGGCATGTTGGTACAACGCAAAGCTGGCTAAAATGTTAGCACTGGACCTCCTCCCTTTTTCTTTTGTGGAAGGGGTGGGTTTTCTTGAATTTGTGGCAGCCATCTGCCCAAAATGGAAGGTTCCCAGCAGGTCCTATTTCTCCAGAGTTGCTGTTCCAGCGCTATATCACGACGTGCTGGAATTGCTTGGACAAGCTTTGCAGGAGAGTGCTGCTCACACTATCCACCTGATGACAGACATGTGGACCAGTTGCCAAGCCATTGATTACATGTGCATCACTGCACACTGGATCTCTTTTGTGGGGGTTAGATAAAAGATATCTGCAGGTGTTGACACTGTTGAGATTTTTAATGGCGCTTTGAAGTATGCGACAGTAGCCATGTTCACCATGGAGAAATCCCATACTGCTGCAAACATTTTGGAAGACTTGAACATCTTTGAATGGCTGCAACCAAGAGGGCTTAACATTGGTTTTGTTGTGACGGACAATGGGCGTAATATAGTTAAGGACATGGCTGATGGTGGCTATTTCAGGGTCCTGTGTTTGGCGCACTGCTTTAACATCATTGTTCAAGACTTTCTGAAAAAAGAACACCGAGTCAGCAACTTACTGACCACCTGCAGAAGAATCTGCACACATTTCAGCCATTCTTTTAAAGCCCGAAAGCAGCTGAGGATAATTCAATGTGATAATAGAATGCCAGTTAAAGCACTTATCCAGGAGGTGCCAAAACATTGGAACTCGACTTATTACATGCCTGAACGTCTGTTTGAGCAGTACAGACCAATCAATGAATATGTCATGCAAAAAGAGGATGCAACTGTGAAAGGCATGATCATTGAGATGGACCAATGGGGCCTAGTTAAATGCCTGACAGAGAGGCTGCTTCCTTTCAAGGTGTTCACACGTGAAGTCAGCAAGGAGGACAGTACCATGGGCCAAGCTATCACATTGTTGCACATGCTACAGGAACAGCTAAAGGAGGTGTCTGCAATGTACGCAGGTGTGGAGAAAAAAAAAGATGCATCAGTGTTGGTGGAGAGCTTAATCCTTCGCTTATCTGCATTTGCAAGGGTGCAAAGAGACATTGTGTCATCCAACCATTACATTTGTGCCACAATTCTTGATCCACGGTACAAACCATTACTGGCCACTTTCATTCCTTTTTCAGACGGGGATGTTGCCAATTACAAAACTTGGATAGCTGTGCAAGCCAGTCAGCTGGAAAAAGAACGGCTGGGAATTAGAGGCCCGCTCCTACAAGGCATAAGTACTGCAGGGCAGCCTTCAAGTTCAGAGCCTAAGGGCAGTGCGGTTGGCTCACAGCAGTCAAAACCACCAACAGCAAGAATAACATCAACAACAAGAACAGGAGCATCAGCCCCAAAATCGGCAAAGGAATGCTTTCTATTGGCAGGGCTGAAGTCCAGTGCTGAGGCAAAGGCAAAAGAGGCCGAGCAAGGCGGAGCACTCATGACCATTGAGCAGATGGTCCAGGCCTATCTGGATGACCCAACAGAGGTCTATTTTGATCAAAACCCATTGCTGTATTGGAATGGGAAGATGCGCCAATGGCCAGTGGTCAGCAGGCTGGCGATAAACTATCTGTCTTGCCCCGTGGCCAGTGTCTCCGCTGAGTGAATTTTCAGTGCTGTTGGGGAGGTTCTGATAGTGAGAAGGACCAGTCTCTTGCCCCAAAACGTGGAGAGATTAACCATGATCAAAATGAATCAGCACTTTGTAACACAGGATTACACCATACATGAAGTTTCACAGGAGGAAGATGTTGGAGACTCAGGTCAAGGAAGAAGTGTGTTAGATGACCTACTTCTGGACGAACCACCAGAGTTTGAGGACGATCTCTACTTCCCTGACTACTAGGCTTTTCTAGTTTCTTTCCTTCTTTGACACCCAAAAGAAACCCCCCCCAAAAAAGATATAGCTAAGGAACTATATTTAGTTTATTATATTTGTGTGTGTCTGGTTGACCAATCCATCCCCACCGTCTTACTCTTAGACACATTTTATTGCTGGATTGTAGTTGCAGCTGTGTGCAGTGAAGAAGTCCTGACTCGCCCTAAAGCCATTTCCCTCAAGCCAGACATTGGATGGAGAATACAAACAAATGCGTGCCTGCCTCCAACCCTGGCCCTGACTATCTATCCTTTCCTAGCCTAGAGGGTCTGCCCCACATTTGACATTAAAAATTCAATTTACAGCCAACAAATAGAGGATCTGCATTCTGCAATGTGCCACCAATCGATCACGATGAGCACACCGGAAGAACAGGTAAATGATGGCATGCATGTTTGTTGTGAACTTGTTGTGAAGGATATGTCATCAATCATCATGTGTGTTGAGACTTGAGAAGAGATGATTCATGTGGTGGCAGGTAGTGTGAGACTGGGTGTTTGTTAGTTATGCTTAATGTGATGATGATTGAGATTCACAATGTTGGTGGCCTACCGACAGCTGATCAATAATTTTCCCCTGAAGGTTAATTTTTTTTCTTCCCCTTTGAGAGATCAGATAGCGAGATTCCTTCACCGGGTCCACTCCACACTGTCCACACTGCTTTGTTTTATTGTTTTATGCTTTATACTCCTCAAAGACTCAGACCTGACCAGTCACTTAGATAATGCAAAGCTTGCAAACACAAATCTAGTCCACTCTAGTCTACACACAAAAAGGGACTCAAGTCAATCTTTCCCTTCTTGTTTTTCAATAACAAAATGCATACTACTACAGGCTGATCCATTGCATTTTTGAGTCGGGACGAGTCGGAACTCACTCGAGACACTGTTGGTATGGAGTTGGACACCATACTAGGAGTCAGACTCAGGAGGATCAGAGATGATGGAATGACTCAGGGCATGGGTGTGAGCGTGACTACTTCGAGAACTGCCACCAGAAGAAGATGGAAGATTTCAAATTCACTGAAACCAACCGATATGGATGATCATGACTTTGAAGTGGCCTAAAGGTAAACAACAACACCAGACCTACACATGTCTGTGTAGTGGTGGTGGTGAGTCTGCTTTGACTGACAGCGGTACATTGATTTTTTACTTAATTGGGAAAATGCTTTGTTGCTGTGTGTGTGTGTGTGCTCAGTGCTGTCTGGCTCAAATTCGAAGCTAAGTGGAGATTGGGTAGGGGGCCTGTTGGAGGTAACTGCCGGAAACAGACATTTAGCCATGCTGCCTCTGAGAGTCTTCTTGTTGCACTCCTTATGCAGTTTAACTTTTCTCCTTGATTCTTCAATCTAAATTTTGTTTTACCATCTACAGGCCCTTTACCCTGTGCCATATTGGAAAAACAACTCACATTTATCTTACTGAACTGCATCCACCAGGCCCCCAAGATTGACGGACAGTCCAAGAGGAATGCAGAGATGCAAATCCCAATTTGGCACTACAGTATCATTTTTTCTGTTCAATCTTTATAACTGTGTGTGTTGTTAATGTTTGTTTACTTGACTCCTATAGATATTTTAATTTTGTGTGCTATCTTTCAAAGCCTGGTATAACAGAACATAATGTAACTTGAGTCTCTCTGGGGGCAGATGGACAATTTGATTTGGTTTACCTGTACTAGTCTAGTACTCATCATCATGCATGCATTTCTTTTTCCTCCCATAACAGATTTGTGATGGTCAGCTGACAAGATGATTGTGTTGTCCTTGTGTAGTGTTTGTCTTTGTCAAACCTTTCCCTCAAATCCCCTTCCCAACCATTCATCAAACCCCTAACCTTCTTCCCCCGGGCTGTGTTTTTTATTGAGGTGTGACTTAACCCACTTGGTGGGGCGGATGTGGTGAAAGCAACACCAACTCAGTGCAGGGTGAGGAGGATCTTATTCTGAAGCTCATATAGCCCACACTGGCAGTATATTATATTATCTACCCCCGCACAGTGTATGATTGTTTTTTCAGAGAAACATCTCATTGCCAGCATCATCATTCAGGCACTGTATTAATTTGCGTCTAAGCTTAAGCTTGTCCACTTCATACAGTTCGTAGTAGCTCAATATTGTTCTGATTAATTCAATTTTTCATTGCTTATCATACTCTCTGCTTGTGTCTGAGTCTGTTCTAGTAGTCTAGTCTCTGGTGACTGTCATCAAGCTTGCATATAACAGCATTAACCTAGTTTTTATTTCAATTTATTAACTTGCCTGAGATGAATAGTCCCCACTCTCAGATTCCTTATCCTACAGTTCTAGTTTGCCTAGGAGGGAATGGGACCTCGCTTCAGTTCTGATGAGTTTGCCTTCAATATCAAAAGAAACGCTAGCAATGCATGCTGCTACTACTACCACCACCATGGCACCTTGGGAAACCATGCAGCATTCGCTTCATCTAATCAGCTAAGAGAAGTCAACTGTGGTTGATTGATTCATTGTTGAACAGCAATCTTTCTATACAATGGAAATTCACCATCAACACCCTCTGAGTCCTGAGGGATTAATAATAATAATATATAGTAGCAGAGAAGACTGCAGAGACTAGAAGGAGAGAGTAATAGGACAAGGGAGGGTACCGCATAACTATTTTGTGTACAATATCAGCAGATTTTTAAAACTGGCTGCGGCAAAGGCAGCAGTGCCAAGTAAAACAATAAGCCCACAATTTTTTTTTAATCATTCATAATCATAAAATGTAAAAGTATGAAAAGTTTATTCCCTGAACAAATTTGAACCAAACCCACAACTGGCCCACCCCTCTCCCTAACCCCAACCAATGGCCAAGTAGTGTCCAAGAGTAAATTGTCCCTAAATAAAGAAAATCCCAACAATCCCCCACCTCCCACAGATTAAAAAAGGGGCTGAAAAGGGCACTAACGGCAGGTTAGGAGCTTCTTCAGGTGCCTGTCCATCTGTTCCTGCCTGGCTTCAATATTCGCCAGCCTTAGCATGATGCAGCGCTCAAATCGGCGGAAATAAGGGGGAGCAGCAGTGATGGTGGAATGGCGGCGGGCGCCCATTGGACAGCGGCAATGGTGTGGTGGGGTTGTTCTGTGGCCTGGCTGGGGCCCAGGGTATCTGAAGCAGCTTCTTCCTCCTCATTCTCCAAGGCCCCCAGTCGCCGATACTCGGCCCTGATGGCCTCCAGTTTCCGCTGCCGGGACACGGCTGCAATCTCCTGCCTACTAGGTGTTTTTGGATCAGCAGGAGGGGTAGCTACATATCAAGAAAGAAAAAATACAAATTGTAAACAATGCTCTTAGCAAAACACAGAAAATTCTGCCATGGGTATGGAGAGAGGGAAGTGATTGATGATGGGTGGGTAGGAAGGATACATAACGTTGCACTTGAAAACTACTGTGAATCCAGGGAGGAGTCTTAAATACCACCTCCTCAACCCTTTGATTAAAAAAAAACCAGAAAAAAACATTCCAGGCAAGTAAAGGTGAGAAGAACGCCACTACAGAGGATCACCCTAGTCCCTTATTCTCCTTCCCAAGGATTTTTCCATTCATCATTGCATTGTTCTCCTAGTAATTTATTTTTTATTCTTCACCCTTGGCTTTGCTACTCACCGCCATTTAAGTTTTATATTCTCTCAATCCACTCTTCACCATTGAAACTACCCATTCATCCATATACCATACATCCAAACATGGCTCTCTGTCTTACTCTAGTCTCATCTCAACAAATCTTTCAGCAACATACATTTGTCCTTTACCCACCTATGCGTCCCTAAGTTTATTTCAATCAAAAGAAACCACCTCAGGATTCTAATCACCCACCCAGGCAGCCATCCTTTCACACATACACTTTCACCTACCCAGGCAGGCTTCCTAGCTGTATACCTTTCATCCATCCTTCACCGAACAATGCATCCTAGCTATCAGCCACCTATAGTATTTATGCATCTGGCGCTTTCACCCACACATCCTTCTCTTTCAGTCATATATACTACATTTTACCATCCTTTCCCCTTCCATCCTTCCCTTTTCCATCAACTCATAGTTAAAGGTCTTGTTCAGGAAACGTTCTCAGCTGAGTTAAAGATAGGAGCAGCCATTAGTTTCTCAGCTCAACTCATGCTGTGTTCACCTGTTGTTCACAAGTCAACAACACTACACCTTTACAGTGAGTTTATAATTATTAGTCAATAAGCAAGCAACATGACTTACCACCGCCCGCCAGTTATGAAATTACAAATAACTAATTACAGAACTTCTTACATAATCACCACTAATAACAACAGCCCAAGCCAGCTACAACAAGTACAATCTGATAACTACGTTAGGTAGCGCCAAGTAAGCTAAACACCTGTCTAGAATAACAGACTATTACATAATATTTGAAAACTTAACTTACCTGCATGTGAGCAGTATGTTTGCTATTATTTGGGAAAAAAATATTAGCTATAGCATAGAAAACACAAGTAATAATAAAAATTGATAATTTTAATAATTACTTAGCTACTCACCTAGACCCGCGACCTCAACTCCTAGCAGGTCCAGCAGGTCCTGCTCTCGGTCCAGGATGTCGGACCAGGGGTGCGCCAACTGCTGATGGGTGCGCCGGACCCCAGAGCAGCAGTAAACTGCCCAGTGCACCCTCGCCCAGCGCTGCTGGTGCTCCAGCATCCTGTACCCAGACCCTGGCCTGCTGCATGATGACAGGGTGGACGAGAGGTGGCGTTGGATATAAAAACCTGCGCTGCCACCTCCACCTCAGAAAATAGGGCACGGGCCGCATCCCTGCCTGGCGCCGCCTTCTGCAAGGAAGGCGGCTGCTTCTTGCATGTCTTGGTGCGCCCTTATCTGCCATGGGGCTGGGGGGAAAGAGAGAAAAAAGAATCAGGGAAAAGAAGGAAGGAGGGTAATAAGGAAGTAGGAAAGCTGAAAAATAAAAAAGTACAAAACTCACCAAAAATACACAAAAAAGTAGAAAAAGACACAATATAAACACATAGAAAGACGAAGGGTAAGATAATAAATAAAAAAGATTGGAAAAAAGTTTTAGAAATCAAGGATTGCAAAGATTGAATAAGGATGGAAAAGTAGGCCCCAGCACCATAAACAGAGTAAGAAACAAGATGGCCGCACCCATGTGCGACCGCGTGGTGCAGTTCGTGCGATATTTCCACCCGAACACACAATCCACGTTGACGTACGGCAGAAACGTCACGCGAACGGGTGGGACAAGCAGCTCAGCCCACTCGCGGAACTCCGCGTAGCGTGGAGGAGTTTTTTTGCTGCTTTGCTCCGCATTGCACAGCTATACAAACTCCGCCCAGGCTTAATCGGGACACCATTCGGGCCCGTTGTCTGCGTAGTTGGGCTTTCAATGAACGTCTTACTCACTTTGAATATGTCAAGCTTTATAGAGAGGGGGAAAAGGAAGGAGCGATCCACTGACATTGAGTCCCCAAGGGCCATAAAAGAATAGATAACTTTAAAAAGAGCGACCCATTTCTCAGCGCTAATATTGGACCGACCCCAGACCTGTAGTCAGGGCTCCAGTAGTCATGGGCCTAATAATAATTTTCCAAAAAGCACCTATATCTATCTTTGAATTGGATTGCGGCCATAAGACCATCCCAAGTTGCATGCTTGATGGTGACCTTCCTATTTCTAATAGAGGTTCCGTAGGCAGCACGCCATGCCACTACTTTGTCCTTATCCCTGGGGGCATGTGTTAATGCATCTCTAAGGTTCTTATTAGCTAGCCTACAATCTCTGTCAAACCAGCCTAGTGCAGTTTTATCACTGGTCTTTACCTGCCTGAGAAGGCTTTCCTTAATGTGTACATTTAGGGAACCGCAGGACCTGAGAATACCAACTCTAGGCTGTGTTTCCCCCAATAGGGAGTTCAATATTAAGGGTAAGTTGGCTTTGACCAGGGTAGTGAGAAATTGGGGATATTCAACAGCCCACCACCTGATCATGAGGGCAAACAGCCACAGAGCTGGGCTCAACAGGGGGTTCAACATAGCCAGGAAATACTAGGAGGGCCTCAATAGGATTATGGTTGCTAAATGCTCTTGCCAGAACTGTAATTGACTAAATAATATTTCCCATTGAAGGCGAACCAAAAATATATTCAATAATAGAACCTGGCCCCCTCCCTGTGAAGGTAGGGTTAGAAAAATCGGTGTTTCCTCTAAGCTCCATCCTGTTGTACAGCCCCACTTCGAGTAAGAATTTTAGCAGCTCTCTTCCCCTCTGATCCATGTTCCCTGCAACACAAGTCTCCCGTGGCCATTGAAAAGGCTTAAACACAGTAGCATTTAAGCCTATTTTAGCATTAAAATCTCCACCAACTGAAATGTTAAAATTACGTGAAACATATAAAAATCTTCCCCTTAGACATTGCACTGCAAAAAACAAATCCTCCAAGTTACAGGTAGTATAGTTAAGACTCAAAGAATTATAAAAGTTGATAAGACAAAAATAAAAAGAGCAAGAGAGAACCATCCACAATATCTGTATACCCGGGTGTATAATGTGGACTGGGTATAAGCTAGCATTACATGTCGAGCAGACTGAGACTGTCAGGCCCCCACTGACCCTTCCCCGTGGCGATCTCCGAGCGGGTACTGTAAAACTGTAAAACACTGAAAGCAGTCCCAAGTAGGAAAATCCAGTCTCTTTCAAAAGAAAGAAATCAAAGCCAGTTAAGTATCAAAGGCAATCTAAGTCATCTAGTTGAGAAGTTACCCTAGCCACATTCCAGTAGTTAAATTTGATTCTCCCATCAGAGCAAGCTCCACCAGAGGGTCCGGGTGATGTCATATCTGTACTTAAAGAATCTCCCTCCAGGGCCCCCTTTGCAGCCCTACATGGACTGTAACTCCCAGACCTCTCAAAGGGCCCAATAACATTAACCCTGGGCGGTGAACTCCGCTCCGCTTGCGGAGTTTGCGGAGTTTTCAGCACTCCGCGTTACGCGGAGCTCGCAGAGTTCCAAAAACCTCCGCCCGCATAGCGGAGCGGAGCTTTTTACCTCACTCGCATTCGTCAAAGTCAAGTTGGCGACTGCGAGCAAGGAAAATCAACCTCCCAGCGAGATGCTTCCTCGTTTGCGATCGCCAACATCAAGTTGGCGAGCGCAAGCGTGGAAAATCAACCTCCCGGCGAGATTTCTCAACGCGGGGGGGCCAGGTTTCTCATTGCGAGTGGTCGCGTATGCTCGCGACCGCTCGCGTTGAGAAACAGCCCGTTTGCGTTGAGAAAGCTGCTGCTCGAGTAAAAATCTACTTGAGCAGCAGAAAAGGAAAGCAGGGACCCCTTGCGCTGTGCATGGTGCCTTTCGCGATGATTGCACAGTTCGGACAAGCATCCTGCACTGTGCAATCACCGCGAACTGCATTTTTCTATCGTACTGCGCCGCTTGCTGAGCTCCGCGTAGTGCGGCGGAGGTTTTTTGCACTTCGCGGTGTTCCGCGTAGTGCAACTCCGCGAACTCCGCCCAGGGTTAAATAACATCCAACATGACAAACTTCGATGGGTCCTTGGAGGAAAACGGACTCTTGGGACAGCCATGACCACTGTAGCCATGGCTTGTCAATCCAGCTCGTTAAGGCCCTCCAAGAGAGAAAACCTTTTGTGGCAATGGATACTCAGGTCAACTTTCTGTGATGCAGCTTGAGAGTATTGTGCATATGGCTGATTCATACTAGCTTTCAGGTACCTATAGAAAAAACCCAATGGCAAAACATTAATGACCTTGTTGATTAACTGTTGTTCTTTGTGGCACAACATTTATTTAGTAGGAAATGGATATCTAAGAATAATAATAACACAGTTATCAGGGATGGATATCTTTAGAGGGCCAATCCAATCCACTGCCTCACCATCATAATGTTACAGTAATCCTTCAAAGAGAAATTGGAATGGCCGTCTAACAAGTGAGACACTTTGTTTTTGAGTTGATCATTAGTCTCTGTGTTTGAATTATCTAGCTTAGGCACATTCCCTAAAACAATTACAAATGAGAAGCACTCCAGAGGTAAATTAACATAATGAGTGACATACTTTTGGTCAGGGGTAGCCACCACAATTACACCTATGGCCATTAGTGGATTCATCCACTGAAATGGAAGGCAGGGGCCTCTCAAGAGAAGCACCAGAGGCTGGTCATATAACAGACACAGCAGCGCCCCTGAGGGCCCCCGAAACCCCTCACACCCAAGGAGGAACATACAGTTGGATTTGGCAGTGCTGCATCAGGGAAAACCTCAGACGGCAAAGGTCCAGCCAGAGTCCTCGTCCCCCAGGAGCTAGAAATCTTAGACATTTCAGCTTATATCTTTTCAAGTCTATCAAGCAAGGGCGCCAAACATGTTTTCAAAGTGTCAGTGAAGAGGGTCAAGAGAGGGGCCCAGATAATCTTGCTCGATGGATCCAGTGAGCCACCATCTGAGAGCATAGAAGGGCCTAGATCTGGGCCATTTGCTTCAGCCACTTTGGTAGTGGACACATTTTATATCTCACTTTTGCGTTTGGGAGCTGGGTTGCGAACAAGGGGAGCTCCTGTGCCGCCAGGATCATAACTGACTTGGAGGAATGTGGAACTTCTATATCCGGAGAAGCTGGCAAAGCTGGATGCTCAACAGGAGTTGAATCTGATGCAGCACTCAGGATAGAATTTGGTGGGGTCTGCGTGATCCAGAGATAGGCCTCTCACCACCAAGTCTATCTTTTTGGTAATGACTCCAACGGGCGGGCTCAAAAAGCTTTCAATCGTTGTTCAGTTAGGGGACCCAGACAGTTTTGTGAGCATAGTTTTCCTCTTTCCCATTGTTCAGATCAGGAGCACAGCACCGCACACTGAATGTGCAAAGAATGAAGATAGAAGCATAGATTAGATAGATTCAACTTACTATCAAGTTTCTTATCAGCAGCTCCTCTAAGATCAAAGGGAGCAGGCCTAGAAAAGGACCGCCAAACTCGTAATAAGGCCCTAAGTTTAGATTGTTGGAGATGTCTCCAAATACTTTGGTTACAGTGGAAGTAACAGCCTTGAATGGCTGTGTGGGTACTTTTAAAGTTTTTTTTGTATCATAACTTGTTCAAAGTTGATTATTATTTAATGTGGGGAGTATTTGTTTGTTTTTATTTTAATGTTGCTTGGTCGTTCATCATAAGCACTGCTTTTCTTATTGGGTTCCAAGACATGTATGAGGGTACATTAGTATTTTGAAATTCACCATGTATGATGTATAACTGAGTGAAAGGTTTAGGGCACATTTTAAATGTTTTGTCCATCATTCATGTTTGGCATTGACTCAGCCTCAATACATTATGTGCTGTAGCAAATATTATAATGCATTTGTCATTATTTAGATTATCATGTAGGAGGAAGGATTCATTATGTGTGGTGTTTCAGCGGTCAAGAATTTGGATGTGTTCGTATCCTCTAGGGTCAGCAAGAGTTTCACTAGTGGCTTTCTTAGTTCGTGTTATTAAGTGTTTTAAAGTGGGTATAGCTGGCAGCTGTCCTGTAAAGTGTTCCGGTACTTTAGGGACAATATCCTTTAGCATTTTAGCAGTGGGGTCTTGAGAACTAGTGCTTGACTCTTTTAAATCTTGAAGTACATGCCTTACTTCGATTTCAGTGATATTTGGGTTGGTTGTGTTCTGTCACTTTAATAATAACATCATTTTTTGTAGTAGCCCTCCCATAACATGCATTGTACACTTTCAATTAACATTCTCAGAACTTATGCTTTCTTGTCTGTAAGCGTAGCCAAAGTGGGACAGTAATTGTTTGCCTTTCAGTGGGGTGATATATCTTGCTCTTTCTGTCATTCTGTCTGAAATGAGTTTAATAATGCATTTAAATAAATTGCTTTGAAAATGTACATAAAATGTTAGGATAATCGTTTTGCATTTTATATTTACATATGTGTTGTTGATTATAATTGCAGTTCATTTTTCAGTTCTCCGTTGAAGGTGTACTAATGTGGATAAGTGGTTTATTTTCTGTTTGTGTCAAAAAATATTGTTAGTCACATTTTAAACGTTTATTTGTGGGTAGTTTGTAGGGGTTGAGGGCTTTTAGTTTCACACTTCAGATTTAGTTGATATTTAGAAGTGGTTTAATTTCATTTACTTTTTATGTGCCTTTTTCCAGGTGTTCAATTGTTGAATTTTAATGATGTATTTTTAGGTTGTAGATGGTGTTGGACTTTTTTCGTAGTGCCTAAAATATTTTAGATATATAATGAAAGAGAGTTTGGTTAGTTATTTGTATCTCTACGTTTTTAAATAAGCTACTTTCCACTATGTTAAAATTAATGTTTTCCATACTTGTGAAGGTATTTTTTTATTTTTGGTTTTCCGTTGGCAGTCTTACAGAGTGTTGTTGTCTTGCAGTTTTAGTGTTTTTGGTGTGGTAAGTGTTGACATTTTCTACTCCTTATAGATTGCATTTTTAATGAATTCCTTATTTTTATTAGTTAGTTTGTTTTACAGGTGTTTTATTGGTTAGTGTTCATTTAGTTTGAATATTTTTTAACAGTTATTACCTTTATTGGTGGACCCTAATTAGTATTTCAGTTTTAATATGCAATATATATTTGTATTTGCTTTATTTCTGATGTTTAATTTCATTTAATAATGTTTATTTTTCATAATACATTAATTGTAGAAAGAATTTTTTGTCTGTGAATAATTTGATGTATGTTTTTAAATATATTTTAATTTTTGTATGTATTTAAAGTGTATTTTATTTTTTATAATATTTAAATAATGTAGCTGGATGAATTATTGATTTACGTAGAATTCAATTTTATTTGTTGTTTAAATTATTATAGTTTTTATATTATATTATTTTGTAATATTTCAGAGAGAAAATCTAGGAACATAATACAAAGTATCAAAGATAATGACGGTATCTTCACTCTAGCTCTCAAGGCATCCCTGGACAATTTAGTGCCTTTTATAGGGATATCTACATCCAGTCTCAACCTCTCAGGTCTTTCAGAATATCTACAGGGAGGTTGTTTACCTTGCCTGGATGAATACCAGGTCTCAGCTCTGGAGTGAGATATCTCTGTGCCAGAGGTCGAGGCTGTGATTAGAGGTCTGCCATCTGGGAAGGCAGTAGGGGAAGATACCATCCCACTGGAATTCTATGAGATACTCAGCCCAATTCTTCTCCCAGAATTGATCTAACTGGTGGGCCATATCAAAAGAGGTGGGGAGATGCCTGCCTCGTCGAACCTTACTAATATCATTGTCTTTCTAAAGAAGTATAAGCCACCAGAGGACAAAGGCTCTTATCGGCCTATCTCTCAGATAAATTCTGACGCAAAGATCTTTGCTAAATTGTTAGCATCCTGGTTGGCTCCTCCGGTCCAATATCTAGTCTCACCGCAGCAGCAGTGCTTGGTGCCTAGTAGGGATACTAACAATCATATAAACATGGCAATCACCGTATTTGACGTTGCGGAATGATTGAGTGAACCGGTCAGTATGATCCTGTTGGATGCAGAGAAGGCCTTTTACTGGGTTACATAGAACTTCCTGTGGGAAACGATGAGAGTTCTCAGCATTGGCAGAAGATTTATTACATGGATACAGTCTCTCTATAGAAATCCTATGGGTAAACTAGTCTATGGTGGACATAGCTCTCCACGATACAGGATCTTTAGGGGCACCCATCAGGGGTGTCCTCTCTCTTCACATTTATTTGCACTTTATATTGAGAACTATTTAAGGTCCCTTATTCAGAACCAATGGATTCAGCCAGTGATAGCTAACAGTTTTGAGCTTAAAATCACAGCCTATGCTGACAACGTGCTACTATTACTCCAGATCCACTCGGCCTAGTGTCAAATGAGGCCATAAGATTCGGAACTCTCTACGGCTATAAATTAAATTTAACAAAAATGCATGTCCGACTTAATTTTCAATCAGAGAATCCAATCCGTGGAACAGTATCAACTGCTACTTATCTAGGAGTCAGGCTTGGCAGCAGAGTAGACTGTATTTTTCAATTGAATTATGAACCTCTTTTGCAATTGGTTATACCTAGGATGTGCTCATGGAATTGGCTCCCAATTAGTGTACTAGGTCGCTGTAACATCATAAAAATGAATGTTTTACCAAAGTTCTTATACCTTTTCCAAGCAATACCTCTCTGGGTTCCAGACTTATTTTTTAAACACCTTGAGGGTGCAGCTTCATATAGGGCTATAAGAGAGACAGGCAAGCCATTTGCTTTTCGATACTCCCATACAACTGGGGAGGCTTTCAAGTACATGACTTTAAACTCTACTTTTGGGTAGCCTTTGGAGGCTGTATCAGAAATTTGCTTACGGGTCACGACCCAGACCTATATATACTGGGATATCAAATAGCATTGGGGTCAGGCGCTAGTTTTTTTCCCATAGACTTAGATCCTAACTACTTCAAGTGGGTCTGGTTTAAAATTACTAAAGACATCAATCATATCTGGAGGGAAATGTGTTCCAAGCACTCCTTACCTACCTTACATACATACACCCCACTCTGGGAGAATCCCACATTTCCCTCTATTTTCCAGGATCCAGTGGGCATGGCCTGGGCAATCTTAGGGGTGAAGACGACTGGGCAGCTGTTTGACTGTAATGGGTTTTGTTCATTTTCTTCCCTCCAGACTTCTTTTGACCTTCCCCATCAGTTTTTTAAGAGTATTTACAACTACATGATTTCTTTCTCTGTGGGTGTAAAGATTGGATCATTTTGCAGGATTTTGACATCTTTTGTTATCTACACAGGGCACCTGGCAAGGCTTTGATCAGAGCACTTTATCAGATCTTTACCGCTTACAGTACCAATGACTGTTCTCTGTTGGCCTCTAAATGGAGTAGGGCGCTCAACTAGGATATTCTCCCTGAAGAGATCACTGACACCTTAGAAAGTATCAATCACTCTGTACACTCTGTTAGCTTAAAGCTTCAGTAGTTTTAGTCCATTTGCATGTTTTATTACACCCCTGAAAGGATCTCTAAATGGGCCACAAGCCATGCTTCTGAGAAGACTCTCTGCCCAAAGTGTGGATTGCCCACAGCAGACATTGTTTATATTTCGCTAGCTGCCCTGAGCTGCAGGACATTTGGTCGGGGATGGTTCAGCATTCCAAATCCCACCTTGGACATGTTTTTCAGCTATCCACTAGAGAGATTATGTTAGCTTACGAAATCGATTATAAACCCCAGGCAAACCCCATTGATGTAAATCATAATTATTACTGCTCGGCTGTGTTTAGCGAGATCTTGGATAAGCTCCCTTCCTCCACAGGTACCGGAGTGGCGGCACATTTCTGTCAGATACACAAATTTGAATTGGCTATTTCTAAGACTGGAGGCCCCAATACTTTAAAACGCTTTTGACGCGTCTGGGCCGGCTTCATCTCGCACTGAGGTGCTTTGTTCTATAATTGTTATATTTTAACCTTATGTTAATTGCACTTTTTTTATTCACTCTCTATTTTTTCTTTGTTTTTTACTTTCAATAGTTGCCTGTCCTGGTTGCTTCTATGATTTTACATCATCTTTGTCTTCTGATTATGTTATAAGTTTGTAATGATGTCTCTTGATCATGACTGACTCTAAATAAAATAAATTTAAAAAAAAATATTTGGCTTCATTTTTGACAATATTAGTGTACTTGATATTGTGTGTTTTGAAATTTTTGACATTTTATATATTTATTTATAGGTAACAATATTTTTGTCTACGATATTTCTGGTTTCAATATTAGTAGAAATACAGTTATATTTTGGTCATTGATATTTGCGTTGTTCCTAATTAAGTATAGGGTGGGGTTTTATTTTTAATGATTTTGTTTTTCCAATATGGTTGTGAATCAATATTGTTTTTAACAGTATTATGCCATTGATCTGTCCGAAAGAGTGCAATGAAGAAGGCCATGAGTGATTGGGTAGACCATCTATCTGACCCTTATATGCATCCACAAGTCACATATTCACGCGCCGGAGATTGTGGGTAATATGCTCAGTAGCAACATCTCATCCCGCTGCTGCTGCCTGTGCCCTTAATCTTCACCTGACATAAGACACATGCAGGGAGCAGTAAAACAGTAATAAACAATATGTTGTGTGTGCATTATGATGTTCACACCCACATACATACAATTTTTCTTTCTCGCTGATTCTTATTTTTGCTCCCCGAAGGTTTGGAAGGAGAATAACATGGGATAAAACATGTTAAGGGTACAAAGGTGAAAGGCACAGTCGGGCCCATGGCAAATGGTGGAACATGGATACAGGTACAGGATGGACATTCTGGAAACAGTGGTGCATCCTGCGACCAAAAATCATGTAGTTTGAGATGTAACTTGCACAAGTGAGAAACAGGATATGTACAATGACCCACGACCACAGTGTAAACCTTGTTGATGCAGAAAGTGTGTCATGCTAGGAAACATGATTGTGATAGCTGCCTCAAGTGATGCAAAGCAATAGCAACAATACACTCACAGTGATTACATTAATTGTTCCTCAAGCGAGGTAAATTCTCTGTGTTTCTAGTACATCACATATTTGCATGCCTACTTGTTATACTGCTGCTCAGCCTGGGTGACTGTGTGTGAGAATGCTGGTGATTGGAATGTTTGTGTGTGTGAGTGTCAGTTGGATGAGGGGCTGAGCAGCAGTAAGGCTGCTCCTGGTGGGGTTCTCCCTTCTACCTACTTTGTACCTTCCTACTTGAATAAATATACCAAATTAATCTACATGGAATGGACATTCCTTTCATTTACTACACTTGGCGACGATTTAAGAAACAAAAATCTACGCGTGCCACTACAAAATGGAAAGAAGTAAGAAGAGAAATGAACTGAAGAAAAGATTCATGGTACCTGTTCCACTGGCACTAAGAACCCCAACAGTGACCAATCCACCGGTCGCCCTACAAGTAAGTGCCAATTCCTACTTTCTTCCCTTCCCAGCACCTTGGAGTAGCGTCCTATTCCTGCGATTTTGGGACAGTTCCTACCCATTATGCAGTTTCCCAGACGTCCTTGTCTGCCTGCCTTCACTTACTACTTGCCTACAAACGGTGTACTGTTTCCTGCCTACTCCTACTGCTTTATTACAAGGGATGAACTTTATCCTGCCTGTGTGTTTTGCCTCCTAAATGCCCATCTGCACGTACTACTGCCTGCTTGCCAGTCTCTGCTTCCTATCTGTCCTGCAACTCATTGCTGCCAGTTCCTGTCTGCATGCCTGCCTTCTACCTGCTATTCACTGCCTGCCTATCTGCCTATCCTCGCTGACCTGCATTGGGAGAGTATCATCTGTGACCTCGATATTGGCTGCCAGCACTTAAATGTGCTGTTTATTTTGGACTTGTTCTGGTGGTCGTGCCATCTTTCCCGCCGTTTAGCAGAAATTGACAACCTCCCTGAGTGTCTTCCTCCCGTAGTGTGAGACATGGGGAGGTGTCTCCAGTGCAGTGGTGAAATTGACCCAATACTTACTGCCACAAAGTACTTTTAGGGAAAGTTTTTTTATTATTTATATCATATTTGTGGCACTTGCAGCCATCCTGGCATTTTGGCAGTTTAACCGCAGCGTTGCGGTTTGAAAAGGGCGCGCGTGCCACTCGCGCACTCCTACCTTCATGAGCCTTTTTCTTGAATTCGTCTGTGTTCTTGCATCTTCTACCCTGCTGTTCTACTGCTGTTTGACGTGGAGTTGCTTCAATGCGCCGTGAGCCATCCGGCACAACGTGCATTACGTACCGCCATCTTGGGTTTGGCGGTAGTACCTGGCATGCCATCCGCTGTGCGTTATTTACCTTCAGCATAACGGACGTTGTTTGCTGCTGGATGTTTTATCTCTCTCTGCTGCCAGTCAGGAACGCTCTAATCCTAACTGCCGTGAGACGCCTTTCAACAGAGACATGCCGGGCGCCTGTACCAGCTTCAATTTCTCCCGAGTTTAGTTCCAGCTTGGATTACTCCCGAGTTCAGCCAACCGGTTTTAAGGGAAGTGATGTGATTTCCTTTCCCAATTTTTTTCTATTTGTTTTTACAATGGACATTCTTTCATTTACAACACTACTGTTTTGCCCTCTTGTCCATTTGTCAGACCCCATTTGGGAGACAATGGGGCAAGCAGAGACTATTGATCCTCAACCATGGGGGTTGAGCTCGTTTGCCTCTGATGTCCTGCAGTCCATTCTAACATGGCTCTGTGAACTTGGCCAAGAACAGAATCTTCAGCACTTGACTTTCTTGGTATCAATGAGAAGCAATGACCGGCTTCTCAAGCATGTAAGGTGAGAGAGCTCGAACTCAAAACTTAACAATCATTCGGCAGAGCTGTAACTGATTGTCCAGGCCCATGCTTTACTTTTAAAAAGACAAGTACTTTATTACACCCTGTTAGAAATTGAGTTTCTGGTTGTCAGAAGTAAGCATCCTGTCCAAGCAGGAGCCACAATCCTAGTCAGGGTATGTCACAACACACCTTAAATTATCCTGTGCTCCCCCTCTGGTAGCTTTGCACAGAGCTGTCAGGCTTAACTTAAGAGGCAATGTGTAAAGTATTTGTGGCACTCTTGAAACAGTACAACAAGTATGCTAGGAGGGAGAACCCCTCCAAGCTGGCAGGAGCACATATCAAATAACACGGATGTTATTAATGGCTGTTGAGCAATTTTAATTGATTCATACACTTAGGGGCCGATTCCGATTCGGGCCGGAAATCTCTCCGACCGAGCCGGACCCGGAGAGATTTCCGAACGAATCGGACCCGTGCAGCCCGACCGAACGAGTACGATGCGTCCGTATGCTATCGTACTCGAAGTCGGTCGGACTCCCATTGAAGTCAATGGGAGCCGGTCGTACAATGCGTACGCGGGCTCCCATTGCCTCAATGGGTGCGAGGCGAACAAGGGCGCCCCTACAGTGGGTACGCGGCGAAGCGACTCGCGCCATACACGCACAGGTAGGGGGGACCCATGGGTCCCCCCTGTGTGCGACTCGCGCGGCTACGCGTACAGGGGGGTCCGACATGGACCCCCGAAGTACGGCTCCGACTGCTCTTTTGAGCCGGACGGCGCGTGTCGGTCGGACTGCTCGCGGCGCGCATCGTACTTACCCGGCCGGGGAACGTCTCCATTGCGCGGTGCGAGTCGTGTCCGAGCGAGTCGGTCGGTGCGGTTAGACCCGGGAACGAGTCGGTCGGAGCGGTTGGGACGCCCGAACGAGTCGGTCGGCGATTTCGCATCGTACTCACTCATCCGGACGCGCGTACGAATTGGTCGGGAAATAGGGCTCCGAATCGGATCCGGTTATGCCGAATCCGATTCGGAGCCCTGCCGGCCGAGATCGGAATCGGCCCCTTAGTCTGTTGCTGGAACTTCTTATTTGATTTTATTCAAACAATAATTGCCATTCTACCAGTAGTTCCTTGGTAGCCAAATCATATTCAGTTGAGAACCAAAAAATCATTAATCCCAATGCATTTTGGGTCAAGCATGGCCCTTCATCAGGGGTCACATGAATGTATTCTGTAAAATGAAACAGGAGACTTTTCAACAACAGTCCACTAATTACTACTATCTGATGATAACTAATAACATCCTCATTAGCATGTGGTAATCAATCAACCTAATACCATAAAGTAAAAGACCATGCAACAAGTGCAAATTTGAACTAAGTGAAGAATCTGGAGGCATGCTAGCCATAAGAACATTCTTCATGCAACAACCCTCATTCAGTATCATAAAGCCAAGAGAATTCCTAGAGGCTTGCACATCGACTTGAAACCAATGCTGTGCAAAACTAACAAGGCCTTCATGGAAAAATAGTATTTGATTTTAAATAAGTGCTCTTTAGACTTAATCCTGTTAACCCCTTGACCGCGATCGGAATTCCGCTCGTGTGCTGGACATTCCGATCGCGGGTGTGGTCGTGACGAGCTCAGCTCGTCATGCGCACAGCACTACCGCGCAGCATGACGAGCTGAGCTCGTCACGCGCATCGAAGGGGTTAATCATCGAGGAACTGTCTAACATTCTGAAGTCCTTAGATGATGAAATTCAAACCATCAAAGGAGATTTGTCTAAACAAACCCCATAAAACTGGGGCGATCTTCTCGTAGACCTCAATTCAAAACTCGATAAATATGCGAAAGAAATTCATGACCGCAAAATTACGAAATTCCGCAGGGACACCATCGATTATAAACTTGAGATTTATACGTGGGCTGAGGTATATAACCAAAGAAAATGGCAAAAACAGCCCAATGCGGGCTCTTCGCAAGAAAGTGTGGTGTCTGACACAGATGTAGCACAGAATAGACCACCATTAGGCAAAAATGGACATGTATCTTCACAAGCAACAACAAGCTCAGGAGGTCCACAAGTTACAAAGGCTGCTTTTTTATCCATCAGCCCGGCATCAAATCAACAGCCGGAAAAAGATTCACAAAAACAAGGAGGAGCCAAAGAACTCGACACGGAGGTGGACAAAAGAACACTCCGAAGCAAAACGAAAGTAACCTAGTGGTGAATATATCGAAAGTTGGATTATCTACTGCTCAAATCGCGGTCTTGAATAAAGGTACTTCATTTGTGCCAGCATACCATAGCAATGCAGCTGAGACAGAGATTGCCTTGTTTAAATTTGTCAGGACTCTGAGACTCAAATACTTTTTCAGCACCTTGGAACCTTCCACTGCTATTCAACAACAACCCGAATTCAGAGAACTTAAAGCAAAAAGTTATTTTTGTGCACCTATTTCACATAAGTCAATAGATGCTTTTGAAAGATTAGTTAAATCTGATATCAACCAGATAGATTTTTGGAAAATCAAAAGAGCAAATTTTACATCAAAAGAATGGAGCATCCTATTCTCCCTAGCTAATAACAAACAACTCACTTTTCAAAAAGCGGATAAAGGGGGAGCGCTGGTAGTGATGGACACTGATTTCTACAAAAGTAGTGTATTGGCCCATATACAGGATACCAAAATCTATACTAAGCTTGATAAGGATCCCACGAAAGCTTTTCAACATATACTACACCAAATACTAACCAGAGCATTTGACTTGGATTGGATTAACGCCAACACTAAAAAGTATTTATACACTGAATATCCACAACGACCCCAAATGTACATGCTCCCAAAAATCCATAAGAACATTCAAAGACCACCTTTTCAACCGATTGTCTCAGCATGTGGATCAATCTCTGAACCAATTGGAAGGTACCTTGACAGTTTTCTACAGCCCATAGTGCAACAATGGGATACCTACTTAAAAGATACTACATCTTTGTGGAACTTGCTGTCTGTATTAGATACGAATGGCATAGAGAATTGGTGGCTATGCACCATAGATGTGACTGCTCTCTATACTTCCATCCCGCATCAAGATGGTTTAGAAGCCATAGAATGGGCCTTGTTGAAGCAAGGAGACATTGGAGCTAGCAAAGTATTACTGCTTGAGTTACTCCATTTCGCATTGTTCCATAGCTATTTTGAGTGGAAGGGAATGTTTTATGCGCAATAAAATGGAACCTCGATGGGTTTTGCCGGAGCGCCTTCGTACGCCAATATTTTTATGGCAAAATTGGAACATGAATATATCCTCAACAATCATAATTGGACACAACATCTGGTCCTCTTCAAGAGATACATAGATGACATTCTTGTCATTTGGAAAGGTGATTTGATCAGCTTGGTGAAAAACATCATTGAGCTCAACCAAGTGCATAACCACATTAAATTCACTCACCACATTGACAAAAATCGCATAGCTTTTCCCTATGTACTCATCCAAATCGATTCTGGCAGCATCAAAACTAATGTGTTTACCAAAGAGACTGATAGAAATAATTCTTTGCATTTTAGGAGTTTTCATCAATTCTCGCTAAAACGTCATCTTCCGTACTCTCAATTTATCAGATTGAAAAGGATCACATCTGATCCAGAAGAAGCTCATGTCACTATCAACCAATTCGCCACTAAATTCCAACAACGTGGTTATCCTAAAGAAGTTATAGAGGATGCAATTCAAAGAGTTTCAACCCTCAACAGAAAGTCTTTGCTTCATCAAACAGAATCCAAGCAGACTAATTCTATTATTTGTGTCCTGAAACACTCCACTCAATCTCATCAGGTCAAGTCGATCATTATGAAACATTGGTCGATCATTCAAACAGAACCAGACTTTAAACATCTATTTCTGCAACGCCCAACGTTCGAGTTCCAGCGATCAAACAATCTAAAAGAATTATTATCTAAAAGACAAGAGTCTGTTGATAAAGTTCACAAAGGCATGCAACAATGTATGAACTGTGTACACTGCAACAATGTGATAATTGGAAATGTGTTTGTTCACCCCACCAAAGGCACCCACATAAAGCTTCGACAATCTTGTACATGTGATACTGCCAACGTAATTTACGCTCTGAAATGCCCATGCGGCAAAATCTATGTGGGCAAAACTGAACGTAAAGTGAAAGTGCGTGTTGGGTAACACAAAAGTATCATTAGAAATCAGAACATGAAATCTACAGTAGTCACCCATTGGAAAGAAGTGAGACATAATATCTCACAATTATGCTTCACTATACTAGAGGCACTCAAACCCAAGCAGGGCATTGATCCGCAGAAGATGCTGGCAAGACCTGAATTTTTCTAGACAAAAAAATTGCAAGCCATGCAACTGCATAGGATGAATGATAGGCTTGAATATAACTGCTTTCTATAGCCATTGTTATTCAGCAACTGGAGTCTCTGATTGTGGTTTTCGTTCTTATTTTCGTTTATTATCTTCATTTATTACTGTATTCATTTTTTGTCTTTAATGTAATTTATTTAGCTTGGTAATTGTGCTTTCATCTGTTGTTCAAAGCAGCATCATACATAGTATGAATACAACAATAGGTACTTTCTTATTCACACAGAATGCACCTTGATTGCACGTATTGTCACTGTGCGCCCGTTTTTCAACTAACTTTATTCACACTCGAAAATCACTGTGAAAGCACTTTCCCTTTAAGACCCTCTAAGCGCAACGCCTATTTAACCTTTAACCTCTAAAACTCACGTCGAGTTCTCAGCGTTTCTGCTGATGCAGTCAGGACGTTTTTCTACACCCCGGTAAGCACAGCACTATTCAGCTTGTTTCGCGAATGTTTTAAGCACTTAACTTTGCGTTTGAGCCTTGTCTTTCATCAGTAGGATGTGGCATGTTTTCACATCTTTGAAACTACGAGTGTAAGCCTCATGTGCACGCTATTCAGTCACGGCTCAAATAGTGGTAGTACTCGGTTACTGCGGTGAATTCTAATTCACGCTCTCGTTGACACTGTTGTGTGTATTAATTATTTCACATTTTTTCCGCTGTTCATTTGCACTTGGCTTTATTTGATTCGACCCTCGTTAAGCATGCCTTCACCGTGACGGTTACGTAACATGAGCACTGTTGGTTTCTTAGCTCTTCACATTTTCGCATTACGGTTTTGAATACCACGTGGTTTTAATGATTTTTTTATGGCTAGCATGCCTCCAGATTCTTCACTTAGTTAAAATTTGCACTTGTCGTACGGTCTTTTACTTTATGGTATTAGGTTGCATGATTACTACATGCTAATGAGGATGTTATTAGTTATCATCAGATAGTAGTAACTAGTGGACTGTTTTTGAAAAGTCTCCTGTTTCATTTTACAGAATACATTGATATGACCCCTGATGAAGGGCCATGCTTGACCCGAAATGCATTGGGATTAATGATTTTTTGGTTCTCAACTGAATATGATTTGGCTACCAAGGAACTACTGGTAGAATGCCAATTATTGTTTGAATAAAATCAAATAAGAAGTTCCAGCAACAGACTAAGGGGGTCATTACGATGTCGTAACGTTCGCCACCGCCGAGCTGGCGGTGGCGACCGTTACGGCATCGTAACGAGTAATCCCGCCGCCATATTATAATGGCTGGGGTATCGCGGCGGACGCAAAGTGCGTCTGCCACTTTGCCGCCGGTCGGCAATCATTACGATTGACGGCCGGGCGGACTTGGCCCCTGATATGGTGGCGGTGCCTAGCAGGCACCGCCATCCATATTAGGATGCTTGCGGTTGAAGGCCTTTCCATGGCGGTGATGCCGCCATGGAATGGCTGGCGGGGATTTGCTTTGGGGGCCCGTTGCGGGCCCCATTGGGGGGTAGGGGGTGCACTTGGGGGGTACCCATGGTACCCTCCTCCATTCCCATGCACAAGGTGGCAGGCACCGTGCGGTGCCTGCCACGTTGTGCATGGAAATGCACGACATGTCATTTTGACATTGCGGAGGGTGCTGCTGTAAGCAGCATCCGCCGCAATGTTAACCTGCGGAACGGTCGCATCCTAATCAGGGCTGCGGGACCGCCGCATGTCTGGCGGCTGGTCCCGTTTCCACTGGGATGGTGGGCGGACTAAAGTCCGCCCGCCATCCTAATCGGCCCCTAAGTGTATGAATCAATTAAAATTGCTCAAGAGCCATTAATAACATCCGTGTTATTTGATACGTGCTCCTGCCCGCTTGGAGGGGTTCTCCCTCCTAGCATACTTGTTGTAGTGTTCAGTTGGCACCTGTGGACACGGCGTACTGGCAAGGATGCACACTGATTAAATTGACTCTTTGCGTTTATCCAGCTATTACTACAAGTGCACACTGGCAACATTGTTCTAATTTACTCTTGAAACAGTAACATAGTGAAAACACAAAAAGACTCCACAATAGTTTAGAAAAATAAAGAATACTTTTACAAATGAAACAAGATCAAAACAACAAAAGTCCAACAAATAGATGTCGAAATATGAATTTTCAAAGAATTAGGAAAAACAGAGCTTAGAAGCAATAAGTGCTTAAATGGGTTATCTGGTCACACTAGACCGGGGCAAAGTCAAAAGTTCAGGCTGACTGTGATGAAGCGCAAGCCAGATACAGGGACCTACTTGGGCCCACTGAACAAGGTACCTTGATACGAGGTTGCGTTGTTGTCGACAAAGATGCAAGGAGCAGCCAAAGTGATGCATCGGTTTCGAGCAACGCCGTGGATGAGATGGGTTGATTTTCTCAATGCAGCTGTGGAGATTCGTCAGTACTAAGTGTGAGATGCTGGTTCTGAATGCGATGCACGGCTGCTGCTACCGCAGAAGGTGATGGGTTGATTCTGAAGTCAATGCGCTGGTTCAGAACGTGATGCGCCGGGTCTGCTCCATGCAACGACGATGATGTATTGGTTCTGACTCACGCAAAGGCGGAGATGTGCCGGTTCCGATGAGGATGTGTGGGCTCTGGTTGAAGCAGCACTTTATATCGACTTCCAAGGGTCCAGAACTGGGTTGGCACCACTTGCCAAGGCAATACTTGCAGCAAGAAAAGTCCAGGTGTTGTAACATGATGGGTTGAAGTCTTTGATGTCCCTAAGACTTAGAACAGGAGGCAAGCCAGCAAGCCCTTGGAGTCACTTTGGATTTAAATGATGCCGGACCAGTCCTTCTCATCCAAGCAGGAGAAAAGGAGGCAGCAGGGCATATCAGCAAGGTAGGAGCACAGCAAGACAAGAGGCCAGCAAAGCAGCAATCCAGCAGAGTGGCAGTCCTTTCAGCAGCACAGCAGTTCTTTTTCCTGACGGAGTGGTCACAGGTTCAGAAGAGTACCAAAGTCATAGTGTCAGAGGCCTAGTACTCAGACTCAGTTGTGCCTTTGAAGTAGGGGAGTTTTCAAAGAAAGCTTTGAATTACACAGAGGCCCTCCTTTCCTGCTCTTAATCCAGACTCAATACAGGGAGTATGCAGCCATTTGTGTGTGGACAGGACACATCCTATTTAGGTGTAAGTATGAGGCTGTGCCTCGCTCATTGCTCCCATCTCCCAGGAAGCCACATCAAGACACACCTAAAGTCCCTTTGTTTCTGGCTGTCTAGAGGAAATACACAAAACCCAGCTGTGACCAAACCCAGACTGAACAGAGGCAGACAGCAGGGCACCAAATGGCTAAAGTAAGTAAATGCCAACTTTCTAAATGTGGCATTTGATAAACTGTAATTTAAAACCCAACTTCACCATAAGTTGTCATTTTAAATTATGAGTCCAGTGACACCAAACTTGAAAAGTCAATCTCTTCTCAATTACTAATTACACGTAAAAGATTTAATAAGGTAATCCCAATGTTATCCTATGGGAGAGATTGGCCTTGCAGTAGTGAAAAATGAAATTGGGAGTTTTTCACTACCAACACATGTAAATCTTAAAAGTACATGTCCTTTCTTTTAAATACAGTGCACCCTGCCCTGTGGGTTAGACAGGGCCTACCTTAGGGGTGACTTATATGTAAAAAAGGGAAGGTTTAGGCCTGGCAAGAGTGTTACCTTGCCTGGTCGAAGTGGCAGTGTAAGACTGCACATACAGACTCTGCAATGGTAGGCCTGAGCCATGGTTAGGGGGCTCCTTAACTGGGTGGCACAATGAGTGCTGCATCCTCACTGATTGCATTTAATTTACAGGCCCTGCGCGCATGTAGTGCACTTTGCTAGGGACTTATAAGTAAATTAAATATGCCAATTGGGTTAAGCCAATGTTACCATGTTTAGGGGAAAGAGCACAAGCACTTTAGCACTGGTCAGCAGTGGTAAAGTGTGCAGGGTCTTAAAACCAGCAAAAACAATGTCAGAAAATGGAGGGAGGCAGGCAAAAAGTTGGGGGAAGACCACCCTAAGGTTGTCAGGTCTGACACACACCAAACTAAATACTTCACAATTAAAAATGAGAAGCTATAATTTAGTGTACTTGGTGCTTGGCTAACTAAGCCTCCAACCCCTATCTTGTTCGTCTCCACCAGGATTTCATCCCATTTGGTCTACATGATGCTACCCTCATTGTAGGTATTGCAGTGGTAGCATGAATAAAGGAACAGTACAGAATAAACCCTCTTGTATGCTGAATGTGCTCAGTTTATCATAGTTCAAAAAGTATCCGGATCTACAATATAGTGCAAGCCAAGGAAGCATATGGCTTAGGACAGCAGCCAGCTGGTGGCAGGGTACAGCTTGTTTTCCACCTCTGGGGGAGAATGCATGCTTTGGATCAATTGCTGCCTCCGACTGCTGCAGCAAGGTCATGGTCCTAGGAGGCTGCGAATCTCATCACAGTCACACTCCCATCTACTTCTGGGTGCTAGGCTTTCACTCGGGCCCCCGCTTCAGGGCACTCTAAGTCATGATATAGAGACACAAGATAATCACACTAATCTTTAGGTCACAGCGGTATTGGATGATCCATGATTGCACTTCTTTGAGGCCCAGCAACACGCTTTTTGGGCCACAGTGATACAGGTCCAACCATGATCACAGTTCTTGATGTAATGGCATTGAGCAACCATGATTCTGTGGTTTTTGCCTGAAGCAGCAGCCAGGATAATCTGAATCTGCCAACACTTGGGGCAAGCAAATCACTCTCCTACATCCCTTCCTCTGGCAGACACCACCAACACCAGGGTCTTGCTACTTCTGGCTCTTCTTGGCTGGCTAGTCACACCTCCTGTAGGTTTGGCAGGCTCTTTACCTCTCTCAGCTGACAGGTTGGATTCTAGGAACCTCAGGTCAGATGAATAGTTTCTTACAGCAAGAATGCAGATGGTGTTTCCTCACCCTAGAAAGCTGGTTATCATACAAACACCAACTCTGATTGTAAAGCAGTCTTCTGAGTACTCTGCTGAGAACTTGGAACTGGAAAAACAAGTGGGTCAGTAGTCTCCACTTTTATACAGTCAAAACAGACAACAAATGTAGATACACTGTCTGCACTTTCAGAATCTGTTTAGGGTAGTTCTTTTTTCTATTGTCCTCTTCTTGCTGCTCTCTAGAAGCAACCTTTGTGTAGAGTAATCCTCCTAATAGCAGGGTATTCTCCAATCTGGAGTACCCCCACAACACAGGCACAAAGAGGTCTGAGCTTTCTGCACCTGTTTGTCATCAGCCACACTGAAGAGTGATAGGAGAAAGACAGAAGGCTGGCCTCATCTGAGGTGGTTTTCACCTTGATCAACAGAGACTGCAGTTCCACACTTTACCCCTACCATCTACCAAAAGGCAGTGCTACAGGATGGCTAATCAGCAGCTCCTCTTAGCGAAATGACTAAATGAATTTCTGAAGGAGCCTTGGTTCCTCTCTTCCTACTTCAATGTCTAGATCTCCACCCTCCAGCCTGAGAAATGTCAGCAGTACATTTCTACTGTCTGGGAAAACAACCTTACAGCCATCTTGTGCACACGGCCAGGAGCATCCAAAATGGTTCCAACAGGACTCCTTTAGTCTGGTTCTCTCATACACACAATGCGTGTACCACATATGCCTCATACACAAGCCTGGATAACATACACTTGGGATCTTAGCTCTAGAGTCCTAGTAAGTCTATGGAAGCTGAACTTTATGCATGTGAGCCAGTAGGCCTCTACTCCTGTCACCTACATAAAAAGGTTTTGTCACAACTATGGATTCACCAAACATGCCCTACTGCCGCCACCACTCGATATGCTAAATCCATGACAGGGACAGATGTCCACTGTCAGTGTAGTGAGCATTCCCCACCATCCTCGTGTTAAGGGACAGGCCTAGTCCTCTGCACACACACTGGATTAATGTGACACTATTGCCAAGATCAAAAACAAAGACACTAGATAAGGTGCTGGGGAACATGACTATACCTTGCTGGAGACATTTCCATCCCAACACCATCACACACCTTGAGGGTTATGTAGCATCCTTTCTTGCACTTTACATTGTACACACAATAGGTCATATTCACAAAAAATAATACATCTTCACCCTCGGTTTAACTGTTATGCAGGATTAGATTTAGTGATCTACTACTTTTTGGAATTCATCAATTTCTATTGGAATCAGAATGGAAAGCTGTGTCTGTAACAGGCTTACATTCGGATTCCATTGAGAATCACATAATTCCAAACTTTAGTTTCTCCATCCAGTGTTTTCCTCATTCTTTCCTGGACATTTCCCCCATTATTAAAACTTTTTAGTGTGTTGAATCTTTAGACAACTTGATTTTTAAAATATAGAAGTAAATCTTTTAAAGTGTTACTATGGCTAGCAGAAATTTCAAGGCTTTTCTTTTGCTTGTACAAATACTGTGGTTGGTGTGGTATTGCTACATAGATATGCTTGTTTTTTTCTACAGCCTGCTCAAGTGGACATGGAGCAGGAGGATAAGGAGGACCAGGGTGAAGTGGGGGAGGAACATGAGCAGCAAGTTGCTTTTGGTGCGAGTGCTAAGTCAAAATCCTTTTTCACTTTCTCAATGAGAACTGCTGCATTTGTCAAGGTATTCATTCATGGCTCCTAGGCCTGGTCCCCAATACATTTTAAGTCATCCTCCTTCTTTTGTTTCTGTCTCTGCCTCTCTGCCATTTAAATTAATTGGCAGATGTAGTGTGTTGCCCAGTTCCCACTGTCCACCCATACCTATCCCGTCCCATCCTATCGCATCTCATCCCATCCCAGCATGCACCACATTTCTCTCACAAATTCTTTTTTTCTTATGCCATCTCTTATACTGTCTGTCTTCTACTGTCTATTAAACATCCAACCCGTCATAGCCAGGCCTAATTCTTGCTCAAGCCCTAGCCTGAAAAGTCAACCTTACCTAGTACTCACTTGCTGCCTAACCCAGGAATAATATTTCTTGTATTGGTAATCAGCGGTGGCTCCTCCCCTACAACGGAGGAGCGTCGCCACCCCTGCCAGCAGCCAAAAAAGGAAAAATAAAACGATAATGAAGCTGTGTTTATTATCGTTTTATTTTTCTCCCTAGTGTTGTGTAGGGGGCGGGGCATGGGCATGACAGGCAGAGGGGGAGTGGTAGGTGCACTGGTTGTCAGTGTGCATGACCGTTTGGCCGGCCGTCTCAGGCTGGCCAAACCGTCATGCGCACTGAAGCTCTCTCCAAACCCAGCTGGGTTGGAGAGAGCAGGTACAGGCTCCCAGTCTGCCTGGGAGTGCAAATCCATGGTGCTCAGGCCAATCCTCATGCTGCTTTCATGCAGCATCAGGATTGCCCCAGGGATTCTGGGAGCCTGTTCCTGCAGTGCACGGTGACGAAGCCAGAGAGGAGCATCCAAGCGTCAAACAGGTAAGTTCTTTTACTGTTAATTTTTTTTGGGTTGTCAATCGCCAGTTCCCTCTCTCCCTCAGCCCGCCACTTTGCCCAGACACTGGCTGCTACTGCTGATAATGATTTGGGGGACAGGTGGGTGGGTTGAGTGGATGGGAGTGAGATTTTGCTGGGAGCTGGTAGGGAAAGACCAGGGCCACAGGAATTGTAATAATAATAATAATAATTAGAATGACAGAAAGAATATTAAAAATAATAATATTTGTGCCAGGTTACCTCAATTATTGTTGCATGATATAGTCGAATAAATTGTGCAGCATAAATTTTGCACCATAGTTTTTATTGAAATATATAGAGCTTTGCAGTTTAGTCATTTTTCCAGACACGTTAAGTGTCTTTAATCTGGTGAAAGCATTACATCACTAATTCATTTATTAGGGTCTGCTCTGTTGTGGGTAGTGTGGATGGGAATAGTTTGGGAAGGGTAGGTATAGTTTTGGAGTTGTTCATGCTTTACGGAGGGCCTTGGGTCTATTATGGGTGGCGTGAATGGAAAGAGTTGGGGAAGAAGTAGGTATAGTTTTTGGTTTATTTAGTGTTAAGGGTCTTTGTCAGCGCATAACCTCCCAAGCTAGTTAATATCTGGGCTGGAAAGCA
Source organism: Calotriton arnoldi (assembly GCA_963921515.1). NCBI lineage: Eukaryota > Metazoa > Chordata > Amphibia > Caudata > Salamandridae > Calotriton > Calotriton arnoldi. The sequence continues at coordinate 3,033,274 of CAWUFW010000695.1, read as the reverse complement.
AAAAAGGGAGAACACATAGATCATAAATATTTATGATAAAAGTAAAGGAAATCTTGACACTGTATAAAATGGTGCAGCTGCTTTGTGGCACTGTCCATCCTGGGAAAAGTGATGAAACACTGATCACCAGCAGCATGCAGCTTCCTTGCAAAAGAGCCCTGTGGAATGAGAAAAGAAAATGGAAATTTTTGATAGTCGAAGTAAACATGGTGCACATGGTGTACAAGATTATGAGTCAAGAGGTTTCCGACCACGGTCCCACTTTTGGCTCTGCTGTTGTAAAACTACACCAACGGCCTAGCAGTGTAGAGGCTGTCGGTGTAGGGACATTGGACCACCAGCCCTATTTATAGCTGATAGTCTGATGTTTTTTTGTTTGTTTGGTACAGCCAGGGAAAACCTGGAGGTCCTGAACAGAAACATATTTCTTATGACCCCTGCACCCTGGGAGAAAATAACCCGGGTGTCAGGGTCATTAGTATTTTGTTTTTCAAAAACAAACTCCTGCTTTGGGAGCTTGTTTTTGAAAAAGGACTAAACTGTCAGTGCCTTCACAGGAGCCACCAATGTGGCAGCTCCTGTGAAGGCACAGTAATCACCACTGAGCTGGCAGCGATCTCCACATATGGAGAGAGCTAGTCCATCAGAGCAGCACATAATATCCTCTGCCGCCATGATGGATGGCAAGCCATCCACCAGTCTTTAGATCAGGCCCTTAGTCTAGCCGAGGTAAACTGAGAGGTCTCAGAAGAATCAAGAGATGCTGGAGTGTAGCTAATGAAAGGCTAATCAATTAGCACTGATACTGAAATGAGAAAGAGTTCACCCAGAATGATCACCCAAACATCAAATATCAAGTATTCAGTACACGAACCATCAATTGGCATTCATTGATTCACGTCAACTGTTCCAAGTGTGTCATCCATCTTTTCATGCATCTCTTTTCCCATTGAGGCGACATACATAAGCAGTGGAGTCCTTAGTTTGAATCTTCGATGACAAACAAGCACGGGAAAACAGGTTAGGAATTTGAAGCGTCTTATTTTTTCAGGAAATGGAGGAATCCATTACAGATATAGAAGCTGTGCTCTTTGCAATGTCTACTGCTTACCCTAAGGATGAATTAGTTTTTGATTGTTGGGATCTCTCGCTATTCATTCACCAGGCCAACGTGGCTATGTCTTCCTTGATCATCTGTCTGTGCCTTGCCAAATTTAAAATGTTTGTTTTTTTACAGAAAGAATTTGTATTGTTATTGTGCTACTAATGTATTGCTTGTTATTACTGAAAGAAGAGTACTTCCTCATGTTGAGGTACTCCATCTAGAGAATGATCACTCCTCACGCTTGTAACATCCGAGAAATCACATTCATCCACTGTTGTTTCTTCTGGAGTCTTATAATTTTTGGGTAAGTATTGTTTATTCATTTTGATTATTGCCACTCTCTCCACGTTTTGAGGAGAGAGACTAGTCTTTTTGACTATATCAATTGCTCCAGTTACACTGAAAAACTGCTCCTAGGATAACTGGATAAAATATATACCAGTTACATTATTGCCAGCCTATTGAGCTCTGGACACTGTTCCTTTCCCCTTGCCAATAAATCAAAGACTCTTGATTGAAGTAGGAATCTGTTTGGACATCCAGTTAGGCTTGTACCATCTTCTCTATTGTTATAGTTGTTGTCATTAGCTGTTTGTAAGTTTCTAGTTCTTGTGTGTTTGATACAAGTCCTGGAACATTCATCATAAACCAATCAATCGCTCAGGTTGGCTGAATTGATGCTGGTGGTGTCATTGGTTTAGTAGCAGGTGTGTCTTGGAATGATGATTGTGTTTGGGCTGCCACTGGGGGATGCTGCTGCTATAGACGTTGTGCATTCTTCTCAACTCTGCACTTTCCAGAGTTGGGAGACAGTTCTCTTTTGCCCTCAGAATTGCAGTAATTATTCTTTAAGTTCACTTGCTTTCTTGACAATCCAATTCTTATAAATGAAGACATTCACTGATGAGAAAGGAATTAAGGTGGATAGCTCTTTTTTGTACTGTGGATCCAGCATTGTGGCATAAATGTACTCTCCAGAAGACACAACCTGTTCTTGCCGCCTGCCATTTATACTCACATCATAGATTAAGCTGCGGACCAAAGTAGCTGCTTGTTTATCAACATTGATATATGATTCCTCCACCTTACACAAATGGTCCTGCCTATGCAACAATGGGATGCCTTGGCTCATGGTACAATCTTCCTTGCTGACTTCGGGTGTCAAAATCTCAAAGGGCACTAGCATTTGGATCAGACACTCTACTAGCCCCCATATTTCAACCCCCATTGTCAGCGCATTGGTAGTTGCATACCCTCTCCATTGAAGTACATAATTATTGATTGACCTGTACTGCTTAAACAAGTGCTCCAGCATGTGAAAGGTGGAATACTAATGGATTGAGACCTCTTGTATGAGGGCTGTTACAGGCACTCTATTAGCACAATGAATAATCCTTAACTGCTTCTGGTTTCAGAACGAATGGCTGAAATGAATGTAAATCTTGCGACTGGTGACCAGTATGTTATTGATAACTTCTTCTTTTTTAGGAAGTCCTGCACAATTAGATTGATGTAATGAGCAAAACATAGGGCTCTGAAGTACCCTCCATCAACCATGGAACTGACAATATTACTGTCATTGTCCATGGCAACAAATTCAGTGGCAGCTAACTCATTTCCAATTCTATAATCTATCTGACCTGTCATTAGTTTTCAACACCACTCAAGATTTTGTCTGACTATAAGATCAATTGCTGGGATTCCCAGTGCTGGCCTTTTAGGTTCTTGTCCTGACACTGTTTCTATCAACCGTAATTTGGGTTTTATTTTTGATACTAAACTATCACTTGAACCTCATATCTCAGCTGTGACTAACCAGTGCGTTTATCACATCAAACAGCATCAAAGGATGCTTTCTTTTCTCTCTCACTAACATAGAGTGATGGTAGCAAATGCTCTTCTCCAGTCTAAATTAGATTATGCCAACTCGGCATATCTTGGCCTCCCTGGTAAATCATCGGGTCACCTGCAAAAGCTCCAAAACATGGCTGTTAGGCAAGTATTTACCTTGAAAAAGCTAGACCATGTGACCAACTATCCACATCAGCTGAACTGGCTACCTAGCAATAAACATATTAATTTTGGAGTTCTGTGCCTTATGCATCAAGTTTTCTACAAACGCTTTCTTACATTCTTCTCTCAAAAATTTCAGAAACTATACTACACTTCGTCAGTTGAGGTAATTTAAGAACTTAGGGGGCATATTAGCAAGACCCACGTTAAAATTATCGCCGTTTTAGTGGCAGGAAACTGCCGCTAAAACGGCGATAATGAGCTTGCTAATATGCGTTATGAATTCATGAAGCCCAGGTTAGATGTGCAGGACATCTAACCTGGGCTTCTATTGGAATTCCATAACGCATATTAGCAAGCCCATTATCGCAGTTTTAGCGGCAGTTTCCTGCCGCTAAAACGGCGATAATTTTAACGTGGGTCTTGCTAATATGCCCCTTACTGTTCTGTGTTCCAAAGTGTAGGCCCCACAGATGGGGAGGAAGATCCATTCTGGCCTTAGAGCCCTCGCTCTCGAACTCAATTCCTGGGTCAATTTGGGCTGAAACAGAGGGGCATATTATCAAGCAAGTGCGATATTTATCGCTAACCGCGCTTAGCGCGTTTTTTTTTAACGCTGCCTATCGCTGGAAATTATCGCTGAGATAACACCCTATTAGTAAGGTTTATCTCCATAGCGATAAAATTTCCAGCGATGGCGGCAAAATGCGAGAATATCGCTGGGAAACCAGCGATATTCTCGCATTAACGCTAAGGTGGATTTAGCATTACAATCCACCTCCTATACTTTAAACAGGTAAGTCATCCTCAGTAGCAGGTGATTAAATCTAGCGATAAACGCGCTTAGCGCGATTTATTTTATCGCTTCGCCTGCCTTGCTAATAGGGGGTAGGTGTGTTAGCGACTGTTTTCAGTCGCTTTTGGTAGGGAACGCCTCCCTTGCATGTCATTAGCGATAATTATCGCTGGCATGCAAGGCGATGTTAAAACCGGCTGCTATCGCCTGAAAGCTGTCGCTAACGCCTGTTAGCGACAGCTTGCTGATAGGGCGATAAAAATATCGCCGCTTTAGCGGCAAAAAGTGCCACTAAAGCGGCGATAAAGCCCTTGATAATATGCCCCAATGTTCCTCAAGTTCAGGAAACTGCTAGTAGCGTGGTTGTGTCTCTACCCATTGTATGTTCTGCTCGGACAATTATATCGTTGCTTTGTGCAGCACCATGAGACTGTTCATGCGAAAAAGCAGGGCCCGATTCACAAAGGTAAAGTTAGACGAAAGGCTAACTTTACGACTTTCAGTATTCACAAAGGGCATTTACGAGTAGTAAATGCCCTTTGTGAATACCGAAAGTCGTAAAGTTAGACTTTCGTATAACTTGACCTTAGTGAATCGGACTGTACACTTTACAAACAACCAAAATAAGAATAATCTTGGAAAGTTTTAAAACCCACGTTAAAAAGGCTGATAGCAGCTATGGGCAGTGGACAAGAAGTTGGGGGCAACTCTGAGCTGGGCAAGTATTTAAATGAAGAGAGCAGGGTGCAGGAGATGGAGGAGAAGGGCAAACAAGAAAAAAGAAAGGGGAAAATGCAATATTTCCTCATGCACTGCAATGCAAGGTCATTACATTAGTAATGGTAAAATACAATTCATCCAATTAAACACGATGTGAATGAATGCTCCTTGGGTGGGATAAGCACAAGAATAGGGAGGGAAGCCATTGAATCAAGAGAAAGAAATCGATAGACAAAAAAGCTGTTGAATCGTGAGCAAGGGACAGGAACAAAACACGCCATAAGTATATACTGAGGGGCATATTTACAAGCCCCTTGCGCCACTTTTGCGCCGCCGTTGCGTCACGCATGTGACGCAGCGGCGACGCAAACCATGCGCCGCGTTGCGCTATATTTACAACGTGACGCATCTAGGGAGATGCGTCACGTAGTAAACCCCTGCGCCACATGAAACCTGCGTCAGGTTTCATGTGGGCGTACCGGCGCAGGGGGCGTTCCGGCGCAGGAACGCCTCGGAAAAGTGACGTAGTGAAATCTACAAGATTTCACGCCGTCACTTTTCCGGCGCTGGTGCGTCAAATCCTTACGCCTGCTTCAAGCAGGCGTAAGGATTGACGCACCATGTTTGGGATAGGGAAGGTTGGAACAGTGCTGGAGTTGCGTCGCGCTTGCGACACAGCTTCAGCACTGCGCCAACCTTCCGCCGGCAGATGCGTCACGCATCTGCTTATCCTTGCGCCACGATGCGCCGCATTGTAAATGCGGCGCATCGGACGTGGCGCAAGGGTAAACTTGCATGACGCATTTTCCCTGGCGCATCCCTGCTGATATGCAGGGATGCGCCAGGGAACGTAAATATGCCCCTTTATGTAATAGGTTTGTTGCCAACAGACTTCTAAATCTAAAGCTGTCTCTAGGTGAGATCTAAAAAGGGGAAAAAAATTCGAGCTCTTTCAAAGTTATGAAAATTATGGGTAAAGAATAATGCACATGCCACTCACTACTGCCATTATGTATATTTATTGTATTTCTATTGCTCTTCAACCTAAACATTTTTAAGTGTTTTCTGATTTAGGTAGAGTTGAATTAAATGCAGGTAATGGAGGATGCGTGACCCTGACAGGACATGGTTTACAATGCAGCCTTGGGCAACACTTGAATTTATGGAACACTTTTTTTCTGTTTTCATTTCTCCTATTGATGTAATACAATTTGATAAAGAGTGTTTCAACAGTGCACACATTAATATATTTTCTTGTACAAAGAAGCAAGCCCACTTTCTACAAAATAATTATTTTTCCTGAACGCAATCTGTTTGTGTTGCACGCTGATAATAGTTCTACCAGCTGATCTTCAGCCATTTGTTACATTGCTGTGCAGTTTTTATCTCCACTGTCTAGACAATGATGTCAACACAGGCGCAGGGCCAGAGTCATTAATCTGTTTGTGTAAGCCAAATTGATATTCAGCCTCAGTCTCAAAAATATTGAAAGCAAACATGGCAGATTTATTTGTATGATTGTGCCTGATAATAGATGCTTACTATCGCAGAACCAGGCCTGTGATTACTCTCTGCAGAAAGTGCATCTTTGCAAGAAACCTTTTCAGCATCTGAAGAAAAGAAAATGATAGTGCATCACCGTGTTTGGAGTACTCAGTTGCTTATGGTGGTGCTAGTTGAGTTGTTGCTCAGCGCGAAATCTCATAATATAAAATTACACATGTAAGTGTTTGCCCCCCTGCAAAGTTCACGCACTTACCTATCATGCTAGAAAGAAAGCATTGCTATTATAGTTGATGTGGTTAAAAGCCACAAGCTGAACAGGGGGGTTGCTATTTACAAAGAAAACGCATTTGACAAATAGTGACTTCCAGGTTTGCATGCGGATGCAGCGTTGAAGATAATAAAGGAATATTCAAGTTTGCAACAAAATTAGCACTTTGCGCATTTGCTCCTGGGACCCTATTTACACACTGCATGCCCATAAAACAGGCTTTTGGCTCTGCGCCAGCAAATCCCATCATGGCACAGACCTCTGAGCTCAACTACTTGTTTAACTTTATTAAAACACGACTCTTAGGCCCTCCTTCAAACTATCCCTAAAGGCTGATTCAGGTGTGTGCTGGGTCTATCGGGAGAGCCACGTGGACTTAGGCCAAAGCAGGGTCCAGCAATAAAGAGACACACTCTCTGCTACTGGTACAGGCAGAAGACACAGGGGGATATTCACAAGAACGTGCGCTAAACAGCTCCAAAAAATGTTAACGCAACTTTACACATCGCAGCCTATCGCGGGAAAATAACCCTGTGTTAACTTGGAATTCACAAGACGGCGGTACCATGCAATAGTCTGCCGAAAACGCGGCCAATGTCCGCGATACAACCACCTCGACGGAGATAAAAACACAAACCCCAACCCCAAAAAACGTGCGATGAGCCCATTCGCGATGAGGAAAGCAGCGATAAGCAGCGCCAGGCCGGCGACACACACGCGGCAGGCGGGAATAAGCACAACAAAAGCAGGAAAAAGGAAGACAAACCAAACAGAAAACAACAGCGAAGCACAATGGAGGCAGCCGGAGCTAGTACACAACCCCACAAGCCCCATTGGCAACAAAACATTGTACATGGCAGTCCATAGTGGACAAGGTGAATGCAGCCGGAGAGCGGAGGAGGACAATGGAAGAAAACCAGAACAGCTGGAATGATGCGAAACGCACAAACAAGCAGAAAAACGCCAACAACCAGAAGGCAGCAATGTACACCGGAGGTGGGAGTCCAGCGCCACACCAGGAGCTGGATGACATGGAGGAAATGGTGTCCACCACATCAGTCTGGAGATGGTGGTAGGACTCGGGGACCGGAAACTGCTCAAAATCAACAGACACAACAGCAACAGGGAGAGGAACGACCAGGGACTGCGGGGACGGGGGGAGATGGGCACAATGGCACACATGCACAAATAAGCACAGAACAACTGCAGACAAACCATGCCCAAGAGTAACAACACCAACCAAGAGCACAAGTCACACAACTCGGCAATATCACACCACTGAACAAGCACAGAAGTGAAAACCGCACTGCCTGAAAGGGAGAAGGGTGAGCCAAATCAGAGCTGAAGGGACATCTCACACATAATGCAGCACACACACATAGGAAGCAGAGCACCCCAACATCGAACACAATGTGGTACAAACAGCAACATTTGCACAACCGAACACAGGACACAAGTGCACCCGCTTGTGGCGGGTAAATGGCCATACGCATCAGGCAAAGCATGAAACAGGGACATGATAATGCACAAGTACAAACCCACAGCCCTGATGGGGTAGCAATGCACGTATGGCAGGGACCCAGATAGGCCGTGACACACACATTGGCATACAAATCAAGACTCATCACAGTTGGAGACAAGTGAAGGTGCGGAGACTTTATCAACAATTGCGTGTCAGTACGGCCAAGAGAAGTGCCACTACATGCAGACCAATGCAGCAGCATGTCTGAATGAGGAACGTTGGGAAGCGCCCATGTCCACCCCGGGGGAGTCCATCACCCACACAAGTAAGTGCCAACCCGCATTGGTTGTCCGCGCATGGATTCGGAATCCAGGCCAATGCAGCCATGTCCACTGTCGTCTTGGGACATGTGACCAGATCCCCAACATGCAACCAGGCGTCGGGACACGTGCAATGGGTCACATTCAGTTGTGGCTGCAGGTACCTTGTCACTCGTCCATGAACGCGAGTGCAGCAGCGTAGGCCAACATTTCCAATGAGAGCTCGTTGTCCACCACATCTAACATGTCGGCGACGTAACCCATCAGCTGTCCCAGACAGATGTGCTGACTCCAACCCCTGGCCCCAATTGGCACTAAAGCCCAATAGGGGAGCGGCTCAATGTGGTCACTGCACACGACGACTCGTGCAATCTCCCAGGTCCAGTTGCCAGCATGCATGCCAATCATCCAGGCATGCCATAAACGGGCATCACAGTGACACTCCTGGTCGTGGGCCAACAGGGGGCACACACACACGTCGAAATCCAGGTCAGCTACCGTTACGTTGGAGAGGCAGACATCCATGGTCCACTCGAATATGCACGAGCGACAATGCAACACAGGCTGAACGCAGGTGACGTTGGCAAGGCAGAAGCTTAGGCGGTAACTGATCCGCAGCACTGCCAATGGCAGTGCCCCCAGTACATGCAGCAGACGTGCACGGTACAGGTCCACGTGACTGGAGTTGTGCATGTGTCCGGGATGGTCTGCCATTGCGTCAGTGGCTCTGCTTGAAGCGGCACTGTCTTGACCCGCGCCAGTCCTGTGGATGAAATGGCACAGCTCGGAGCAATGAGCAGTGTCTGTGTGCAACAGGTGCAGGCCTGAGGTGGGGTGGGAGTACGTGTGAAGGCCATTTCACGCACGCTAACTATGACCAAGGACTTCTGCTTGTGGGATGTGTACAAGTTGGTCTCACATCGGGCAGTGCGTAGTGTGGGATTCGCCAGCAAATGCTATCGTATCTGTCAGGGGGTGCTGGCCACATGCAAGTCCCAGCTCGGAGCTGCAGATGTGCTACCGCCTGATAGTTCAGACAAAGGACCTTTCATCCCTACAGTAACTTCAACATCTGCTTGCATACAGGAGATGTACAGAGGCCTGTCAAGGGTGGGGTGGGATGTCTGCGACCCAGGGAATCATGGATGATATGCCGAGCATGTGGCACATGAGCGGCCTCACTGTGTGTTACGTTGCCTCACAGCTGCTCCTCCCTCCCATGAGCCCCCACACATGTGTGCACTGCGCGGTTGTATCACGTGCACTCCTACGGCACCCATTGTCATGCCTGTCTGCGCATGTCCAGTGGTATGCCAACAACACCGTGAAGCTGGCCGTTGAGGGTGTGTGGCCACGTGAGTGTAGGCCAATGGTCCGGACAGGGCGGACACAGGTGTACAGTCCATGGCTGGCTGTGATCGCGCTGCGATTGAGGCTAGGCATCTGACTTTTGCAGCCACAGGACTGATACACATAACACTTGGCATGTATGAGCCAAGACCCCGAGCGGTCTTGCGCTCCTACATCTCCCCGTACGTGCGGGCCCGCCCTCCGGGTGCATGCTACACTGCAACATCGACTACTGTGGCCCTGGTGGCGACAACACTCCAACACAGAGACACGCTTACCGCACTTCCTGCTCAAGGCCAGACCAGAGCCATGCCCTGATTCCCCTGCCGAATCAACACACCCCGGCGCTGACCTGACGTACGCCGGTACAGCACACGCCACTTGTGCATGCAGGGGGGTCGGGCGAAGCTGCATGTCCAAGGTCTTGGCCACTGCTGAGGTGACATGGTATCGTCCGCTGAAGACAGCACACTGTGATTTGCAGGGCTCGGGCCCATCATGCTGACATAATGACCACACGGACACACTTGCTTAGATGGTGTGAATGGCTACGGGCACGTGCGCCCGGCCACGTTTATTAGCAGGCTCACATGTCGAGTGACACCTGTGTTGGATGTGTGTGGGGTGTGTGTACACCAGCCATCATGCAGTGCCTGGTGCAGTCAAAACAACGACAACAGTGTGCATCGTTAAGGACACAACCATTCAACCATAAAGGCTCCATGACTTGAGCTGCACAGAGTTAGTGGCCCCGGATGCACAGCGTCCTGCACGGGCCTACCGCCACGGGCCGCTGACTTGCGGTGCACTGGGACAGGGTCACGAGAGCAGAGCAGGTTCTCGTAGATGACAAAGGGGGTTGTCGCGGAGTGTCTCGGTGGACAGTGGAAGGTGTACCCCCAGGGCATGATGCAGAGGGCAGAAGCATGCAGAAACAGTCACCATGGTGGAGATGAATGGAACAGACACATGTCGTACACCAAGTCCGTCCCAGCCAGATGATGATGCAGACAACCCCCAGGCCATGAACTCAGACACCACCAAAGTCCAACCAGAAAGTGCCCATGACTCATTGCGCACAGACTTAGTGGCACCAGGTCAGTTGTTGCTAGTGTTCGGTCACCTCCGTGACGAGGATCCGGCTTTCATCCGGACTGAACCGCATCTTCCTCTTACTCCTCTCCATGCGTTCACTGGTATGGACTCTGCCATTCATGAATCACGACTAAGTGCTGGATGTGGGACCTACTGGACCGCAGTGTAGGCCGGGGGCAGCGGTCAGCACGGGCCCACAGACACGTGTCGTGTGCTTGCGATGCAGACATTGGCTTCACTGATCGGAGGGAGTATAGTGATGTGGCCGCTGCCACGGACTTGGGGTCACTGCCATTCAAGACTCAGGACACAGTTCCACATGTGGGACCTACTGGGATGCAGTGTAGGCCTGAGCCCTCATCCAAGTGTCGCCGGCTTGCGTTGAACAGGGTTAGTGGCACCACGTGTCGCCGGCTTGTGATGCAGACTTTGGCTTCACTGATCGGAGGGAGTTTAATGATGTGGACACTGCCACAGACTTTTGGTCACTGCCATTCAAGACTCACGACTCAGTACAACATGTGCCAACAACTGGGCCGAAGAGTACGCCAGTGGAGTATGTCAATGAAAAAGAGTACTGTGGGCCAGCATCGTGGAGGCCAGCGATGGTCTGCGGAGACTGCAAAGGTCACGGGACTGGGGCTTGGAGCTTGCACCGGCACGTGGTGGGCCCTCTTTGACACACGCAGGTGTCGGCAGGTGAGCGGAGCCTCCTTGGTGCGCTGGGGCAGGCATGACGGGTCTGGGGACCAGCGGCCCGGGGTGCAGCAGGCACACAGGGACGCAGGCCCCGCCGAGCTCGGCGCCGGCCTCGTGGTGGGCTGAGAGGCGCCGCCCTGGCAGACACGTTGGCCATTCCGAAAGAGAACCACGCCCAGTGCGACGGGGTTTTTATTCACACCCCTACGCAGGCCTGCCGTACGCAGGGCCAACCCACTCCACCCGCGCATACAGGGGGGGACGTAACGTGCGACATTTCCGCGTTCTGCCCCACAGCCTGTGGGGACATGGTAGCGTCCACTGGCCACTACACTCCATGCACCAGCAGTTAATGTCCACATGGCCATTTCCGTGGTTTGCACATTGGAGTCTGTCCGGCACCTCCACGCCACACCTGGCATTGGGTAGGTTCTCATTCATTAGTCACTTGCCGCTCTCGCACATGCCTGCTCCAAGCCTCTCCTCACATTCTGTTATTGTGTGGCTGTGGTACCATGCCGTGGCTGGGTTGTGTGCATGGCAAGCCCAGGTTCCCAATGGAGTTGTGTCGTTGTGTCTGGTCAGTTGGCATGTTGTGTGGCATGTTGCATGTAGTTCTGCTGAGTGCCCATTGCCAGTGTCGTGAGTTGCATGACTGTGGGGTGGAGGTGTGTGGTGTATTCATTTGGTACTTACCAACGAGCACTGCATTTCCATAGGTGCCATCCAGGGAGCGCTGGTTGATGATGGACTGTCGGGCGATGTAGGTCTCAAGCACTCTGTCTGGGGAGTTGGCCACAACATTGTTGAGGAGTCCTGGTTGGTCCACTATTGCCTGCACATTCATGGGATGTTTGTGCTTTCTGTTGCGGCAGTTGTGTGCAGTGTCGGCAGGGGGCACGAGGGGTACATGTGTGCAGTCGATTGCCCCCGACACGTGAGGGAATCCAGCTATGGCGTAGGGGCCTTGCTTGGTCTCCAGCTGCTCCTGCGCAGTGTGGGTGAAGAGGAGGTGCTGGGGTACCACGCTGATGATGGCATCCAGGACAGGTGTGATGAACTTGGATGGGGCTGGCTGTGAGACTCCTCCGACTCTGGCAGTTGTGGGTTGGAAGGTACCAGAGGCCAACATGTGCAGCACAGCCGGCAGCTTTGTCTGCGGAGGGATGTTGGTTGTCCGCTGTGTTGGTACCATCAGCAGGTGGGCGATGTGGGTGAGGATGCGGGGGATGGTTGTCCTTTTGGGCCTGTAGTGGGCAATGTCCTCTGGCGTTCGGTCTGCGCAGCTGGTGCGTTTAAGGTGGGTCCGCTGTCTTTGTGTACGATGCCTCTGTGGTGGTCAGGGGGGGGGATGGGTCCTGGGGGTGGTGGCGGGCCTGGGATGGGTGGCGGTGGGTGTTGTGGCCCTCATGGGTCTCGGAGCTGCATGATCATTGTCTCCATGGCATCTGTGGGTCTTCAGATGTGGCTCTTGGCTGGGCTGCCTTTCATGCGGCAGGTAGTCGTCCTGCTTAACACCAGCAGAAGGCAGGTGTTGATTCCCTGCTGCTACCGCGGCTTATCGCCTGTTTTTGGTTCGCATCGCAGATCTGGCAGTTCATTGTGAAACTGGTGTAGTGGTGTTTTTGTGAGTTTTTGCATGGGGACGCCTACTCTGCATCTCATTAGGGTTAGTTGGTGGTGTCACCCGTGGAGATAAATTGTGAGGCAGTTATCGCGGGAATACTGGCGATGTCTGCAGTTTGCACCCACTTGTTAATGGGGCGTTAAATCTATCTCCACTTTTGATGCGTTAAGGTGGCGATAACTCAGAGATAAGTCCTTGTGAATACGCCCCACAGTGCAGTCTTGAGCCTCTTTATTTATACCCTCTGGCCCGGCCAGAGGGTGAGGTGTAACATATACGGGTTCATAGGTCAGGCCCAATGGTGGCTGGGTGACTCACAAAATCCTTTCCTTACATTGCTCTGAATCCTCCAACTGGAAGTTACACACAAAGTCCTTCAGTCTCTGATTCGGCTTTGGACGGGGTCATAGATCATAGTGCTGACTTTGCGATCTGTCCGGCCCATCTTCCGGATACACTTCCCCTTGGGACTCAGTCATGCATCTGTCAAGCCTGATCTGATCGTGAGATTGTTTACCATGCTGTTGTTGATCATGGGACTCCTCTGTTGGGGTGAGGTCTCCAGTCTCCTGGACCTTTTCCTCCTCATTTCTCTCTTCACCAGAAGTATCCACCTTCTTGAACCAGAACATTTTCCTGGTTACTGTTTCCTCTCCTTTGAGGGCATTCACCATTGGGCCTTCCACTGTTACCACCACACACACACCTGGTTTGAATGGTGTCCTGAATTTCCATCCCAGCCGGAGATCCTTTAGGGGCACCTGATCACCCCGTCCTAGCCGGTGGTCGGGCTGCTTTCCTCTTGATACTTGCCCTCGTATTGTTCTGCCCACAAATGCTCAGGGTCACATCAGGACCATATTCAGGTTGGGTCCACTCTGGGTATACTGGATTTGTGGCACACCACTTCAGCATGGGAGTCCACGGGGGGCACTGGGTGTAGGCTGAGCTTCATGCTCACCCCTTTGTACACAGCATAAACTGCTCCACCTCACCATTCACCTGTGGAAGCTGCAATGTAATTCTGAAATGCCATATACCTAGGTGACGGAGCAGATGCTGGAACTTGAGTCCCATTTAAAGGCAGCCCATTGTCCAATTTGATCTCCTCTGGAAGGCCAAATTGGGTAGTGCTTTCTCCAACACTGGAGTGACCTTTGCAAAAGCAGTCGACTCAATGAGCTTCACAATGGAGTATTTCGAGTAGCTATTCATGAAGACCATGGCAGTCTTCCCATCCTGGAAGTTCCAAAATCGAGGTTGACCCTGGTCAATGGAGTGTTGCAAGTCTCCTCCATTATTATCAGTGCTGGTGCATCTGGGCAGCTGATGATTTGACATTCTGCGCACTGTCTTACGAGGTCATCCACCACAACCTACAAACCAGGAAACCATACCTTCCCTCTTAGTCGAGATTTCGTTTTGGCTGGCCCTTGGTGTCCTCCATGAGTGAGTACAGCCACCTGCCATGTCAGAGTCTGAGGGATGGTGCCCCCATAGAACGAGACCATCTTGAGTGGCGCTGAGTTCACTAAAGGATTGCGTGAGAGTTTCTTTGTCCAAGCCACTCCAACTATTCGTATTCCACAGTTAACAGTGCCACAACCCTTTTTGCAGAGCTGCCAAGACCTTCATTAGCACAGTGTCACCAGTGGTCACCTGGCAGATCTCAGGAAAACTCAATGCCCCTCCCCGGCTCACCAGTCGAACATAATCCTCAGTTTGACCAGCCTCGTGCTCTATCTTTCTGCCTGCTTGGGGTGGGAGTCACAATAAAAAATCCACAGGATTTTTGGACCTTTGTCTGTACACCACTTTAAAATGGTAGTGCTGCAACTGTACGGCCCACCATTCAATCCGAGGCGGAGGATGGGGTGCCATGCCTTTAAAATTGATACTAGCAGTTTATGGTCAGTGACCACACAGAATTATCACCCACACAGATATAAGTGAAAATGTCCACAGGCCTACATAACGGCTAGGTCCTCCATCTCAATCTGAGCATACCTCACTTCCTTTGGTGATAATACTCGGCACGCGAACGTCAGAGGTGCCCACCTTCCAGGCTCAACTTCTTGTGTGAGCACCCCCCCAAACCCACAGGGCTAGCATCCAAAACAAACTCTTCTTTTCTTGGGGTCAAAATAGGCCATTGTTACCTTACTGAGAAGCACCGACTTTACTCTTTGGAATGCCTCCTCTTTGCTAGGGCCCCACAGCCATCGTTCATCAGCTTTCAATAGCGCCCGAGGACTCCGCAATGGTTGCTAGATTGAGATGAACTGCCACAATAAGTGGCCATCCCAAAAAGCTGCACACCTTGGTGGCATTGCATGGCGCTAGGGCCTGTTAGATCACTTGCGATTTCCTTGGGTCAACCTAAATCCCATCCTGTGTGAAAATGTAGCAGAAAACTTCAATGTTTGTTTGGAAAAAGGAGCACTTCTCCCAATGGAGGGTGATGCTGTGATCATGTAGGTGCTTCAGTATGGCTCTCAGGCACTGATGATGTTCCTCTGCTGTCGCAGAATGTATTAAGATGTTTTCACGGACATTCATGACGCCTTGCAATCCTGAAAGCACCTCCCTGATTGCGTTCTGGAATTGAGGTACTTCCTGAATTGAGGCAGTGATGGTGATTGCCTGAGATGTAGAGGCAGGGAGTTCCAGGTCTTTGCAGAGAGGTAGGAGAAGGATCTTCCTCCAGCCGAGGTCTTGCAGATCCATGGAATGGTGGCCAGGGCCAGTTGGGTGGACTGGAGATGTCTGGTGGGAGTGTTGGAGAGGTGATGGTTGAGGTATGCAGGTCTGGCATTGTGGAGAGATTTGTAGGCATGCATGAGGAGCTTGAAGGTAATTCTTTTGTTAATTGGGAGCCAGTGGAAGTCTCTCAGGTGACCTGTGATGTGGCTGCAGTGGGGGATGTTCAGGATGAGTCTGTCAGATGCGTTCTGGATGTTCTGCAGTTTCTGTAGGAGTTTCTGGGTGGTGCCGGTGTAGAGTGCGTTGCCATAATCGAGTATACTGCTGATGAGCGCATGGGTGACTGATATTGTGCCACCCACTTATGTAGCCCTGCATAAATGTCTAAGGCCTGCCATTGCAGCCTGTGTGGGCAATTTTAAACTGCAATTTCTGCTTGGCAAAATAACCCTTTTGCCAGGTCCAAACCTTCCTTTTTAATATATATGTCACCCCTAGGGTAGGGCCTGAACAGCCCAGAGGGCAGGGTCCAGTGCATTTAAAATATTACTCATGTACTTTTAAGTTTTACATGTCCTGGTAGTCAAAAACTCTTAAATTAGTTTTTCACTACTGCAAGGCCTACCTCTCCCATTGGCTAACAATGGAGTTATCTTATTACATCTGATAAGTGATAATTTCCAAATGGGAGCAGGTAACCAATTCATGTTTGGTGTCTTTGGAATTGTGATGAAAAATCCTCTACCATGTTGAAGTCGGATTTTAAACTACAATTTAAAAAATGCCACTTTTAGAAATTTGGTATTTTCTTGTCTTAGACATTTAGTGCCTGCAGCCTATCTCTAGGTCCAATGGCTGGGTGTAGCTGACAGTTGGACTTTGTGTATTTCTCCTAGACACAGTAGAGATCTTAGAGAGCTACATTTGTTTTTCACTACTGCACGGCTTACCTCTCCCGCAGTATAACATTGGGTTACCTTATTGTAGGACCAGCAGCCAGAGAAATGTTCAATCTCTCTTTGGCTACGACCAAAACACCAAAGGAAAGGAAGTGTGCGCCAGCATCTCTGCTTCTTAAAAAACCCTCAGCAAACCCGGATGTTTTCTCTAACTATAGACCGATTTCATTGTTACTTCTACTTGCAAAAGCTCTAGAAAGATATTTTAACAAACAGCTTCTATCCTTTCTTGAAGAGCATAAGATCTTAGACCCCTTTAATCGGGTTTCAGAGAGTTACACAGTACTGAAACTTCACACTTGGCTGTTACCGATACCATCAGGCTCTCTCTAGATGCAGAAACGCCGGTCATGTTAGTGTTACTGGATCTATTGGCGGCCCTTGAAATGGTCTCCCACCCCATCCTAATTTATAAACTACATGAGGCTGGTCTCCATGACAGGACGCTACATTGACTCAGGGACTTCCTCATTAACCACACACAACATGTCTGCCTTGGCCCTTTTAAGTCAAGACTGATGGAAATCAAGAAGGGAGTCCTTCAGGGATCATGCCTGAGTTTAACACTGTTTAATATCTATGTAATGCAGCTGGGCAACTTGTGAGAGCATGTGGGTGGAGATTGTGTTGTACACAGATGACACTAAACTTCTCATCTCTTTTGGCCCTGATCCAGTGTAAGTCAAAGACAAATTTGCGAGTTGCATGAGGGAAATCGCTGTCTGAATGAATAATATTGTCTCTAATTAAACAGCGAGAAGACGGAGATCATGTTATCTGGCAAAGCCAAAGAGTTATGGTCAGATCAAGTCAATGCCACTTGCAGCATCTGTTTTGCCACAATGAGGCTTCTAAAAAAAAAAAGCCTTTCCATGGCTTCCGGATACCTTCAGAAAAACCCATTTCCAAGCTCTGATAACCAGTCGTCTGGATTGTGAAAATACTTCATTGGTAGCAGTAAATGACACCCTGTTGACCAAGTTGCAGGTAGTGCAGAACACAGCAGTGCAACTGATTTGCAATTTTCCTGCACGTTCATCTTCCAACCCTATTTTAAGGAAACTACATTGGCTGCCTATCAGAAAGCGGGTTGTTTTCCAACTTTCTTGACTAACACATAAGACCCTCCATAAGGCCCGCCCAACGAACCTGTTCTCATGACTCAGTTACTATCTGCCTTATAGGCAACTAAGATCCTCAGATCAAGCGCTTCTGCTGACCCCACGCTTCTGCACCTCAAGATTCGAGGGTGGATCCTCCTCTTATTCAGCCCCATGCCACTGGAGCAAACTATCGCTTCATCTTCGCTACTCCCCAGATATCACAAATTTTGAGAAGCTGCTAAAATCCTGGCTGTTTTAGAATGTCCTCCCTTGTCATGATCAGCACAGTGCCAAGATACTCCTCCCAGAGTGAGTTGAGCGCTATACCAAGATACCGAAATAAATATATTTAATAAGTGGTAGCTTTCAATTGGGAGCATGTAGGCTGGTCGATTTGATGTCTAAAGATTTGCAATTAAAATCCATCTTTAATGGTAAAGTCTGATTTTTTGTCAAAATTCTAAAAATGCCACTTTTAGAAAGTGACGCACAAAGGGGTTGGGCCCTTTAATCTGCTGGGTTGGTCCACTATTAAATCCAAAAACTTAGGACCAGATGTACGACCCATTCATTTAGCACCTCGCAATTTGCGACTCATTGCGAGGCGCAAATTGTGAGGCGCTAAATGAAATGTATACAACAGTGTTATTACACTGTTTTGCGATTCCCAATGGGGTCGCAAATTGCAAGGCTCATTAATATTAATGAGCCTCTCGCAATTTGCGAGCCCATTGGGAATGCCAGCCCTCCCAGGGATGGTGGCCTGCTGGGCTCAGCAGACCACCATGTCTGGGACTGCTTTTTAATAAAGCAGCTTTTTTTTTAAAATGCAGCCCGTTGTCCTTAAAGGAAAACGGGATGCATTTAAAAAAACAAAAAATGAAACGTTTTCGTTTCATTTTTAAGGGCAGGCAGTGGTCCCTGGGACCACTGCCTGGCCTTAAAAAATATTTTTAGAGACAGTCACAAAGTGGAAGGGGTCCCCTGGGGACCCCTTCCAAATTGCGACTGCATTACCCCCTTCTTGAAGAGGGTGGTAATTTGCGAGTGTTTTGCGACCGCAATTGCGGTCACAAAACATTCACACATAGCATTGCGGATGCAATTAGGAAGGGAACACCCTTCCTAATTGCGACTACAATTCTAAATAGCGAGTCGCAAACAAATTGCGACTCGCTATTTAGGAATTTTACATGACCAACAGTGATTTTGCATGCGCAAACGGGTTCGCAAACCGGTTTGCGCATGCAAAATCACGTCGTACATCTGGCCCTTACTCTCTACCCAGACTGTAATTATTCAGTCAACACTTTTTTCATAAGATCAAGAAATGTAATTGCCTTAATCTTGTTTGATTTTTTAGACTTCATAACAATTTTATAAACACCTAAACATATTGTTCAGACAACATTGCTGTGTAAGGCACATTATTTACAGCTCTCTATAAGTAAACATGTTGTTTACAAAAAATCACATTGAACCAAAAACTTTACAAAAAAATTAATCAAATGCATTTCACATCTAAAACATTTATCAAACTTGAACAAGACTTCACATATTTCTGAATGGAACTTGAACCAATCAATGATTTCTAAGGTATTGAGGTTTCTATTATTAGTCTTATTCTTAAACTGTTTCTCAAATTCTCCTATAGGGGTTATCAAACACATGCTGTTAGAATAGGCTACCAATGAATGTTTCTTTTAGAATTGCCTACAGGCGGTTTTCTCGATAGCTGAAATAACTCCCCAATATTTTAGATGTAATTAATTTTTTTGTAAAGTTTTGTGTTCAATGTGATTTTTTGTTAACAACTTGTTTACTTATAGAGGGCTTTAAGTAATGTGCCTTACACAGCAATGTTGTCTGAATAATATGTTTAGGTGTTTAAGAAATGTATAAAAATATTATGAGGTATAAAAAAATCACAACAAGATTAAGGCAATTAAATTACTTGATCTTATGAAAAAAGTGTTGACTGAAAAAGTACAGTCTGGGTACAGTGTAAGTTTTTGGACTTATAGAAAGTGGGCATTTTCTTGCCCGAACCATTTGGTGTCTGCTTCCTGTATCCTGGGTCACATGACTAGGTGTAGTTGGCAGTTTTTCTTTGTATATTGCCCCCAGACAGTGAGAGAAAGAGAAGCTAGGAGGGGCCACTCTGAGTTAACGGGGGAGGAGCTGTAACTTACCTGACTTGCACATCATAAGGGCCCTGCCTGGACACTCTCACAAAGTGTTTGACACTAGCCTATTATGACCCCAGACCCCCTTTTCAGTACACATCTGGACCTGTGAAAGACTCAGAAGAAGGACTGCTATGCTGCTTTGTTGCATGAAGCCCAATGAAAGCCTGATGATACCTGGGAAGGCTCTATATCACGTCACCCAACACTCAATACCTCTGTCCTGTCTCCACAGCAGCCCACCCCTGCACATGGAGGAAAATAACTATTATCTCCTTTATCACTGCCACCATCACCTAAGTCCACTGTTGGGGCATCCAAGGACATCAACCTGTACTTTTAATGGTTTGTGTGCCTGGAAGCAAGCCATTTTAAAAGACACAGCCTTGATTTGATGGTTTGATTGACTAGTTTTACCAGAGGCACGATTTCCCTGTTGTCATTCTGTATTTCAGCAACATCACCCTCAATGCCACTTAAGACTTCTCTCTGTGTAAAGTATAAGCCCTGCCTGTCCAACTAGCCATCTCCTTCCCAAATCCTTCCTCTTTGTGGAGGTTCCAGACCACATTTGTTTAGTCTCCCATCTGTGTCTAAGGAAGTAGTGAATGAGATAGTTATTGTGTGACAAGATAGCTGGTAGCAACAGGAGGAGTACTCTGAAGGCCCAACACCCTATTCTCATCCTTGTCTGATTCATGGCCTAAGAGGTGGTGATGGTATGTTATTTTTGTTCTTTTGAATTGTTATTCAATTTTTTGTGTTTCCAAGATGTTAACCTCACATTCCCATTCTTCATCATGATCAGGACAGCTCCCTGCACTTGATTTTGTTATTTTATAATCCCTCGATGCCTATGTTATTCCATATTCATTCAGCCCACTCTAGGTCATTTCATGCCCATTTAAACCTGTTTGTTAACAATCCACATTTGTAAATAAACATTCTGCTCAGTTACTTGTTGGGTAGGGTATCAATGCACTTGGGTAGATCTGATTGAGCTGACCTATTTCTTGGTATGGCATGACACTTCCACATATACACACACATACCATGAGAGTACAGCATATACACTAATAAGTCCCTGATTTTTAGTTGTGCGGGGCAGAATTCTCATATAAACTCCTAATCCACACAATTATGAGATGTCCGGTGCCTTTCCCAACAGCTTGGATCTTTTTCCAAGAAGATCATTGGTCTGGAACCAGTGAGAAAAGATCTACTGCCTTTTTAAAAATAGAAATAAATTATTTCATTTTTAAGGAGGTTAGCTACCACTCATGTCATCCGTGTAGTAGTAAAGAGATTAACAAAGACAGAAGTACAAAGACTGATATTTGATTTGAACAGGTATATTGACAAGTTATTAAGCCAACTCTATAACTGTAGTAGGAACAAATGATTGTGTAATATTTTACCACTGAAACGTGCTCCACAAATTGGTCTTTTTCTAATATAGATGGAAGAATCCATCTCATACAATTTGCTCTTTAGACTAGAAAAATATTTCTTTCTTAATTTTGCTTGGATTCTTAGGGGACTAACCAGGACACAATGCTATTGGGTCACGAATGTCCAAAATTTCTGTACCTCCACCCTTTGTATTGCTAAATTGAGTTTGCTTCTCTTCAGGGCCTTCTGAGGCCCCGTGCACTTTCAGGACACACTGGTTGTTGGCTGGGCTGAGACTCGGTTACCCAGCATCCTCATCAGCGCATGAGGTGGGGACAGCCCTCATGACGCCGTAAAGGCAGCGTTGCACTCCCACAGCGCAGGAAGCTTTTCTCCTGGACCATCTGAGTCCCCGTGCACTTCAGGACACACTGGTGTTTGGCTGGGGTGGGACTCGGTCCCCCAGCATCCTTAGCAGTGCAGGAGGCGGGGACAGCCCTCCTGACACAGTAAGGGCAGCGTTGCACTCCCGCAGCATGGGACGCTTCTCTCCAGTGCCGTCAGAGGCCCGTGCACTTTTAGAACACACTGGTTGTTGGTTGGGGTAGGACACTGTCCCCCAGCATCCTCAGTGGCGCTGGAGGATGGGACAGCCCTACCAATGCCGTAAAGGCAGCGTCACCCGTCTGTACCCATCAGTGGCAAGAAGAGGTGGGGCGTGGCCACCCCCCTTGGCTTACATCTTTGATTGCAGTGGAGGAGAGGCTGACTGTCTTGAGTATTCACCGCCTGGGTTCTGTGTATACGGCAAGGTACTTTTTGTGCCCTGCTCATTTTTTGAGTGATACGAATGCCTGTGTTAGCTGGATACTTTCTCTGTGATTGTTTTTATGGTCCTTTTTTATACAGTGTTTAGGTTCTAACCTGCTCATGGGGGTAAATGGTACTTAAAGGCCCCTCAAACACGGGGAAGAATAAAGGGCCTTCTACTAAAATCCTGCCCCCGCCTGCTGCCCCTCGAGTCTCCACTATAGAAGGTTTTCTTTTCCGGGCGTTGGGTGTTGTATCTATGGAAATACAGCTGGCTGAAATGAGGATTTCTCTGAATAGGGATAGTCTCCTCCCTCTTTCCCATGGTCCACCAGCCTATAATGGAATGGGGGGTCGCCTCACGGCTTATGTTCACAGGGCTGTCAGTGGGAAGATCAGGGGGGAGATATGTCTGGCAATGGTGATTCTTTAATTTCTACAACACCAGTTATTAGTCCTAGGCGCAATCGGAAGTGAAAAACATGTGCCTCAGCCCAGACTTCTGATGAGGCTAATTAGTTGCTCGATTCACTAGTAAGCCAACTGATGATGAGAGGGGTCCTTTCTATAAGAATGTTCCTCTTAAGGATTATGAGACATTGTTAAAAAACAAACTGGATCCAATACTGGTGAGGCTCTCCCTCATTGAAGACAGGGTCTTGGAGATATTATTATCAAGTAAGGGGAGGAGGGATCGCCAGGAGCAGGGTTCTTCATATGAACATCGGAGGCCATTGATCCCATTTGCTCTGGTATGGACCCCCCTTAAATCATGTCACTGCTGTTGCAGGCCCTCCCCTGTTTGCCCCAAGGCCAGGCCATGCAACAGAAGCACAGGGAGTAGTTGCTCCCCTCGCCCCGTAGTTTATAAAGGGGATAGTCTGCGCTTTTTGTCCCCTCCCAACTCTGGGACTGTGCTTAATTTGCCACCTGAAGTGACCCCCTATGTCATTGTTCTGGGGAATGTCGCCCCGTTCTAATTCTTCTGTTGAATCATTTCGGGAGCTTAAGAATAAGGTGGTGCATTGGTTCAGTTTGCATTTGTCTCGTAGTGGATGGCTAGTGTATTCCATCATCATGGCCCGTAGAGAAAGTTGGATAGGCAAGGGCAGGAAACCATGGGCTGGTGACTGCGTGGTGGTTAATTTTAACAATCGCCGGCAGGTGGCTAAACTCCTTGCAGCCGATCCCCGACCCATATAAGGCGGCCCAGGGACAGTTGCCCTCCCGTTGGGTTTCTTTTAAAGACCAGGAAAGTCAGCTCATTCATTAGAATTACAAGGCCTTTTAGGGGGTCTCGTCTTAACAAGTGCCCTGTATTTTGTTCGCTCCCTCCCTTTTTCCCACCTTTAACAGATGTCTCCCCTTGAGTGATTTGGAGTCCTGTGATTGACTGGACCTATGTTATTCTTCTCAGTTTTTCTTGGTCTCCCTGCCGCTGTGGTAACCCTTCCCCATTATTCTAAAGGCTATGCTTTACTTTCATTGAATATCGCAGGTCTTTCTTCTAAGTTCACTTACCCCAGATGGTTGCAATTCAATAAATCTTTCCACATAATTTGCCTCCAAGAATCATGGGAAACCAAAAACAGCTTTTTCCTGGAGGGTTATACCACTTATTTTGAACCAGCGGTACCTTCAATGGTGGGTAGGGCCAAGAGGGGCTTGATTATATTTATTACAGTGGAACTAAGTGGTTATTTGCGATCTTTACTGGCAGGTGCACACTTTTCAGGGGTTACAGCTATCATTGCCGGGTTGCTCACTGTTGGTGTTGATTAATTTTTATAACACCAAGGGGGGCAGTGTTAAGGCATGTTGTGTCTTTCGTCTAGAACGAGTTTTGAATCCTTTTCTGATAAGGGCTATTGGCGAGATCTAATCATGCTTGCTGGGGATTTCAGTTATCATTTTTGGGACCCCCTCAGGAGTGTGACGTTTTAAATCATAGCTGTTTACTCAAAGAAGGGTTACATTTCGCACATTTGACTGAGGGCCAGGAGTTCAATGAGCTCTTGGAGTCTCACAATTTATTTTTTGCCCTGGAGAAACTGGTGAACTCCCTTAACCCCACAATTTGCCCGACTTTTAAAGGAAGTGGTTGCAGGTCGTTTATTGATTTTATATTTGTCTCAGCCCCATTATGCCTGTTGATTTCCCATTTTAACATAATTTTCAGTCCTCTTAGTGATCACAATCCCTTATCCATAACTTTGGATGTTTCCAAGGTCCCTTGATAACAGCAAAGGGGGGCTCTTATGAGGCTCTCCATTGTTGACCAGGGGAGAAGGCTGAAATGGTCCCAAGTGGACCCTCAGTGCTTCCAAGTCTCCCTTTTTGCAACCTGTTTCTGCGAGATTGAAATTTGTCTACACAGTGAGGCAGTGGGTGGAGAGGTCCTGGAAGCTTCAAAGGTATCGCCATGGGGGTTCTTAACCTAATGACTGCAACAGCCTCTAGCAGCCCAGACCTGCAAAACCACAAAAGGTTTGATAGAGACTGTTTGAGAACCATGCTCAAGCTGAAGGCCGCTCGATACCAAGGGATGGGCAATTAATCAAAGGTTGCAAGTGGGCCTATAAGCAGGCTCAAATTGCCTGCAAACACAACCTGCGGGAGTAAGCCTGGGTGGAGCTGTGCCAAGCATGCGATACAGGGGATAGTTATCTCTTCTGGAAAGTGGTTAACAGACCTTGATTTGAGGATGACTCTGGCCTGCTCTTATGCGATCATATTTTGGAACAGCAGTGGGCTGGTCATTTTGAAGGTGTTAATAACCAGGGGGACCACTGGGGCGACATCATTTTGGTTTAGAAGTCATAGATTGGAACCCAGTGGTTTTTACCTTAGATGAAGTCATTCATGCACAGTATCTTGGCCCTGTCAAGCAATAAGAACCTAGTCCCTGATAGTATCCTGCCAGATTTGTTTAGAGCCAATGTAGAGCTTTGGGCTCCACTTTTGACCCAGGTCCTGAATGCGACTGCCCGGAAGGGGATGTTGCCCTCTTCGTCCACAGCTGTGACTGTTCCTATTTTAAAGAAGGGGGTCAAGGACAATTCACAATGCTACAGCTCAATATCTTTATTGGATGCGGTGGTTAAATTCCTGGGGAAGGTCATTTTAAACAGGCTAGGGGAGTGGGCAGAGGAGAATAACATTCTGAGTGATGTTTAATATGGTTTTAGGGCGGGAGGTCTACTTCAGACTAGTGTCTGAACCTCCATTTAATTATTATTAAATATACTGTTGCCCGTTCTGAATCTTTACATTTAGCATTTGTGGACTTGATGTCCGCATTCAACAGGATGAACCGGACGAAACTCTGGGCTTTGCCTAGTGAGATGGGGGTTTACCCTAATATAGTGACCCCATTAGCCAATCTTCACTCAAAGACTTCTGCTTCGGTGTGTTTTTCTCAGGGCGCTCCCCGTGCTTGCTCTATCCCGACCAACTATGGTGTTTATCAAGGATGCATTCTTGCCCCTTTTTTGTTTACTTTCTACATGAATAGGCTTGAGTCCACTTTATTATCAATCTCGACAGATTGCCCTAAGGTTGGAGATAAATCTCTTTCTGCTTTATTATAGGCAGATGATGCGGTCCTTATGGCTCGGACCACTCATGGGTTGAATATACTCTTGGCCAGATATGTGTAATTCATGGGGAACCTTGAATTGTTGATTAATTTCTCGAAGTTGTATGCAATGGTAGTGTGCACAAAATCCACAAGTAGGAAGACTGTTAAGGAGGCTAACTCTGGGTAAAGTCATGGCGTTCCCTTATTTGGGTGTCTTAATTGATGCAAAAAATTGTTGGAAGCCATAAGTTGAGGCCAAAAGATCTGAGTTTGTTAAAAACATAGGAGCGGTTTCTAGTTTTGCACATAAGTTAGACTCCTGTGAGCCAAGGGACCTTTTAAAAATGTACCAGGCTAAATGCATATCACCAATTTGATATGGCAGTGAGGTATGGGGTTATGCCGAATTGGATAAGATTTAATCAACGGAGAACACATTTCTACGCCAGATGGTACAGGTTCCACATTCTACCCCAGCTTTTTTGGTGCAGGCAGAGCATGGCCTTGCACAAGTGATGGACCTTATATCCCTAAGCCCTCTTTTGTGTTTGATTAAGATGTGGAGTAGGGATGAATTGAAGTTAAATCAGTTGATCCCTGTGGACTGTTTGGCCCATGATCGGGCTCATAAAATACCATTGATAGCCTATGATAAGGCAGCTTTTGCGTTCAGAGGTAAGCCCGATATTTTTGAGGACCCCCACTTCTCTCTCCATGCGTGAGCTGGGGTGTGTTAAAAGGCGTTCGGGTGTGGAGAGAGCATCTGGAGCTGCAAAAACCATTGATGCGGGTCATATGTTGTTGAAAACAGTGTTGGGGCTGGAGCCGTATCTTGCCAAGGTTTGTTCACAACAAGATTGGTTTTTATTGGCCAGATTTAGGTTTAACCAACTGTATCATCTTTTGGCATCTCCATGTGGGTGGACACGGTCTGAGGCAAGGTTGCCCTGCGTCTGCCACAATACGTTTACGCAGGACACTTTGCATTTTGTAATGTTTTGTTCGTATTTTAGCTGGCTGAGGAAGTGGTTTTTAATTCCTTTGCTGAAACCCCTGAATTTTAACTAAGTAAGGGCAGCCTTGTTGTGTCTTCAGATGCTTCCCACTGACTGTCTTACTTTTACTGTTTTATCATTTTTGCGAACTGCTATGGTGTCCAGGAGATCGAGATTTGACTCATAGATGTAGTGCCTGAGGGGGGTGTGTTTTACTGTTTTATTGACCATTATCATTTTATGTTATTTATCAGTAATGGTTTTTATAATGGAGATGCTGTTTGTATTCCTTTATGGTGAATTTATCAACCAAATAAATATTTATGAATGAGTTCCTCCGATGTGCAAAATTGAGCTCCTCACATATGGCCCAAAAGTGACTTTTCTTCTTCACCATCATATAAACATGTTAAACTGCTCTCACAGCACAGGTCATGTAGGGAATAGGCCTTTCCCGTTTGAGATTCTAGAGTGTTTTATATTTTACTCCTGTAATCCTGACTAAAGCATTTGGAACACTAAACTGAAGTCCCAGTTTTATATTTGGCCTTATCTCCTCAGATCAAGTTGAGTAAGGGTTCAATAATAGGGTTCAGAATGGGAACTATTTCATGCAGGCCATCAACGATTAAATGCAATAGTGAACACTCAGATCCAGATTAACACTATTGTATGTTTTTTCTGTGTAAGGTTCATAGTCTGACTGATCTCATAATCCCTCATACATAAACCCCAACAGAGAAGAGCTTGACAGTGGTAGAGCTCTGGGAGGCCTGTAGTCTAATTACCACCCATTAACTACAGAGTATGGGGTTAGGCTTGGCCTTGTAGAAAATAATGTTTACACAAAAATATCTTTAGGTAGACATAATACTATAATATGAAAAACACTACAATTGTTCACCAAACTAATCTTCAGTTATTTGAGAAATTCAAAAGAGATTGAGAAGAGGAGCTAGGGGCACTAGTTTCAACCTGCTATTGCGAGTTGTGAGTTTCCCATTACAAAATGGGGGATAACTTGAAGAATGGGTCTTCATCATGATATTGACAGCTGGTGTTCCACTTCGTGTCATTTACACATTGCGTGCAGTGCAGTGGAGCATAGTGCAATGTCATAATAATGAGGTTCCAGGTTTGACTCACCACAACAACATTCCAAATATAATTCCCAGCCAAATAACATATTTAAGCACACAATAGAGCCCAAGATCACACAAAGAAGTTTTAAAATATCGTTCTAATAGAGAACGATATGAAATTGTAGCTGAAAAGAGGCCAGTCGCGGCTCCTGGAGGAAGTGCTGCGGGGCGGTGGGGTGGGGGGGAGGGGCAGGGTGGGGGGTAGTAAACTCTGACATACGGCCAAACGGAGTTAAGTACATAAATAAATAAATAAAACAAATTACATTGCTGCATCACCATTTGGCATTGCAGCGCGCGCTATGTAATTCGTTTTATTTATTTATTTATGTACTTAACTCCGTTCGGCTGTATGCCGGAGTGTACTATCCCCCACCCTCCCCCGCCCCGCCCCACTGCCCCGCAGCACTCCATGCAGGAGCCGCGACTGAAAGAGGCTGAAGAATAGTCAGATTTCACTGCATTACTTTCATATTGATTGTAATTCTAAATGCCTTGTGGATGACGAGGGATAAGATTTATTTAAATTCAGTAAACTATAAGTTCTGGGATTTATTTCTAAAATTCATATGGTGTAACAGAAATATTGGGGGAATATGGCTAAACAATTATCTTCGTATATTAAAGATTGAAAAGATCTGCTGAAAAGGCTATGACTTCCAATGCAATACTAAATATTTACTGGTAAATATGGAGCTGTACAGTTTATTTACCTGCATTAGACAGCAAGATGATTTAAGTTTGACGGAATGGTTTTTATACACTAGATCCATGATCTATTTAAGACAATTTGCTTCTAGAAATGTTGCATTGTGCACTTAATAAAAATGTCTTCTTACATCAAGATGTATTGTTCAGATAATGACATGAAATTGCAAAGAACTCTAAATTTGTTCCTTATGGCAACCTTTTTAAGAGCTGGTTTGGAAGGGTATAGTTGGGGTGCAAGTGCTAAGGGTTTTTAAGATAAGATTGTGTCTTGGGGATGCTATATTAACAAATTCTAATTGATTTTGAATGGGTTGATTGAAGAACTCCAAAACGTCATGTAATTCTAAATTCAAATGAGAATAATACAGAGTTGTCGGAGGAATATGATGCTAAAACATTGAACTTTCTAAATGTAGAAAATGTATTGAAAGCAAGTGATGATTGGAAAGTTTGGAACAGTCTTATCACTGGCAATGCATTGCAAAGTAAGCCATCATGTGTTCTATCTTGTACAGGTTTTGTACTAGGAGAAGTGCATAGTACTACTTTGCAGGCAGGAAACATCAGTAAATCCATTGTACACAAAACCAGGCGAGCTCCAAAAACCAATCAAAATATACCATGCCATACTGCAAACTGATTAGAGTAGGAAGAAATTCTAGCACAATATCACATTATGGGGCATATGTACAAACGAGTTAACGCCGCATTAGCGCCACTTTTCTGCTGCTAACGCGGCGATATTTATATCGCCGTATTAACAAGCTGTCGCTAACAGTCGTTAGCGACAGCTTTCTGGCGATAGCGGCCGCTTCCAGCAGCGACAACGATGTTAGCGATTACTATCGCTAATGATATGCAATGTAGGCGTTCCCGTGCAAAAACGCACGCTAACCCCACTTCGCGATATTTTCAACAATCGCCCGGACCCGCGATACGTGAAAAAAACAGCTGCTAAAGCCTGTTAGCGGCTGGAACTTAAGACCAGAAAAACGGTGGTCTTAAAAATGGTGAAAAATAACAGTACATAAGGGAGACAAGCCCAGAGCCTCATCTGAAGAACCACTGATGCCATGGAGGTACTACTCATGCAGCTTGGAGCACCAAGAAGGCCACAACAACCACCGCCACTGCCACCTCCCCCAGGAGGCAGCGCCGAAGAAGACAGCGGGTCCATCGCCCACGCCTCAGACTCACAGACCTAACGCCAGAGGATGTAATTGCCCACTACAGGCTCAAAAGGACATCCATCCTCCGCATCCTGACCCAGATAGCCCACAGGCTGCAGGCACCAACACAGCGGAAAACCAACATCCCTCCGCAGACAAAACTGCTGGCTGTGCTGCACATGTTGGCCTCTGGTACCTTCCAACCAACAATTGCCAGAGTTGGTGGAGTCTCACAGTCACCCCTATCAAGGTTCCTCCCAACTGTCTTGGATGGCATCATCAGACTGATATCCCAGCACCTACGCTTCCCCAACACTGCGCAGGAACAGCTTGAGACCAAGCAAGGCTTTTATGCATAGCTGGCTTCCCACAGGTGTTGGGGGCAATTGACTGCACACATGTCCTACTTGTGCCCCCTGCGGACACTGCACACATATACCGCAACAGAAAGCACACACATTCCATCAATGTGCAGGCAATAGTGGACCACCGGGGCCTGTTCACCAATGTCATAGCCAAGTTCCCAGGGAGTGTGCATGATTACTACATCTTCCGCCAGTCCATCATCAACCAGCGGTTTCAGGATGGCACGTATGGAAATGCACTGCTTGTTGGTAAGTACTAACTGAACACACCACACACCTCAACTCCACAATCATGGAACTAACAAATGTGATAATGCACACGTACCAATCTCACATACAACAAGTCAATTAACATGGCCACCAGACACAACAACGCAAGTAACTGTGGTAACTGGGGCTAGCCTTGTAGACAAACCATCCCCAAAGGCATAGCCCCTCCGCCACACATTTGCAAATGCTGGGAGAGGTTGGAATACAAGTATGTGCGATGGAAGGACTCGACCTATGAGCAAAGTATGTACACAAGGCCAAGTGTGGCGGTGATGTGCTGTACAGTCTGGACTTAGCAGAGCACAGACCCGTCTATGTGGGCATATAGTGCGTTTCCGTAGTCCATCCTGATGGTAATGACTGCGTGGGTGACTGTCTTCCCTGACTGGGGGGGATCCATGTGAAGGTCTCATGGAGGATGCAGAGGGTGTCGAAGCAGCTGCAGGCCACTGCGTAGACCTGTTGGTTCATGGAGTGGGAGGAGTTGAGTACGATGCCTAGGTACCTAGAGTAGTCGTTGGTGGGGACTGCCGAAGGTGGTGGCTCACCAGGTGTTGTCACATGCTGATAGGGTTGTTACGAGGATGAGGACTTATGTCTCCTCCCCGTAGAGCACCACCCAGCTGTTGATCATCCATGTTGCAACCTGCTACAATCCTTCCTGGAAGCCCAGTCTGGTGTGTGTGGGTGCCTTGGTGAGGGAGAGTATGAGCTGGGTGTCCTTGTAGGTGGTGATGTCTAATGGGTTCCTTCATGTTGCTCCAGTTCTACTCCAGGCGTCTACAGATGCATCTGTCATCTTGGAGGCCTGTGGTGACCGTGGTGGCATTTCTTGCCCGCTGTATGTTGGAGTTGCATAGTGGGGAAAGTGTGTATGTGCATTTGGAGATACATGTGTGGAAATCCTGGGCAGCACCGTTGGTGTTGGCTGCAGCAGTGTGGGTGTTGCCGTTGATGGTGGAGTGTAGCAGCTCCTCGGTGACTCAGCTCCAGTACCTTTGTGTGGTGTGGGCTGTGGTTTAGTGTGGCCTGGTGTTTCTCGATGAGGAAGTGTAGGCATTGTTGGTCACTCCATGGGCGTTGAGTGTTGTGGATGAAGTGGACACAGTTTCAACATGCGAAGATGGGGTCAAGGGAGTGCCCTGCCCTGTGGGTCAGTGTGGTGAAGAGTTGTGTCAGTCCGATGTTAGCGAGTTATTACCAGAGGGTAATGGATTTGGAGTTGTTGTGGTTTGAGAGGTTGAGGCTCATGTCTGAATTGAGTACGTAGTCCATGGAGTAGATGGCTTGGTGTGTGATGATGTTGAAGGTGTGGGCAAAGCGTTCCTGGCCTCCGTGGGCTCTGCAGGTGAGGCTGCCGTGGAGTGTTGCTTTGTCGCAGGTCTGGATCTGAAAGTGCAGGTGTTGGGCGGTGGTGAAGGTCTTGCGGCAGCAGCCGAACTGGACGTGAGTCATGTCTGGTGTGGCCTATTGGCAGTTGCCCGTTCTCCTGTGTTTGACTGCGAGGAGGGCGGGTGAGTTGTAGCGCTAGACGGTAGGAGACCCAGGGTTCCTGCTGCTGTTTGTGTTTGGCTCGCGGACAGGCACAGACGGGCTTGCCTTTGGTGCACCGTAGGAGTGTCAGTGATGCAACCATGCAGTGCACACAATAAAATAGGCTGGGGGGAGGGACGAGATGCTGTGAGGCAATGTTATTTGCATTGATGCTGGACAATTGTCTGAAGCTACACATGGCTAACCTGAAATCCAAAGTTGCACAAATCACACAACACAAAATCTAAACACTGCATACACAGCATGCACAACTACTAATGGACACATCTCTCCATTACATGTTTCAGGTGATCACGGATATGCACTCTCCCCATGGCTGATGACACCCCTCCGAGCCACTAACACCCAGGCCCAGAGGCAGTATAATTTGTCCCTTGGATGCACCAGGGCCATTGTGGAGCGCACTTTTGGCGTGCTAAAGTCACGTTTCCGGTGCCTTGACATCACAGGTGGCAGACTGTTGTACAGCCCGTAAATAGTGTGCAAGATAATCATAGCATGTTGTGTGTTGCACAATATATGTGTACGCACCAATGCCCCATGGATTCAAGTGCCAGATGCACCGGACGATGCTGAGGATGATGAAGAAGATGAGGCTGGTGCAGCACACCCCACAGTATCTGCTGCAGGAACTGCCCGAAGGAACCGAATCATAAACAATTTCTTCACCTGAGCACGTCACAATGTGACAGTCCTTTGCCATTTATCTGTCAAAAATGCACCTAAGCACAGTTTGTGCAATAAAACCACACAACACACATACCCTGTGTGCATGTTTATCCTCTGCATAAGTACATCCCTCTGACAAGTGAAAGTCAAACATTTTGTGCTAATAATAGTACAATTGTAATTTGATGGTGGGTATGTCTCATGTTTTGAGAGTTGATTTGTAGGTTGTCATTTGGTGTAAATTCTGAATTTTAGGGTGTTATTTGGGGTAAAATCTGAATGTTTGGGTGTCATTTGGGGACATTGATGAATTTTAGGGTGTCATTTGGGATAAAATCTGAATGTTTGGGTGTCATTTGGGGTCATTTATGAAGTTTAGGGTGTCATTTGGGGTAAATTCTGATTAGTTGGGTGTCATTTGGGGCCATTTATGAATTTTAGGGTGTCATGTGGGATAAAATCTGATTAATTGGGTGTCATTTGGGGTCATTGCTGAATTTTAGGGTGTCATTTGGGGTAAATTCTGATTAGTTGGGTGTCATTTGGGGCCATTTATGAATTTTAGGGTGTCATGTGGGATAAAATCTGATTAATTGGGTGTCATTTGGGGTCATTGATGAATTTTAGGGTGTCATTTGGGGTACAATCTGATTAATTGGGTGTCATTTGGGGTCATTTATGAATTTTAGGGTGTCATGTGGGGTAAAATCTGATTAATTGTGTGTCATTGATGAATTTTAGGGTGCCATTTGGGGTAAAATCTGATTAATTGGGTGTCATTTGGGGTAATTTAAGAATTTTTAGTGTCATTTGGGGTAAAAGAAGAATTTGTGGGTGTCATTTGGGTTCTGAAAGGAAATTATATCTAAGACTGTTCTTCTGTGTAACAACTTGCACGTATCGTGCAAAATCTGGCCGCATTTACGTTCATGCGATGTTTTTCTCATACTCGCGATGGAAAATCTATCGCTAGACACATTGAACCATACGAAATATTACCCCTAAGCCAATTTGCGTGGAGATTTTCACCGCAAAGTCAAAAAACGGGCCGCAAACACACAGGAAGTGATGTCTGTATGCTTCCTGTTTACTGCAGGAGTGTTGTGCACTTTCACTTTCTCTTTTGAGCACATTGCTGGTGATTGTGGAGAGTGTTGGAGGTGTTTGGTGTTGTGTGCTGCAGATTTGAGATAGAGAGATCATTGCTGTGTCCTGTGTCCTGTTGAAAGTGTCTCCGTGAAGTGTTGTGTATTTGTTATTACGTGTTTTTTGTCTCTTGTGCTCAATCTTGTCGGGTGTTTGTCTAAGGGGTAGTTTAATTAATTACTAGTTGTTGGAGCATATATTGGGCATTTCTTTTTCTTAGTAGTGGGTTTAGGTGTGTGCTGGGAGATGGTGGGTGTGGGTAGGGAGGGCAGGATGTCAGAGGGGGCATTGGGGGGCTTCCTCTGGCTGGTGAAATTTTACCTGCCCTTGATGGTGGAGAGTGGGGGATGTATCCTCTCTGGATATCCCGTCCATGTGCGGAAGGTCAGGTGGGAGCGTGTGAGGGCACAGATGCTGCTTGTATTTGGTGTCAACAGGACTGTGCGCCAATGGAAACACCGCTGGCAGGATTGCGTGGGCAGTGAGGGTGACCTGTTGGACCACCTGGGAGTCCTCATTGGCCTACAGTGTGGTAAGTTCAACGTCTACATGTATATATGAACACTCTTATGAATAGCCAAAAATGCTGTGTGGGACACACTGGGGTCCATGTGCAAAAATGCCCGGTTACTCACCGGTAATATTCATTACTCCGAGTCCTGGTCTTCCTGTCCCATTCCTTAACAGTGAGCAGCTAGTCTGCTCCACAGAAACCTATTACCTAGCCGAGCTTTTCGCACTTCCCCCAACATGGCGCCACCATCAGGTGACAATAAAGGGGGAAGTGCGTCATAGAAACATCCTGAGAATACCAAAGAAAAAACCCAGAAAGGAAAACAATCACCCAAAAAACCCAAAACCAGGGAGGGAGGGAAGGGCTCAGGAATGGGACGGGAAGACCAGGACTCAGAGTAATGAATATTACCGGTGAGTAACCGGGCATTACCTCCTTGTCCTGTCTTCCCGTCCCATTCCTTAACAGTGAGCCCATACCCAAGCACACGGTTATTGTAATAAAACAGACCAGAAAATGTGAGAAAACAGGTCCATTTAATCAACAGAAAGCAGTACAAATCATAAACCATGTACAGCAGACAAAACATGAGAGCCAAAGGCAGCCGAGACCGCCATCCCCAACTGAAGACGATAATGGGAAACAAACGTATGGGGAGAAGCCCATGTGGCAGCATTACAAATGTCTCTCAAGGAGGCCCCCTTGAACATGGCCCAGGAGGAGGAGACGCCCCTGGTCGATCTACCCTGAACAGAAGAGGGGAGAGGACAGCGGGCAGAATCGTAGGCCGAAACCACAGCACCCTTGACCCAACGAGTTAAGGTGGACAAGGAAGGACGAAGACCCTGCCCAGAGAGGCCGTAGGTGACAAATAAGGAATCAACCTTACGGAAACCAGAGGTCCGATCCAAGTAGATGCGGAGAGCCCTCAGCACATCCAAAGAATGGAGGACCAACTCCTCCGTAGAGGCGGGATCCGGAAAAAAAACAGGGAGAACAATATCCTCCTGACAGTGGAAAGATGACAACACTTTGGGCATAAAAACTGACTGGGACGGAGAATGACCTTGTCAGCGCAAAAGCGCAAAAGGGGGCGAAGCCATCAAAGCCCCAATCTCACCAACCCTCCGCCCAGAAGTAATGGCCACCAGGAAAAGAACCTTAGCAGAAAGGAACTTAAGGTCCACCGAGACCAAAGGCTCGAAAGGGGGACCCGTCAAGGCCTGGAGAACCAGGGGAAGATCCCAGGCCGGTACAGGAGAGCGAGAGACAGGACGCTGAAGCAAAAAGCTCCGTAAAAGGCGAGCCACCAATGGTGAGACAGAGGACACAGAGGAACCCCGAAAGGCAAGAATGGCAGCCCACTGCGCACGCAGGGAAGAGACAGCGAGCCCCAAGACGAACCCATCCCGCAAGAAGTCCAACACCCTCACAGCCTCACAGGAGGAAGAAGAGAGACCCTTCCCAAGACACCAGGAGGAGAAGTTCTTCCAATGACGGTCATAGGACTTCAAGGTGGAAGGGCACCGAGACAACTGGAGGCACTGGGCAACTTCAACCGAGCAACCCTGACCCAACAAACTCAACCTCTCAAGTGCCAAACCCCCAGCCGGAGGCGGCGCAGGGAGGCAACCCTGAGAAGAGGAGCCCGCAGAGGGGAGGGACACAGGGGAAACCTCCAATGGGGGCACACAGACAAGGTCAGAAGCAGGGGAAACCAAGACTGACAAGACCACTCCGGCACAACCAGAAGAACTTCCGCCCGGTCCAACCGAATCTTCCGGAGGACCCGCGGAATCAAAGCAAACGGAGGGAAGGCAAATAGGAGCCCCAGTGACCACGGAATGGAGAAAGAGTCGATCGCCCACGCCAACCGGGAGGGAACGAGGCTGCAAAACCGAGGAAGAAGGGCAGAATCCTCCGAGGCAAAAAGATCCAGCCAAGGAAGGCGGAACCGGAGGACAAACAGATCGAATAGATCCGGGGACAGACACATAGTCACCGAGGAGGGGAACACACTGCTCAAAGAGTCCGCAGGCCCATTCTCCTTCCCCGGAAGATAGACCGCCATCAGAGACAAGAGATTCTGCTCGGCCCAAAGCCCGATCATCCTGGAGAGGAGAAACGGAGACCGACACATGCCCCCCTGACGATTGACATAAGCCCAAACAACCTGGTTGTCGGTCTGCACCGAGACAGCATGGCCCAGAAGGAGAGGAGCAAACCACCGAAGAGCCTACCAAACCGCCCGCAACTCCTTCCAGTTCGAGGACTGGAGAGACTCGAAATGGGACCACCGACCCTGAGCCTTGGAGGCACCCATCACAGCACCCCAACCCACGGCACTGGCATCCGTGGATAACACAACCACATCCCGAGGAGGAAGAAGATCGAACCCCTGGGAAAGAGACAGAGGGGACAACCACCATTGGAGATCCAACCGAATCCCAGGAGAGACGGGAATCAGGGCCTCGTAGTCCAGGGAGGCAGGATCCCAGTGCGACAGGACATGATGCAAGAGGGGATACAAATGCAGCCGGGCCCAAGGGAGGAGATGCAAAGTGGACGCCATCTCCCCCTGACTTCTCAACCAGAGACGGGCAGACACCTGGGACTGGACCCAAGAAAGGTGATGAAACAAAGTCAACTGGCGCTCCTGGGAGAGGAACACCATCCCGAGATCCATGCGGAAGAGAGTCCCCAGGAACTTTAGGGTCTGGGAGGGCACCAGGGAGGACTTGCGGTGATTGATGAGGAACCCAAAGGACCCCAGCAGATGACACACCTGATCCACATCCGACAGAGCCTGAGAAAAAGAAGGAGAAACAATCAACCAATCATCGAGATAGGGAAAAACCATCAGACCTCTGGAATGAAGAATACCCACCAGAGGGGCCAAGAGCTTCGTGAAAACTCTTGGCGCCGATGAAAGGCCGAATGGAAGCACCCGGAATTGGAAGTGCCGGGAACCCACAGCAAACCGGAGAAACTTCTGATCCGCAGGATGGATCGGGACGTGCAGATAAGCATCCATCAGATCCAGGGATGCCAGGAAGCTCCCAGGAAGCACTAGATGCAGGATGGACAACAAAGTCACCATCTTGAATGTACGACGGGGGATGAAGCGATTGACCCTTTTCAGATTCAAAACAGGGCGCAGATCCGAAGTATCCTTCTTAGAGACCAGAAAGAGGATCGAATAACAACCCTCGCCCCTTTCCAGAGGAGGAACCTCCACGATAGCCGCCTTCTCCAACAGAAGGCGCACACCTTCCAGCAACGCCTCCCGTCGCAGAGGAAGATGGGGCAGGGGAGTCACAAGGAAGACCGGAGGGGGAGGAGAGGAGAACTCGATCCGATAACCCTCCGACACGGTCTGAACCGCCCAGGCATCCGGAACCGACAACCACTGTTGCAGGAAAGATTGATGGCGACCGGCAAATGCAGACAGTCATTGTGAAGAGGAAGAAGCGGCGGCAGCAACACCGGCAGGGGCCCGGGGCTTGGCACCTCCAGGGGCCCCCCGGCCACGACCCCTGCCACGAAAGGGCTGCGAAGCACCCCGAGCAGAAGGCCCAAAGGCACGCCGGTAGCCAAAACCGCGCCCCCGAGAAGGAGGGCGGACCGGAGCCACAAGCTTGCGGTTCTCCGCCGACTGTTTCACCATCTCTTCAAGTTGAGGCCCGAACACCCTGGAACCCACAAAGGCCAACTTAAGCAGGACCGACTTCTGAGAAGACTCAGCTTTCCAGGAACGCATCCAGATATGACGCCTCGCAGCAATCGAAGCACCAGAAGCAGCCGCAGCGGCACTCAAATTGTCAAAGGAAATATCCCACAAGTATC
The DNA here is from genome assembly GCA_963921515.1 of Calotriton arnoldi. Classification (NCBI taxonomy): domain Eukaryota; kingdom Metazoa; phylum Chordata; class Amphibia; order Caudata; family Salamandridae; genus Calotriton; species Calotriton arnoldi. The sequence continues at coordinate 2,995,199 of CAWUFW010000695.1, read as the reverse complement.
GCACCTGCAACTCCATGAGGGACAAGAGAGAGGAGGCATCCTCCCCATCCTGCAAAAGAAGAGACAGGGCCTGAAAATCCTTGAGGAGGGACTGGACCATGTAATTAGAATAGGCAGTCGCCCTGACAGAAAAATTGGAAGCAGCATAGGAACGCTTCACTGCCCCTTCAACACGCTTATCCACTGCGTCCACAGGAAGGGCGTCATCCGACAGGACCAAACCCTGAGAGGAAAGACCAGCCATCAAATTGTCAACCTTGACAGCCTGTGGAAATTCAGCAGCAAAACCCTCCAAAGGATAACGCTTAGACAGAAAGCGAGGGAAGGCGGATTTATCCACCTCCTTCCACTCATGATCCAGCACCTTGCGCACAGCACCATGCAAGGGGAAGGACTCAGGAGTCGGCTGGTGATATTGCGTAAAGAAGTCATCCTCCAGGACATCGGACACAGGAGGAGTGAACCCCAAATTATCCCGCACATGGGCGAACAAGTCAGAGAGCTCCGCACCCTGAACAAAGCGTCCCCAGACACATTCCTCCTCATCAGGACCCATCTCGCCATCAGGAGCGTCCAGCGGATCTACAGACCCACGAGCACCTTGGCAGGAGGGCCAGCAGCCTCCCGAGTCCGGAAGGCAGCAGCCACTGCCTCATCAATCAACAGGCGCAGGGCATCAAGAGGAGGAGCGGATGAAGAGGCACCCGAGTCCATGACAGCAACCTCGGGGATCAGCAACACTCAGAAACACAGCAAAACGCCACCAGAACAGGCACTCACAGAGGACGGGTGCATGAGGAAAAGGACCCCATTTAAAATAAACGAAGTCCCGAGGTCCCGAGCTCACGCGGGACCAGGAAAAGGGGCCGGCACTTAAAAAAGCAGCCGGCCGCCCAATATTTGCCCCAGAGATACCAGCAACAACGCGGACCACTCGCGCTGCATGAAACACCGCCGCAACCCCGCCCGCTAACGCAGGGCTCAGCGGGACCGGCAGGAAGGAACACAGCCGCTAAGGCAGGCCGCGGAGACATCCCCCATCAGGTGAGCACAACCGGCACAAACGGCCGCTAGAGCGGACCGCGACCAAGGCAGGCACAGCAGGCAGCACAAGCGGAGGGTCCAAGGCATACATACATAAGCAAGAAGGCGGCCGCTAAAGCAGGCCGACCAAACATAAAAGAAAAGAAGGGAAAACTTACCCCACAGCTCCGCTAGGCACACGAAGGAAACCGCGAATGCAGAAAAAAAAGAACAGGATGTTTCTATGACGCACTTCCCCCTTTATTGTCACCTGATGGTGGCGCCATGTTGGGGGAAGTGCGAAAAGCTCGGCTAGGTAATAGGTTTCTGTGGAGCAGACTAGCTGCTCACTGTTAAGGAATGGGACGGGAAGACAGGACGAGGAGGTAATGTGGCAGAGTGAGGCGTGAGACGTCATGTCTTCACGCCTAACGTTGCCACATCACAGACACAACGCTGCATCATATTGACAAGCATAGGGTGCAGGTTTGTGTTTCCCACTGCGCGAGCGCAACACTTATCACTGTAGTGCCAACGCTGGCACCCTTGCACCATACTGCGTTCAGGGCAAAGGTTGTTCATGTATAGGAGGGTGACTGTACATAAACAATCCTAGGCATTGTTTCTGGGACCTGTGTGCTGCACAAAAGGAAGAGTACAAATGCCTTCCTCCTTGTGTTGCTAAGTTAGGTACACTGCCCTTCTACATAGGCTCCGTGTGACAATGGGTGAGATAGGAACAATAGTTCAAAGGAAATAGGACATCTCCAGAGTGTCATACACCACCAACATTTGTGAAACAGCCTTGTGCGATCTGCATCGATGCCATTGTACACAGAGCATGTATAACATCAGGTTGCGTGCAGTAATGGGGCCTTGTGAATGTGTCACACAAGTAGTCTGTGCAAGTTTGCTTGCATTGTTGTCTGGTTTGGCACAACTCAGCATTCACAGATCTTGTGTGAATGGCAGGCAAATTTGACCCAATCATGTAGGCAACATGAACTGCAAAAGTACAGTTACGGAGCATTGTCAGTGATGGTGATGAATTGTACGATAAATAGGACACGTGTGATTTTATGTCTGATACAAACACACTTTTCTTTTCATATTTCACAGCTGGAAGATCTCTCATCACACTGGGGGATATCGACACCTTCAAGGACCCACATGCCACTGGTGAGTTCTGCCATTATATATTGGCATAGTGCGATGTCATGAATGTCTGGGTCAAATGATAGACATTGTAGTATGCAGTATGGTTGTGTATCACATGTACCTTGCCTACAGTGTGATGATGTTTTGTGGAAGTCAGAAGTGTGTACAAATCAGTAAGTGAAGATGGAGCTCTGCCTTTGTCTTCCAGATGTAACTTTTACCATCCCCAGTCAGTGATACACATGCAAGTAAAATCTATGGGTTCTCTCACTACAGCACATGCATGTGGATTACAGAGCATACAGATAGGAGAGGAGACATGTGAGTGGTTTTGCTGATGAGTATGAGCAGACATGGAATGCATGTACTTCCTTGACTGAGATGACTGTGCAAGTGGGCCCGATCATGCACAAGGAGGCAGTGGTTATCAGGCCGTGCGCGCTCAGACACATGTTGGCACAGTAATATTGTAGGTATGCTGCATACCAGCTTCACAGAAGTTGCAGTGCGTAGCTTTGAACCAAGCATATCAATGGCACGTTCCCCAAACAGCTAGCAAAGATGGCCCTATGAATCTCATTGGCATGTTTGGCCACTGCAATGGTGTTGTCAAACTGTCTCCTTGGGGTCATTCCCTGGTAGACTCAGGCTCAAGTGTACAAGCCCGTCAGTCCAAATTTGTGACATTACTCCGCATGCATTTGCCCCGCATGCTTTTGCTCTGCATTTATTGGTGTGCCATATATTTAACAATGCAGGGCTCTGCTACGCTATTTGTTAAAACGCATTACCCATTACAGCACAATAACCATTATGACTCCAGGGGGCCGTTACTATGGGCAATGCATTCTAACAGTGTTAGAACTGGGGGTCTCTAGTTGGCAGAGGTAAGTACCTTTGTCCAAATAGGGACCCTTGCTTCTAGTCAGGGTAAGGGGGGTACACTCCTGAAATAACCCCTGCTCACCCCCTTGGTAGCTTGGCACGAGCAGACAGGCTTAGTTCAGAGGCAGTGTGTAAAGCATTTGTGAACACGTACAGTAATCCAGTGACAACACTACAAATGGACACCACACAGGTTGTATTATAAAAATAAGTATCTTTTTTATAGATTTACCACAAGACCATAAACGACAAAAATAATCCACAATACTGTACTTTAAAGATGGTAGAATTAGCTTGAGTCTCTTAAAATGAAAATGCGACACTTTGAGTTCAATGTACCTTAAGATGCGTAACGCAGGGCAACGAAAAGTGTTGCAGGGAAGGTGATGCGGTAGTCCCTTACACGCAAGGACGGTGATGCGTTGAAGATCTGGTGCAAAAGAAACAAAGTGGCGTCTTCTTGAGGTTGCGACAACGATGGGGCGATGCGTGCACGCCAGACGGCCGTGCGGCGATTTCGATGAGTCTTTGGAGCCGCGACAGGCCCTGCGACACGCTTCCCTGGCGATGCGACGGCGTCTGATGCGAGGTCGACAATCTTCTCCTGGGATGCGGGGCGCCTCGTGTTGCGATGCGTCGGCGTCTGATGCGAGGTCGATGCTCTACCCCGGGGATGCGACGGCGTCTGATGCGACGGCGACACTTTTCTCCGGTGCTGCGAGGCGCTTCGAAGGATGCGAGGGTGTCAGCGGCGCGCTTCTTCGGGGATGCGCCGGCGTCTGATGCGACATCGACACACTTCTCCGGCGATGCGAGAATCAGCGGCTGCGGTGACACGCTTCTTCGTTTTGAGTCACGCTTCCAGCTCCCAGAGACACGCAAGTGTGTCAGAAGGTCCAAATTCCCAGCAAGGGAATACAGGGGGAGCTGGTGGGTGAAGTCTGTTGTCCCTGAGACTTCAGCAGGAGGCAAGCTCTGAATTCAAGCCTTTGGAGATCCTTCACAAGTTGATGAAAGTACACACACAGTTCCCTTCTCCTTTCTTTGGCAGTCAGGCAACCACTGCAGGCAGATCCCTCTAGCTTAGGGATAGTCTCCTCCTCAGTTTCTTCTTGGTTCCGCTCGTCAGCAAAGGTTTCTTCTTGTTTCCCAAAAGTGATCTAATTTCCTAGGGTCTGGGTCCCCTTTATACACCTTTTCTCTTTGTTCTCTGAAGGCAGAGAGGCCTTTGCCTAGTCCAAAACCAGTTCTGGTCAGTCCTGGAGCACTTTGTTTACAGGACTCCTTCTTTCCTTTCAGAATGTGGGGCAGAGTGCTCAGCCGCCCGGCAGGAGGTGGAGCCAGCATTGTGGAAGGCAGGCACAGCCCTATTCAGACCCAGGTGCAACTCCTCCCTCCACTCTGGATGCAGATCTCTCTATTCAGCCCTGTGCTGACTCACCCTGTCTCCTGGAGTCCCCCAGCCCCTGTCACTCACAAACCCAGACAAGGAATACACAACCTAGCAGAGGCAGGCTTGGATAGTTAGGCAAGAAAATACCTACTTTCTAAAAGTGGTATTTTCAAACACAGAATGTTAAAACCAACTTCACTAAAAGATGTATTTTATCATTCTGAGTTCAGGCATACTAAATTCGTTTTTCTACCATGTTCCCTGGGTCAGTTAGGATTATAAGGTGTAATAATCAAAACTGCCCATTCTGGCCTGGGGAACAGGTAGCCTTGCAATAGTGAAAACGAAAATGGCTGTAATTCACTATTAGGACATGCCACACACACCAGGGCATGTCCTACCTTATACTTACAATGCACCCTGCCCTAGGGCCTACTTTAGGGGTGACCAACATGCAGTAAAGGGAAGGTTTAGGGACTGGTAAGTGGGTGCACTCACCAAGTCGACATGGCAGCCCTAGGCTGCACACAGGCTCTGCAATGGCAGGCCTGAGACACATTTTACAAGCTGCTTCTGTGGGTGGCACAACCAGTGCTGCAAGCCCACCAGCAGCATTGGATTTACAAGCCCTGGGCACACTCAGTGCACTGTACTAGGGACTGACAAGTAAACCAATCATCCAATCATGGAGTCACTAATCCATACATCAATTTGCAATAGGGAGAGCATATGCACTTTAGCACTGATCAGCAGTGGTGAAGTGCCCAGAGTCATAAGACCGCCAACAACAGGTCAGAAAAAATATAGGAGAAAGGCAAAAAGTTTAGGGATGACCCTGCAAAAAGGGCCAAGTCCAACACAACCCCCTTCCAGCCAAAACGCAGGGGAGACCAATCACTACCCTGATGGGCTTCTCTGCTTTGGGCGATAGAACATGGACCCTGGCCCGCAACAGCAGGGGCATATTCCAGTTCTATGCCAATCTGAACCTATTTGAATCCCTCTGTCCATACTCTCAGGGCCCACCAAGCTAATCCATGGGGAACCCTTCTCCTCACCTGTGGACACCACCTGTGCAGCACCTAACCTTAACTTGCTCACAGGTGTGTCCCAACAGACAGATAGCAAGCCACAGTGGCCACTGACAGTGGTCAGGGATGAGACCCAGGCCTTATGCCTCTCAGGGCTCTTAAACCTCTGTGGCATCAGAGAGCGGGGGGCAGTAGCCCCAGGGGCTTGGTACCCTTTGTCCATTCTCCCTCCTGTCAGGTGAGGTATGACATTCTGGCGCTGACCCACCAGCCCCGGGCCTATACCCGGCGGCTGGACTGGAGACTGGCTTTCCCACACCCGGTCCTCCTCCTTGGGGCTCTGTACCCTCCCACCTGGAGCAGTACCCCCTTCCAGAATTGCCAGGGCACCTGTGGCAGGTGTCCCGCACAATTCGCCCACCAGTTCAGGGGTTCTATCCTGCAACTGGGCATCCAGGTCAGGGGGGACACCCTGAACCTGGTCCTCCGATCTGGGGTCTAAACCCTCTGTAGGAAGGTGGAATCTGACTATATGGTTGCCCCCACTTTTTTTTCTGGTGTTTTGCTGGTTTATGACTTAGTTGGACTGGGATCCTGCTATTCAGGGCCCCAGTCTATCTGCTTTCTCTGTAAAAAGGTTTCCATGTGCCTTAGGCACATCTCTGATTGGAATCTGGAGTGCCCTTATAAGTCCCTAGTATATGGTATACTATGTACCCAGGGCATAGGTACCTCAGAGGCCTACCAGGGGCTGCAGCATGTATTGTGCCACCCCTGGAAGGCCATCCAAACTGACACCACAGGTCTGCTACTGCAGCCTGGGTAAGGTGGTGCATGCACCCCTTACTGTGATATAGGCTACCTATATCACTATATACATACACACATATAAACCTATAAGTCACTCCTATGGCAGGCCTGATCAATCCTGAAGGCAGAGTGCGTGGTTCCTATGTGAGAGGGTGCCCCTGCATGAGCAGGGCCCCTCTGCAGCGTTCGGAGACCCTTCTCTGATGCTGTTTGTAGTGCAGCCAGACCATATACTCTTAAGCGCATTATAACCTCGCGTTAAATGCTAACTTTGGAATGGCTGCACCGAAACATGTCGTGTTTGGTGTCAAACATCTTGGAATACTACCCCCCGCCAATTCTGGCGGCGGGGGTAGCATTCCACCCTTCTAGAGGGAGAGACATGTTAACCCTGGCTTGGCCGGTAACGTCTTTCTAAAGCCCTGGCATAACAAAATGGATGCTGCTGCCACAGACACAAGTCTGGCCTCCTGCTGCTGACCGAAACTCCGGCAGGGGAGGCCTGGACAATAGGTTTCCTGTCCCAGGGAGGTGTGACCACCTCCCCAGACAGGATAGTGTGTATTGGGGCTGGGCGGGTGCACTCTCGGGTGCTTTGAAGACCTGCACTGGGGGCACACTTGGTGTCCCTGTGCATACCCCAGTTCAAACCGGATCAGGGGCTTGCAGCCCCTGCTTTGGCGCGAACTGGACAATGGGAAAGGGGTGTAGCCACCCCTCTGCCCTGACCCACCCATAGGTGGGGCCACAGAGTAGTCCAACCCCTAAACTTGGTATAAGTATAGGAACCCAGTCCTTAGGACTTTAGATTATCCCTGGACGAAACTCTGACACTGAATCCTGGACCTTCGACGCTCTACTCAAGACTAGAGGACAGAAGAATCTCCCTTGGGGTCAAGGAGTGACTCCCCTGCTTGGCAGGCACCAAAGAAGCAATCGTCCGGTCTGCATCGCCTAAGCTCCCGTCGGACGCCGAAGTCTTTGCATCACCAGAGGTAGATTTCCAGACTTCCCCGAGGCTGCCCTGAGTCCCCAGCAAAGCTGAGGCCCGTAGCTGTCGTGGGTAACGTGGAACCGTGACCCCTGGACACCGCACACATTTGCTAGTGCATCCTCTTCTGGGTCTCCCACGAAGTCGTGCTTTGGACTCCGAGTAGCCCTAGCCTCCAGCACCAACTGCACCGAAGATCACTGGCCTCCACTCCACGAGTATCCTGTGAGCCAGCTCCACGTGCGACGTCTTGAGGCTCCTTCGCGGTCGCTAGCCCGTTGGCTAGTAGCCCTTCACGAAGGCCAATCCTTTTCTTCTTGGGCTCCCTGGTTGCTCCAGGCTTGCCCTCACTTACTTTTGCTGGGTGAGTTCCTCAGACCTTGCTGGTCTGCATCATTGTCATTCTTCACTTTCATCGAGACTTGCCGTTGCCAAGGCTTGTTGGGTCCAATCCGGTCGCCGATACCTCGGCACTCGACAGACATCGTGTACCAGCCCGAATCCTGCTCCTGGTCGCCGACAACACCTCCTGGACCTCGTGGCTGAAGAGTCAAGACGACTGTCAACCTACCTGAAGCACTCGACATCGGTGGGCATCTGCTCATCGCCTTCCTGGTCACTGGCTAGTCACCCAGACTCTGTCCCCTCTGCTTTCAGGTTCTTCAGATCTCCGATCCACTCTTGGATCCACCCGGACACTTTCCACTTGGTCGCCAGCAGCACTTTGCAGCAGATCGCCATTCAAATCGACGACGAAACCCGACCCCGAAAGGCACCTATGCACCCGGCTTCCCTGGGTGAGGTAACGCGAGTACTCCGGTGCTCCCGTGGGTAGAGACTCTAGAACGACCTAGTTCTCAAAGGGTTTGCTCCAAGTCCTCCTTTAAGTGTCCCTTTTCTTTAATTTCCTGATCGCGACTTTCTCCATAGAAGTTAACGGCGTCTCGCGGTTGTGTATTTACACTGCACGCGTCCCCCGTGGGTCCCCTGTGTCACTACCTTGGGTGGTTCCTTGTGGTCCAAGCACTTCTAGAGGCTCTAGGCCTAGTGTCTAGTTCAGTCGTGGTTCTTATACCACTTTATTGGTATATGGTTTGGTACGCCCCTAGGGCCCAAACGTGTATTTGTGCTATTACTGTGTTTAAATAACTTATAACTTATGTACTTTGAACTCTAGCCTCATAAAGAGACTAGAGGGGTGTGTTTAGCAATAAATACATATATTTTGAATATATACCTGGTGTGGTGCTCTTTCATTTGGTCACTCAAGAGATTATAGACTGGTAAAACAAGCTGCTTTACATTCCTTCAAGACTTAGCCTGAAGTCTGCTCTCCATAGCTACCACTAGGATAGCTTTCAATAAGGTTGTCTTTAACCTATCTCCAATAAGGGGTTGTTTGGACTGGTGCAAGGTGCCCACTATAATTAGTGGACAGCATATGCCAGGCCAACTTCTCACACCCTCCAGTTGAACCGGGGTCAGAGGCGAGGACTCCCTCCCTCTGCACCCCCTTCCAGAGTACTGCCCCCTCCCCTGAGGAGCAGTACCCCCAGAAGACAAACCGGTCAGGACACTGTTTACAGTTGTCCCACCCTCCAGGTCAGACAACACCTGAACCTGGCTTCCCAACCCAGGGACTAAACCCTGCAGCTGAGCACCCGCCTGGCGCACCAGGACTTCCTTGGGAGCACGCATGCGCCCCCTAAGGGTGACACATAACTCATGTGTCGTGTGACAGTCTGCCTGGCGCAGATCTCCCGACCGCTGTCCCTCTGACAGTGCGTGAAGATCCCCCAGGACAGAAGTGGTGTCACCATGGTCCTTCACCGGTGACTCAGCCCTTCTGGCTGGCCCCTGACCCACTGGTTCTTCCACTGGGGACTCTCTCCCCCTCTCACCCCTCACTCTGGACTTCTGCACCCTCCACTTAGGAGTGGCACTGCCAGACACCAGAAACACTGGAGCTCCATTTACAGACATTCCAGGTTCTCTAGACACTAGGAGATCCTCCTTAACTGGCGGCCCATCAGGACAGCCTAGGCTCCCTACCTGGTGTTCCCTTAAAGAACCATCCAGGCTCTGAGACTGGGTTTCGGGCACCTTGGGACACGCAGCCCCACACTCACTCCTTCTCCACTGAGACAGGACGTGAGTCCCTACACCCCTCCCACTACCAGGGGACCTAGCTGGGCTACACTGAACCTCTCCCACCACTCTGGGTTGGAAGACACCTGAGCCACTCCTCTTAAGGTCACTCCCCAATGCCTCTTCAGACCCTCTGGAATCCACCACAAGGTCTGCCTCCCTTGTGAGCTCCCTGGGGTCAGAGAACTCACACTCCAACAGGTGTTGGCATAGCTCTGGAAAATAGGGACTTACAATATGCTCTCCCACAATTGGATCACACAGCCCCCTACAAGGGTTAACCAAACTATCCTTCACCTCACCATCCGGTGCCTTGCACACGTACTCCACACCACTCTCCTGAGATTGGCAAGACAGTATCTGACTGTCTCTGTCACTCAACCCACACTCTTCTGGGCGGACTTCACACTCACACACCAGGACTTCAACCATGGGGGAACCCCTCTCCCTGCACCTCTCATCTAGAGTCAGTAGAGTGTCCCTCCCACCTCTAGGACCATGAACCCCTGCGTCAGTTTCCCAATTCTCCTCAGGGACACTGCGCACTACTGGAGCTACCTCATGTCCTTGAACCTCCTGGTGTATGTTAACCCCCTCCTTCAAGTCAGGCACCACATCTCTGGGTGTGTGTACTACTCCCTCAGCACTAGATAACATAATTTTGCTGCCACCATCTGAGCTGGACTCCCCCTCCAACTCAGCAAAGCTCATTTCCTGAGCTACACACATTTCTTTTTTCTGGGCTGAGACACTCATGTCCTCCAGCCTCTCAAGCTTTAAATCAAGCTACCTCATTCTCAACTCATGCTCAAACCGCATCCTCTTTTCCTCTAGGGCCAACTTTCTAGATTGCAATTCAAATTCCAACTGCCCCTTTAACTTGAGCTTGGTCAGCTCCATCTCATGCATCCTACTCTTTCCTCTGTCCTCCAGCTCCACTGGGGACAGACCTTGGGCAGAAACCCTGCTACCCGCTGGGGAAGTTACTCTCCTCCCCCAATGATAATCAACAGATGCTATGGATGCTGCTGTATCCATGGTGATTAAACTTGGCAGTTTTTAGCAAACATAGAAAGTCCCAGAAAAGAATATCTACCAAAAGTATGTGGTTGTGTTTTGGTCTGCACTCACTAGGTAGTGTTCACCAATCACTGTACATGAATCACAAATGCAAGTCCAGAATCCTCACCGGTGACCACCAATGTTAGAACTGGGGGTCTCTAGTTGGCAGAGGTAGGTACCTTTGTCCAAATAGGGACCCTTGCTTCTAGTCAGAGTAAGGGGGTACACTCCTGAAATAACCCCTGCTCACCCCCTTGGTAGCTTGGCACGAGCAGACAGGCTTAGTTCAGAGGCAGTGTGTAAAGCATTTGTGAACACATACAGTAATCCAGTGACAACACTACAAATGGACACCACACAGGTTGTATTATAAAAATAAGTATCTTTTATATAGATTTACCACAAGACCATAAACAACAAAAATAATCCACAATACTGTACTTTAAAGATGGTAGAATTAGCTTGAGTCTCTTAAAATGAAAATGCGACACTTTGAGTTCAATGTACCTTAAGATGCGTAACGCAGGGCAACAAAAAGTGTTGCAGGGAAGGTGATGCGGTAGTCCCTTACACGCAATGATGCGGTGATGCGTTGAAGATCTGGTGCAAAAGAAACAAAGTGGCGTCTTCTTGAGGTTGCGACAATGAAGGGGCAATGCGTGCACGCCCGACGGCCATGCGGCGATTTCGATGAGTCTTTGGAGCCGCAACAGGCCCTGCGACACGCTCCCCTGGAGATGCGACGGCGTCTGATGCGAGGTCGACAATCTTCTCCTGGGATGCGGGGCGCCTCGTGTTGCGATGCGTCGGCGTCTGATGCGAGGTCGATGCTCTGCCCCGGGGATGCGACGGCGTCTGATGCAATGACGACACTTTTCTCCGGTGCTGCGAGGCGCTTCGAAGGATGCGAGGGTGTCTGATGCGACGTAAACACTCTTCTCCGGCGATGCGAGAATCAGCGGCTGCGGTAACACGCTTCTTCGTTTTGAGTCGCGCTTCCAGCTCCCAGAGACACACAAGTGTGTCAGAAGGTCCAAATTCCCAGCAAGGGAATGCAGGGGGAGCTGGTGGGTGAAGTCTGTTGTCCCTGAGACTTCAGCAGGAGGTAAGCTCTGAAATCAAGCCCTTGGAGATCCTTCACAAGTTGATGAAAGTACACACACAGTTCCCTTCTCCTTTCTTTGGCAGTCAGGCAACCACTGCAGGCAGATCCCTCTAGCTTAGGGATAGTCTTCTCCTCAGTTTCTTCTTGGTTCCGCTCCTCAGCAAAGGTTTCTTCTTGTTTCCCAAAAGTGATCTAATTTCCTAGGGGTCTGGGTCCCCTTTTTATACACCTTTTCTCTCTTTGTTCTCTGAAGGCAGAGAGGCCTTTGCCTAGTCCAAAACCAGTTCTGGTCAGTCCTGGAGCACTTTGTTTACAGGACTCCTTCTTTCCTTTCAGAATGTGGGGCAGAGTGCTCAGCCGCCCGGCAGGAGGTGGAGCCAGCACTGTGGAAGGCAGGCACAGCCCTATTCAGACCCAGGTGCAACTCCTCCCTCCACTCTGGATGCAGATCTCTCTATTCAGCCCTGTGCTGACTCACCCTGTCTCCTGGAGTCCCCCAGCCCCTGTCACTCACAAACCCAGACAAGGAATACACAACCTAGCAGAGGCAGGCTTGGATAGTTAGGCAAGAAAATACCTACTTTCTAAAAGTGGTATTTTCAAACACAGAATGTTAAAACCAACTTCACTAAAAGATGTTGTTAGAAGGTGGTTCTGACACTCTGGACCGCCCGGATTTTTTGCTTTTTGAGCACCTATTTGTTGAGCTTTTACTGTGGGAGAGCCTCATAAGTTGGGACTCACCCACAGTGAACTCATGATGAAAGAGACTGCATGTGGATTTTACTGGTGTCCCCCTAGCTTGACTAGGCCGCTGCGCAGCAGCTGGAGTACGGGGCACCGGGCTGGTTACATGCAGACACCTGTATACATGCGTGTGCACACGTGTAGGGGCTGCGCAGGGGAGATTCCTGGCGTGCACAGTCCAGGAGCAGCTACAAAGTGAATGGTGTGGCAGGACTTATGCAGAAGTGGGTGGTGACATGGAATAGGCCTTATACACTGGGAAGGAACATGCCAGGGAAAGTCAGTGTGTTTGACTGTGTTTTTCACTTCATTATTCCCCTATGGGGAAGTGGAGCCCATGGGCTAGTGTCACTTTCCTAAGGCCTACAGATTCCAGACACACACTAAAGTCTACTGTAACGGGTGTGAGAAGAAGTATTCTGCAGAGTCCAAAGTCATATTTGTACTTCTTTTGGGTCATCCAGAAATGTCACATTTCTCTGAGTCAGTCATAACCAGGGCCAGGCTGAGGGCTGATCTCAGCTGGATGGATTGATAACCTTTCTTCCACAAGCTAAGGCCTCCTCTCCACGAAGGGAAGATGGGTGGGGCTACATGCTCATCCATCAGCAGCTATCACTGGGTGCCAGGCACCAGGCTGCACCAAGGAGGGAAGGCAGCGAGGGGGAAGGGGTCTTGTTTCAGAGACCATGTGGCCAGAGACCCTGGACGACGCCATTTTGAACAAACCCAGAGGCTGGACAAGAAGGAGGGAGCAGGGGCAGGGAAGTGATGTGTCGCTGGTTGATAGGACAAACAGAGACTTCCTGCCAGCCCCCCTACTCAACTTTTAAAAAGTACTGGAAGAGGAAGAGAGCTCTCTCTGGGGTGTGGTCTGCAGAGGCGAAAGGTGCTGGAGCCTGGCAATGGGCAGTTGGAAGGAGGTACCCCCTGACTGCCCCCCAGGCCCCTAACAGTGCCAGAAGAAGAGCCCAGGACCGGTGCGCAGAAGCAGGGGCCTCTGCGCAGGGAGAAGAGAGGCCCAGGAGGAGAGCAGGCGAAGGGCTGGCGCAGGGAGCCAGTGAAAACCGCTCCCTGCAGAATGTATCCTCTTGGAGACCCAGAGGGCGAAGGAGAGTGCTCCCAGTGGCTGGGGAGCGCCACCCGGAGCAAGAAGACGCGAAAATGGAGAAGATCGGACCCCTGGGGGCTGAGATATGCCCCCCAGAAGGTATGCGACCTTTGAGGGGACCGACGACGAAGCACGTGGGGCTCCGCCGCCGGTCTGGAAACTGCCCCGGGGTGGGTCAGGTCCCGGGGGCTGCCCCCCAAAGAAGAAAAGTCAGGGAGCGCCGTCGCGCTCCCCGTGAAAACTGCCCCTGTGGGGTGCCAGGAGCCCACCCTGGCCCCCACCGAAACTGGGAGGCGGGGAGCGCTGTCGTGCCCCCCGTGAAGAGGTCGTGAGGGGCCCAGGACCCCATCCCGGGCCCCGAAGCACAGCCGGGGAGCGCCGTCGCGCTCCCCGTGAAGATGTTTCCAAGGGGTGCCAGGAACCCACCCTGGCCCCCGGCAAAGAAGACACGACGGGGAGCGCCGGCGCGCTCCCCGCGAAGAGGAGGAGGGGCCCAAGACCCCATCCCCGGGCCCCGAAGCAAAGCCGGGGGCGCCATTGCGCCCCCGTGAAGATGGCCCTGGGGGCCCGGGACCCCATCCCCGGGCCGCCGTACTCCCCCACGGGCCAGCCGGACCGGAGGGAGAAGACGCGTCTGCCCGCTGGAGCGGGCAGACCAGAAGATCCCAGCCGGCTCCCGCGGCAGCACACGTGGGTGCTGGCTGCACGGGGAGCTGACGGGGGCTGCCGGGGGTGGGCTCCCCAGGCTGCCCTCCATCCTTGAAGGCAGGTAGGGGTCTCGGGTGGGACCGGGACACCAAAGGAAGAGGAGCGAGGAGTCCCGAAAAAGAGCAGAGCGGCTGGGGGTGGGCTCCCCGTGCCGCATACCCTCACCTGGGGGTCCGGGTGGGACCGGGCCCCCACCCAGAGCGGGACATGCGGCGAAGCCGCAGCGCGATCGCGCTCCCCCCGAAGCAGCAGGGAGCCGCTACTATGAAATGCGCAAGGTCCCATAATGCCTTGCAGGCCAGGACCGGCCTGCAAGGGCAGAACAGCGTTTTCCCTGCTTATGGTGGCCCCAGGAGAACGGGGTCACCACCATAGGTGTGCCAAGGTGCTGGGGGGAGCTGCTGGAGAAGCGCAGTCTTCCCCCCCAGCACGAAGAAAAGTCCCTCCCTAAGTGTCATAGGGATTTTAAAAGAATAACCACTCAAGGGCTCAGCGTACATTTAACACCTTCTAGGCTGGAACTTTTGTTCTACAGCTGAGGGTGTATGGAAAAGTGCGACATGGAGTGAAGTGCTGAGTTGGGGATGTCTGGAGAAGGGCATCCCCTGGAGGTGAAGAGGTGTAATTGCACCAGAACTGCGTTTACTCACGGTTATTTCTCTTTAGAGGGACTGAAGGTCACATGTGTCATGTGAAGTACCTGTGTAAGGTGATGTCTTAAGCAAAGTGGGGTTATGTTGCCAGAGATTCCTGCTAGGGTGTCTGGCTGTATATGCGTAATCCTGTGATTTCATCTGTAATGCCTTTAGGGGCTGTAATTGCAATGCATTCTAATGTCCAACAGAGGTGATGAGTACTGTCATTCCAAAGTAATGCTTGAACATGTATTCTTGCTGCTGCGCTTAAGTGAGGAACAACCCAGACTGTTAGCCCTGAATATGTAGGGGTGCATACTGTATGGTCAATATAAGATGCTCAGTCAGGGTTATGTGTCACTAGGGCAGGTGAACCTACTTTTAATGCGTGTTGAGGTAATGGGGTGGGTCGCCACTGGGATGGTGCCAGTGCGCAAGGCCCTCGCTCCAGGTTATGTTCAACTAACGGCATTAGGGGGCAAGATGATGTGCATACATGGGAGTGGTGGTACTTGACCCCACCCCCCCCTTTTGGGAGGGGTGGAGATGTTACGCAATGTCACAAAGTAATTCCAACAGCTTATGTATATTTGTAAATTGGTGCATAGTATTGAGTAGTGTGTGTGTTTAATAAATGTACTCTTACTTTTATAAAGCAAAGTACAGGCTGGACAATCAATTATTGAGTGTTATTTCTGCGCACCTGCCAATGGCGATTACTAGCCCACACCACCTCCCTTGAGTAAGCCTCAGACTGCTCTGCAACGCTACCCTCTGAGAGTCAGGCGCTACAATTGGGTGTTTGGTTCCCAGTGAAGGACAAATGTAGTCATGTTATTTGTGCAGGCCTCACAGATGCTGCCTCGTTTTCCAACAGATGTATTTTATCATCCTGAGTTCAGGCATACTAAATTCGTTTTTCTACCATGTTCCCTGGGTCAGTTAGGATTATAAGGTGTAATAATCAAAACTGCCCATTCTGGCCTGGGGAACAGGTAGCCTTGCAATAGTGAAAAAAGAAAATGGCTGTAATTCACTATTAGGACATGCCACACACACCAGGGCATGTCCTACCTTATACTTACAATGCACCCTGCCATAGGGCCTACTTTAGGGGTGACCAACATGCAGTAAAGGGAAGGTTTAGGGACTGGTAAGTGGGTGCACCCACCAAGTCGACATGTCAGCCCTAGGCTGCACACAGGCTCTGCAATGGCAGGCCTGAGACACATTTTACAAGCTACTTCTGTGGGTGGCACAACCAGTGCTGCAAGCCCACCAGCAGCATTGGATTTACAAGCCCTGGGCACACTCAGTGCACTGTACTAGGGACTGACAAGTAAACCAATCATCCAATCATGGAGTCACTAATCCATACATCAATTTGCAATAGGGAGAGCATATGCACTTTAGCACTGATCAGCAGTGGTGAAGTGCCCAGAGTCATAAAACAGCCAACAACAGGTCAGAAAAAATATAGGAGGAAGGCAAAAAGTTTAGGGATGACCCTGCAAAAAGGGCCAAGTCCAACAAACAGTTTGCGTTGTAAAGGCCTGCGTAGTTAAATTGTCAGCGGAGTGATAATAGCAGATCTAAGACATGCATAATTGACAAATCTGAGGAAACGATGTTTCCCCCTCTCGTCAGCAACACGTCAGCTATTGTGTAGTTGTGGTGGAGAGAGGGCCCGCACCTCATGTACAAGTCAGTGTTCAGCCACCTAACGTGTGTCCATGTGTGCTGCATGATGCAGCACAGATGAAAATGTGAGTAGGGCTGTTCCAGGATTGCTCATGTGCAGGTAGGGTAACCATCCTACACATTAACAAGCCTCCCCTGCACACAGACATCCTTGCACTCTTGTGCAAGAGTGCCTGTGTTTGCACTGACTTGATGAACCTCTCGCCGTCACTGGCTGACACACAGGGCTGCACATGATCAGTGTACATATGATGCAGCACTGTGTTACAGGAGAGGATGAGGGAGGCGCTACACCCGGAGGGCTAATGCCTCCCTCCGACAAATCCTTGTACATGTCACCCTCAGTCAGGGTATGTCATAGCACCATCATTTGACACTGACAGTCTCATTTGGTTGTGACAGTACATGTTCCATGCCATGCACTGTCATGTCAGTCTCCCCAGCATGTAGTCACTGATCCTGGATTCAATATTTAATTGTCCAGGTCACTCTCTGACTTCACAATGTTACGTTAGAGTGTAGGCTCCCATGTTTCACTGATCTTGTGTTTCTGAGTTAAATGGAGAACATCGACATAGTCTACAGGACTAACAATTTTGTCATTGCTCTCATTTTACAGATAACATGTCGCCAGAGGAGTCCCACGTCTTCCAGGTGAGGAAGGACCGGTACCTCCACATCAGAAAGGTCGCTAAGGGGTACCGCAACATGGCACGGAGGTACCAGGAAGACCGGGCAGCTGGGAGTTGGAAGTCGATGCCCGAGGTTGGAACACATGGAAGACAGAGTGGCACACAGGCCATCCCGGACCCTCTGGTGACAGGTGTGGGTCCCGGCGTGGACAGGCAGTAACCCATCCCCCTTCCACACCACACACCCATGGGACAATGCCACCTGCCCCAGCAGATCAGGTGGTGCCGTTCACTGTGCGGGACCGGAGAACATTATTGGACAACAATGATTTGCTGGTTGAGATATGGAGGGAAATGGCGGAGCATACCAGGCTCCTGCAGGACATGAGTAAAGCCCTGGGTCTCCCATAATGACTGGACATGTTGAGCCCTATATGCCCAGTGGAGGGCCAGATAGAGTCCTTATGGGTAACATGTCCAAAGGAAGAGGCAGAGTTCAGCCAGCAGGCTGATTGCAGTGTAATTGGGAACCAGACAAAATATGGCAGTCCATGTCGAGGTCCAAGGTGAGTGTCACAGAGTGTATCGGGGACAGTGGAAGCTGGTGTCCCGGGGCATGATGCTGAGCCCAGATCCAAGGAGAAACAGGCCATTTGGCCTAGATGAATGCTACCGCTTTCTTCTTTGCAAGAATGCTGATTCATCCACATCTTCGTCCTCGGATGTGTCATGTGCCTCACATGTGCGTGGTGGTAGATTGGCTGCAGCACTGTGAGGCACTGACACCACAGGGGGTGGAGATGTGGATGTAGAAGCAGCAGCAGCATTCATCTGTGCCAAACCTTGATGCAGCAATGCAGTGATGATCAGCTGCAGGGCATGGAATATTCCAGCTACGTCTAGTTGGTGTGCAGCCGTGGCAGCCATTTGTTCCGCTTGCATCCGCTCCATGTTCTCCATTATCATTCGCATGCGGGCCAACTCCTGGCTGCCATCGCTGGAGCCATTCTGACTGGACAGTTGTTCTTGTCTCTGAGTCATGACTCCAGCGATGTTAGCCAGGGAATGTCGGAGAGCATGGAGCGGACTGTGGGTGTCTGTGATGTTCTGTAGGTGGTCCCGTATGGGACTCAGACACCCACATTTGGCATCGAGTTTAGACGCCAGGCTGGCAAAACCCACCCGCACCATATCAGCCATCTCCTGCTGGACCTCAACCGCACGGCGTTGAAATGCCAGAAGTGGGTCCTCAAGGTCCTGTGAGACAGCTGTGGTGGTAGGTGCTTGCAGGTGGGTGGTTTGTGCTCTGGGTGGACTTTCCACGACACAGCTGGATGGCCCTGCTTCCGGAGGTGGTGTGCTAAATGAGTCTAGCAGCTGTTGGAGGGTGTCCTGATTGATGGTGGTAAATTCCTCATCGTCATCAATGAAGAGTGTGACAGGCTGCTGTACAGGAGGTGATGTTTCGGCCTCTGCAATGTAAAGGGGAGATGCCGTTAAATGTGTTTCAAGTATGGCCATGCATTGGATGAGTTCACTAGCAGACTGCATGACAATGTCCATTCTGACTGTTTAGGAGGAGATGCCTATTAGATGCCGGATAGTGATTATTTGTACAACATCACGGATGTGACGTTGTAGTTGTACATTATCATCTCACAGTTTACAGCTATGCCAAATGTGAATGGCCCATTTCTATACACAAGCGGCACCAGTTGTGTCCTCGGCTCAGTAGTGGAAGTGAGGCAGTTTGTACCACATTGTAGTCAATGTTGATTAGCTCAGATATATGTGTCTGTGCACTGCATTGTGGGAGAGTCACCCCTGCAGCTTAGGTTTTGCTGCCCCTTATCCCTTTCAGCCAGTGAGCCTTTCACTTATGTGCATTTACAATGACGAGATGTTGCAAGCTGGAGTAAATATGGGTCTTGATCAGAGTTGGGACACTTGTGCATTGTTTGGCAGAAGAAGTCTTCTTTACAGCAGGGGTTGTATGTACACAAGGAAGTGTCAGAGTGTGACCTGCTCCTTTAAGGATGAACTCCACACTCAGCCACTTCAGTGACCGTGGCCTGCACCATGTTAAAATGTTTAGGGTGCAGGCATGCTATTCATCATGCACTGTCACTTGCCTTGACAGTGTGGCTCACAAACAGTCAGGTTTGCTGGGTAGTGCACATGTGCATGGGTTTGGTGCGAGAATGGTTATGTGTGATGAGGGAACCCATTGGGCAGATTTGCAATGATGGGCTAATAGCTGTTTCCATGTGTGATGCATTATGCAGTACACATGTACATCCAGGTAGCTTTAGCTCTTGTGATTTCTCTTGTGTGCATGTCGTCAGTCATGGTTTTCCTTGCATGCATTGCTTACTGCCCTTCTGTTGGCTTACCCATTGTGAGTATGGTGCAGTGTGAGTTTCTATTGTTGTTGCAGGCTGAACATACAGTGACAACACCCATTCCCCTCAACGTTGGCCCCACGTGTGGTGTATAAGGGGTCCTGGATTTGATGGATGTGGATTTCCTAAGGCGTATTAGTAGTGCTCAGGCCCTATCTCCACCACCCTCCCAACAGATGCTAATGGCAGGGTGATGTGTGTTTGTGTATCTGCCACGCAGATGGTCACATGGATGATACATGCTGTCCTGGTTCTGAATATTGGATGCCGGGCTTTGCGAGTGGATGATGACTATACCATGACTGCATATTTGTTCACTGACACAGTTGACTTACCAAACAGATAGGTTTACATGCACATAATGGTGTAATGGGTAAATCACACCAGGACTGATGTGTAATGCTGTTTTCTGTATGGCCGATGTGTCCAGTTGAGAGTGGAGGAGTGCTATTTGACCTAAGGGGTGAGGGTGCCATTTTGCTACTAGTCATTATTTGGTGCTACTTTGCTATCCTTGCTTGTTGTCATACTTAGGTTGTCATACTTCTTTACAGGGACATTGTAGGTCTGTTAGTGTGGCACACAGACAAGTCTTGTAGTACATATTTGGGTGACACATTCCTGATATGCATTGTCCATGCACTGTGGTGTTGTGGGCATATCCCCCATGCTCATTGTATTACATCACATTTTGAGTCAAGTCTGCTGTTTGTGTGCATTGTGGGATATGCATCTTTTAGCCAGTATCCATGATCACTTTGTTGTGACAATGCATGTGTTTATGGTATGCAGACTCACTAGATGCTTTCTCACTTGGTGTATACAGGACTGCATCTCATGTACAAGCAAGCGTGCACATTGACTGGAGATGCGGCAGGATGTCTCTATAGCCCCGTTGCCTCAACACCACGCATATACAAATCGTCTGCACAGGGCCGCATATCTCTGACACCAAAATGAGGATGCACTGTGTATGTGACTGATCATGTGCATGAGTGGGCATGCCTCCATGCAAGTTTGTGTATGTGCAGTACTGTCCCCCTTGATGCACATGCACATTCTTGTACACGACTCAGACATACGGGAACATGCATATGCGTGGTGTTGAGGCAAAGGGGCCATTTTGACACCCTGCCGCATCTCCAATCAATGTGGCCCTTTGCTCTTTCATGTGGCCCTTATTTTGTGGTCTGATATGATACTTGGACTAGATTTGGATGACTTTTCTGTGCACATTTCAAGGTCTGTGTGCCCACCAATATGTGTCTTGCAATGTATTGGTTGAGATGGGTGATATGTGTCTATGCCACCAGGGACAAGGGTATCCGGGACATGATCCGCAGTCATTGTGGGTGTGCACTGCGATACATTTGATTGTGCATGAGTGTCATTGGGCCCATCCACCCCCCCGTCCCCCCAGTCCCTGGTTGTTACTCACCCTGTTGCTGTTGTGTCTGGTCATGTTGAGCAGTATCCTGTCCCGGAACTCCAACCACCGTCTCCTCGCTGATGACTGCGGACACCTCTTCCGCCAACGCATCCAGCTCCTCCTGTGGCGCTGGACTCCCACCTCCAGTCTGCATTGCTGCTTTCAGATTGGCTGCAAGTTTCTACTTGGTCTTGCGCTTAACATCATGCCAGCGCTTCTTGCAGTCGTCCACTGTCCTCCTCACCTCTCTAACAGCATTCACCTTGGCTGCGATGGACTGCCATATTGCATTTTTTGTTCCCAATGGCACTCTGGAGCTGACAAAAAGTTGTTGATTTTCTGTCACCTCCGCAATCAGGGCCTGGTTTTCCTGCTGACTGAACCGGGTCTTCCTCTTCCTCTTCTCCTTGCCCTTCCCCTGGGTCTCTGGCTGGTCCTCCTGGGTGTTTGGGGGGTGGTTATTGGCTTCAGTACTCGGTCCAGCTTCCTCCATGGTACTTCTCTCTTTTTTCCTTTCCTTTTTTTTTGTTGTTGTTGTGTTTAGGCTGCATAGCGGGCGTTTTATAGTGGTTTTTCCCGCCTAACGTGGAAAAAAGTGCGCTGACGCTAATTAACGTGCCGTTTTTGGCTGCTAATTGGCCCATCGCCACTTTTTTCACATTAGCGTGAGGATTTTTATCGCCGTGCCGCTATTCCTAACACCGGACAGTTCACCCGGTAAGGGAAACTATCGCCAGTTAGCGGCATGTTGTGAATACGCCGCTAACACGGCGATAGTTTTCCGCGGTACACGGCGATAAAAAAAGGCACGCTAACTGAGGTTAGCGATAAATATCGCCAATCCTTGTACATATACCCCTTTGTGGCTAAAGAAAAAGTTATTAGTGACTGTTTTATGAATAACAATTACATGTATTCCTGAAGAAAAGAAAGAATTGAACTGTTGAGTGAGAAACTTAAAAATAACTCAAATTAGATTCATTACTAAACTTGCTGGTGAGAATAGGGATGTATAAAAGACCATTGGAAAACTTATCATATGGCAAAGTTTGGAAACTCTAAAATCATAATTAAGTACACACAATTTAAATTGAAAATGTAACATGAAATTCTTCAATGTGACTTCAATTTTAAATCTAGGACTCCATAGATGTGGAATGTATTCTTGCTGTGTTTATACATGAGAAAAAACAACTGAAATTTCTGATTTATTAAAAAAAGATACACTATAAATTGTGGGCTTAATTAATTGTAAAACCACATTTTGTTTCACTATGATTGTGATTCTTTGCAGTAAGTAATGTACAATTTCTACTATTAGGAGGAGATTTTCCAAAAAGTCGCGCAATGCAGCGCAGCCCCCCACGGGGCTGCGCCGTGTTGCGCGACAGGGAGGGAGCAGGAGAGCGCCATATCTTCAGAGATATGGCTCTCTCCTCCCCTTTCCCTTGCGCCGGTGCTGATTTCAGCTGCCCTGCGCCATGCACACACCTTAGCGCCTCAGCGCTAGGGTGTGTGCATGAGTGTAGCATAGGTTTTGTACAGGAAGGGTACCCTTCCTGTACAAAATACTATGCAAGGCACGATGCGAAGCTTTTCCCACTTTGCATACGTGCTGCACAGTGCAGCACGCATGGAAAGTCGGAAAAGCATGGAGAAATGAAAGCATTTCTCCTGTTAGTGCCTCCTTTGAAGGGGCGTTAACTTTTGGCGCAAAACCTTGTTTACAAATATTTGTAAATATGGTTTTGCGTCAAAAGGCATGGGTGGTTGCATGGGAACGCCCATGTACCACCCATGTAACGCCCCCTCGGCGCAAAGTAGCGCAAAGCAGTTCTTCGTGCTGCTTTGCGCTACTTAAAGAGTGCTTTCCAGCGCAATATTTTGCGCTGGAAAGAAAATAGCAAAAAAAAATTGCGCTGGTTTGCGTCACTTTTCTGATCCTAAACCAGCGCAAAAGTTTTGAAAATCTCCCCCTTAGTATTGAAAAAGAAAGATTGAATGAACACTTACGAACCATCAAATATTGGGATGTAAGATGCCATAAGGCTATGCATTTTGCTACCTCTCATATACTTTATGAAAAAGTTAACATTATCAGGGCATTATTTGTGTTGATTTTAATACAATAGTAGGCAATTGTGAATTGATCAGAAATGCAAAAATAAGCATTTTGGCTAGCAAACCTTCATACTACTGGATGTGGGCTTAATAAGGGTCAGGACTCAAGGTCTTCTTAGAACAATGTTCAGTCCTATCTGTGGTTGTTTCTTTCTGTTCATTTTGTACATGCTTACATGTGGATTTTACTCATCTGTTTATCATGTAGAGCACTGAAAGACACGTTTTTTTCAAGGCAGTAAACAAACATTGACATGAAGCATGATCAGTAGCGATGTATGTGAATGAGGTATATTGTTGGTTTCAAAGGGCAGGGCTTGATTGCAACACTCAAATCAAATCAAATTAAATAAGCTTTATTCGGTGCATAATATACAGCCATAAAAGCATTCTAGTCAGAAGAACATTCATAGTAATCATTAAGATTTATACTAAAACAAGATGATTTACTTTCATACAGACAATCCATGTATAATTAATATACAGGACAATTCATCAATTCTAAATTAGAATATAAGACACACATTTAAAAACATTGTTAATTCTATGCAAATGTTAAAAACAATATATTTCATAATCATTTAACTCATATGGGTAAGGTGCATTTTCATGAAGTGCATAAAGTGCAAAGTAATAGCTTATGTCAAGATGGGAATAATAGACCTTATAAAAGTCATACGTCAATTGAACAAGGAATATTTTCATAAAGTGCAAAATAGTAACTTATCTCTGAATAAAAGTTAATGGTACTTCTAGGTTCAGGCGTCAGGTTTTTCATATGTTAGAGCCTCTAAATGAGAGTTATCCTTTCTTCTCCTAATTGCCGTTTGTGTAAAGGCGATAATTGCATTCATAATTTTTACATTTTCCAGGCTACAGATGTAATTAAAAGCATGTTTATGATGCTAAAAAGAGTGGTTTTAACACAAGTTTCCGAATATCCTGATAAAAACTAGAAAAAAGGATAAAATGCAGCATGGACTGAGGGGATTTGCAGTCACAAGGACAATTTGGGAGATTATGACTCCACTTTCCTGTTCTAGGGAATGCTATTATGTAATGTAGGGTGCCAAACCTTAGCCTCGTTAAATAAAATCTGTGCTGAGTGTTTCTTATCGAGATGAGATATGGTTGAGTGCCCATCAATAGTGGGCGCTCTCGGTAAGCACTAACACTCTGTTTTAAGCTCGCTTCGTCGTCTCTTACCTGTTCCCTGGTGGTAATAAGCCTTGCCTTTAGCTCCCTTTTGCTATAGTCCTGAATAGAAGATAGCTCTTCTCGGTCAGAGTCTACCTTACAGCATTTTAAAAGATCAAAAATGTACTCTAACCAGGGGATTTTCCTACTATAGGCAAGGGCAAGGCAATCCATTATTATATCCTTAGTGAACTTGGTCTCATCTTTCGTCCAGATCCCATGCCAAAAGGTAAGTCCTATTGTACTTATGAAGTCGCTGATATTTGGTGCGGACAACTCTTTATGTACTATGTAGTTGGCAGTAGAACTTGGAACTGCCAGCACACTTTTTAAAAACTTATTTTCTTGAGATTGTAGGGAAGTTATGTTGGCCCTCCCCCATATAGCTTCCCTGTAACAAGCACCCGTAATCCATTTACTCCTATACAGGACAATAATTTCCCGTGTTGGTTTATTACCTATTTTTGTAGAGAATCTAAAAATACCCTCCGTTGATCGCAAAAGTTTCAGGTTACATAATTCTATGTGTGTTCCACAAGTACCATTCCTGTTAAAAAGTAATCCCAGATACGTAAAACATGTGACTCTGTTAATTACGTCGCCTCTCACGTGATGTTGTCTGTTCTTCGCTCTGGTTTTTCCGCATGTCATCACAAAAGTTTTGCTAAGGTTTAACTGTAAGTCTTTTTCGGTCATATATTGCGTACATTTTTCTATAAGACATTGCAGACCGTTTGCAGTCCTCGACAACAAGACCGCGCCGTCTGCGTATAAAAGTACTGGGGTGGGACGTGTACCAACTCTTGGGGCATCTACATTTAAATTTTGAAAAAAGGGATTGACATTATTAATATATAAAGAGAATAAAAGGGGCGCTAAAACACATCCTTGTCGTATCCCGCGTGTCACTCTGAAATCCGGGGTGCATTCACCCTTTGTGCCAAATCGTACTCTGGCGGTTAAAAAGCTGTAGATCTGGGATGAATAAATAATAATATCATTTGGAGCACCTAGCACTTTCAGTGTTTGCCATAATTTAGCATGGTTGCAACACTCAACACAATAATTTGATGACAAAACTCCTTTTGGGAAAGTGAAGATGAAGATAAATACTTTTTATTGATGTGGGTCATAGATACTTCCACACATGAAGCAGTATTTCACAGTAAGGTAGCTTTACCATATTATTATGTATGACAAAGTCTGTCTTCTCAAGATGGTAGGTAAAGGTTTCCTTCTCTGGTTCACAGACTTACAAGATTTTATTCCTGGATGATTATGCAGTTCCTGCAGTGCTAATGATACATCTAAGGCAATGAAGATTATAGGATGCAAAATGAAGGCATTTTCTTAACTTGTCCATGCCATTGGGGTCAGCACTTATTGGTGATTCTCATAGAAGAATGAAGAGAAGAGATTTGGGTATGACCTTAGATAAGAAGTTTTACTCTTTTAATGTCAGCAATAGAGCAAGCTGATGATGGTTGTAGATGTACGTAGGTTTCTGCTGATTTCAGTTTAGGAGTGATATTGAGACCCATTATATTTATGAATTAATTTAGGGCCTAATGTAGAGTCTGGTAGGCAAGTTACTCTATCTGAAATGTGACAGATATCCCGTTTGCCTTGTTATACGTGCATTATATCCTATGGCACTTGTAATAAGGTGGAAGGGTTATCCTCCACATTTGTGATGAAGTACCCCATCTGACAAACTCTAAATAAGTTTCTGAAATCAAACCGAAAATATGTATATTGGTATTCTTTTGATAATGGATTACGCTCCTCAGATGAACTGCTACAGTGATATTTGAATTAAATTAATCAATATGTTTAATAAGTTGAACGTATTTTTTTGTTTTTTTAAATGCACGAAAAAGAAAAAAGGTTTGAAGGATTATATTTAGATAAATTGGGTTTTTATTATACTATTGACTCTGATTATACTCATTTTCTTTCCATACATATGATTGTGAGAACGGACAAAGTGGCGTCCTTGAACCATGTGTTGGTTGTAAGTTATACTTTTGAAATTAATTAAATAAAATGATGAATCATTAAAGAAAAGAACATATATTTTGGATTTGAGGTGTCGTTTGCTCCTGCTAATATTTTAGTTAGGCACAGACTTGTGCCCTTATCCTACACCATACCAAGTTCCTGAAGGAATAACATGTGTGCATTTATTTCTGTCGAAAAAAATTCACTTCTACAAAAGGGCTTCGTATTGTTGCATTAAGGCAAGCTTTTTCCTCTCTCTTCTCTTAGAAGATGGAGACAGACATAGCCAATGACTAACCCATTGCTGGCCCTCCTTTGTCAGTGAGCACCAGGTCCATAAATAGCTCTCCACCTGCATGTGGCCTCCTTGATACTCTGCAATCTCCTTTGGCACAGCATTTAGGCAATGATGATCTTTCTGATGAATGGCCTATATCAAAGGGTAGAACAGTTGTGTTTAATAATGTCCTGCCCACAATGATAGTTCTGAAGCTAAGGAGACAATGGGACTGATCTGCTATGAATAAGTGTGATTTACTTCGATAGCGCATACGGATTACCATTGTTAAGAGTAAACCAGAATAAGCCAGCAATACTAAAAGAGTAAATCACAGCACGTTGTGTGTGAATCGGACTCTATGAAGCCAAACAACAAATATGACTGAGTGTATGTATTTCAACTTGTTACTCTTGATAGAGTGTTTTCAATAAACAAAAATGAATGCAATTAACATGTAGAAATAATATGTATGCCTAAAATGAAAAGCTATGTTTTAAAAGGCAAATGGGAGCACTAGGCTTCTAGAGCTACATTTGTTAGAAATGCTTCGAATGCAATTTTCTTTTCCTTTCCACTGACCTTAGGTTGATAATCTTAGTGATGTGAAGAGTTCAATGATATAAATGTGCTGAGCTAACATGACTTAATGGTGAAAAATGTTTCTATAGACCTTCCCATTGAGATATATTCATAGAATGCAATGGTATATTAATTTGTGTAGTTTCAATTTTATATAAGTGTTTCTTTATGAATAAATTTGCAAGCTAGAATATGCGAGAGGGGCATGATTTCATTTGTGCAGTGAAAGACCTAACTGTGAGCTGTTTTGCTTTGTAGAAAAAAAATCCAGTGGGAACTAAACCTCGACTTGGACAATGTTAATAAAATTGTTTCATTTAATATTTAATATCTGTAAGTCGTTTCTCTTGAAAATGCTTAGATTACGGAAGCTGTCCTGTTCCCATGATGACATTGCGCAATGATTTGGTGAGAAGACAGAAGAATGCTACATTTGTTTAAGTTATCAAAATGTTTTATTAGAGCGTGCTCATAGAATAGGGACACAGACTCTTTTGATTCCCCTTAGGAGATTTTTCAGACCCTGTTCAGACTCTTTGCTGAGCTTTATGCAGAGACCCATTCATTTTGCTTTGACAGAATCTATGCTATATTGCCAAGACTTCACTGAATTTCAGAACTTCTCTTCACGGTATTTGGATTGCTTAAAGCTTTATGCTTTCATCTCTCGATTTTGAACTCTTCATGGGTTCTACTTACTTTTCTCTACTTTTCTAGACTAAGAATAGGGATTTGCTTATATGGAACACGATTCATTAATTTGTTGACTATTAAAGAAATACTTACTAAAAGATTTTATTAAAACCCTTTCAACTTGCGCCTAAATCTCATTATAGACTCCCAATAATTGATAATAAATTTGTGATGCGAAATTTGAATGTTGATTGCAGCTTCTGATTAATTTTTCACCTATGTCCAAGGTCCGGAGCCCAAGGCCCAGTAACAGCAGGCACTGTATATATAGGTTTGCTGAGACACAAATTCTGAATCGTAAACCAAATATTTATTAAGGTCCCATGCTCCAACACTCTGAGATGTCATTCGAAGTATGTTCCGCTCGAATTTAAGGTTTACTACTAACACTGGTGCAAGTCTCTCACATGTTGCTTTGTTTAGATCTTTTTTCAGTACTTATAGGGGGAAAGTTACTAAATTGTGATGCACTCCAGCACAACAACCAAAGTCACTCTGGTATGTTGCATCAAAGGGAGAGTGAATAGCAGTAATGTCAAGCACTTTCTCTACGTGGTATAGGTATCATCCTTTTATTGCACTACAACTCTGGTGTCTGAAGACCTCATAGTTCTCACAGAGAGAATGTTAAAGAGCATATATGATGATAAACTATGAGGTTGTCAGACACTAGAATGGTAGTTCAATAAAAGGATGACACCTACCCATGTGGGGGAAGAGCTTGATATTATAATATTCAGGACACCGTGATCAGTAATGTATGAACAAACTAGAAGAAAACAAAGAGAGTGCTAAGGGTATCATTAACACTTTTTGATTCACAGGAAATGTTAAGCATTAATTAAAAAAAGAAACAAAAGGATCAAACATTTCCTTTGGAACCATTGAAAGTAATACCAGACACTGAACTACCTAATGAAAATGGAGATCAACCAAACATTACAGCTACAACATCAAAACAGTATCACAAACCCAAACATAGTCCTTACTGATTAGGAAACTACATTATAGAGTCTGTTGGTTCTACAGGGTATACATGTGATATTTTACAGAGCATTTAGCACTGGGTAGATGGATTAGGATAGACACAGTAGTAATTGAAGCAGTACATTGATGATATTTAGGTTAAGTTGAGTTTTGTTATTTCTTTTTGGCTCACAGAAGTAGAACATTAACCCAGTGAAGAGGGCTTTGGGAAAAGCCCGAAAAGCATTGGGAATTTTGGAGGTAAATTCACTCACAGGCTTGTTGATGATTAGATTAATTTCAGGAAGAAATATTTTTTATTTAAACAAAGAATTCACTAAAGAATTGAAAATACAGTATTTATCTGTTAGATATTGTGATTCAACAAGAGAGACAATGCTAAAGTGCATACATGCGGATGAACTATGAGGTCGTCAAACACCAGAAGAGCAGTGCAATAAAAGGATGACAACCACCTCACGTGGGGGAAGTGCTTGCCATTAGAGGATTCAGGACCGAGAGAGCAGTGGGTTACATCTGCAATTCTACACAAAATTATAAGAATTGATGAGCAATATTAAATATTTAAACAAACTAGAAGAAAAAAAAGAGAGGATCAACAAGACCAAACCCGGAGGAAGATCCTTCTCCCACCTCGCAGCCAACACTTGGAGCACCCTTCCTCTCTACCTCAGGCAAGCCCCGTCGCTGACCCAGTTCAGGAAGGATCTCAAGACCTGGCTCTTCGATTGAACCCCTGCACCCAGACCGATCAGCAGCCCCCTCCCCCTCAGCACCTTGAGACCCTTACAGGTGAGTAGTTTTGCTATATAAACCCCTGTTTCAGTGCTAAGGGTATCATAAACACTTTTAGAGTGAAATACAGTGCCATATCTACTAAGATATGATGTTGATCTTCTCTCCTCCAGCTCTGGCACAATTTTGACTGCCAGCGACCCAACACACAAGTGTGCTCTGTCATACATAATTTATGTACTGGAAGGGGAGCATAGTGCTACTTTGCATTACTTTGGCTAACTTTCCAACGCAAATCCTGAGTTATGTTGGAAAGTAAATATCCCAAAAACGCCTTGCGCAGGATTTGGTTTACAAAAGTAATACGAACTTTGTTAATATGTTAGTAAATCTGGGCCTTAGTGTTGTATAAAGAGTTTTATTACAGAAATATCAAAATAAGCACTACAGAGAAATGCTGAATATACCATACAGGCTCAGATACAGAGTACAAATCAAAAATCAAAATCCTTTAAAATCCCTATATAAGAAGTGTAGTCTCTCAAAGTTCTAAGGGCCTCATTTACAAAACAATGACACAGTGCGGCGCCGCAAGCCATTTTGCTGTGCCGACCTACCTCATTTTAAAAGAACAAGGATGCATTGTATTAACAACAATAAGATGCATCCGTGTGCTTTCCCCTGTGCTGGCGCACAATTGGCTGCCATGCGCCAGTACAGGCACCCTTTCGTCATCTTGCAAGGGTGCCTGCATTGTGGGGATGATGGTTTTGTGCAGGAAGGGACATCTTCCTGCACAAAAACAATCACTGATGGCATTTTCCTCTTTCTATGCATGCTGCAGAATGCATCACGCATAAAAAGAGGAAACAACGAGGAGAAATAACAGTATTTATCCTTGTTGCATCACTTCTGTGCCCCGCCTGGGGAGGCGGAGGATTCTGACGCATTCCCAGCTTTACAAAACTTTGTAAATCTGGAAATGTGTCAGGTTCCATGGATGTTTCGTGGGAACATCAACAGCAACACCCATGCAGCGCCCCTTTCACGCAGAGTAATGAGTGAAAGGGGCCCATATTTACAAGGCCATAAAAAGTCACACAGGGTGACTTTACGTGGCCTTGTAAATATAGGCAGGCACGCTGCGGGTGCGTCAAAAAAAGTGAAACACCAGCGGCGCAATGGCCTTGTAAATGAGGTCTTAAGTGTCAAACTCATAAAGAGTACTGACAGCATTCTAATAGGAAAAGAAAAATCTTAAGTAAATCAGACAGTTTCAGGAGAAATATGAGAGGTCATGCCCGAATCCCCAAAAAACATGGGTTTTTAAACACTTTTTTACGCATAACAATTAACAAAACTGCAGAGTCAGCATGACATGATAATCATTGGCTCATATTGGAAAATTCAGAAATAAAAATGACATTTAAAGCTTCTTAACCCTAACCCATTTCTAAGGTAAAATACTTCTTCTGTTATCTTCCACAGCTACAGCAATCTCGATATACAAAATACAATATGAAACATTCTCAAACAAAGGCTCATACATTATCGCGCTAGCAAGCCTACATCAGAACTTCTAGCTGAAGTGTCCTTCAGAAAGATACATCAGGAACACAATGGAAAATTCATTCACAATACATGCTCTCTAAGCAAAATAACGAATTTACGTCACATTGCCTTGTGCATCACGGAGGGAGACATTGATTGGGAGGGGGAATGAGCAGAAGCAAGTTGAGCAGAACACCAGAAACTGCATCCATTTTAATACAATGGTGTCACTTACAAAAATGTGGCATGACTAAATTACATTAATAATAATCACTCTTCTAAACATTATACTCAAATCGTGTTAAGTGCAGCATCATTAATTCATCATTTACAACTATATTCATCACAAAAATCATTAGTACACACAAATTATTTGTCACCCAAAATTACACATAAGGAAATAATTCATCAATCTCTTCTCCAGATGCTGCCACGCCACCAGAAAACATGTTTTGTTGTTTCTGACCGAGTACTGTAACTATGCTTTCAATATACTGCTATCATAAACAAGGATGAGGTCACTGTGAAAAAATTGAGGATTGTTTGTCCTGTGATTTGCCTGCAAACAGTCAAAGGTGTTGAGCCATATGTAAGAGCAAGGGCATTGCTGACAAAATTCCGATTAGAAAATATAAGGTGCTACCTGAGTTACCCTACTCGCCAATTCTACCCTAAATCCATGCTGCTGTGCCCTTGTGACGAATAATCCCCCCAGACTCTATACCATTTTATATTTTTTTGTAAATTTTATGAAATACCTAGGTGAAAATTTGTATTACCATTTCTCAGAAAACAGGGGGGCATATTAGCAAGACCGGCGATAAAATTATCGCCGTTTTAGCGGCAGGAAACTGCCGCTAAAACGTGCGATAATGGGCTTGCTAATATGCGTTATAGAATTCAATAGAAGCCCAGGTTAGATGTGCAGGACATCTAACCTGGGCTTCTATTGAATTCTATACATATTAGCAAGCTCATTATCGCCGTTTTAGCGGCAGTTTCCTGCCGCTAAAACGGCGATAATTTTAACGTGGGTCTTGCTAATATGCCCCAGGGTTTTTTCGCCAACATACGCCTGCCCTCTAATTTCTCTGAATGCTTTCCAATCATGATGTCAGCTATTAAATGTCAGCTTTTCTGAAAAATGCTCTTTATTGGCGGCTTTTAATTGCATTTTAAATATAATGTATTGTTTTCTATTGGATGTATTTTTGATAGCTGCTATTTGCTTGGTATTGTATTGTGGCATTGAATGATTTATTTTGAGGAGGTAGTGTTTTCTTTCTTTTGGGATTTATGTTCTTACCTTACATGAAATCGATGACACAAGTATTTTATTCGGTGTATCTTTTTTAATATTTGCTTGCTCTTTTATGATTATATAATTATAATCGAATAAATAAATTCATTCATTCAAAGATGTGCTTGCCTGCTTGTGATTAATGTCCTAATCTGTGCATTCGTGTTCAGGGTTTCGAAGTCCCCCTTCTATGGCTAATAGAAACAAATACAAATGCAAAATGGCCAAAATGAGCTTAAATCCAACAGGAAAAAATGTTTTCTTATTCTTTAGAACTATTGAAGTTCACTTTTGATTCTCAGCCGCGGTGTCACACAAACAAGGACCCGAAAACGGGACTAATTTGATTAGGTACCGATTTTGTCTGCTTTTACAAAGAAAAGCGTATCTTATTTGAAAAAATCAATGCGGTGAGCTTGTTCAGAACCTGTGATGGGTCTAGACGCAGCACGGAAGCTGGATTCAGGTCACTGGTGTCTCTCATGGGCACGGGCCTCGCGGGGAAACATGACTGAATCTCCCTGAGCAGCATCTAACAAGCCGACAGCATATTTGATTCACTTATAGGGCAAATTAACCATCACTCAGACTCGGTACGGTTGATTTTTCACAATCAATAAAACGATGGCTGTGCTGTGCATCACAAGGTATCTTTAGCCCTAAGAAATGTAAAATAAAACATTCTTATTCCTTGCAAGGGTTGATTCAAAGGAAATGCAATTCTTGTGGAACTGATGGTGTTTGTTAAACAAAATATGAATGATAATATTACCAAAAAAAGACGTTATGTTGAACGCATGAGAGCCATCTGTGAGATCTGAGCGTCTTGGACAGGAGCCAATGTGAAGGAACTGTCTCTGCAGTTAATATGAATGGCTGCCTGACTTCAGTTGCTTCAGCAGAAATAAAAAGGTCATTCATGTTTTGGGAAGGCTTCAGCCTCTCCTTGCTTATCGCATATTCTGTATGATCGCTCACGCACAAGGTAAGGAGAAGGATCAGGGCTCTAGTCGGGGTACCATGCGGGTGGACGGCGTCCCCCCACTTATTTTACCGGGAGCTCGATAACTGGAGCAAATGGAGCCACACATTCACTCTTTGGCCTCTCTGGGGCGAGATCGGAGCTCATTCAGAACACTGCTCACGCGCTGGCTTCTCTGATGCAATCGCATCTAAGGGGTGAGCGAGGGGAGGCAATGAGTCTGATGGTGCAAGCCACCTTTCGTGACGTCACTTCCTGTTGTGATGTCAGCGTCCCCCCACTTCTTTTTTTTTAGGACTTGAGGACTTGAGAAGGATCATCATGAGTTTGCGCAGTTTTCCCTCCTTGCACGATGCTCCTGTGTTGGCTGCGTTGCAGTGCCGGATTTAGGGTGGTGCAACCGGTGTAGTCGCACCTGCCGCTGACTTTGGTAGGAAGCGCTGTGTTTAAAAATAACTATTGGTTTACAAGCATGTGAACTTCCTTGTGTGTCCAGCAGTTTTCAGGCAACAATAAAAATGTCGGGATAACTCTGGGGATTAATGTTCCTACTGGTGAGGGATCAAAGTTTGTCTAGTGGCAGTTTTGACTCATCATAAAGTAGCGTGGAGGATTAATGTGCCTGCTGCAAAGCAAGTGTGTACCATGCAGATCAAAGAACTAAGGGGCCTAATTACGAAACTCGTGGTGGAGGTTCAGTGGCGTTCAGGGACTGCCGCACCATTGATCCGACCACCGTATTACAAGTACAGCGTTCGGACCTCTAGGGGACCGTGGCAACTGCCAGGGATCCACGATCCTGGGCAGTGGCGAGGCCATCTTGAGGCTGCCATGAGCTTGGTGGCGCCACTGCAGCATGGCCAAGCATATTACAAGTTTCCTCACTGCCAGCGGTCTTATGGCGGTGTTCACATCATGAAACTAATGGCGGTGAGGAAACTAAGGGGCTCTACAGGGCTCCCTGGTGCCTCAGGCCATGGGGATGCATGCAGGGGGGCACATGGTGTGCCCCCCTGTCTGCATGCATGCCCAGTTCCTGCACTGCATGGACTTAACTGTTCATGCCGTGCAAGAACTTGCTTTGGCATTCTCATTGCAGTGCTTTTTTCAAAGGCACCAGCATGGGAACGCCAAAGGACTGCCCACCTGAAAACGAGAAAACTCGTATTTGGCGGCCGGCCGGCGGTCGAGTTTGGCAGTCTGGGAGCGGGGTTGTGGCGTGCCGCCCCGCTGCCACACTGCCAAACTTGAAATCAGGCCCTAAGTGTGAGTGAACTATGAGTAGCCTATAACAAATTATAAAAAATTAAATGTATGTCAGAGAGAGGCTATGGAGAGATGATGGGTATGGTTCGAGGATGGTGGAGAGGAAATTCGTGAAAATGGTGGTAATGGGTGGACACCATAAAAAACTATTGCACTGGGTACCACCAGCGCTAAAGCAGGCCCTGCTGCATAGTCATACTTAAAATAGGCAAATATACCATGGGGCAGTGTTTTTATGCATCACATTTTAAGGTCTGGCTTTAGCCAAGAACTTCAAAACACACAAGATGATGGACGGAATGTTGCACATTGGCAAACATTCACCCCCAGTCACAGATCTGGGTTTAATCCATGGTTATTTTGCTTCACCACGCCACCCCAGTTCAGACATAGCCAAGCCATGTCTTCCCTGGACCGGAATCAAGCATCCTAGGACCGGTACTGGGATGAATGTATGACATTGTTCTGCATTCTGTCCATCAACTGTTGTTTTTGCATTTGTCACCCCGAGTGGGACGGGTATGCCCAGACGTGGGTCCCGTGCTCTCCATGCCACTGGAATCAAGCTATCCTGGCTGAAGAGGGGTGAAACCCCGAAACCGGTCCTAGGATGCTTGTTTCCAGTCCAGGGAGGACCTGGCTTGGCAGTTCGGGCTGGACTGTTCCCATGAGGCACAGGGTCAAGACTGATTTGCATATGGCTGGGTTCAAACTGGAATGGCATGGTGAGCAAAAAAACGATGGATTTAGGCCCAGATCTCTGTACTGGGGTGAATGTATGACATTGTTCTGCATTCTGTCCATCAACTGTTGTTTTTGCATTTGTCACCCCGAGTGGGACGGGTATGCCCAGACGTGGGTCCCGTGCTCTCCATGCCACTGGAATCAAGCTATCCTGGCTGAAGAGGGTGAAACCCCGAAACTGGTCCTAGGATGCTTGTTTCCAGTCCAGGAGGACCTGGGTTGGCAGTTCGGGCTGGACTGTTCCCATGAGGCACAGGGTCAAGACTGATTTGCATATGGCTGGGTTCAAACTGGAATGGCATGGTGAGCAAAAAAACGATGGATTTAGGCCCAGATCTCTGTACTGGGGTGAATGTATGACATTGTTCTGCATTCTGTCCATCAACTGTTGTTTTTGCATTTAGCCAAGAACTTGTCATTTTTCTAAAATTATGCACTTGATATAGTGACTTATACATGCTCTCTGCCAGCCCTCTCCATTTATTGGTCTGTCGTTGTGTCATTCACATTCTTCTTCCACCCACTTCATCTTATAACATGGTGCAGTGGGTCAGCCCATGTCAGCCGCTGGCTGCGTTCACTGTGAGTGACCAAATCCCGCTTTTTTACAAGCAGTACCTCTGCACAAAAAGTAGGCCCCTTCACTGTCCTAGACTGCTCTGGCAATGTATGCTTTTGAGACCAATAATCTTTTTTGCTGTTGCCGTTTGGGTCAGCCCATGTCAGCCGCTGGCTGCTTTCACTGTGAGTGACGAAATCCCACTTTTTTACAAGCAGTACCTCTGCACAAAAAGTAGGCCCCTTCACTGTCCTAGACTGCTATGGCAATGTATGCTTTTGCCGTTTTTTTCATAAATATTCATGAGGGCCACTCAGCTCCCCCAACAATAAAGTTTTGGAAAAAACATTAAAAAATAAAACAGTCATTGATGAAGCCAAATGTCTGGCAGTCATTGTCAGACCTATTTGATTTACAAATGCTTGTTTGATCTTGTGTTGTGAATTTGATCAATATTATTTTGTTCACTGAAACTGCAGACGGACGTCATTTTGTGGCCACTATGATTCTGACAGTAGCAATATGTTTGACACAAAATATTTTAAATGCGCTGAATCCTCCTGAGTCAGAACCCAGGTCAGTTGACACACTTACGCTTTTGTGCACTGCCCCTCTCCCACAAAAAGTATGATGACAAGATTTCCAGATATCTTCTGGGCAGTAACTGATGGGGGGGCATCAAGGATTGCACATGCAATCCGTATGCTCATGATAGAAAAACACTGTACCCCAAAATCAAGACATCCTTACAATTTATCCCGAATAAAGTTCCCACATATAACTGGATCGAAGGCGGTGTTAAGTCTCAACTTCATGAGGCAAGGTGTCCCGTGTTAAGGCACCTTCCAGAGTATCAAAACCAGAAGGAATAAAACTTCATTAAATAATTCAGATTTGAAATTGAATGGATACATTGAGCAGACTCAGACAATAACTGTGTTCTAGATCACAGAAAAGTTAAAGGATTTTATTACAAAATTCAAAAGTAAAACGGTACAGAGTAAATGACATTAAGGATCTCAGATGCAGAGTTTTACAGAGTATATAAAAATCAGAATAAATCCCAAATGGGCAGCAAACTCAGTAGGAAAATGAACAGCATACTGTTGCAATGTCTTTGTTTCTATGTACACACATGCACCATGTCCCACTTGTCTCCTTCCCCTCTTACCCACAACCCTATGGATTCTATCTACATCCCGGTCGCATGCCGGCCTTGCGAATTACCATCGTTTCATGTGCCAGTTAGGTTGACAGTTGCCCTGTCTTCATAGCGGCTGTGGTGGTGGAGGCTGTGTGAGAATAAATTAGAAATTGAACTTACCATATCCAGCCTTGTATCTCACTTTAACATTGGTGACGATCAGCTGGACGGGGATGGCATATCCAGCCTCCTCCCTGGATCCTTTCACCACCACGTCTGACAGTGTTCTCCTCATGTTGCTGTATTCTGCTTTCGTGGAGGAGTGTCTGCACCATCTCTGCAGTGCCTGGTATTTGAGCTGGAAGCGGTGAGGAGGCAAGCCTTTGACCTTTTGTAAGGTGAGAAGCGGTGGTGGGGAAGCGCTGCGTCATTCCCAACTCGTCTTCCGGACGGAATAATGGGCGCACGTCCTGCTTGATGATGGCATCACTTATTACCCTCCTGAGCCTGTGGACGAAGCTCCCATCTCACAGTTGGCTCTCAGAAGCCCATCACGCTGATGGGCACAGCTTCTATAAAAATTTAAACCGGAGCCTGGTCAGTGGCTCTCGAGTGCCCGTCACACTGGCACATGTCACATTGAACGTCACTGCAAGTTGTACCTACATTGTTATGTGGGCACGGGTTACTTATGTAACTGAAAGTTCTCCATTTTTGCCTGTTTCACTGACAGGCACCGCTTAAAAGAATCCTTCAAGGTGCACATCTAGACATCCTTGTTGAGCTCGCTCAAGGAGGCTCTCGGGAGTCATCAGCTCTGCTTCCTGTGTTTTCCACGCTGATGAGCACAGCAGTTAACATCATACCAGTATCATCCAGTACTATTTAAGTCTGCGCTAAATGTTCTTCTGCTCTTTTCTATAGTTTTGGAAAAGCCGATACCAAACTCTTTTCAACAATATTGTTACCTTTCCGTTCATCATAGGAACATCTGACATGAATCAACCTCCACCTTTCTTAGATGAAGTGGGGGAACCTACTATAGGCTGGAAGGACTGGGAAAAAATATTTGTGTCCTATCTCATCGCAATTGGGTGATAAAAATGATCTCCTTTAAGGAAACAACATATCCTCTTACATAAAATTGGTATTCAGTGCAGGAAAGTCTACGAGAATTTATCGGATTCTGATAGTGATTCAGATGGAGAAGACTCTCATGATGTTTACACTGCAACTCTGAGGAAAATAGAGAGACACTTTGGTCGAAAAGTGAATGTGGTATTGGAGAGACATTCATTTTTTTGCAGAGTGCAAGGAAAAACAGAAAAAGTTACGTCTTATATAGCTATTTGGAGAGGTCTTGCGAACTTATGTGACTTTGGTACTTTGGGTGACTCTCTTATTAGAGATCAGCTTGTTCGCTGCACAAGCAACCCAAAAATTCAAGAGAAGTTGCTAACTGGAAATCCTGACTTAAAGGTTGCAGTTGAAATTGCTAAAAGTATTGAACATACAGCTGAATGTATTAGAGAAATGAAACAAAGTAATGGGGGTGAATCTATGCAGGTGGTGAAAAGCAAACCTGACCCTGATTTGGTCAAAAGGGAGCGTGGATTAAGCAAATAAAATGGTGAAAATCTTTGGAGGATAAGACGGGGGAAAGACTTAACTGTTTCCATTGTGGAAACTGCAATCACCTGGCCAACAACCCAAGTTGTCCTGCTCGGTCCATAGTATGCAGGAAGTGTCACAAGAGAGGGTATTTTGCCAGATTTTGCAGAAACATAAATACAGAAAGGAAAAATGTTCATGCAATAGACGAGGTTGCTGATGGAGTTAACAATATGTATGTCTTTCAAATCAACAAGGGCACTTTGGACAGGGGTAATTGTTAGAACTGGGGGTCTCTAGTTGGCTGAGGTAGGTACCTTAGTCCAAATAGGGACCCTTGCTTCTAGTCAGGGTAAGGAGGTTCACACGCTTAGATAACCCTTGCTCACCCCCTGGTAGCTTGGCACGAGCAGCCAGGCTTATCTCCAAGGCAATGTGTAAAGTATTTGCAACCACACTCCCAGTAACACAGTGATAACACCACAAATGGACACCACACTGGTTTCTTAAAAATAGCGGTATCTTTATAAAAGGAATATGATGAGACCAAACGATAGAAATCCAACATATGCGTATTCGTAATATTTCGCTTTGCCGGGTATTAGGCCAGCAATCACTTGTAGGTTCTCGCGGTATTAAATGAGCAATTCATGATCTTTAATGCAGTCCTAATGCAATGCTATGCAGTTCATAATGCAGTTCGTAATGTTGTAATAAGACAGTCCTTAATGCAAGAATCAGGCAGTTCGCAATGCAAGAATAATGCGGTTCGTAATGCAAGAATCAGGCCATTCGTAATGCAAGAATAATGCGGTTCGTAATGCAAGAATCAGGCAGTTCGTAATGCAAGAATAATGCGGTTCATAATGCAAGAATCAGGCAGTTCATAATGCAAGAATAATGCGGTTAGCCAATCTGCGCGGTCAACTCGGGCACCACTAGGCCCCAACAAAAGAGACAACGGTCGTAAGCTTAAAGGGGCGGCCCCGGTACTGCTGGGCAGGTACGGGCCGCTCGGAGACTCAGCGGGCCTGATTCACAGAACTAACTTACGTCAAAAATGTAAAGTTAGTACTTTTTGGTATTCACAGAATACACTTACTCATTTTGGTATTCACAGAAGTTAGTAGTCCTAACTTTAGGACTCCTAAATGCCTTCTGTGGATACCGAAAGTCTTAAAGTTAGGATTTTTCTCAGTTTAGGAGGCATGGTATGCTACTGGAGAGGACCAGAGAGAGGCCAGCCATGGGTGCAGCCCCTCCCTTGACTTCCAAGAATGGCCTGTGAGGTTCCCCATTAACGAATGCCTGGATGGGTTGAATGGCTGCTTCCAGGGCCAATCGAGGAAGACCTGCAGGGATACTTTGACGCACAGATGGAGCGCCTCCAGTGCCGAAGTGGTGGGGGAACTGGCAGGTTCATGCACAGTGCCTGAATAGGCAACACATGACAGAGGCCTTAAACGTCAGGAAGATTGTCCCTCAAGTTGGATGGATTGAGTGGAGTTTACCAGCACTACATGAAGACTGTCTGCAGGGCATTAGAGCCATTAAAGCTGGAGTGGAACATGGGTCAGTGACTAGTGAGCCAGAAAGTAAATGCTGGGCTGTGGTTAGGGGAAAAAGGCTTAGTAGTGACACAGACATCCGCTAGGTCCAGAATTTGGAGCTCTGGGGCAGAGGAATTCATGAAAGGAAAACCACATGCCTGTAATGTCATTTAGTGTATGAATGGCTCCCGGTGGGCTGGGTGGGTACCAGATGTATTGTGGGATAACTCCACATTACGTACAGTGGGCCCTAGTTGCATATGGGCTGGTGGATGCATTAGGTTCTACCACCAAGGCACCATATAGGATTCATTCTAAGCCGCCGTCCATCTCCCCAAGTGAACCAATGTCACTGCCTTATCTCAAATGATCACAAAAGTATCAGCTGTTGAGGTATCACATTTGAGACAGGGAGCATCCTTGATTTCCAAACACTGCAACCCTGAAAGACTCACCCTCATGAAAGTTCACTAGCCCGAGACAATTTTTTCACTGGTGGATTCTACTATTCTTACAAAGTGCTGTCATATAAAGAGGTGGCTGACTTCTTATTCCGTTTGACCCCTTACGGCCCATGTGGTAGTACTATCTTCTATCTATGACAGCGTGACTATTTACGATTTCTTTTCCTTTAGGGGACAACACCATGGTAGCATAAAAATGAAGAACTGATGTGAAGTAGCTCCCCAATTACTTACTTGCTCTATGGGTCTACTCTCTCCCCTCTTGCTCTATTTTCCACAAGAATACCCTGGCAATATGATTCAATCGCTCTGTATTTAAACAATGATTTGTACTATAAGTGCCTCATTCGGATCAGACGGACCTCACTCCCAAACTGACTCTCAACTCAAACAGATGCCAGTTGATTGGCAAATGATGGGAAAAGCACCAACATTTAATATACAAAAGGAAAAGAGAAGGTGCTGCATTGACTAGATGGTTCTTTTTACAATCTTTGCTATTATTTTTCCCCCACAAGGATGAA
Organism: Calotriton arnoldi; assembly: GCA_963921515.1. Taxonomy (NCBI): domain Eukaryota; kingdom Metazoa; phylum Chordata; class Amphibia; order Caudata; family Salamandridae; genus Calotriton; species Calotriton arnoldi. The sequence continues at coordinate 2,953,940 of CAWUFW010000695.1, read as the reverse complement.
AAATGTATACAGTACATTCAATATTATGTACAAGTACAAAAGCTGAGAGCAGTGCAAAAAAAAGGGAAAAGAAAATGCTTTAGTATAATGAGACATACTATTAGAGCATCATAAATATTTTCTGCTTGGTTTGTAGTATGAACTTATGCATTGCAGAAACTAAAACGCTTATCAAGGAATTTTGCAAAAGTAATACCAACTTACATTTATGTTCTTTTTCTTTTTAAACAGATGGATGACAACATCTATTTAAGTAAAGTAATTTACTAATTACTTTTTTCTTACTTCCTCTACAAAGTAAGAATATAAAGGTATACACCAAGGTTGAGTTTCATAGAGCCAATGAGACATCCAGACACATACTAATAGAAGTATGCATACTTCCAGTCACTCATTCATTCAGCCACTCAGACACCTACTTAGTCACTGATATAGTCAGTAACATATTCAGTCACTTATGAATACATCTACTAGTACATGCACTTACTTACCCATACAGATATTCATACACTCACTTACTTGCTAATACAGGTACTAACACATGCACTCACTCACCCACACAGTAGCTCATACTACCACTCAGCCATGCATACAATTAGTAACACACCCAGTCATTCACCCATGTAACTACTAATACACTCAATCACTCACCCATACAGCTAGAAAGACATCAACTCACTCCTCTAAACAGTGACGCATACACTTACTTATTTACATATATAGCTACTAACACAACCAGTCAGCTACTTACATAGCTACTATCATACATATTCAGCATTACATATAGGCACTGACTCACTCACTTAGTCACCCATACAGGTACTCACACAGCTACTTACTCACTATTGCAGAAACTCACTCATCCATATAGAAACTCACACACCCATTCACATACTGATACAGACTCTGACACACCCAGTCACACACTGTTGTATACAATATCACATCAAGGCACAAACTGATGCAGACACTAACACACCCAGGAACACACTCATCCATACACTGACACACCCATGCACACACTCATGCATACACCAATACACCAAAACACACACTGATGCATACAGTAACATACCCAGTCATACACTGATGCATAAACTGACACACCCAAGCATACACTCATATATACACTGATTCACCCAGGCATACACTGTTCTATACACTATCACACCCAGGCACACACTGATGCAGACATTGAGACACCCAGACACATACTGATGCATACACTGACACAGCTACTCACACACCTATACAGTTACTTACACACACGCTCACTCACTCATATAGGCACTCTCACAGTTACATTCTCACCCATAGAGTCACTGACAGAGAAACTAATTGACTGATACAGCTAATCAAATACACACCCACTCACTCAGCCATATAGGCATTTACACACCTACTCAATTACTCATACAGTCATTCACACAGTCACTTACTCGCCCATACAGTTACTCACCCAGCCACTTACTCACGCATACAGTCACTCACAGAGCCACTCAATCAATTATACAAAAACAGACACAGCCATTCAATCTCCCATAGAGCCACTCACACCAAGTGTCTCACTCATACAGCTACTATATTACCCAGTCACTCACTCATACAGTCACTTACACAGCCATTCAGTCACCCATACAGGCACTCACACACCCAGTATCACACAACCAGTATCACACTCATACAGCCGCTCATGCCCCAGTCGCTCAACCATACACCCACTCACACAGCCAGTCATTCACGCATACAGCCACTGACACAGCCACTCAATCAGTGATACAGCCACTCACATACCCACCCACTCACCCATAGAGCCAGGCAGTCACCCAGTCACTCACTCATACAGCCACTCACACATCCAGTCAGTCAGCCATACAATCATTCACACAGCCAGTCACTCACTTCTACAGACACTCACTCACCCAGTCACTCACTCATACAGCCACTAGCACACCTACTCAGTTACCCATACGATAACCTTTTATTTGATCTTTTTTTAACATTTTGTATTTTTTTTATTTTTTTCAGAAAGAAAATGGCAACTGGAAACAAATATGAACTGAAATATCTCAAAAATAGGGTAACAAGTGTCATGTTCAGAATAATAAAAAAGAAAAAGAATTAGCAGGGGTGATTCTTTGCTGATTCCAGAACTGCAGCAACCGATTGTTCCCCCACACTCCATGCAAAATGTCCCTATTCTTCTTAGTTCTGGGGACTTCTCTGGGAGATGTTGCTCTACTTTGCTGGGAATTGACTGTCATCGTGGTGTAATTGGAGTTGCAGTAAAAGTAGATGGTTCTTCTATACTGAGGTCCCTCTGAGCTTTTTTCAACTCCTTCCTGTGGTATGTCTTCAGGTGGGTCAACATACTTGTTGTCCAAAGGAGTACTTTTTAAATGTTCTCCTGGAAAGAGTCTTTTAGCATAAAGAGCACTTCATGTGCTTGGACACTGTTTTTTTCTACCCAGAGGGGATGGTAAAGAAATCCCAGGTGATGGCATGCTGCTTTGCTGGGGGTTCCTCTTTAGAAGAATTGTCCTCTTCAGGGTGTGGCTGTTGCTGCTCACTTTCTAATCTTAATAAAACCGATGTATCCCACCTAGAACGGAGACAGTTGGGCAACAATCTAGACTCCCGGGGCACCAACCGCTCAAGCACGGGAAAGGAAGCAATTCCTTTTTGTTAAATAACCCCCACACAGTCTAGTAGTGTCATGCTTCATCATCGGGTTCACCCTGACTCCTAAAGATCAGGGTGGGCTCGACCATATTTCAGGGAGCACTTAAGAGAAGAAGGCCAGGGGGTTTAAAGATTAAAAGTCCTCCTACGGCTCCAGGTATCCCTTTATTAGCGGAATCGTAGGGGATATTAAAAAGTGGAAACAAAATAGGGGGTTGAAAGGAAGGTATGGTCCTATGACCCTAATGCCAACATGTTTCAGTCCTCAAAAAGGCCCGGGCGGGTCCTGGACTTTCTTCAGGGCAATAATGTGTCCCTCCCTGGTGTTGTATCTAGGAGTATATCCTATATTTTTGATAGAGGGCAGAAAGCTGTACTCATATGAACAGATAAGTAGATAACTTATCTCTCATCCAGTTCCGTAATGTTTCATATCCATCTGTAAAAGAAACACACACTGGTATAGTTATACTTATACTCGTCCAATCCATGCTGCATCTATGTCACCCATACATACCATTCAGGATGGGTGCTATTGCGTGGTCATATCCAACATACTTTCTGTGGTTTACGATCAAAACCGAGCCATCAGGGTATATTGCCAACCCTGGGCGTCACTAATGTGAGGTGGTGATGCCATTTACATCTAACCACCTAACCTGTGGAATCAGTAAAACCGTGTAATTTATACACATCTTCACGTGACATTCATCCTGCATCTCAATACTCATATGCATACTTCTGGGGCCCGATTCACAGAACTAACTTACTACAAAATCCTAAACTTACTACCATTTTGGTATTCACAGAAGGCACTTACTCATTTTGGTATTCACAGAAGGTACTTACTCATTTTGGTATTCACAGAAGGCACTTACTCATTTTGGTATTCACAGAATGCACTTACTCATTTTGGTATTCACAGAATGCACTTACTCATACTAACTTTAAGTCCTCACTCGGGCTGGAGATTCCAGCCCGGTGGTGGAGATTCCGGCCCGGAGGTGGAGATTCCGGCCTGGTTGTGGAGATTTCGGCCAGTGGTGGAATCTCCGCCACCGGCCGGAATCTCCACCACCGGTCGGAATCTCCACCACCGGCCGGAATCTCCACCATCGGGCCGGAATCTCCACCATCGGGCCGGAATCTCCACCTCCGGGCCGGAATCTCCACCTCTGGGCCGGAATCTCCACCACCGGGCCGGAGTCTCCGGCCCGAGTGCGGACATAAAGTTAGTACGAGTAAGTGCCTTCTGTGAATACCAAAATGAGTAAGTACCTTCTGTGAATACCAAAATGAGTAAGTGCCTTCTGTGAATACCAAAATGGTAGTAAGTTTAGGATTTTGTATTAAGTTAGTTCTGTGAATCGGGCCCCTGGTTGTGTAGTGCCCGTGATTCTTCACTTTCCATTTCGAGAACAATCGTTATGTAAAAAATCATCTTACCCTTTTCCAGAGGTTCTAAAATGTCTCAAGAGACTGCGGTTAGAGGTGGGTAGCTTTGAAGTCAGACTCTGTAGTTATACGAGTCCCAAGTAAAGGAGGAGACATAATCAAAGAGATACTCCCTTCATTAGAAAATGCGGCGCTATTTTAACACAGATCTCAGTAGCTCCAAAAGCATTCACACTCCTCCCCACCTCCTACTTACTTCTTCAAAGGTCCTGCCCCGCTGCCTCACCTATTCGGTCCACGTCTCCCGGCATTTGTGGGTCGCAATGCCAGGACTGAACTTTAAAGAGTGTCACTCTCTATGTGTTTCCCAGTTGCCCCGACCCGGGTCCACGCCTCTCACGTTCCTTGATGACGTCCTTCCTGCAAGTCCTGACAGGGACTACGAAAACGGGCGGCATCATGGAAATTGGAGTTTAATTATAACCCGTTAGTCATGGTGATTTAAACAATGGTAAAGATATGTGGACATGGCCCCTGTTTACTTCTATAGTACATAGAAATCGCCGTGGCAAAACAGAGAGTACCAAACGTTCTAATTATTTATGTTTATTTCCAAGGTTGTGTTCCGTCCACCAGCGGTTGGTACATATGTTCAATGGTGCCCACAATAAGCGATGGGACAGGACCCACTAATGCTGAATCACGAAGGGAAACATCGCAATCATAAAAACAAATTGTCAGGAAGGTTCATAACCCACCTGGACGGAGACAGTATCTCGCCCCTTACGTTAGTCATAAATAGCCTGGTCAGGTGTCCCTAATTACTTGGTGGGAAAAATGTAAAAAACGGGGGGTATTACGGCCAAAGTAGCTGCATCAACGTAGTATCTCCTTTAGCAGAACATAGATAGGAGGTTTGCTGAAGGGCCAGGAATAACCCATGATAGGTTGTGTATCTGTCAATATATCAGATGGTAATGTATAATCATACTGTATGGACAATAGACCTGTGTCTCTAGGTCAATTTGACTGAATGTCCCAAGCTAGGTAACCCGTTGTCATTTTTGGTTCAGTTGATTCCATCGAATGGAATCATTCAGTCCTTGTGTGTGGGTCTGTAATCTGTAGACACATCGTTGTTCTTTCTCAAGCAGCCTTTTTGCTATATTCGTGCCACCCTTTATCCTCTCGATTATGGTCCATTCCAGATCATTGTCTGTGTGTCCCTTCTTGAGATAGTGGGCCGTGAGTTTGGTGGCTGTGATTGCTCTTCTGATCGTGCTCCTATGTTCACTTACTCGTATTTTTGCCTTCCTGGTAGACATACCAATGTACTTGGCTTTGCAAGGGCATGTGATCACATACACTATGTTCTCAGTATTACAGTTTGTGTGGTCACGCTGTTTCCAAGGGTAGGCAAGGCCCAGATCAATATGGGAAGTGTGAGTTGTGAACTGGCAGACAACACATGATCTGCCAGTCACTCACTTCTACAGACACTCACTCACCCAGTCACTCACTCATACAGCCACTAGCACACCTACTCAGTTACCCATACGAGAACCTTTTATTTGATCTTTGTTTTAACATTTTGTATTTTTGTTTTTTTTTCAGAAAGAAAATGGCAACTGGAAACAAATATGAACTGAAATAACTCAAAAATAGGGTAACAAGTGTCATGTTCAGAATAATAAAAAAGAAAAAGAATTAGCAGGTGTGATTCTTTGCTGATTCCAGAACTGCAGCAACCAATTGTTCCCCCACACTCCATGCAAAATGTCCCTATTCTTCTTAGTTCTGGGGACTCCCCTGGGAGATGTTGCTCCACTTTGCTCGGAATTGACGCTCCCGGTGTAATTGGAGTTCCAGTAAAAGTAGATGGTTCTTCTGTACTGAGGTCCCTCTGCGCTTTTTTCAACTCCTTCCTGTGGTATGTCTTCAGGTGGGTCAACATACTTGTTGTCCAAAGGAGTACTTTTTAGATGTTCTCCTGAAAGAGACTTTCAGCATAAAGAGCACTTCATATGCTTGGCCACTGTTTTTTTCTCCCCAGAGGGATAAATCCCCGGTGATGGTGTGCCGCTTTGCTGGGGGTTCCTCATTAGAAGAATTGTCCTCTTCAGGGTGTGGCTGTTGCTGCTCACTTTCACCACATGCCATTTTATTTTTGAAATCAAAACAAAAAAAAACTAAAAATGCACTTCCAATATTAGCAACAATGCTTCCAATCTCTCCACTCGAAGTGTGACAAAGAGAAAACATGTTGGGGACTTTCCTTCTAGAATAATGAAAAGGGTGTTGTCTAATGAAATCCATTTAGTCTATAGTCATGTGATATCCCCGAACGCTGACGTATTCCCGAACAACGACGTATTCTTGATTACGGGAAATAGAATAAAACAGTGTTTAACCTTAAAGTTACTTCAGAAAAATCTCACTTTAGATGTACTATTAGAAAATTACTGATCACAAACATTAATGATAATATGTGTATATAAGTTTTTTAGACTTTCTAAAAATCATGCCTATTTTGTGAATATCCGTCGTAGTGGAATACATGTATCACAGATTTTCATAACAAATTCACAAATATAAAAAAAAGCCTTCTAGGCGCATCTGTTTCTTAGTGCCGAAGAAAATGATGCTGCGTACTTGATGCCCAAGAAAATCAGGACATCTCCACCAAACAAATCAGCACTTTCTTCATATAGTCAAAAGAAAGCACCCTTGTTTGGTGGAGATTTACCTTTTGTAGTCTTGTTGTCTTCACTATAGAAGGATTCATGTTATCACATATTTCTGGATGAAGACTCATGAGAAACAATCACATTGGCAAAACACACAGAAGGTCAGTGGAGATATTTCCTGGTGGTCCAATATGCAGCTATAGTGTAGAATATGAAGTAGATATGTATCCAATGTGGTAGCACTTACTAATTAGGCAGTAGAAAGTACTCCAGTTGGGTAGACATTTTGTGCAAAACTGTAGACTCTATTTGGATAAAAGGGCAGGTAAGGTTCCATTCTGGCGCAGTCATTCACAAAGCTACCGATACATCCAAACAGACACTCACACATGCATTCTGCCACTCTCACATCTACTCAAAGACCCAAATAGTTACTCTCACATTCACTCAACGACTCATACAATCACTTACACACCCACTCACACACCCACAAAACCACTCGTACACCCACTCAGCAACCCTACAGCCACTGACACACCCACTCACAGACACATACAGCCACTCCCACACCCATTCACTGACCTATACAGACACTCACACACCCACTCTTATAGGTTACAGGTTAGAGTTAGGAAATAAAATTTGACAAACCTTAGAAATTCAGTAAAAAGTCAGAAGGTTACAGGGTTCATTATAGTTAGGAAATTAAAGTAAAAGAACTTTACAAATTCACTGAAAAAAACAAAGGTTAAAGGGATGTTATAATTAGGAAATAGATTAAAAAACAATAGAAATTCACTGGAAAAAAACCAAAGGTTACATGGGCGTTATAGTTAGGAATAAAATTAAAAAACCTTAGAAATTCACTGAAAAACCAAAGGTTACAGTGACCTTATAGTTAGGCTCAGATTTCTCTCATACAAAACCAGTAAAATTCAGTAGTTGAGGTTATCTGAGCTAACTATAACTTATTCCCCTGCAAAGCACTGCTTATGACCTCACTTTTTGCATCACTCATAACATGGTCAGTGACATCACAGATGATATCACTGATGACATCACAAATGACATGACTGATGACATCATCCACAGACCTAGTCACACACCCATACATCCTCACATAAACCAACTCACATACCCACAAACCTACTCGCATACTCATTGACAGATGCATACCACCACTCACACACCCACTCACTCACCCATACAGCCACTCACACACCCACTCAATTGACCATACCAAAACTCACACAGCCACTCACTCAGCCTTACAGGTATTCACACACCCACATACTCACCCATACAGCCACTCACACTGCCACTCACTCACTGATACAGCTACTCACACACCCACTTATTTACCCATACAGTCACTCACACACCAACTCACTTACCCTTACCATTACTGCCACTGACACAGCCACTCACTCACCCATACAACCACTCACATACCCGCTCATATACCCAAAGAACCAGTTATATACCCATTCACACATCCATACAACCGCTCACACACCTACTCCCTCACCCTTACAGTCACCCACACAGACACTCACTCTCTAATACAGCCACTCACACCCACTCACTTACCTATACACACACTCAAACAGCTACTCACTCACCCATACAGACACTCACACACCCACTCCCTTACCCATACAGCCACTCACATATCCACTGTCACCCATACAGCCACTCACACACCCACTTACACACCTATGCAGCCACTCACACTGCCATTAACTCCCCCATACAGCCACTCATACACCTACTCACTCTCCAACAAAGCCACTCACACAGCACTCACTCACCCATACAGCTACTTACATACCCACTAACACATCCATACAGCAACTAACACACCCATACAGCCACTCAGACACCTACTCTGATATAGGCAGTCACATAGCCACTCAGATGAGATATGTTAGAAATAGTATGACTAATTACTAGTAAGAAAAGGATAGTAATTTGTTATGCTATAGCTTAGTATATATCTTGAAGTCTCAGAAACATTTACAAAACACTTACACTCACTGGATGATGTCATCAGTGATGTCATTAGTGATGTCATTTGAGAACGGCTGAATTTCACTGGTTTTGTATGAGTGAAACCTATATTCCCAGTGTCACTTGCCACTCTGTAGTTATGGTCATGACCATGTTTCCAGAGGAAATTGACTTTTGGTTTGCTAATAACTTTGGCACTGTTTGAAAAATCTTCATAAAACATTCCACAAAAAGTTGGGACTACTCAGCTCCTTCCTGCAAAATATCAGGGTGATCCGTCAAGCGAGTGTTGAGAAAAAGGGGGCCTCAAAACGTATTTTCCCCATGCAATTTCCATAGGGATATTGAACAGCAATATAGCAAAAATGTCTGAACAGAATTACATCGAATTTTGTGGGTTCATGTCTGTCCCTCCCTAAACTCACTCTTAGCCCTCCCTAAAACTTTCTTTACTTCACCCTAAACCCCTCCAATTTCATAGTAAGTATTTCTCATTTTCCTACCACTCCCTCCTTCCCTCCCACATCTACTACTACTAAAACATAGGTTTACAGATGTTTGAGATTTCTGCATAGAAAAGATAGATGAGGAGAGGATGGAAGTCTCCGCATGTAGTTTTGTGAATAGCATTTTGAATACCTGTGTAGTACTATTATAATACTACTAAACGCACTATAAAGAGCAGTTTATGGATAGAACCCATAGTCTTTTGTTTAGGGACCCAATATGTGCCTTCAGGGGTTTATAGTCATTCTGGTTGCCCTAGTCTTTGACTAATTGTTTGTTTTCTTCAATGTTGTTCTTTCATTCAATTTGTAATGTGATATGTTTGCAATGATATGTTCCGCTTATGTTGTCTACAAAGCAATGTGTTAACTAAACTGAGACTAAAAACCAAGTATGTAAAAGAGTGATGCGAAAAATTGAAATAAAATGCTATATGTTTAAAAACACAGCAAATAAAACATTATCTGTTTAAACAATTCATAAGGCAAGCAAAACCCGTCACCACACTTTTTGAAGGAACACAACCTATAGCAATATCAAGTGAATCCAGTCTGCCCAAAAACATTTAGCATCCTCATGCTTAACAATAATATATCTGATAAGTAATAGGCCAACTCCTTCCTTAAGGTAAAACATTAGACAATACAATAAAATATGGCATAAGTCAGCTATTACATTCAACCCACAGCTGCAGACCTTTAAATTGTCTCTGATCCGTGAAGGCAGTCCTGTCAAAATAACAATTAATTTAGTGCTGGTTCACAGACAAGTTATTTCCAGAACATTGCTCTAAAACCTTTCACGGTATGTGACCTTGGAAAAGGGATAGCAAAGCAAAGGCCAAGATTTAATAAGGCTTTGATCCGGCAAAAACCGACACAGGCTATGCAAAGCAGTGCATGGTATTTGAAAAAAAGGGTTTTCCACACAAAATGTTCCCTTTTTTTAGTGCATGAGCACACACACTTCATGCTGATTTGTATCAATTTTCATCAAGGAGCTATTATTGGGCATATTAATACAAATGGCTTAGACACAAACCTGATCTACTAAGATGGCCAGACCGGGCTTTGCTTCAAACACTAATACTTTCTTGAAGCAGGTGTGATAAAATGGGAAATGAGTTACTTTCTTCCAAAAATTAACACACAACTAGTATGTGTTGGAAATTTGCCCTTCCTGCAGGGCCAACACAGAATGTTGCCTTCTGTTGCTGAACACGATTTTTGTTTGCCATAGAACTCAACACACTTTAACTGTGCCAACCAGTGGTAAAGTGCTTTTGTTCTCCCTTCCAAACATGTTAAAATTGGTTTGGACATAATTGCCACAATTAATTTACATATAAGTCCCTTGTATGCTACTATATGTTTCCAGGGCCTGTAAATTAAATGCTACTAGTGGGCCGCGGCACACATTTTGCCACCCACCAAAGCAGCACAGTAAAACATGTTTCTAGGCCTGCCACTACAGCTTGGGTGTGCAGTTTTAAACTGCCATTTCAATGTGGAAAAATAAACCTTTTGCCAGGCCTAAACCTTCCTTTTTACCACTTATAATTTACTTCTAAGTAGGCTTTTAAAGCCCATTGGGCAAGGTGCATGGTATTTAAAAAGGGGGACTTGACTATTTAATGTTTTACATGTCCTGGCAGTAAAAACCTCCAAGGTCGTTTTTCACTGTGGCAGGGCTGGCTCTCTGATAGGTTAACAATGGTTTATACTATTACATTTAATAAGTGCTAAATTCAGTTTGAAAGTAGTTAGAAAAATAGGTAAAGGACTCATTGTAATATTAATTTTAATCTCCAACATGATGGTCAAGTCGGATTTTCCTTTACTATTTTGGAAATTTTACTTTTAGAAAGTTGTCCTATCACAGCCTAAAACCAACAGTCTTTTCTGACAGTGTCAAGCTGTCATCAGACTATGAATGGCACCCCTGTGATGTGTATTGCTCCCAGACAGTGGACAAAGGGCCCTGGGAGTGAGGAAGCTGACCCCTCCTTTGACAGGATGGCTTGGTGGGCTGTGCCCAGCTCCTTACTGAGCTTCAAAGGATGCCTACCAGTGGGCAGATGAAGCTCACACTTAGGCCTACCTCCCCTTTGTCTCTCCATTCAGACTGCCACCAAACCCAATGGGGGTAGAGTAACTGTCCAGAACTGGCTTAGGAAGTGGACAAAGGCTTGCCCTCCACCCACAAGTTAGCACTGTTCATTAAAGTGGACTCCACAAACCTCTCCTCAGCACACTCCTGGATCTGTAAAGAATTAGATGAAGGACTGCCCTGCTGTCTGAAGACCCTGAAAGAAGACTGGAGCTGCTTACCTTGAGCCCAGGACTCTAGAAGTCACTCCAAGAGTCGGTTGGCTGACCTACTGAGCTACAGGGACAGAACAAGCTTTCAGAGGCCTCTCTCCCTGCTTTAGTGTCTTGTGAGTTAGAGATGATGGGACCCTTTTGGTTCCTGATGACTCAGTAGAACAGTGACGTATGTGCGTGGGTGTGGGTGATTGAGTTTATAACACAGAATGTTCAGTTAACGGTTACACACTGATTATTAAAGACGTGTTATACCAAGCTGGTGTGGACACTACACCTGCAATTGCCTAGCTGACCAGTTCCAACTGGACCTGCCCTGGATCCTGCTGCTGGCCTTTGTTGGAGTGAGTCCAAACCCCCAAGTAGTGCCCTTGAGGTCCTGAACCCATGGCTGGTGTTAGCCTGTACTCCTCCTGTCTAAACTGCAAAAGCTGGAACTTAGAAACGTTTTGCCAACCTTCTGCCTGGACAAACAGCAGAGACCAGGCTCACCATCGAAGCCTTCTAATCACCAGTCGACCTCAAATTGCTGGTTTGCCCCAAAGTGAATCTGACTTCTAGAAAAGTTTTAAAGTCTGAATGTAGAGGGCTTTATCTGGATTGAAGCCGACCAGCATTCCATCGATGCTGAGGCCTTCTCGGGCACAGACTTCAGAGCTTTCCCTCCTTCTTCGATGAATGCATCAGGATCTCGTGCTTCACAGGCTGTTGTTTTGCCTCACCTTGGATTCAGCTTGCAGCTTGCACCACTGACGACTTGCAGACAACTGTTTTTTTGCCATAAATGTTTCAAGTTTGAAGGTAAACTTGCCACCAGGATGAACCCGGTCCCTGTATACGACCGACTACCCATACTGGCCAGCCTTCACTTTTGACTTTTTTGATGAGTCTAGCATGACCAAATAACCACGGTTGGTGCTTTGTGCTTTTGTACACTATTTTTATTTCAAATTTAAAAAAAATCATACCTCAGTTTCTATTTATTATATTTCTGTTATTTTGTTGTCATTTTAAATATTAAAAGTTACTCTATTTTTCTAATTTGGTTTGTGTGTTTTCACTTTATTACTGTTTGAGTACTGCACAAATACTTTACACATTTTCTCTAAGTTAAGCCTGACTGCTTTGTGCCAAGCTACCAGAGGTTTAAGCACAGGTTTATTTTAGTGGCTTTAGTGGTTCACCATGAAAAGAACTGTGATCATCATTTGAGGTGTGTTCCTACCCCCCTCAACAAATACTCCAATGTTTTACAGTGCACAGCATTTACCCAATGTGTGGATCCTTCTGAGTTTTTTTCTAGGCATAGGGCTTTACATTGGTATGATGTGCTTCCAGTACAAATCCTATGCTAGACATCAAACATGCAAATCGATGCCATGGTGCAAGGCTGAACATCACGTACAGCAGACTTGTTAGAGTGCTGGCATAAGGGATGACAACAGCAGGCCAATCTTTGTAGATATGGCTGTGCACTGTGTATTCCCTCTTGTGCAACGCAGTGCAGGGCAGCACATTTGGTTGCTGCTGTGCATGAAAATGTAGTAAATCTGAGTTGAAATGGTATGCCAGATTTATAATGCACAAGTAGTATATAGATCTGCAAGGGATTTCTTTCTCACCAACAAGCTTCCTTCCTGTATGATGATGGATCAAGGATTTTCAGCACTCTAAGCAAAATAGCATATGTAGGAGCACTCCTCATACAATGAAAAAAGCAGCTTTTGGTCCTTTTGTAGACATTCAGTGCTACCCTTGGGTAGTAGTGCCGTAGGGATGCTCCTTTCCCTCACCATACAGAAGCACTACTCTCAGTATTAAACACAATAGTTCTTGAATTATAACTTTTTTGCACTTCGAAGCCACACTTGAAAACAAATCTTTAGTTGCAAATGTAAGAATGAGCACCGACCATACCTGAAACTTATCTTAACAGAAAGAAATTGTCAGTACACCTTTTAATTCTGCAACTCTAAGTTTAGGGGTAGGACAGGAATATGCCTGTTCACAAAGGAAGGGACGTGGGGTAATATTTGAGAAGGTGCTGTACAACCACAAAGTCATTATTTTGTGGATATTCACTTACCATTTTGAGGCTTTTTTGTTACCCCCTTTCAGCCGGATAATTACATGTCCAAAAGTGGTCATAGTAAATGCAAAATTGGTTTGAATAATCTGTCAAACACCCTCATATTTCTTGAATGTGTACAGAAACTGATTTCTCAACCAGGAAAAACATTTCCCGTCAAAAGAAAACGTGTTTCTTCCTTACTTAGGCCCTGATTATGACTACAGCACTCACTAAATTGCAATCCCTGTACACACATAACGTTAGTCAGAATCATGGTTAGTCGGGTAATACAGCATCCAACACTCAGCAATATTTCTTTGATAAATTTTGGTGGTGGAAAACATGGGCACAAACTCTGATAATGTACAAACAGGTACATCTATTTTCACAGAAAGATGCCCATTTTGCAAGTAAATTGCACATCTTCTGGTAAATATCACACCGTTGACATATCTATGTTTACCTGGGGTCATATTACAGAACGTGCCTTGGGGGCATAACAGGCATGTGCAGGCACGTTTTGTGCCCCAGGGGCACTTTGGTATTACAGAAGGGCCTGCAGGCGCTTGTGTGGCCCCTTCTGTAATACTGATAGCACTGGTGCACATTGAGGGGCATATTCACAAGGAAATGGCAAAGTGTGGCATTAAGCAAATATGGCTAACGCCATGCTGCGCCATTCTGAAAATACAAGAATGCGGCGCACCCCAGCGTTTCCACTAGCCTGGCGCTTAATCTAGCCAATGCTCCATAGTGCAAGGGTGTCTCCGTTGGGGGGAATGATTGTTTATCTGCAGGAAGACGCTGCATTGTGCAGCACACATAGAAGTTGCAAATCGTCATTTTTTAAATGATTGTTTATATACAGGAAGAGACACCTTACTGCACATGCACAATCATTCATGGTGATTTGCTGTTTCTATGTGTGCTGCACAATGCATCACAAATAGAAACAGCAAAACTTAGGAGAAATTAAGCATTTCTCCTCCTATCGCCATGTTGAGACCAGGTTTTCCCTGGTCCTAATTTTGGCGCTGCCTCCTATTTACGTCGCCCTTGTAAATGGGGGGCAGCATCAAAATCAAAGGGTGTTGCGGCAGAACGCCCACTGCAACACTCATTACACACTCCTATCACCCTAAGTGTAGCGTGAAAGGGGGTCTTAATTACAAGGCGGAGTTAAGCCACGTTAAGTGGCTTAACGCTGCCTTGTAAATAAGGTGAAGGGTTTATCACCACAGGAACGTCATAAAAAGTGACGTTCCTGTGGCGGCTGGGGCTTGTAAATATGCCCTGTAGTGCCAGAGCTATCCTAAGAGGCCATTCCCTCATTTGCATGGGGGTGTGCAAATGAGGGAATCTCTTTGTCTCTGAGCCTGTGCCGTAATATGTACCTGGGTGCAAAGGCAAAGAAGCTGTCAGGAGGCGCTCTGAAAGTGTGCAACACACTGTCAGTGAGCCCCCTGATGGCAGCCCTCTAGAGGGCGTTCCATGGATCCCCCTGACATCCCCTTGCAGGCAGGTGCAGTCACTCACTGCACCTACCTGCATAGGGATCTCTAATCCCTCCTCAAAGTGCAAGCGGGTTGCCGCTTACAAAGTGAAACACAGAGTGGCTATGAAGCAGCTGCTCCATATTTCGCTGGAATGTGCTGCCTCCAGGAAAGCACCAGTTTGCAGCTGCCCGAGAGCAGCGCATTGTCTGTAATAGGGTGCCCTTTCCCTGTTTACGCACGGCGCACCTACTTAAAGGTGCTCCATGGCACAAACAGGAAAAGTGCACCGTATGTGTAATAAGAACCTAAGTGTAGTAAATTTGTCACTATATTCCACCACACTGATATTCAGAGTCTTAGCCCTGCGGCTTTCATGCCTCTAGAACAATTCACAGGCTTAGGAGTTGAGAAATGGGTGCACTCTTAGAAATCTACCAGTTGCGTAGATATCTAGGTATTTAACTGAGGATTTTATTAATCCTAAAATTTGAGAATTTATGTTAATTGTAGGAGGGGTCATTTCATAGTATATGTTTGTGAACCACCTCTTAATACTGTCTTAGGGGTAACTATTGTAAAGAATTCCAAGGCAAGCACAGAAAAACAATTTGCAAGAGGTCAAGTATGAGTGCAGCATAGAAGTCACAGCAGTCGAGACAAAACTACACAATATTTACAATAAGAGGTGCATTGCTTAGGAGAAAGGCAGATGTCTGTTGCCAGTGTTTACTTCACCTGGAAGAGTGGCTGTGAGGCAGTTGCCTGAAATTAAAGTCAATCAAAAATAAAGACCATGTTGCTCGGACCCAGGTATTTGGTTTTCATTCTGGAGGTATGATCTGCACATCTTTACGCCTACCTACTTTGGCCAATAGCACAGATGCATACAGTGCTTGTGTTTATATAGCTCTCATTCATCTGTAGGGGCACACTGGTCAACCCCAAACCTGTTTGTAATAACACACTCTATGGAGTCCCCCACCTCTTAATTTGAAAAAAGAATAAGCGCTGGGGGCCAAAGCTCTGCCAAGAAGCCTGGGTAATGTTATTAAATGTCGGCGTGCTGAATGTCAAGGTTGCTTAGTCTTGAATCCGCCTCATGCTTCTTTAATCCACTACCATACACTCCCTGCCCCTTTTCTCATTCTTGCAGGCTCCTGCTTTCTCGGTTTGTGACAGGTTTTCTGTCTTTCTCTTCCTTTGTCTTTCCATTTTGTGTGTTTTTCCCTGTCGTGCTTTCTGTAAATGTCTGATGTGGAAAAATAAGTGCCCCTCCCCAAAAATGAGTGTCGATGGGCCCCACCGACAATCACTGCCTCAAATTAAGCACCGAGGTACCCTCTGTATCCTGACAATTGCATTCCGTCCAGAATGTTGCTTTTAACCTGCTCTTTGTTTTGATAAACAGAAATAATCTGTCTCACTTGCACTCTTCCCTTTTGGTGAAAGCCAGGGTGTGCTTTAAACTACTTTGCCTAATTTTGAAATCCATACACTTTCTTGTAGAGCAAGAAGTTCCATTTCCAGAGTGAATTTTCTGATCTTATCTGTGCACTTAGCACTTCCAAATAGGCCTCTCTGAATGTGCTTTGCTAAAATAGTGTGCCTATATTCTTCCCAGGCAGCTACAGCTTATGTGTGACTTTAATTCTGATCTTTACTATGGACTGAGCTCTGTTTAACATTGCTCTGTCCTGAGTGTCATGCTAAAATGCTATAAATGTGTTATCCTAATGGAGTCACTTTTATTGGCCAGGCCTGGCTGCCTATCATAGGCTTGGCCTGACTGTCTTTCATGGCCTCGGCCTGGGAGTTAGGTAAAAAGATTGCAAACTAACTAATTGCAAAGTGTCACCCTTTCAGTCACACGTGTAAACTCATCAGTAAATCATTTGCATACCCAAAATTAAGAATTAATTCAAATATGTCCTTTGTAGAAGTATACTCTGTAGCAGTGTCAATGAAACTTCCAATGCAGCAAGAGAGTTGCTTTAAATGCAGAAGGCAGCGTACCCTGCACTTTAGGTGTTGCCTTAAAATTACGTTACCTAAGCCAGCTGGCTCAAAGGATGGGCTCACAGTAGGAAGTAAATGATCAGCAATTGACCAATGCTTGAACATTTTGAGTGCAGAGCATGGCTGAACATCTCAGATAGGGGTGGGATTGGAGAGCAGAATGAAGCTTGGTAGTTACAGGGCAAGCAATTGCCATTGTGGATTTCCACCTGCCAACAATTTGTTGAAGGATTTGGTGTCCCTAAACTCACTCCCTGAACAGGAAGTACATCATATGGTAGCATATGTTGGAGTGAGAAGTTTCAGAATCCTTTTTGATTTGATAGGGGTCACCTCCCAATTGCGGCAACAGTGGTATTGGGGGTCGAGCAGTCCAAGGGTTCTCCTGGAAGAGATAGGTGTAGGGTGGGCACAGGCTCACAACTCAAACTACATCCAACAAACACAATAAATGATTGTCTAGTCAAATAATTGCTTTTATGTAAAAAGGAGTATTTATCTACTAACACAAACTAGAATATAATACACTGTAAATAATATACACAGCATTCTTGAGGCAAGCCTACTAGCATTACCTGGGCCAGCTTTCCAGCCCGCTTCCCCATTTATGGCTGATGGTTATTGCCCACTCACAGGTAGCAACAGCAAAGTTAGGCCCGCTAAGTTCTTCAAGTCTCAGAAGTTCTTCAGGGGCTCTGTTGCAAAGATCCCTGACTCCCCATGCTGGAGCAGGTCTAGCACCCCATACCCAGTGGCCTGATTGTCAATCTTGGAGAGTGGAGGTTCAGAGTTCCCGGAAGCACCTCGACAGCCTGAGTGTGTCCAGATGGTGGGAAGCTGTGGTCACTGCAGCTGCTGTCCTTGGCGCTCCTCCAATGCCGAAAGTGTCTCCTGGAATCCCCAGGCAGGTAGCAGCAGCCCGTGCAGGTAAGAGCGGTGGGGCCGGGTGGAGGTTGGGGGTATTTCGACAGATGACCAGGAGGGAAAATTAAATAAATAATTAATTTTCCCTCGTCGTCATCTGTCAAAATCCTCCCCCCAACCCGGCCCCACTGCTCTTACCTGCATGGGCCGCTGCTGCAGGCAGGTCTCCAATGCTCCCCTATAGGGGAGTTGAAATAGTTGCTTTCACTCTCCACATGTCAAGTCCCTCTGTGTCTTCTCGGCTGCATGTGAATTTTAGGTGATGGCCCTCTTCCTCCTTTGCGGCCTCTTCCCCCTGACACATAGGTAGGGTCACAGAAGCATGTACAGGATGACAGCCCCCAACTGGCATACGGTGGTTGCACAAATACGGTGACAGCCATCTTTGGGTTAGAGCGCTGTATTTGGGGACAGCTTCTTCTCTCATAGTGCAGTGCCAAGGGCGGTAACCCTTATTCATCACTGCTGCCCCCACCTGGCAAGGGGCTGCAGACTTTGGCACACGGACCGTCAGCCCAATCGGTGTGGCAGTCCCAATGGAAGACTGGAAGACCCTTAGTCCCTAGTCTTGCTCACAACAGGCAGAACGCATGCTGAGCTTCTCCACACTGATGTACAACTTCAGTTTGACAATTTGGGGGTCTCAAGCTCCCATTTTTTAATAATCCATTCCCAGACACACTTGCGATTAGTGTCTCTGTCTTTGAAATTTATGTTCTGGGTTTTGTCCACTTTGAAGTACCCACTCCTTTGTTGTGCTCTTCCTCCAAAGAGCAGTCTATCACAGCAAAACAGACTCCAATCTTTTTTAAAATTTTTTATTTTTGATTGAAAACCATATGCAATACAATACAATAAATCCAAATATACATCCTATAAAATTCATCCATAACATTCACAAGGATATTAAATAACATCAATTGATCAATACATAGCAGATCCAATCGTTAATAATTGATAAATAAGCAGGGGGATCTTAATAAAAACACCTAGAATCTCTAAACATGTCTCCATTGCCGCCAACAAAAAGGGTCCAATGACCAAAAGTGTACTATCCATATAAAAAATGCCATATCATAAAAAAGAGGACAGAATAAAGGGGAAGGATAAATTATATGGTGACTTTAGAGAACAGAATCAAAATATATTGTCCAGATCCTCTCAAATTTCTTAAGTCCCCCTGTTCGTAAAGCATAAATTTGTTCGCTTCTCTTAACCTGACCCATTTTCCGAGCCCATTCAATTTTAGACGGAATTAAATCTGATCGCCATCTTTGAAGTAAAAGTGATCTGGCAACAGCCATACCAATATATAAAATTCCAATCAGCTTCTCAGATACCTGCAAATCTGGATCGTAACCCCACAATATCAGTCGATCATTAAAACTAATTGATATGGAACATTCTGTTGTCAGATACTCAAAAATATCGCTCCAGAACTTCTGGATCCGAGGGCACTGTAATATTATATGAGTCCAATTAGCGGCAGGATGAGTGTGGCATCGGAAACACTGCCCTGATTGATTGGGATAGGCCTTGGCCACAAAAGACGGGGTTCTGTACAATAGCCATTTGCTAAAATATAACATCCTTCTCCAATTAGCCCCTCTGAGTAAGGTAAAATTTAAATTGTTGATTATAGTCCACATATTTGCTGTAAGTTCCTGGTCCTCATATTTACCCCATTTTGTTATAGCCTTAATCTCCAGATCTACCCCTTTAATTCTGGCTAGCTTTTTTTTCCACTCCCCTGGTTTTTTCATTACCCTGTCTCCCAGCAAGTCATAAACTAACTGTTTCTGGGCTGTGATCTGGAACAGATCAAGATTGCCAAAGAATTTACTAAGAGTGTTATATGACCCCAGGAGGAGAAAATCACCGGGGATTAATTGAGACATTTCACTTACACTTATCCATTTATCATTCAGAAGAAAGTCGGAAAGCCTCAAAAAACCAGCCTTCGACCACTTTTGTGAAAATAAAAATGAATCTTTAATGCCTGCTGAAACAAAAAGATCAGCTATAGGGGTTATAACATTAATAATTGGAATAGAATACCGTCTACAAAAAGCCTGGCGTTTATGAAAAAACCAATGTAGACACTTATATCTAACTA
Source organism: Calotriton arnoldi (assembly GCA_963921515.1). Classification (NCBI taxonomy): domain Eukaryota; kingdom Metazoa; phylum Chordata; class Amphibia; order Caudata; family Salamandridae; genus Calotriton; species Calotriton arnoldi. The sequence continues at coordinate 2,933,712 of CAWUFW010000695.1, read as the reverse complement.
ATTTTGGGGATCGAAATATTGATAATGGGCAATGGATCTGATTATCTTTAAATATTAAATTCATAAAAAAGTTAATAAAAAGACCCGACTGTAAACCCTGCTTAAATCTAGACATGTATTGTGCAAAATATGCAAAATAATATTCCTTGAGATTGGGGAGAGCTAAGCCACCATCTTCCACATTCTCATATAAGGTGCTAAGTGCGATTCTGGGAATTTTCTTATCCCACAGGAATGATGTAAACATTGACTCTATTCTCGAAAAAAGAATTCACTAACACACAGGGAATTGTGGAGAAAAGGAAATTAAACAATGGAAGCACTGACATTTTAATCAGAGCAACCCGTCCTAAAATAGATAAAGGGAGAGAATTCCAACGTGTGAATAAGTCCTGAACTTTTCGTAGCAATGGGGCAAAATTCAGATCATAAAGATCCGAAACGTGTGACGAGAAATAGACCCCTAAGTACCGCTTAGGGTTCGAATTGAAACACGGAAGAATATCGGGGTGTAAAATCCCCGATGTACATCCACTCAACATTATTTCGTTTTTTCTTTTATTAATTTTATAGCCGCCGAAGGACTCATACAGATCAAAAATCTGGAAGGCTTTTGCCTGGACTTCCTCCTCCGGTTTTATTATAAGCATAATGTCATCAGCATATAATTTAATTTTAGCCATAGAAGGAAGCGGGGGACAGATATGCCTGTTATTTCTAATGGCTATCGGAAGAGGCTCAATAAAAAAGCAAATAACACCGGGGATAACGGGCAGCCTTGTCTGGTTCCCCTTTTAACTTTTACTTGGCCGACCTGAGTAGCATTGATGATAATATTGGCCTCTGCATTCATGTATAAATTCGCCACCAAGCCAATAATTTTAGAAGGAATGCCAAATTTTATTAGAATACAGAATAAAGTCTCCCATATAACCAAATCAAAAGCCTTTTCGGCGTCTAAAAACAATACTAATGCTGGAATCTTCCGGGTATCAAAATAATCCAGTGCTTCTACTAAAAAATGAGTATTAGTTCCCAGTTGCCTTCCGGCAATAAAACCATTCTGATCAGAGTGGATTAAATGAGAAGCGCTCCCATTAAAACGATTGGCTAAAAGTTTAGTAATCAATTTGTAGTCAGAATTTAAAAGAGTTATCGGGCGATATGAGTTAGGGTCCTCCCTAATTTTGCCTTTTTTTTTAAAAACTGACTACATTCCCTTCTCTAAAAGACCGAGGTATAGGTCCTCCTTCCAGAATTGAATTTGCCAATAGAAGAAGAAAATCCACAATTACGCTAGCAAATGATTTAAAAACTCAGAAGGGAGACCGTCTGGCCCACAGGCTTTACCATTCGGGAGGTTCTTAATAACCTCCCCTAGCTCTTCTTTTGTAAATGGTCTCGCCATATTTCTTTTTTCTAAGTCTGTTAAAACAGGTAGTTCATTTTCCTGGAGGAAAACTTCCAAAGATGACATATTAATAGGTTGCTGATGGCCATATATCTTCTCATAGTGTTGAACCATAATGTCTCCTATTGCTTCCCTATCCTCAGAACGGAGACCTGAAGTGGGACATCTTAATGCAAGTATTTGAATGCTTACAGCCCGCTCCCTTGCCTGCCATGCTAGGAATCTGCCAGTATAGTTGCTATCCTCATAAATCTTTTGCCTATCCTGCTGATATAAGAATTCACTTTTTGCATAGTAATTCTCGGCCAGATTCCGTTTAGCCTGATCCAACTGTCGATGGTTCGCCGGAGTGGGGGTAGCAAGGAATCTATCTAGGGACCTTTGCATAATTTGTTCAAGTATTTGTTTCTCTTCCTTCCTACTCCTTGAGATCTCTACGTCTTTGGCAATAGCAAGCCCACGGAAGAAGGCTTTAAACGAGTCCCAGACCATGTGTATTGGAGCTGAGCCATGGTTTCGCTCAAAGAACTCTCTGATTTCTAATTTGATAAAAGAAATCCAGTTTTCCTCAGATAGGTACTGTCGGTTCAGCTGCCATCTTCTTATGGATTTCTTACATTCACCCAATTCTAACTCCAAAATAACCATTGCATGATCTGAGAACCCACTCTGAAGAATTTTTTGTGATTTGAAAAACAAACTCCGAGAAATAAGAAAAAAATCAATCCGTGAAAGCGAATGGAATCTCCCTGAAAAGCAGGTGTAGGCGGTTTCAGTAGGGAATGCGGCCCGCCAAGGGTCAACAATATCAAGCATCAAACTGTAACTTTGGACCAATTTGAGGGATTTATGCTTTAACTGTTTTTTCTTTTTTGTTGAAGAATCAATCTTTGGATTCATCAACAAATTAAAATCCCCCCCCCACAATTATCTCCCCTGAAACTTGGATTAAGGATTGAAAAAATTCCTCAAATGGAGTAGGGTTATCCTCCACTGGGGCATATAGGCTAGCGAATGTCAGGGATCTATGTCCTAAATTACAAGTGACCCAACACCATCTTCCACCATGGTCACTCGCTGCATTGACCACCTCTGCCTGAAATTTCTTACTAAGGAAAATAGCTGTCCCCCTGTGAGATGCAGATGATGAGGAAAAACCTTTATACGCAGCCCAAGATTTAAACATTGGGAAGTCTGCTATTTTACCCGCTGGTATATGGGTTTCTTGTAACAGAATAGCCGCATGATTCTCTGTCTTAATCCAGGCCGCAATGGCCCTCCTTTTCCTCTTATTGTTAAGGCCATTTACCTTAAAAGAGACCACCTTCAGTAATTCCCTATTTCCCATTGATCTTCTTTCCAATTTGCCATTTACGACACAAAAGACAGAGTTTTAAGTTCCCGGATAATTTAAAAAATATTATCAAAACTCCCAATTTCCACACACAGTATACACCTAAGAATAAGCAGGGTAACTGTCCCCCCTTCTTCCTATCTAAATCGTAATGGGCATATGTATTGAAATCTTGAATATGGTTTTCATTTTTCCCCACATGCTCCCTCTCCACCCCCGTGTTCTGCCCACCCTAACCCATCTGTGGAGTGAGGTTGCCCTTCCTTCACTACCACAGCCTCCCTCTAACAACAAGGTGCCTTGTCTTAGCACCCTGGAGCACGTCCTCCCCCCCTCCCCCTTCGCCTCTGGGGGAAAAAAAAGGAGAAACTCTAATTGAATACCCCCGGGATATTTGAAATATATTGCTTGCTTGCAAAAGCTATAGTGTATTAATTCAATACATATAAATACATATAAACATGTACAGTGCAGCAACCACGAATCATTAGTATAGAAGCACAGTACCATAAAAAGTAAAGTGCAATGTGCAATATGCATTCTGCTAAGTGGCGTATAGATAACGTCAACTATAAGCTTATTATGGTCTAGTGCAGGAAGTGCAATATTTCATTAGTGCTGTTTACTACCTCGTTAAGCCTCAGTAAACCTTACATAAACGGGGAAAAGCATTTATAGTGCAAAAATCTAGATAAAGTGCAGTGTGCAATATATAAAGTACGTTAGCTATCAACTTACTACACTGAATACAGAAGCAAATGCAAGTTCAATTTGACGAATGTAGAGGAGTAGGCTCTGTAAAGTGCCAATGCAGAAAAGTGCAAATATGCAATGTGCAAAGTGCCATATGAGAAAACATAGGCTGTAAACTTATACTATGTTTGCTGTCATATTTACAAATTCCCTAATGCAAGGGCCGCAATTTTACTGCCTCCACCCTACGTTTATAAGACAAAAAGGAAAAACCTGTAAAGTGCTCTGAAAAAGTGCATTTTGACTCATCTCTCACAAGGATAGTGCAGTGCAAAAAGGCAATAGGCCTTATCAACAAAAGGTAGCCTAGAAAAGTTAATTAAAATGCCAAGGTGCCGAAAATCCAAGAAGCAAACGAAAACATTTTGCTCCATTTTTTACAATAGGCTAAAAAAGAAAAAAAAAAAGGAAAGGGAAGGAAAGGAAAAGAGATTCTTTAACAATTTAATTGAGTCCACCCAAGTCTCTTATTAATTATCTTGTGTAATTTTCTGTAGTAGATCTTGGGCTTCTTCTAGAGAAACACATAGATGGAACCTTCCTTTCCATAGCACTCTCAATTTGGACTGTTGCACAATCGAAGCCCGGGCTCCTGCACTCTTAAATTGGCTAAGCATCCCAACAAAGTCCTTCCGTCTTCTTGCTGCTGCTGCCGACATGTCAGAGAACACTCGTACGCGGCCTCCATTGGGTAGAACAATCTCTCTCTTCTGAATTGCTTTTGTTAGTACTGCCTCTCTAATACGATAATCTGAAAAGTTCACAATTATTGTCCTGGGAATCTTAGCCCCTGGAATTTTGTGGAAAGGGACTCTATGGGCTCTCACTACTGTAAGGTCTTCAGGTGCTTTCTCAAGCAGATGATCTCTGATTAATGACTCCATATAAGCCACTGGATTGGATTGCCCGTCCATACGTTCATTATCTTCTGGGATTCCTGTGAAGCGCAGATTCGAGTGCCTAGCATAATTTTCCATTTCATCAATCTTATTCTGAGAGGCATGGAGCTTCTTCTGGAGAGAGATAATGTCAGAGTCATATACTTCAGATCGATCCTCAATATCAGAAACCCGTTGTTCCAGCTCTTTAAATCTCTCAGGTATTTGCTGTACCATAGTTTCGATTTTATCTAGGCGTTGGTGCAGTAGAGAGAGCTCTTGGGCTTGCGAGGTCTTACAGTCTCGGATCTCTCCCAGAATGGTCTCAAAGCGCTGCTGCATCTGATCTAACGGGACAACTGAAGATTGAGTCACGGCAAAAACAGTATCAGGGGTACCTCCTGCAATATTGGGGCCGCTATTATCCGTTCTCTGCAGAGAAGTCAAAGCCCCCACTTCCAGCCTTCTTTCTAGTGCTGGTGAGCCATGTTGTGGTGAAGGGGTTAAAAACCCCTGGTCCTCACTTGTCCTGGAATTGCGTCTTGTTATCTCCAGCGTTCCCCCTTGTGCAGTCGCTCCCCCCTGCCTTGATTGACCTTGATACTCTGGACTTTTTTCGCCACAAGAAATCTCTCCTTCTTTTCCCAGAGGAGCCCCGGTTCCCATAGTGGCATCCACACCTTTCGCTTGTATTACAGGGACAGCTTCTACTGGAAGTGTTTTGTCCACTATCCGCTTGTCCACTGTGTTAGCCATCTGATTAAATTTTCGATTAATAGAGAATACCGGGTACTCTTTGGGAGGGTTAGGAGAATTAACCACTTCTGGGTTCTCAATCCTCAGGATATCGGACCCTGCTGCCCCTGTGACTCTGGTTTTGCCCTCGGTTCTCACTTCTGGCGAGAGCTCCAGCGAGGCTGAGGATGTTTCAGGGGAGTCAGAAAGCGTAGAAGAAAACTTCTGAGTTAAGAGAGCCACCTGCGAGTTCGTAAAGTTTATATCTCCCCTAATTTTCTGAGCAGTTCTTCCTCTTCTGGCTGCCAAAATACGAGCCTGCGCGGTTTGGCGTCTAGTTTTCTGCGCTGAAGATGGTAAAACGGGGGTGCTGCAGATGGAGCTACTGCTCGGGCTGTTGTCCCTCTCAGAACCATCTGACGCATAGCTCTCTGACCAAGCCCTTAATTAACTTAACTTGCACAGTTATTTCTTTTCGCTATTCGCAAAAAGCATATAGCACGCCTTATAGCACACCTTATAGACCCTTTTGCTGCCAAACTGCAACCAAGGAAGTCGCGTAGGAGGGGATTATATGACTACTGCCAATCTGCCCAAAAAGTTCCAGCCAGCGTTTGTGCACTTTAAAGTTCATATGGGAGACAACAAAGAAAAAACACAAAAGAAAACCCCAGCTCTCAAGAAAAAAGTCCTACCGTGCCTCGCAAACTTGGTGGCACTATACAGTGTAACGCCTGGTAGTCAATTGATATCCCCGTTTTCCACACTTCGCGTCGTCCTAGCTCTCTTAGCTCACAGGTACCTCAGAGTTGGATCCTCCTCAGCGCGACCATCAGCGCGCTCCTCCTTGCTCCAGTTTTGCCTGCGAGAACCCTGGCGACCTCAGGCAGCCTCTAACTTCAGCCTTGACGGTGGTATTCTCAGCACGTAATTGTACTCCGAGGGGGGAGGGGCACAGAGGAACCGCTGCCACTGCTCAAAGCCTCAGAGCCATCACTCGCCTCACACGCCGGTAAACCTTTCCGAAACTGGAGGAAACTGCGGCCCGAGGAATGCTCCCAGCACACCGTGGCAGGTAGGTGTCAAAGGCATTCCTTGTAATTAGCAGTGTGCTTCTAGCTTTTCCGAGCGTTGATACCGCTCCCTTTCACACCGTTCCCTTTCACTGGAGCCTCATCTCACTGCACGCTGCAAGCCACGGCCATCCCGGAAAGCTGGGGAAGGGGGAGGAGCATTGTGCTCAGCTCCTTCAGGGCATCGGGCTCACCTGTGGGCGGCCGAATTTCCAAAACAGACTCCAATCTTGAAAGTCCCAAATACAGGCCAAGAGAGTGACTAGAGGTTTGCACCTGGATGTCAATTTCAGTAATATGTGCATCAAGATGTTAGCAAAGGGCCCCAGCCCTCCTCTTTGTGACTCTCTTATCAGCCACATATACTTCCTTGGATGTGCCCAGGCCCCTTTGACTAGTGAGCTAATTTCAGAATCAAAGAACTCTTACTGATGTGCACCAAAGAGCCTGGCTCTTCCGTTTTCCAATATTTATACCACCTAGCTCTCAGGAATGCAGCAAACCATCAACATGCCTGGGGGAAGCAACTATCTCACCCTGGTCCTTCAGAAATCCCTGGGTATACCAAAATGGAACCCAAAATGAAGCCCATGCGTTGTGTCTATTGCAAGCACATTCACACACCTCTGCGTACACATACAGACTTGTGCAGCCTCCAATGTACTGTACCCTGACATGGGCATCCATACAACCCAGTGCTCACACAACATTGCGCGCTATCTCCTACATATTGGACCAGATCACAGTGCCACATATAGCCACGCACGTACACGTAACCACATGCGCTGTTTTCTGATGCACTGTACCTTCTCAGAGGCATGCATGTGAGAGGTCAGAGAAATATATAGGGTGGTGAAAAAATGTGGTTAAAAGAGTCTAAGGGAATCTAAAGGATTATTTAATTAATTATTAAGGTGATGGTCCCTTGACACAGTAAAAACAAGGTGCTATCTTGGAGTCACAATGGGCCTTAATAGCTAATAAGTGGGAACTGTGATGTGGTCAACATGTTTCATGCCCTGTTTGCCTGGAGGGTCAACTGGCATTTCATCAGGACATAGGGATAAATCCTACCCTATTTGTAAAAATGTGTAGATTCCACCTAAGAAAAGGAAAAAGAGGAATGTGGAATCTACCCCACTGCATCAACGCAGGTGCAGTATTGGATATTTGAGCAGGCACCTATGACCACAGTTAGGGCTCCATGATCTGACCACTCAGATCCTCTGTGACTCTGATGACCAGAACAATGAATGATTCCCTAATACACCGGGTTGAACGAACCCAATAAGAGGAACTACCCCATTAACTAGTTTATTTAAATACTCCATGAGTAGGGTGGGTATAGGACCTCATTAAACATCCCTCCTCATCCCTCTATTGACTATATACCGTCTCAGAGGCACACATGTATCGCAACGTGCACAAGCAACCAAGCGTGCTATTTCCTGATACACTGTATCTTCCCAGAGGGACACACATATCTCTGCGTGCACATGCAATCATGTGCTCTATTTCCTGATGCAATGTACCTTCCCACAGGCACATATACATGCCAGCGTTACACACAATCAAATGCTGGTCAAGGGCGAGTTAAGCAAACAGCCACAAAACTTTATCAGAGTTGGCCAGGAGGCGCTACTTCCATGGCACAGGTAAAAAGTCTAGTTCACTCATCACCATAAACTAAAAACACAGTATGCTGCCACCACCGCACTCATGCTACTTAACTCCCGGTGAAGAAACCACTTGAGTGTATCTCTTTGTGCACCCCTCCTGGTCTAGACAGACCGCAGTCCAAAAGAGAGGCCTAGATCACAGCACACATACATAATCCATGTTCACTCTTGGCCAAATATAATTACCAATGATCCTGATATCACCACAGTTTGGACACTCAAGGCAGGGGTACAGGTCTAGCACCATGCAAGGGACTTTTCCATCCAAAAAGTGACGTTGTCAGATTGCAACATTGATTTGTCTGGACAGAGCATTTCTTAATCTGCAAAAAATGTGCACTGGGTTTTACCACCAAGCCTCTACAAACTTGTGTAGACCTCACCAGCAACAAACTGCTTATATGATCTTTTGGACTTCTTTGAGCTTGGAAAAAGAGACTAAAGGAATCATTTAGAGATGTCTTAATAAAGAATTTATCATTAATTAACCTGGCCTCATTTAGTGTTCAGGGAAGGTCTGATTGATTCTTGCTGTTTTTTTGACCTGACAACTAGCATTCGGTGATGACTACCACTTTGAGATTTCCCTAGAGCTTTGCTTGTGTACAGTATTTAGATTGTGTGCTTTTGACTTGTTAATGCTCAAATATATTTCTAAGCATCAATTTGATAATTTGACTGAGCTCAGCTATCCTCTTGAACTCAACCATCGAGATCTTTAGGTGGGTCTCTTGAGATGCCTGGATTGAGGTCCAACCTCTGGAAGATACTTGACCTCTTTTGCTTATTTTTTAACTTTCCTTTTCCTTAAAATGTAACCCCTTTTGTGATTTGTAGGAAGTCATTTTTCATTTTTCACCTACATATGTCATGCTAAATCCTCTTTACCTCAACGTGTTTTGAGCCCTCTCTCTGATTTCCCTAGTTTTTGATATATTTTATTAATTCCATGTTTATCTTTTTACTTAATCTAATTTGGACCTTAAATGTCTTCTATGTATTCTACTGTACTGCTGTGGGCTGGTTTCTTACTCATAGCTCTGCATGCATTTTGTCACCTGGCCATTTTTTATCAACCTAGACTGTTAAATATTGGAAAAAAACGAAATCTGGTATTTGTCCCTTCTAAGCATACTCCTAAAACAACAAACACATAAAGAAATCAGTTAAACAGTTTGTAAGAGCTGTCTAGATTATTAGAGAAAACAGAGGGTTAATTGCCATATTACAAGAGAATCCTGACAATTTTACACACATTCTTTCTCACCTTCCAGCTGTTGGCTGTTCCATAAGACCAAAATGTAAATAAAGGAGGGCGTGGTTTTCTGGCGGCAGGGAGTTCTCGGTGAAGAGCTGTGCACAGTGCATAGACTATGCGCAGTAGGAGGCTTGGCCTTCTAATGGGACTTGGGTGCTTGGAGGAAGAGGGCTGTTTGTGAAGAGATATGCTGAGGGCAAAGGCTGTACATAGTATGAGTTTGACCACCTAAAGGGGATTGGGTATCTAGATGAAGTGGGCTCTCCGTGAAGAGTTTTGCACAGTTGTGTGTAGTAGAAACTTGGGCACCTAATAGGGCGTGGGTGCCTGGAGGAAAGAAGTTGCCTAGTGCATAATATGTCTAGAGTCAGAGGACAACAGTCTGTCACAACAGAGACCGAGTACGGTTACCACCAATATAATTCTCCACCTGATGAATTTATATACGGGCAGACAATAGTTTGGCAATGGTGGAGACTTCTCTGTCCCCGCTGTGGCTAAACTTTTCCAATGGCCTATCGAAGTAAAGTTCCTCAGAGAATTGGCCATATGTCATTTTGTACTGCCCATCACAGCCAGGCAAACTCTAGCAGTAAGGGCAGTAAAAGACAAAAAATGCCCCCTCGCCAAAGGAGATGACTCTCATGACAAGGGGAGCATTGCTTTTTTTTATTTTAAAAAACAAAACCCATTGTGCGGTTTTGTTATTAAAAATTAAAAAAACATTGAAATGTTGACAAGCGGCTCCGTCATGTTTGAAGGAGCCATACAGCAAAGCTTGAATACATTCACAAGATCCACCTTGAGGGCGGTTCCTGTGAATGGTAGAAATGTCCGTCGGGCTGACTGACATTTCTAAATTTGGCAGGCAGGTTCTCCGTAAGGGTGATAAAGTAATTTACTCCGTCGTCCTGACAGAGTACAATCCACCCACCAAATTATAAATAAGCACCTAATTATTTTATATAAAAACATATGTTTATCCAATTTCTGATGTACATAATTCAGTGCTGTTTAGTACTTATTTACACATTTCAAAGGCTGTGCTGGTTTTCAGACTAAATTGAACAGCAGTATGGTGGATGATGTCATCAGTGATATCATCAATGATGTCATTTGAGATGTCATCAATGATGTAATTGAACATGTCATGCGTGATGTAATATGTGAGGTCATTAGCAGGGCATGGCGGGTCACAAGTTATAGTTGGCTCAGTAAACTATAACAGGTGTATTTCAGTGTTTCTTTAGTTTAAAATTGTATTTTAACAGACATTTTCACCTAATTATAACCTCTTTTAACCATTGGTTTCTCAGTGAATTTCTAAGGTTTTCTTTTTATGCAATTGTAATTGTATCTATATATTATATATATTTGTGTTGATAATAATTGCATGCAGGGCATTGTAAATTGGATGAGCGGCAACTGTCTAAAGTTGAATTCCCAAAAGATAGACGTTCTGCTTTCTGGGAAAGATGCTGCCTTTTGGAACCAGTCTTGGTGAACCTAATCACATGGTCTTCCCATGTTCCAGTTTCAAAAGTTAAAAATCTAGAGGGTTTTATTCTATGCTGATTTGTCATTTGTGGATCAGAATAACAAATTGGCATGATCATGTTTTTTCATTCTAAGAATGTTAAGGAAGGTGTTACCCTTAATCCCACCCGATTGGCAAAATTCGTGGTCATCTACCTAATTATATTTAGGCTTGATTATTTTAATGCCCTTTATTTGGTCATTAAACAGAAACCATTAAACAAGCCTCAGATGTTGCAGAACACAGCCTGTTCCTTGCTCAAGAAAATCCTTAAATTTGAGTCTGCAACAGGTGCATTGGCGGAGCTCTATTGTCTCCATGTCAAGAAAAGGATCTCCTTCAAGGCGCTATGCCTGGCATACAAAGCACTGCATGGAACTGGACCAGAATATCTTAAAAGCAAATTTCGATGGTACTCTCCAAAAAGATCGCTATGATTAGCCACTTCAAAATCAGTGATCACTCCCAAAATTAAGAAAGTAACATGGGGAGGTCATAGTTTTGTGCATTCCAAGGTTTATTTTGGAGATCATAGTAGTAAAATGAGTTTTGGGAAGAGTCAGAGAGTGGAGGTAGAGGATATATTGCTTTGGAGAGAGTCAAAAGTGTTTCTTTTTACATTTTTTCTTTCTTCTTCTACAGTAGGAGTAAAGTAATAAATATATATATATATACATAACTACATAGAAAGGGTATACATGTATTTTTTTTCTTCTCCTTCTACATTAGGAATAAAGTAATAAATATATAGATACACAACTACATAGAAAGGGTATACATGTATAAGGAAGATAATATATCGAAATTTAAAGTTGTATTGTACAAACTCAGACTTTCAAGTGTTGCTGTATTTGAAGCTAATTTATTATTATTATTTTTAATAACTATTTTTTCTATCTTTTCATCAATATTTCAATAGTGAAGCACTTGTAGATAAAATAGTTATGAAAATAATTAACTATTGTGAAAGATTAATAAAACAGGGACCCATATCCATCTGATCAAATAACTTATATGAATACTATGCAGTGAACCATAAACATGTTAAGCATAGGAAAACAAATATATATATTTATTTATTTCACTATAAGTAATATATACATTTCTTAGGCAGACCTAAAGAATATATATACATTTTAAAACCATAGTTATTATACATATTTGTACAAAGAAATACACAGATCTAGATACATACATGTAATCAAATTATAAAAGTTTACAAACACAGAGAGAAGCTGTAAAGTAAGTTTGAGAATGGTGCTTATGGTGGAAAGAGCCAACTCTTGAGTAGCCTTCTGAAGGTAATATAGTTATTCACTGATCTTATGTTTGGAGGTAATGAATTCCATAGTTTGGCTGCTTGAACAGAGAAAGATGTACCACCTATGTTTTTTTCTTGAATGGTGAGGTTTTGAAGTGAGGTGGCTATCTTGGGAGGAGGTTCCTTTGTTGAATGTAGTTGGTGATTTATTTCCTGATGAAAGTGGTCCTGTTCTGGGTATTGCTTTGTGGGTGATACAAAGCAGCTCAAAGGTGGTTCTTCTGGCAACTGGTAACCAATGTAGGCCCCTCAAGGCAGGGGAGATGTGGGATTGTGGCTTTACATGTAGGAGCAGTCCAGCAGCAGAGTTCTGAATCTGTTGTAGTGTTTTCATAGTTGATAAAGATGAATCGTGGTAGTGACCATTGGTGTAATCAAGTTTAGACAGTACAAGAGAAATAGTAGCCTGGACCTTGTGTGGAAATCCCAGGCTGGGGAAGGTGCGTTGCAGAGTTTTCATAGTAATGAAGCTTGATCTTGCTAATTTGTCCACTTGGGCATTCATTGATAACTTTGAGTCCATGGTAATTCCATGGTTACTTACTTCCTTATATACTTTAGGAGGTGGTCCAAGATCGTCAGGCCAGGCACAGAGTGGGTCATAATTTTCCAGTCACAAGATGTGAGTATTTCAGTTTTGTAAGCATTCAACTTGAGATTGCTCCATGTCATCCACTGATCAATGGCTCTGAGGCAACTGAAGGTTTGTGAGTTTCCAGTTCTCTTTGGGGCTTTCCAGTTTAAGGAGTATTTGTGTGTCATCTGCATAGTTATAGCATGTGTGCTGAAATTCATTGATCATTGCTTGTAATGACTTTATGTAGATGTTGAAACACATGGGTGAGATGATAGAGCCTTGAGGGACTCCTGCTTTTATGAAGTACGGTTTGGATGAGAAAGAGGAGAATGGATGACATTTGTTCTGTTTTGAAGGTAAGATGTGATCCAGTCGACAGCACTCCCCTCTATGCCAGCTTCGTAGAGTCTCTGTATTGGAGTTTCATGGTCAACTGTGTCGAAGGCAGGTGAGAGGTCCAAGAGAAGTAGTGAAGCAACTTCATTTTGGTCTACTGTGTTTTTAAGGTCATCCCAGATGGCAAAGAGGGCAGATTCTGTGCCTCTTCCTGGGCAAATCCTGTTTGGCAGTCTGAAAGTACAAAGTTATATTCAATGAATTATGACATCTGGGTGAATGCTGCTATTTCTATTAGTTTTCCCAGGAAAAGTCCATTTGCAATTGGCCTGTAGTTGTCAGGGTCATGCGGGTCAAGATTAGTTTTCTTTAATAATGAGGATATGTATGCAGAGGTTGTTAAAAGAATGTTTTTGAAGATTTGCGGGGCAAGGGTCAGAAGGGCAGCCGCCTGGCCTGCTTGCTTTGACCAAATCCATAAATTCACTTTGTGATATTTGTCTGAAGGAATGCAGAGGGTGGGTTAGCCTACTCTTGGAGGGGATTTCTGGAAATGGGTTGGTGCTGGGGGTTTTGCTTTGTTTTAAATAGGAGTCCAATATGTCTGCTTTTGTTGTGTAATGATTTGCCAGTTTGTGAGTGAACTCTTCATTAATGGGATGAGTTCATTCTGTGCATTTAGGTTTGCGAAATTTTATGAGAATTATATAAAATTCTTTGTTTGCACATTTAGCATTTTGAATACTTTCTGAATAGTACCTTTTTCTACCTTTTTGATTGTTGACTTATATATTCTGTTAAGTTTGCGTAGGAGAAATTTGTCTTTATTGCTGTTTGTTCTGAGCCAGGTGTGTTGCAGCTTTCTAATTTGTTGTTTAGTTCTGTATTTCTCCAAGGTGCTTGTTTTCTTTTGTCCTGTTTTGTTGTTCTTAGTTGTATTAGGAAATAAAAAGCTTCCTGTAGCCACTCATAAGGTTTTTGAATGGAATTTATTGTGTCTAGATCTGTGTTAGATTTTAGTTATGTTTCTAAGTATTCAAAATTGAGTTTGTTCTGCTGTCGAGGTGGATGCATGTAAGGTGGTGTTGGAAAATGGCCCTCTCTGAAGTGTCACCCTAAAAGTTTTGCCTTCCTCCTCTTTTTCTGACTTCTTTTTGTTGGCTTTAGAACTCTGTGCACTTTACCACTGCGGACCAGTGCTAAAGTACATATGCTTCTCCCTTAAACATGATGACATTGGTGTATACACAATTGACATATTTAGTTTACTTGTAAGTCTCTTGTAAAGTGGTATACCATACTCCCAAGGCCTGTAACCTAAGTGCTACTCATGGGCCTGCAGCACTGGTTGTGCCACCCACACAAATAGCCTTTCAAACCTGTCTCAGGCCTGACATTGCAGGACCTATGTGTGCAGTTTACTGCCACATTGACCTGGCATTTAAAACCACTTGCCAAGCCTTAAACTATATTTGTATTACACACACGTGACCCCTAGGGTAGGCCCTAGGTAGCCCTAAGGGCAGGGTGCTGTGCAAGTAGAAGGTAGGACATTTACTTTTAAGTTTTACATTTACTGGTAGTGACAGTTACATTCATTTTTCACTACTGTGAGGCCTACTCCTCTCTTAGGCTAGCTTTGGGAATTCCTAAAGGACCTTTAACGCTGTAATTCCTGGTTAGAAAGGAGATATCTTTGGAATGGTAATGATAAATCATCTTTACTGGTGAAGGTGGATTTAACATTACTGTTTTAGAAATGCCACTTTTAGAAAGTGGACATTTCTCTGCTCTTACTGCTCTGTGTGCCTTGCAGCCTGTTTCCAATACAAGTCTGGGGGGGGATTACAGCTACACTTTGTGCATTCCCTCCAGACAGCCACAAATACAGGAAGGGTGGGAGTGACAGAGAACCCATCTGTATTCATCTACATTCTGATAGTTCTTCCTGGGCAGGAAGAGTGAAGGTGAGCTGGCACTCACACCTGAATAGGCAGTGTCCTGTGTCCCGCACAAAAGGTTTATTACCCCCTACATATATCTTGCCAGACAGGGCTGGGATGAGAGGGGACCTGTGCACTTCAAGGGCCTGCTTTGAAGTCACCCCCACTTCAAAGGCACATTTGGGTATAAGTACTGGAGCTCTGACCCTACCAAGACAGTACTCTACTGGACCTGTGAAGAACTCTGCCAGGAGTAGGGACTGCTGGGCTACAAGGATTGCCACTCTGCTTGACTGACTGTTCTGAATGAACTGCATCGTTGACCTGCCCTGCTGCCTGCTGATCTCTGCCCTTCTGAGGACAAGGACTGGACACAACTCACTGGAACCCAGAGTGACTCCAAGGCCTTGCTGGCTTGCCCCTATTCTGAAGTCTCAGGGCCATCAAAGACTTCCTGCAACCCTACTGCTGCTCGACTCTGCCATCTGTGAGTCCTCCCTTGCTTGAGGTGCCAATCCAGTCCTAGGCCTCAGAAGTGGGTTCTGCAGCTGTTCGTGCTTCAAAATCGATGCAGTAGTGAATTCGCGAAGATCAAAACCATCACATTTCCCTTTGACACAGGAGCGATCAACGACATCGCCTTGACGGACTGCATGGCTTGACAGACAGCGCAGCTTGACATGGATGCAGCACCTGCATCGTAAAGGGGTTCGACGCTGAAACCTTCATTGACTGTACAGATCGGTGCCGACGCTCCGCCTCCATCCACAGAATCCACAACGATGTGGCTCTTCCTTGATTCCTTGCATCGAGTCTTCGACGCTTGCTCTATCCAAGGTACTTTGTCAGTGGGACCTGTCTGAGTCCTGTAGCTGCCCTGCCCTCCATCGTGGTCGGCTTGAAATTTGGATTTTCCCCAGTCTAGCTTGACCAGAAATAACCCGTTAACTCTATTGACTACTATGCACTTTTTGGTTCATTCATTAAAAATTCATAACTCCAGTTCTACTTATTGGATTTTTTTCGTTTTGGTCTTTTTTTACACATAAAAATATTATCTATTTTCCTAATCCTGTGTGGATCATTTTTGTGGTGGTTTCATTGTGTTACTGTGTGTCTTGCACAAATACATTACAGATTACCTCTTTAAATAAACCTGACTGCTCTGTGCCTAGCTACCAGATTGTGAGCACAGGTTATCTTTTAGTGTGTATCTAGCTTACCTTGACTAGGATTGTGGTCCCTACTTGGACAGGGTGCAAACCTCTGCCAACTAGAGACCTCATTTCTAACAGGTGCTCTTAGATTTGTTGATTTGTGGTGTTTTATGTTGGGAAGCTACCAAATGGTGGTCTGACCATGTGACTGGAGTAATCGTTTGAAAGGTAACTAGTTCTGGATTTGCAAAAATGACATCAAGGATGTGTCCAGAGATATGTGTGGGTTTGTGTACGATTTGATGTAGGTTCAGTGTGACTAGGCCACTTTGGATAGGGCATTTTAGGTTTGTCAAACCAAATGTTTAGGTCACCAAGAACACATAGGTTGTAGTGTAGTGTTATAAGGTTTGAAACTGTGTCTAGAAATGTGTCTGGGAATGTTGCATTGCTACGTGGCGGTCTGTAAAGGAGGAGGAAGTTACATGAGGAAGTTGATGTAGGGTTGCATCTGGTGATGAGGGCCTCACAGCCTTGTATGGAAACGTTATCACTTTTGGTGAGATTTATTCTTTGCTTGAATATAACAACTAATCCACCTCCTCTTTGGCTATTCGATTTTGTATGATAGTTTCAGAGCCTTGAGGAATGGCTTCATGCAACACTGGAGCCATATCTCTCAAGCATGATTCAGTTATGAAGAGTAAGTTAGAATGTGTGTCAGTGAGTAGGTCGTAGATGTGGTGCTTGTTTTTAGAGAGTGGTTGAGCATTTATTAGTAAGCAGCTTAGAGATATTATGGAATATATTATTACCAAACCAAACTATAATGCCACTTTAACCTTTAGTTTTTCTGTGATTTTCTAGAGTTTTTTAAGAAAAGTAGCAAATGATTACAAACCCTTAACTATATCGTCACTTTCACCTTTTTTTCAGTGAATTTCTAGTGTTTTTTTCTAATGTAAAGCAAAATATTACTAATATACCTAACTGTATGTAGTAGGCCCTTCAAGATGTAATGGGGCTTTAGTATGTGGAGGGAGTGAGCTCTCCTTGAAGAGCTGTGCAGAGAGTGCAGCCTCACAGTAGTACTGGCTCGCCCACCTGATAGCGCTTGCGTGTCTGGAGGTAGTGGGCTCAATGCACAGTCTGTGCACTAAATGCAAACCATGCATAGTGGGGCCTTCCCCACCTAATGAGACATGGGTCTCTGGAGGGAGTGGGCTCTATACACAGTCTGTGCACCAAGCTCAGACTGTGTGTAGTAGGAGCTTGCCCACCTAATGGGGCTTCGGTCTCTGGGGTACTGGGCTCTATGCACAATCTGCGTAGTGGGTGCTGACTGTGCCTAGTACAGGCTTGCTTGCCTAATGAGGGCTTGCATGCCTAGAGGGAGTGGGCTCTATGCACAGTCTGCGCATTAAGCACAGACTGTGTGTAGTAAGAGCTTGCCCAACTAATGGGGCTTGTTTCTCTGGATGGAGTGGCCTCTATGCAAAGTCCTGAAAAAACCCATCGTCCCCCTTGTGCTGATTCAATCAATCTTGTAGAACACCCCTATTGATCTTTTATTATCACATTCATGCATACATACTCAAAATACATAAAATCAGTTTTTTGCAAAAGATGTCTCCTCCTTTATTAAAAAATGTTCCTTTTATATTCATGTAACACTGAATCACAATAATTGATATTTATATACATAGCCACAGACTCAATGTCAATATTCCAAATAAATATTTCATAAAATGTTTTCATCTATCAATCTTATACTAAGATGTAAAACAAAAACAGAAGGCCTCCTTTGTCATTCCTCCTATTTAGGTATGATTTTCTTTAAATACATGTCAGTAACTTCGACATGCATTCTCTTTAATTCAGATTATATTCGGAAGTAACTATCGGTATATCTATCTCCTGGAGTTTTCCTACCACATGAGATTTATTATTTGTGGCTAAGACAACATACCTCAAGTGAGTGTTTTGATTGATAATATAGTGGCCAAACGGGTTGAATGAGAAAATGTGATAATAAAAATCCCAGGATAATATTTGAATATGTATCACTTTTACAAGTGTATTTGAATTCATAGTTGTTCAATGACTCATTTTTGAAATACTACAAGGGGATCCTTTTAGAGGTTTGAGTGTTGGCTTGACTGTTGGTTTTATAAAATAGTCCTCTTTTTTGCATTAATAGGTGGTCCTCTTCCAGTATTTTCTGTTGTATTTTAAACTTCTGCCCATAGAGAGAACCCAACTGTCTTTTAAAAATAAAAGCTTGTCCTGAAGAAGGTGGTGCAGAATAAGGCAAGTCCACCGAAACGCTGCATTGACACTTTTGCTTTTACTATACTTGTATGAACATTGGTTTGATTCACTGTTTTTAT
Source organism: Calotriton arnoldi (assembly GCA_963921515.1). Lineage (NCBI taxonomy): Eukaryota > Metazoa > Chordata > Amphibia > Caudata > Salamandridae > Calotriton > Calotriton arnoldi. The sequence continues at coordinate 2,915,310 of CAWUFW010000695.1, read as the reverse complement.
AACATTGTTTGTATGGGATTTTGATAATATGTGAAATGTTTATTAAGAGTTATTCATGTGCAGAGATTCACAGATAAAAATCAGTGTATGAATATTGTGATTTTTAAACGAGTGTAAATAGGAGGAATGACATAGGAGGCCTTCTGTTTTTGTTTTACATCTTAGTATAAGATTGATCGATGAAAATATTTTATTAAATATTTATATGGAATATTGACATTGAGTCTGTGGCTCTGTATATAAATATCAATTATTGTGATTCAGTGTTACATGAATATAAAAGGAAACATTTTTAATAAAGGAGGAGACATCTTTTGCAAAAAACAGGTTTTATGTATTTTGAGTATGTATGCATGAATGTGATAATAGAAGAACAATAGGGGTGTTCCACAAGATTGATTGAATCAGCACAAGGGGGACGATAGTTTTTTTCGGTTATTTGAACCCAGTTACCTTTGTTTGTTTGAAGGGTTACTCTCTATTAGTTTTTAACTCTATGCAAAGTCTGCACACTAAGTGCAGACTGTGGGTAGTAGGAGCTTGCCCACCTAATAGGGGTTACGTCTCTTGAAAGAGTGAGCTCTATGCACAGTCTGCTCACTGAGCCGTGACTGTGCATAGTAAGGGCTTGCCTACCAGGGAGTTAGATCTCTGAAGGGAATGGACTCTGCACACATTCTACACACAGTGCTGACATTGTGTAGTAGGTGCTTGACCACCTAATAGCTCTTGCATGTCTGGAAGGAGTGGGCTCTATGCGCAATCTGTGCACTTCACGCAGGCTGTACATAGTAAAGGCTTATCCACCTAATATGGCTTAGATATCTGGAGGGATTTGGCTGTATGCACAGTTTGTGTACTCAGCGCCGATTGTGCCTAGTATGGGTTTTCCCACCTTAAAAGTGCTTGCGTTTCTTGAGGGAGTGGCCTCTACGAATAGTCTCCACACTGAGTGCAGCCTGTTCATAATAGTGGCTGGCCCACTAATGCACCTTAGGTCTCTAGAGGGAGTTGGATCTACGCATAGTCTGCGCACTCAGCACTGACTGTGCATAGTAGGGGTTGCCCACCTAATAGCGCTTGCATGTGATGGAGTTGTTTTCTGAAATGTAATGCTTTGCAGTAACGAAAACTCAAACTCTGGCTAGCATAGAGATTCTAGGCCTCAGACTACATCTTGTTTGTGACATTTCTCTGCACCATGAGGATGAACTCATATTTTCATGCCTCAGTAGAGTAAAGTTTGAATGTATTTCATGGGCAGGGACAGCAACCTTTACAAGCTGTTCCGAATAAACATTTTAATAATTCAAGATTGCACCTCGGTGTCTTAGCAGAATTACACATGATGTAACAATATGTGTTCCAGTACAGGTGGCGTCCGTGAGAAACTCCCTATTGTAAGGCAGGCGGGTGGGGGGGGCAAGAGCTGCAAACTGACCATGACGGGCAGGCGGGGGTCTGTGGCGGCACAACTGACCACACAAGACAAGCAGGAGGGGCAGAGGCAGCTCAATGGACCATGGAGGGCAGAAGAGAGGTGCAGCACAATGGACAATGGAGGGCAGGTGGGAGAGCATAGGGGCTTGGAATCAGACAATAGAAGGCCGGGGGATAGGAGAGGGATAGGGACAGGGAAAGCAAGCTGACCATGCTGAGTAGGTAGGAGGATCAGTGGCAGCACAGGAGACCATGCAGCACAAGCAGAAGGGCAGTGGCAGCTCAATGGACCATGGAGGGCAGGAGGGAGGGGCAGCATAAAGGACCATGGAGGGCAGGAGGGAAAGGACAGAGGCAAGGACTCAGATGATGGAAAGCAGGGGGGGGTGGGAAAGGGGCAACAAACTGACCATGCTGGGAAGGTAGGAGGAGCAGTGGCAACACAATGGACCATGCAGGGCAAGCAGGAGGGGTGGTGGAAGTTCAATGAACCATGGAGGACAGGAGATAGGGGGCAGAGGCATGCACATGGACAGTGGAGGTCATAGGGGAACAGGGCAGGGGGAGGAAGGCAGGGGTAGAGACAACAAGCTAACCATGGGGGGCAGTGGTAGCATATTGGACCATACAAGCCAGATGGGAGGGGGCAGGGGCATGGACTCCGACAACAGATGAATGGAAGGAGGTGGGTAGAGGCAGCAAGCTAAGCCCAGATGGTAAGAAGAAGGGACACCAGCAGACCAAATGACCACACAGGGCAAGAGGTAGGGGCAAGGCATAGACTCGGACAATGGAGGGCAGGGAGGACAGGGCAGTGACAGCAAGCTCACCATGCAGGGAAGACCTGCATGGGCAGTGCAGCACAATGGGACATGGAGGACAGTGAAAAGGTGGCAGGGGCACCAAGGTGACCATGTAGGGGAGGCAGGCAAGGGCAGGAGAAGGACAATGAACTATGGAAGGTAGGAGGGAGGGGCAGGGGCATGTACATGGAGAACAAAGGGTGGGGAGGAGACATTGCAAGGTGTATCAAGCTGACCCTGATGGGCAGGCCAGCATGGGCAAAGGCAGCTCAATGGACTATGGAGGGCAGGCCAGAGGGGCAGGGGCAGGGGCATGCACACGGTGAACAGAGGGCAGGGGGAGGGAGGTAGGGTCAGCAAGCTGACCACTGAGGGTAGGTTGGAGGGGCCAGGACACACAGACAGAGAACATAGGGCAGACAGGAGAGAGGCAGTGGCAACAAGCTGACCATGGGGGCAGGAGATAGGGCAAGGGCATGCAAATGGAGAAAGGACAGCAAGCAGGAGGGGACTAGGGGTCGGGCCGGCTGTGGTGGGTTGTCCAGCAGCAGTGGCTGGCCTCTGCTACTTCCCTCATTCCTCATACCCGTTTTTATCTATTTTTAAACTGAAATGCTAAGGGGTCGATTCCGATCTCGGTCGGTAGGGCTCCGAATCGGATTCGGCTTTACCGGATCCGAGTCGGAGGCTTTGTTTCCGACCGATTCGTACAGTCGTCCGAGCGAGCAAGTACGATGCGAGTGAACGTGAAATCGCCGACCGACTCATTTCCGTGTCCGACCCGCTCCATCTGACTCGTTCGCACTCGATTTGTGGCGCGCAATGGAGACGTTTTACGACCGAGCCAGTACGATGGACGCGTCGGACAGCCGGATCGAGTCGGAGCGTCCGGCTCGAAAAAGCTCCTGGGGCCGGACTTGGGGGGTCCGTGCCGGACCCCCCTGCACCCATAGCCGTACGAGTCGAACACAGGGGGGACCCAAGGGTCCCCCCTAAACATGCATGTACTGTGCGAGTTGCACCGACGCATACACACTGTAGGGGGCGCACTTGTTTGCGACGTACCCATTGAGTCACTGGGAGCCCATGTACGCGTCGTACGACCGGCTCCCATTGACTTCAATGGGAGTCAGACCGAATCGAGTCCGGCAGCATGCGGCCGCATCGTACTCGCTCGGTCGGACTGCAGGAGTCCGGCTCGGTCGGAAATCTCTCCGGATCCGGCTCGGTCGGAGAGTTTTCCGACCCAAATCGGAATCGGCCCCAAAATTGTGAAATTTTAGATATATTATTTTATTGTTATAATATGGTCGATTATTTAATAGAGTGTCTAGTGTGTTTGGCAGTATTGTATCCTAAGTTCGTCATGACACGATGTTGATCCCTTGAACTGTATTTTTATTTGCAAAACCTTTAATGGTCTTTTTATACCGAAATAAAGATTGAATGAATGAAAGGAATGTATATACACTTAGGGCCCGATTCTGATGCGGTTAGGAAATCTTCCCGATCAAATCGGTTTGGAAATGGTTTCCGACCGACTCGGATCGGGAGAGTCCTACCGACCGAGTTTGATGCATCCGGATGCTTCCAGATACGATTTGGTTGGACTCCCATTGACTTCTATGGGAAGCCTATGTTCCTAACCGCATCGTAATCTGGCCCTCGGTTGGGAAGACACGTTCCCGATCCGATTGGGAAGGAGCAAATGCCATTAGGAGGCCTTCCTAACCGCATCGGAATCGGGCCCTAGGTGGGAATGCTTTCCTAACCGCATCGGAATCAGGCCCAAAATGTGTTATTGGTTGACGTATTCTTTGTACATATGTGATTGCAGCCTTGAAGAAGTCACTTGTTTGACGAAACACATGTCGGCTGTTATCCAGATTCAAATGCAAGCTTCATTGAAACATTTGGCTCCTGATATTTTATTGTGGTCACTATGTGATAATATGTAGGGTGGAAACACTAGATGTTGACTGTTGACTGAGTGCTCTGGTACATTGATTTCTCATATAAGCACAGAGGTGTCGCACCAATGTGTTTTATGCATATAGGGTATTATGATGCATTAGTACCGTATAGCACCACATTACGAATATTCTTTTTAGGGTTTGTTCTACAAATATATTAAGCACATGGTGCGATCGTGAAACCATCACAACCCTCTCTAGTTTTGTACATTGCTGGAGCGTGTCTAGAAACAGACACAACTCCAGCAATGTGTCATTTCACATGGGGCAAGCCCCGTGTCAAAAGGCCTACATCACCCCTTATGCCTGCTTTGAGCAGGCATAAGGATTTGACGCAGTGACGCCGTAGAAGTGTAGCAGTGAAATCTCATAGATTTCACTGCGACACTTCTAAGAGCCTTTTCCGTGCCGGAACACCCACCCTGCATACATTATACCTGACGCAGGTATAATGTAGCGCAGGGGTTTACAAAGTAACGCATCTGCCTACATGAGTCACTTTGTAAATATGGCGCAGTGTGGAGCATTGTTTATACCACCGCAGCATCACAAAAAGTGACACAACAGTGGTGTAATGGCCTCATAAATAGGGCCCCCAATTTATAGGCCCTGAGTACATATAGTACAACTTTACTAGGGACTTATACGTAAATTAAATATACCAACTGGGTGTAAGCTAATTGTACCATGTTTTAAGGGGAGAACACAAGCATTTTCACACTGGTTACCAGTGCTAAAGTGCACAGAGCCCTAACCCCCAAAAAAACAAATTAAGTAAAAATAGGAGATCTGCAGGCTAAAAGTTAGGGAGAAGCCATGCCAAGGATGCAAGGCCTAACAGCCAGGATAGGTTTAGAATCATTTCTTATGATGGCTTCACTGTTTAGGCCTGTCTGGCCATGTTATTGCCAGGTAAGAGAGCTAGAATCTTAACTCTATTTCACTCCCTTTACATCTTCCTTGATTCTACTTCTCTCTTCTTCTCCAGTAACATATATGGATTCCTTCCACACAATAGCTGACTGAACTCTCTCATCTCCATAACTCCACCCACATTGAAGAGCTGGGGCCAGAATCTCTAATGATGGATCTCACACCCCATGTATCAAAACTTCTCAGAGCTTATACCATGGCTGGCTGTGCAATGTGTTTACTCTAATTTTCCAGGAAGGACTTCATATATTATTGTGTGAGTGTGTCTTAAGGGCTCCACTTTTGTACCTTTAAGATGATTTCACAAAATATTCTCTGGTTGATTATCTGTGCCACAGGGGCTCATGACCGTGTTGCTCCAGGGTGGATTCAATATGGTGTTCTTTATTTGTTTAACATGCCACTAGGGATTAGGCTTCTGTGACCCAACTTATTCCCTGTAGGCATGATGCCAATTGTATGGCACTGTAGTTAGCCTACACATGGTAAGTATCTCCTTGCGAGGCTGCATCTGTTCTCACACACTCCACAATACTTCATTCTTAAGTGCAGCGATAACCATGCACCATGTTTAGAGGATATCTCCAAACCTCAAACACCTCACACAACACCTTCCATGTAGTTCAGACTACAACCAACACCCTTTGTCAACCATGCACTCTGTATGGTTGTCAGGAACTCATTGCAAATTGCAGTGGCTTCATGATACATCATAGGTAAGAAGCACTATATAAATGATAAAGTACAGTACAATGGATAATCACCAATGCAAAATATATAATTGTGCAATTCTCCGGTGGGCTTACTTATATGTGACAGATGTGCAGTGGCTTGATGGGCCAGACCTAAAAATGCGGGATTTGACATTCCTCCCAAAACCCTCACCTCAATTAAAAAATAGTGACACATCTGAAATCAAGCTAGATATCTCTCCTTCCAGAGCAAAACTGCTTGTGAGTGGCATAGTTGCCATGAAAACAAACTGAAAGGAACACTCCACTGAAATCTGGGACCTCCTCAACAGCAACACACCCGACCTTCTCTTCCTGACTGAATCATGGCTCAAACCAGCCTCCAACCCGGATATCTCTGCAGCCACCCAGCCTTCCTACAAAATCATAGACCAGGACCAAACCCACAAACCAAGTGGAGGACTCGCGATCATCGACATAAACACGATTGACTGCACCACCTCCACAAACTCGGACAACAACCTCATGGAACACCTTCACTTCAAAATATTAACAGACTACAATGCCACCCTTAAGGGAACCCTCGCTTACCATTCCTGGGCTCCAGAGCTGAATTCTGCAACCACATCACAAACTTCATTGCTCCCCTTGCCATCAGATCAACCAACTACATACTCCTCCTGGACCTCAAATTCCACCTGGAAGACACCACAGACCCTAACTCCACAGCCCTCCTTGGCAGCCTCAGCAACCTCTGACTCACCCAACACATCCAAGGGCCAACCCACGCAGCAGGCCACACCCTAAACACTATGTTCTCCTCCGACAACAAGATCACCAGCAAACACATGACTCCGCTCACATGGTCTGACCACTACATCATACATTTCAAGATACCTGCCCACCAAGTCACTCAACTAGAAAAACCCAAAGTACCTTCAAGACACTGGGGAAACATGTCTGAAGAAAACTGGACCAAGACCCTAGAGGAGCACCCACCCAACCGGTGAACAGACATAATATTGAGTTGGAAATATCGAGTAGCAGTAATATCGAGTCCAAAATCTCGGACTACAAAAATATCGACAGTCAGAATATCGTTGTCAAGAATATCGAGTTGAAGGTAAGTAAAATCGTTTTTCAAAATATCGAAGTAATTAATATTGTTAGCAAAAATATCATTGTTAAAAATATTGTTGTTTTATTTAGTGTTATGTATTTTAGGGGCTCATTACGATGGCGGGCGGAAGCACAACCGCCGTGCTGGCGGATGCAAAAACCACCAGTTACCGCCGGCACGCAGCAGTCCACACGCCCGCCCAATTACGATGCGAAAAGTAGGCCAAACACCGCCGGCAAGCCAGCAACACCGTCCGCCATCAAAGTGCGCCCGTTCACGTAGCGGCGCAGCACAACTGACACACACCGTCCGACGAAACACGTCCCGCCCGGCGCATAAATTACGATGCCGCAAACAAACGGCTCCCACGGCTAAGAGACACCGCACGTGAAAGAGAGGCGGAAACACGGACGCAGAGCACGGACAACGAAGAAGCGGCACCCCGGGCATGAATCCAGCACTGCAGGCCCTTCCCATGCTTCTGCTGATGCACCACCAAGGACGCAACGTACCGCGGAGACGCAGGTAGGCACACACACAACAAGTGCACGCAAACAGCGCACACAGTGCAAGGGCGGAAAAAGCGGACAACCCCCCACCAGCGCGTGCACACTACACATCCACCATCGCATCCACATATGACACACAGGCCAAATCCTAACATCGCAGAACACATGTGTACACACCACCTGGGACTAGGAACCAACCACCCCGTCACGGCCCCAAAGCGCTGATGACGCCGCCACACATGCGCACAACGCAGAGGACAACCGCAGCGCCATGCATGCGTCGCACACAGACACAGGGACACAACCAAGCAGCACACACATCAGCCCCACCCCGAACGCACATGACACGTGACAGGCCGGCCACAGACATGTCCCCAACGCCCAATTCACGGACAACACCCAATGCCACACAAACGACGCACACATGTCAGTGAAGACACGCAACTGCAGGACACACCCCAGTGTAACAAACATGGCGTAGCACACAGCGGCGGCAACACCAACTAGGAGAAGCAGGGCCCCTTCGGGAAGAGGAACGCCAGTACCACACTGAAAAACCCATATCACCCTGCACATATGAACAAGACACATGAAACGGAACACCAAAGAGCCCGGGGACCGACAACAGGTGGCCCAAGAATTACATCCACACACAAGGACCAACGCAGAGCGGAAAGGCAGCCTGCCGCCCACACAAGGGAGAGCAGACAGCACTGAATGACCTTCCATTCCAACACCGAAACCACAGCCCTATGACAGAAGCCGGTGAATACAGCCATTGTCCAAGAATAGACCAACACAGGCATGCCGAGGAGACCGACCACAGGGCAGATAGCGCATATCACAGAAGCACACAACGGACGGGGAAGAAAGAAGAAAACACTCCCCCATGTCGGCCACATGCAAGTTAATTGGAAGGAGTCACACAGCACTGACCTTGAACTGTCTGAGAAGCATGTGGGAAGAGGGCCCGTGTCCTCCAAACAAGCCAACAGAACACAAGTCCTGTCTCCCCACGACTACACAGAGCTCACAGCAACCCCGGAGCGTGCACATTGCAGACTGCACACACAGCCGGAGCACGCCACCTCTACGAACCGCTGCGAAATGGCAACCGCAACACACCTACCCAACTACGCCGAACAGCTCAAGCTGTACCAAACCAACACAATACATACATTGGGATGCGATCTCCTGTCCCTGCTGAACGTAAGTTACCGACTGACTTACCGCATCACATTGTTCAGCTGCGTCATGCCCGTCTTCTACTGTTGGAGGTGTCCCTACCAGCATCCCGTCGAGATATGCCTCTCCAACCCGGCATGTCTGAAGGCGGACCTGCTACCACTACTCCTCCCTCTGGACGCACACGACAGGGCCTGCTCTGCCTATGGGGGCATGGCGTATGTGGCCAACATCGCACGCGCACTGAAATGGAACCACCGTGCCTCCACACGACGGATCATCGAGAACAGCTACATCGAATGTCACCCAGCATGCCCCATCATGGTCCTCCAAGGGACAACCTACGAACAACACCTTGACAGCCACCATCCGCTTCATTGGCTGGCAAACATGTACACCACCAATGACATGGAAGCCCTGCTGGACGGCATCGCATACCTGACAACCTGTAAATACGTCGGACCACAACGCAGGTTCCCCGAGTGACCTATGAAGTCCAACCCCGCACCCATGCTCAGCTTCCGCACGGACTGGCCAGTCACCACCACAACAGCCATACCAAACGACCGGCAACTGTAACCACACCATCAACGACATCGCCATGACATCGGATATGACCGGGACATGCACACTGTTCCCCATCACATCCAGGAACACCGCATGCATCGTGGGAGGCAGTGGCATGGGCTCTGTGCATCGCACCCACATGGACGGAACTGCACGAACAACCAGGACACGACATGGATCCAGCGCACATGGACACACACACCGCTCAGTGGACATGAATAGGTCGCCTGGAGTCTGTGGGTGCTGCACCCCTCCCACCCCCGCCCGGGAATCCCATACCAGGACCTTTGCATGGACGACAAGTGCATACAACAACAACACGACCCCAGTGACTGTGACATGTCCAGTAACCACCACAGTGCAACAACAAGTGGCACGCCGCTGCATGCACGCAAGCACATGCCCTGATGTCATCTCACATGCACGCGTGCATGAGGAACAACCACAGCAAACCTGTCACATGGAACTGAGATGGACTGTGCCCATGATGCCGAGCGGTCTGGTAGGCTACATGTATACCGTCTGTGTCAAAGTCCGCAGCTCCGCAGCTATACGTAAATGTACATTAGCACAGCCTTGGCCAAGCAGATGTAACCCCACACCCTATCCCATTTGTTATCATGCTCAGTATATCCTCAACATGTATTCCGCTGCCAGTAGTGTCCACTATACTGCATCACAGAGGACAGAAGACTCAATATAATGTTTGAAACCAAAACTGTCTCCGCTGACTCATTTCACAAGTACGAATGAGAGAGGATGAGAGTATGTGAAGTACACGGCAGTCGTGACATGACCATGTAGTCCACTGGTATTGGATGTCAACGCAAATGAGTAGCACTACTGTGGAAGACACACATGTGTCGTGTGAAGTCGTATGGACGCAGTGCTCAGGTGGGTGGGTGCGACGGGTAGATGCGCACATGCCAAGTTGGAGCACGCCGTGTTGGGAGGGGTCATGAACAGTACACCACCGCTTCCCTGGGCATTGTGAGAGGACACCTGTCGGGGGAGTGAACACGTGTGTGCACAGCAGCCGGGCACACGTACAAAGCGGTACCAGGCGCACCTCAGCCCACCCTCTGTGGACAAGCTGGATCCTGTTGTGCGCCCGCCATGCCCCTTGACAAGGCACACACAGCCCCAGTCGACCAGGTGTAACCCCAACATAGTCAATCCGCACAGGCGATACAGGGCACGGGATGGCAGTGGAGCATGGTGTGTGAGAGGTCTCCTCGCGCTCCTCCTGGTCATATCACGCAGGCAATAGTACCTCAACGTCTAGCATGGCACAAGTCACATGGAAGTGTAGGGGGACGCACCACAGCACGAGCAGCACTGACGTCACGGGAGGTGGCTCGCACCATCCCATCCATTGCCCATCATACCAACCACGACACATGCCATTGCGACTAAGTGCAAGCGCGTGCGCCACCACCCCGAGCCCTCCCAGAGAGGCCAAAGAGTGAATGTGTGGGCCAACAGCCACAGACGGACACGGCCTGGCCGCAAGGGCAGCCACAGCCACTGGGTGTCACAGGTGGCGGATCCGGAAGGCGAAGACTGTGATGCATAGTCCATGCAGGCCGGGTCTCCATTTGGGGCACCACGCAGGTGGACGGCGTCCCGCCACACATCATACCCTGAGACAGCCCACTCGTGCAACTGGACCCACACATACACTCCTTGCCCTCTCTGGTGCGAGCTTGGGGCTGCCTGTGCAAGCGCTAGCCTCGCAGGTGAGCATGCATATTGGGGGGCGAGGGGAGGACATGAGGGCTGGGGCGAAGATGACTGTATCACTGTCAGTTAGTACAAGGGATGACCCAGATGTGGAAAGGAAGAGACGTGTCCCGTGTGTACTGCAACTAGTCGCCAATACAACTACCCCCCATGTCCGGAATGTAAGCCCGCACCTAGGCCCGCCCATCCGCCACATCGAACATACCACCAGCACGACAACCTTCCCATTCGAAACACTGACTGGGGGTGGCGACCAGTGAACAATCATGTGTAGCCTACCCACGCGTACATGTGGGCCCTCCATGATCCATGTCACCTGCGGCAAAGACATGACATGCGCAATGAGGGAAGTGAGGAGAGCTGTCCGCCCCACGCGCAGAACTTGCATCAGCTCCACAGACCCAGCAGCGAGTCCAGCAGGGGTCACATGTGCAGGGGCAGCTGTGCCTGGTGTGAAGGCACATGCATATAGACAGCACATCGACCAATGTGTAGTCTGCCCACATCCACAGTCCATCATCATGCGGACATAGGAATTGAACACAGGGCAACACATCTTAGTTGGTGCACCCACCGTGACCAACAATGCGCAATCATCGACGTACCCGCCCTGTGCATGGCCCCCACCCAACGGAGGCACATCCAGTGCCACCATCCCACACACACAAGCCTTCCACGGAACATGCTGTGTCCAATGGTCAGTACAGAGTCAGCGCCCATCTGGTGGATCCTGAACAGGAGACACATGCACACACATGCCAGCTCCCACTATGTACGTCTGCCACCTGGCACGTGCAATGTAACCTCTCACCTGTGACGTGTGACTGCAAGCACACAGCCGTCTTGGCATGGGGCTGTCAATGTGGACACCAGTCAATGTTTCGGGAGCTGTGATCCGTACAGTGCTGTACATAGGGTGCAGTGCTGACACCTACTACTGTCTCATATCCCCTCGTGCCACAGGTCCCACTTGTATTGGCCGCTCAGCCCGTGCCCACATCGTCGTCGTCGTGTGCCATACTCATCCAGCCTCGGAAGCAGTTCCATGCTCAGCAGACACTCATGTTGCCGTGGCGTTGCCGCTTGATCGAATATGCAGTCAGTCCCCATCAGCACGCCCGCAAGTCATTGGGGCCTAGATCCCCATGTGCATGCACATGGCAGTGGTATGTCTCACTTGCCATTGCCATTGTTGGGAGACCTGTGTAAGTGTATTGTGGCCGTGCCGTCCCAGCTTGACAGCTGGGCTGTGGCTCATGTGCTTGCTCAGTCATGTCAGTGATGTGTATGCGAAATTGCTATGTGCCGTGTTGCTTTGACATGTGTCCTCTGCCATTGTCCCTAGGCGGAGACCGAACATTGACCGCCCATACCAATTGCTGGCGGACATGGACGATACAGAGGTAATCAGGAAGTTTCGGCTGGACAGGCCAACTCTGCATCGACTGTGTGCCATGTTAGAGCCCCATCTCCGTCCCCGCAGGGTGTATCCGACTGCTGTCACCCCCACGGCTAAGGTGATGGCCGCCATGCATTTCTTCGCCACTGGGTCATTCCAGCACACAGTGGGCAGTGGAGGAGGGATGTCCCAGCCCATGTTCAGCAAGGTGCTGAGGGATGTACTGGCAGCCATGATGCTGTACCGGAACAGGTACATCCGCTTCCCCAGGGCTCGTGAATTGGCGGCAGTGAAGGGTGCATTCTATGCCCTTGGCAGAATCCCACACGTCGTGGGAGCCATTGACTGCACTAATGTTGGCCTTGTTCCACCACAGGCCACTGAGCACCTGTACCGCAACAGGAAGCACACGCACTCCCTGAATGTGCAAGTGGTGTGCCTTGCGGACATGGTGATCACCCACGTGTGTGCCAAGTTTCCAGGCTCGGCCCATGACGCACACATAATGCGCAACAGCATCTTGCCACGACTGATGGCCAATCTGCAACAGGATCGTGCCTGTATCGTCGGTGAGTATGTGGAGTGGTGTAGCGTGCTGGTTGTGCGATGCTGTCCCCTGTCCAGTTGGAATAGCAACGGTTCTCTGTGTCCCTCACACCCAGGTGACTCTGCGTATCCGAATGGGGCATGGCTGCTCAGTCCATTGAGGAATCCTCGCACCCCAGCAGACGATCGCTACAATGAGGCACATGGGAGGACCAGACGTGTGGTCGAGCGTACCTTTGGCCTCCTCAAGTCCAGGTTCAGGTGCCTGGACCGCACCGGGGGTGCGCTGGCGTACTCCCCACAGAAGGTGTGCCAGATAGTGGTGGCGTGCTGCATGCTGCACAATCTGGCCATTCGGAAGCAGATCCCCCTCATTGTGGATGACGGAGATCAACCAGGGCCCCAGCCCGCAGACCAGGACAGCTCGAGTGAGGTGGACAGCGGAGAGGAGGAAGCTGGGAATGTGCGCCAGCAGCTCATCGCCCGCTACTTCACTTGACGGTGAGTGTCCATGTACGACGGATGATGTGTCTGTATCTGTGCAGGTGTGTGTGTGCTGTGTCAGGGTGGCCATATGTTCACTGCGTGCAGTGTGTCAACGCTCCATGGCCAGGGTAGTATGCCACTGTTGGTGACTGTGGCATTGTGCCCTATTGCTCAGTGCGATGTGTGTACATTGCTTGTAGTTGTTGACATGTACTGTGTGATGGGTGTGTGACACACTCATTGAATGTGCTCCTGTTCTGTCTCCCACCCCTAGGTCCCTACAGGCCCTCCGGATTCCATTGCCATGCCACGCATCAGGTGCCCTTCCGCCCAAGGTGGCCGTTGTATTCCGTACAAATAAAACACAGGGCACAAACAGCAGTTAGTGAAAAAGGTGCATTTATTACAAACTGTGACATGTGAGTGTGTGTAAGGTGATGACAAAAGTGGTGCGTGCAGTGACAATGAGCTGTCGGTCATGGCTGCGTGATGATCAGGGTGTACCCACTGGTTCTATGTCCATAGTCCAACACACACATGCCATCCAGCTGGCTGTGTGGAGTGGGATCGTAGAGCAAGTCAATGCAGTGGCTGGTCAAGGAAGGCTGGCGGAAGGCTGGCTGGCTGCCTCACTTGCGACTGGAGCGTGCGAAGTCCTCCCGGGAGATCTGTTTCCCCTTCGGACGGCCCCTTCCACGTTTGGGAGGGGGTGTGTGGTGGCGACCTGCTGGTGGTGGGTGAGGTGTGCTCACTGGCTGTGGACGCAGGGGAAGTGGACACTGCTGGCCGAGCCTGTGCCCTAGCAGGTGGTTGCGGAGGTGGTGTTGCTGGCCTTGCCTGTGACCCCACCGCCACCACCAGCTGGCCCATGAGGTCCACGAGTTGGTCCATACGGGACACGAATTGGCCCATATGGGCGTCCATGGACCTCAGCACCCCCAGCACCTCCCGCGTGTCAGTAGCAGACCTGGCCCATTGTCCTTGGGCCTCTTCATAGGCCCCAAGGACTCTGGCCATTTGAGGCAGGGCATGGCTCCCAGGGGAGGCTGGCGTTTCCCTGACCCTGCTCCTCCTACCAGTCCTGCTGCCACCGGCGTGCCCACTAGCCACATTGCACACCACGGTCCTCGCTGTGGCTCCCAGGGTGGATCCAGTCGGCCGGGCCACCACCTGCGCTGGGGCTGGTGCGAGCGAAGACGTGGTGGTGGTGGAGGCGGTGGTGGTCGGTGCGGCGATGGTGGCGGTTGCGGCAGTGGTAGTGGCCGCAATGACCGTGGGTGTGGCCGCAACGACAGTGGCAGCAGGGGACTGGGACTGTTCAGCATCCCTGGATGATGGGTTGGTGGGTAGGAGGGGTCCTGGGGAGCGGCTGGGCCCTGCCACGCCAGATGGGCCAGCTTGGTGGTCCGTGTCCGAAGAGGTGGACAGATCCTCCAGATCCGTGTGTCCTCGTTGGGGGCTTGTAGGCTGGCTGTGCTGGCTGCTGTCTCCATCCCCAGCAGTTCGTCACCTGTGGAGAAAATGAGATTTGTTATTGTGTTGCACCTGGCGAAGTATGTATTAGTCGTCTGACATTGGCAGTTCGTGCAATCTCGTACATGGGTTTCCCGGAGGCGAGTGTGTGGCTGTGGCATCTGTAGTTGTGTGTGCTAGGCAATGGGACTGTGTGCTGTGCACATGTGGCATGGGACGGATTGGCCATGCCGATGGGTGTGTTGCTTTGCCCCTACTCATTGTGACTCTGGTGTATGCAGGCTCCTGGCCCATCCTGGGTCTGGTTTGTACTTTGCTTTTGGAGTTCATATGGAACGCTTAGGAACGCATATGGCAACATGGGGGCCATGCCCCAGATTCGCATTTGGGAGGGGATATGCTTTTGGGGTTCAAATGGAACGCTTAGGAACGCATATGGCAACATGGGGGCCATGCCCCAGATTCGCATTTGGGAGGGGATATGCTTTTGGGGTACATGCTGTGAGCCATGGGTGCCGAACGTGACATGTGTTGTGGCAGCATGACAGTGCATGGTCTGAGGTGTGTGCATGCCTGACATGCCCTGCATATTTGCTGTCTGTTGTGGTTACTGGACATGGCATTGGACGCATCGTTATGAGTGAGTGATAGTTGTGTGCCAGCCAACGTATTGCAGTTGTCCCATCTCCTTGGTGTGCGTGCTGCCCTGTGCCATGTGCATCACTGCAGTGCTCGGGGGGTGTGGCCCATGTTGTGTGTTGTTGCTCACAGTGTGTCGTGCGCTTAATTGACTTCTGGCACATGGTTGGTCATGGGCATGTGTCTTAGCGTGACTGCTGTATGTGTGGCAGCTGTGCGGATGACATGCCTTTCATGTGACTGGGGCTGACGGATGGGATGGATGGTATGTTGTATGTGCATGGTGTGTCTGTGAGTTTGATGGGTTCAGTGGTGTTCGTGTGCATTTCTGTTGTTCCGCTCTGTTGCGTCTAGTGTTGTTTGTCTTACATAGGCGTAGTTGTGGGGTGTGGGGTTGACAGGCAGTGGGGGCTACATGGACAGGACTTCAATGGTGTTTCGGTTGTGTGTGATGAGTTGCACAGTGGCTGCCGTGTGGGACTATATTCAGTGTGGCTTGTGCATGCAGACGTGGCTCCTTGGGTGTTGCTATGTATGTGATGGGTCATGTGGGGTGTGAGTCTGTTGTTCATGTCCGTGTGCACATTGTTCACTTGTTCGTGACGGTGGGCGGTGCTGCGTGTTCGTCTGCTACGTGACATGTCCCATGTGTTGGTGGTGTTATGCTCCTCATGCCTCCAGTAATCCAGCCCTGTCCAGTTTCCCACCTGCAAGTTGTTCGTGCGTGCACTGTACTGGATGCCACATGGCTCTAAGCGGGGGTGCTCCATGTTGCAGGTCTGTGGGGGTGGGGGGTGTTGTGGGTCGTGGGGGTGGCTGGACACCCACTGACACCGATTGCTGTGGACCGTGATGTCTGCCTTTCGGCTGTCGTTGTGCACTGCGGTGGCTGACACGTGGCTGTGGGGTGTGGGGGATGCTCCTCCTTGCTGTGCTGTGGGACTGGGGCCTGGTGTGTGTTGTACTTGGGCTGTCCACCGTCCCACCCACTGCACTTTGTGTTCCTGCCACTTACCTGTTACTTGTCGGTTAGTGCAGCTGTGGCGGACACATGGGTGTGGTGGGTGCTCGTTGTGGCGCTTCTGGCATATTTGGGGACCTGTTGGTGGTTACGTGGCTGGCTTAGTGTACACATGTCCCCACGCATCTTACAGTTGTTCGGTTTGGGCTGTGTGTGGTAGTGTCTGTTGCATGTGCGTGTGATGTGTTGTGTATTGTGTGCTGGACATGGGGGTGTTTGTCCCTGGGAGCTGTGGCATGGTGGTTGCGCATGTGAGTACATAGCGGTGTGCTAGTATACATTGGTTTGTACTTACCAGCCTCCACTCCCCCTGCTAATCCGGCGAGGATCTCCGGATGTATTACGACTCGCACCTTCTCCTCCCACGCTTTGAAGGTCTTAAAGAGCGCGGGATTCCCTCCGCCAGTGACGGCAGCCAGCTCTCTGTTTTTGCCCTCCTTCTTCTTGACCAGGCTCTTTACGTCATTCCAACGTTTGTTTATCTCGACTCTGTTCCTGGGCAGGGTCCCGACTGCATTGACCTGGTCTACGATCCGGTTCCACATTCTGTTTCTGGTGGCTAGTGGTGTGTGCTGGACCATGTTCCCATAGATTTGTGTGTGCACCTTGATGATCTCGTCGACCATGACCGTCAGCTCCATGGGCGTGAACTTGGGCATTCTTTGTGGTGCCATGGTGTTTGTGGTGCTGGTGCGGTGTGTGTTGTGTAATGTGCAGGGGGTTTGTGGTGCCGGTGTTTGGTGGTGGTGGTGGTGGTGGTTGTGATGTGTGCGTTTCTGTGGTGTGCTGCTGTCCTTGCTGTGTCACTGTGTCCTCTCCTCTCCTCTCTGGTTTGCAATGTGGCAAGGGGTTGTGGTCTGTGGGAGTGCTGCTTTTGTACTCACCTATGTGGGTGTGTCCTCATGGTCTGTTGTTTTCAGGTGTGTTGTGTCTGGGGTTCTGGCCTTTGTATTTTTTGTTTGTCCGGGGGGTGTTTTCGGGATGTGTACTGTGCTTGTGTATTTGTGTGTGCCTTGCTGTGTGGACTTGTTGGCCATGTTGTGTGCTATTGGTTTTGTGTGCGGATGGTTTCTGTGCAGGTACGTGGGCGCCATGGCTTCTGCCGTGTCGATTCTCATCGGCGTTGTTTGCGCTTGCGGGCGGTATATTTGTTGTTTTCCGCGCTCATGGCGGTGCGATCGTAATTTCACGTGCAGTGTGTCGGCCGTGTGGGCGGGCGGTTTTGTGTTGTCGTGCGTGTTTCCGTCCGTGGCGGGCGGTTTGACTCCGACTCGGACGATGGCGGGCGGTATTTTGTGTGATTTTTCCGCCGATGGCGGTTTTCGGTTTGTGTACTCATAATGGCGTGGTCGGTGTTCAGGCGGTGTGTGCGGGCGGATTTTTGCCGCTTCCATGCCTGGCGTTTTTTTACGCCGGGTATCGTAATGGGCCCCTTAGTGTGTATTTTATATGTATGTGTTCTATTTTTTGTGTAAGTATTGCATTTGTTTTTTAATATATGTGTTAACTTTTTAAAAGTTAATAATTTTTTTTAACCGGTTAACTGCTTAGAACGTTCCGCGCCAGTGCGGAACGTTCTATTAAGCGGGCGGGGCGCGTCGGCCAACGGACGTGCGCAGCACTACCGAGGTAGTGCTCGCGACGGCCGTTGGCCGACTGTAGCACTTAACGGGTTAAAGTAAATTTTGCATTTTAGTACCGTAGCGGGTTGTGGGTTTATAGGGGAATAGGGTGGGAAGTAATTTAATTATAATAAATGTAATAATAATTTTTATAAGTTATTAATTTATTTTAATTAATTTGTGTGTTTTTGTTCCGTAGCGAGTTGTGGGTTTATAGGGGAATAGGGTGGGAAGTAATTTAATTATAATTAATTAATAAATAAATTTGATTAATTAATATTTATGTATTTAATATTTTATTTTGTTAATTGTGGCAATTAATTAATTATTAATTAGTTATTAATTGGTTGTTAATTATTAATAATTATTTGGTAAATATCTTAATTGTGTAATTTTTTTAGGAGCAGGTTGTGGGTTTATAGGGGACTAGGTTGGGAAGTAATTTATTTATAATTAATTAATTAATATCTATGTATTTATTATTTTATATTGTTAATTGTGGTAATTAATTTATTATTAATTAGTTATGAATTGGTTGTTAATTATTAATAATTAATTGGTAAATATCTTAATTGCGTTATTTTTTTAGGAGTGGGTTATGGGTTTATAGGGGAGTAGGGTGGTAAGTAATTTAATAATTATTAATTAATTTATATTTTTAATTATTTGATATTTATGTATTTAAAATGTTATACTGTTAATTGTGAAAACTAATTTATTGTTAATTATTTATTAATTGGTTATTAATAATTATTAATTAATTATTAATAACGTTATTTGTGTCATTTTTTAAGAGTGGGTTGTGGGTTGATAGGGGAGTAGGCTGGGAAGTCATTTAATTATAATATATTTTATAAAAAAAAATTGTATAATATTTATTTTAAGTTGTTTTATAGTGTTAATAGTGTGAATTCATTTATTAGTGATTGCTTTTAAATTGCTTGTTAATTTTAAATAATTAATTAATTAATTATTAATTAATTATGTTAATAGTGATATGTTTTACAATATTGGTGGTGTCATTTATAGGGGAATATGGTGGGAGTTAAAACATTTTTAATTAATTAATTGTTTGATAATTAATTTTTATTATTTTGCTTGAGTGGGAATAGTAAATTATTCACCTATGCAATCCAACACTTTCCCTACTGTTGCATTTGCTGGAGTGGGAATAGTAATTTTTACCCCTACGCTAACCAACATTTACCCTACTGTTGCACTTGCTGGAGTGGGAATAGTAATTTTATCCCCTCCGCTATCCATCACTTTTACTACTGTTGCACCCGCAGGAGTGGGAATAGTAAATGATTCCCCTTAGATATCCAAAACATTCCCTACTGTTGCACTCGCTGGAGTGGGAATAGTAATTGTTACCCTTCCGCTATCCAACACTTTCTCTACTGTTGCACTCCTTGGAGTGGGAATAGTAAATTATTCCCCTCCGCTATCCTACACTTTCCTTACTGTTGCACTCCCTGGAGTGGGAATAGTAAATTATTCCCCTTTGCTATCCAACACTTTCCCTACTGTAGCATTTGCTGGAGTGGGAATAGTAATTTTATCCACTCTGCTATCCAACACTTTCTCTACTGTTGCACCCTCTGGAGTGGGAATAGTAATTTTTACCCTTCCGCTATCCAACACTTTCCCTATTGTTGCACTCTCTGGAGTGGGAATAGTAAATTTTATACCCTCTGCTATCCAACACTCTTCCTACTGTTGCACTATCTGGAGTGGGAATAGTAAATTATTCCCCTCCGCTATCCAAAACTTTCCCTACTGTTGCACTCGCTGGAGTGGGAATAGTAATTGTTACCTCTCCGCTATCCAACACTTTCCCTACTGTTGCACTCTTTGGAGTGGGAATAGTAAATGATTCCACTCCGCTATCCAACACTTTCCCCACTGTTGTACTTGCTGGAGTGGGAATAGTAAATTATTCCCCTCTGCTATCCAACACTTTCCCTACTGTTGCACTCGCTGGAGTGGGAATAGTAATTTTATCCACTCCGCTATCCAACACTTTCCCTACTGTTGCACTCTCTGGAGTGGGAATAGTAATTTTTACCCCTATGCTATCCAACACTTTCCCTACTGTTGCTATCTCTGGAGTGGGAATAGTAATATTTACCCCTACGCTATCCAACACTTTCCCTACTGTTGTACTTGCTGGAGTGGGAATAGTAAATTATTCCCCTCCGCTATCCAACACTTTTCTTACTGTTGCACTCCCTGGAGTGGGAATAGTAAATTATTCCCCTCCGCTATCCAACAGTTTCCCTACTGTTGCACTCCCTGGAGTGGGAATAGTGGTTTTATCCCCTTTGCTATCCAACATTTTCCCTACTGTTGCTGTTAATGTAGTTTCAAATGTAATTGTAAAAGATTATAATATTTTAATATTTTAAATTATTATATATTTATTTTATTTTTATTTTTATTTTACTGGTATATGTATATATATATGTATTTATAATTTTTAGTATGTTTCTAACATTTTATAATTTATTATAATAATTATTTATAAATATTATTAAGTAAATTTATATATTATATTTTATATATGTATGTTTAATTATTTTTAACATTATATTTTTTATTTATTATTTTAAACATTTTCTAATAATTCTAACTATGTTTTTTTAATTATAGGTATTATTTACTTTATTTTACATTATTTTTTTAAGCATTTAAAAAAACGATATTTTTGACAACGATATTTTTGACAACGATATTTTTGTCCCGATATTTTTGTACTTACCATGATGTAGATAGGACTTCGATATTCTGGACAGCGATATTTTTGTCCCGATATTTTTGTACCTCGACATTTTTGTAGGCGATATTCTGTCAGTGATCCCTCCCAACCACACCGGGAACCTCGATGTTGACATCATAATCCCAGCCCATGTCCTATGCCGACTTCAAACCACCCAATATGCCACCGCCAGACTCATCCTAAACATCCCACGAAATAACCACATCTCTCCACACCTAAACAATCTCCACTGACTCCCAGTCCAGGAAAGATATAAGTTCAAGCTACTCACCTGCGCCTACAAAGCTCTCCACAACACCGGTCCAGCTTACCTCAAACACTGTCTCAACTTCTACCAACCCACTAGACACCTTTGATCTGTGACCCAGGCAAGAGCACACCTCCCTCGCATCAAGAAGACTAGAAGCGGAGGACGTGCTTTCTCAAACCCCTCAGCCAAGACCTGGAACAACCTCATGAAACACCTCAGAATCTCCCCTTCCCACATGAACTTCTGAAGGAAACTCAAGACATGGCTCTTACAGACAAAACAGGCATGATCTTCTCCTCCCCTCTCAGGCCTGCCCTACTCAGTGCCTGGATACCCTTATGGGTGATTAGCTGCACTCTACAAATTCACATAACATATGCCACATGGCTACTCGGTCACAATGGGATTCACCACTTCCTCAGCCTCTCTTGCTCATTTTGTGTTTTACATGCATTGTTTTAAATGTGTTCTCCTTAAAGGATATTAGGGTTACCACTTCACTCCAGGTCACTATGTGCACTATCTCCAGTCTTCAACTTTTCTTCTTCAAATCGTTGATTTTATGGATGTTAGTATAACTAGTTTAATTGAAGCAAAACAAGACTGCAACACCCAGATTGCCATAGACCATCACACCACTGGTAAGAAATGGTCAGACCTGGTCCATATTGACCTGAAAGGGAGTAGTCACATTGCAGGTCATGCTCATCTCTCCTGCTTTCTTTGTGGTTGTTATTAGCCCTTTGGCCTTGTTCCCCAACGTTCACTGGACTCCATGTTGGGTTGATACTGTTGCCCAGGCAATGCTGTGTTTTTACACTTTCATTCTGCTTCAAGTTAATTGCTGTTTGGTTTGTACTCTAACAAACCTCATCCTCTGAAGTTACAGATTGGCGTTTGGTCATAGCCTGCTTGATCTCCCCACCGGAATACTCTCCTAGACCCAGAGCAGCCAGCCAGCCACCTTTGACTTCCAAAAAGAGATGGAGAGGTGGCGAGCAAGATCCTGCAACCACAAAACATGGATGCTCGCAATTTGCCTAAGGATTTCCTTCATGAAAATGTCTACAGTGTATATGGTTTATAAACGCAGAATCCATTTGTTAGCAGCTCCATATGCTTTAGTTGACAGTTGTGTGATCTTGCACCGTTTGTGTTTTATATTTATTTATTGGATTGGTTTTTTCTAACAGGTAATGCTCACCTCTCCACTTTGTATGTAGTTGCTTTTAGCCCAGAGACTAGGCCTTTCTTTTGAGAGTATCCTGCTCTGGTGTCCATGTAAAGGGTGGTAATTTCAGGGCAACTTCCTGAGGTGACTCTCTTGTTTGGACATGTTTGGGCCTGTAGGGTCTAGATAAAACTAAGACCAGAATCCTTGCTTTGTTACATTGCCCTTGCATACTTCACTGACTAACCCCCTCTTAGTCATTAACGTATATGCATTCCTTCCTCAGAATCATTGATAACACTCTCCCTCTTTGGGTTCCATAAAACCACCTACCCCTAACGGTTAGGCTAACATTGATTGAAGCTCATAGAAAATGTATTATGCCTAAATATGTAAGTGTAGAAACAGTGGTTCCTGTGGAAAGAGTAATATCTGTGGAAAATAATAATAATCATAAGCGCAATCGCAATGAAGAACTGGGTTAATGCGATATCTGAAGGAGAAGAACTGTACACAACACAATCTTGGGTATGAGTAATAGTTATTTATGTAAATATAAGAACAATTATGCAATTGTACAGTGCATTGTGTCCCCAGTGAACATGGAACCTACAACAATACCTATACCTATATCGCTAGGTCCTGAAGAGACCCCTCATCCCCAAAGGGGTCGAAACGCCGTCGACGACAATAAAGTGAACCGTCCTTATCATTTAGTTCTCCGGATGGTCAATTTTAAAAATTCAGTTGGAAACCATTTGTAATTGTCACTAACTTGTCACATATTGTTGTAGGTTCCATGTTCACTGGGTACACAATGCACTGTACCATTGCATAATTGTTCTTATATTTACATAAATACCTATTACTCATATCCAAGATTTTGTTTTGTACGGTTCTTCTCCTTCAGATATCACATTAACCCAGTTCTGCATTGCGATTGCGCTTATGAATATTATCATCATCCTATATTTCTTTATTTCGGTTGTTAACCATAAAAGAACAGACACAAGTATATACAAAACGAGATAAAACAGTTAAAAAATATTAAAAAGATTAAAACAGTTCATTTTTAAGATAATACTTGGGTTAAAAATAATGAGAAGATCAGTCACATTTCCAAAACCTTAGATTTGTACTTTAAGAAAGTTCATCCTTGCCCACCACATTGAGCTTAAAAAGCGTGAGACCGCATAAACAATATGGAGTTCGGTGTTGAATTTTAGGAGTCTGAATGCTTCCATGCAATGTGTTGTGCCAAGGTTTCTACACAGCTGGACCAGCCATCTGTGTCTTATTGAATGGTATCCCTGGCAGAAAAAAAGAATATGGAGTTCAGTATCCTCACCCATATTGCATGCTGGGCACCCCAGCGGAGTGCCACTAGACCATTTGTGGGTGAAGGCATGCAAGGGGAGGCAACCATGCCGAAACTGCATATACAGTTTCCTGGCTAGTGCCAGACGGATTTCGTCAAGGCATGGCTCCAACTTGTATGTGTCCTTCACAACCAGAAAATGTGATGTAAGGGAACCAAGGGCAGATTCTCCATGGAGTTTAGCAAGTTTTCCGCCCCAGTAACTAGTACTTAGATGTTTACGCGAGGTTCTCAGACATGCTGTGTCGGGGTTATTCCAAAGATCGTTTCACCCAATTGCACAAAAGCCTTCCCTTATGTGTGCAGGCCATGGCAGTTTTCCTATGCCGGGGAGTCTCAAAATTTCTATGAGCTCGGACCTGAACTCTGACAATTCCGGTGTCACCCAGAGGCGCCGCCAAAAGAGTAAAGGCCTGCAGCCAATTTCCTCTGCAATGGATCTCACCCCTAGGTCCATACGTAGTGGAATCAAAGGGGAACTTACCGGTAATCTGAGTAATTGCCTGAGAAATTTGTTCTCGGTTTTAACAATGGGCCTAAGGTTAGAGTGCCCCCAGAGTTCAGCCCCGTATAGGGCAGCACTCCTAGCCTGGGTTTTGTAGATCTCCATAACCAGGCTCACCGGTTTGTGGAACGACTTTCTAAAGAACTTGGCCATGCCACCTGTAGTCTGGATCAACTTAAGATTTGACTTATCTATTTGGGACCCCCAGGTCATGTTCTCAGTGAGTGTAAGGCCCAAATAGTCGAATTCGGATACCCGCTCCAAAGGAATGCCATTCATACAAGGATTGGGGCGGGTTGATTTACTGGGGTTGAAGAGCATAAATGTTGTTTTTTGAATGTTGATCTCCAACCCACTAGACCTACAGAAGTCACAGAACCCATCTAAAATTCTCTGAATACCCATAGGAGACTTAGAGAGGAGTAGGGTATCGTCTGCAAACATCATGGCAGGGATTTGCTTTTGCGTTATTTTAGGAGCGTCTATATCCTTACAATATCTCAGTGCACTTACCAGTCCGTTTATGTAAATGCAGAACAACGTAGGGGCAAGCACACATCCCTGTCTTACTCCCCTGTTTACGGGGATGGGCTGCGTAAGTTCCCGTTTTCCCATATCTAATTTGGGCATAATTTCCATTGTGTAACCTTCTCAATATGTCTAAAAGGTAAAGGGAAGTCCTAGTTCACTCAGTACCCTCCACAGAGCATCTCTGGGTACCAGGTCGAATGCACTCTTGAGATCAACAAAGACCAGATACAGGCTTCCCCCTTCTAGATGAACTGTTTTCCAATAGAGAAGCTGGAGCCTGAAAAACTGGTCAATTGTTGATGTTTTTTCCCTAAAGCCGGCCTGCAGAGGGGTCAAGATCTTTTGTTCTTCCAACCAGGATTGCAAACGATCTAATAGAATCCTGGCGAATACTTTTTGTGAGACGTCGATCAAACTGATCGGTCTGTGGTTTGTAGGTGATAACAGGGATCCCTTTTTATATACCGGGAGAATCTCAGCGCCTAGCCAAGTTGCAGGAAGAGCCATTCCCTGCATAATGGCATTAAAGACCACCCAGAAATAAGGACCCCAGATCTTGGGTTCTGCCCGATACAGATCCCCTGGTATCTTGTCCAAACCGGCAGCCTTGCCTGGAACTATTCTGCTTAAGGCTTTAGTAACTTCTGGCAGAGCGATCTCGGGGATAGCTATCTCAACCACAGAGGGAGACGGGTTTACAGGTGTCTGGCTACTAGCCACAGCATCATGTGGGGCATAGAGGGCTAGAAAATACTCTCTCCAGCTATCAGCCGCTATGTTTGGCTCTAAGGCCACCTGTCCTTTATTGCTACCTGTAGATATGATACTCCAGAATGTTTTCATATCTTTGGACTCCAGAGCCAATTTCAAACTAACCCATTGTTCCATTTCCCATGTGATTTTAGCAGATGCAATAGAGGCTTTATAAAGGGACCTGGCTGATTTTACTGTAATGTTACACTTTGTTTTTATGGCCTCTATCAGTGCCTTTTTGGTCGCCTGGCAGCTATCATTAAACCAAGATTGCTTCGGCTTCCTCCCACAAACCCTGGTACACGCGGTCCAAAACACCTCCTCCAGCTTAGAGGTAGTGGACTCATTTATCTTTGCAACCTCTGCAAAGGAAACAGCGAAATCTCCGTGCTTCACAATCTCTGACATGGCCTCAAGGTTGGGAATAATGGCTTCAAATAGAAGGGCCATTTTTTCATACGATTTTTCTAGCCATGCCCACCTGACTTTCCGCCTGTTGTTTGTTAGAGTCGGTCTTTGGTCAGAAGCACATGATTCTGCTGGTTTATCGCCGTTTAAGGGCAGAGTAAGTGCAAGTGTTAGGGCATTGTGGTCACTGTCATGACGCGGCCAGACGGTAAAGTCCTTAGCCAGGGCCCATAACCTGGTTTCTATTAAAATATAATCCAAAATGGATGAGTGGCCAACTCTATTATAGGTATGGTTCCCGGGGGAGTCTGAGCTAAAGCGACCATTACAGGCTCGCAAGGAATGTTTTAAAGTAAGTGCTTTAATTTGGAGTGCCAGAGGTGTCCAAGCCCTGATTGGAGAGATGTTGGTCCACAACTCATCCTCCTCTGTGACAGGTGCACCAGTTAGGTCTTTCAATGGTTCAAATTGACAGTTTAAATCGCCACCCAGGACTGCTAGAGCGTTATTTGGGAAGTCGGATAACAGATTATCAAGGTGGTCTAGTGTTATTGATTCTTGGCCAGACTTTACCGGCCTCGAATAGATATTAATTAGGGCGATTTTAAACTCTGATGTAAAAGTCAATACGAGGCACAATATATCTGGGGAATTAGACGCCACTTGAGTAATCTTACAATGTAAATGACACCCGACCCATGTGCAGAGCCCGCCTGAGGGTCTACCTCGTCCCCTGGTTACAGCAGGTATATAAAATGGAGCAAAGCCCATGCGAGTTGGTTCCTCTGTTGACCAGGATTCCTGGAACATACAGATATCACAGGTATCTACAACCCCCCCCCATTCAGGGCAATCTAGTGTGTTTTTGATACCTGCCACATTCCAAGATACAACCTTGAGATCTTTCGGTGCACTACGGTTGACTAAACGGGCCCCCTGGTTATGAATATTATTATTTTCCACAGATATTACTCTTTCCACAGGAACCACTGTTTCTGCATATAGTACACTTACCCTGGTTCCGTTGTGAGTAGGGTCTCCCTTCTAACCTTTTTCCGACTAAATATGTAAGTGAGCCCCTGCTAACAGAAATGCCGGCAGGCGCACCCAGCCTCAACTAAGCCATACAGACAGTGCCAGAGAGAAAGGCACTGGAAAAAATGGCGGAGCAGGGAGAAAGTTTTGGGACTGATGCATAAATGTGAAAGGCATTTGAATGTAGGCAGTGCCAATCATAACACAGAGATTCCTCACCCCTAGGGTATCAGGCAAAAGTACAATTAGCCAACTCCATAGCTTTGATAGGTACTGTTCCCATTAGTGCCTGTCTGAATAGCCCGCTGGCTGAACAATGACTTGTTAACCTCTATTCGATGCTCGTTAGTGGGGAGTCTCTATCACACATCAATTCCTTGGACTGCTTCAGTTTGCTACCCTGACAATAATCTGCTGAAGCGGTGTCCTTAGTGATCAGTTTAGTGTGTAGTGGTATAAGCCCCCGGACATCACTGGTAAAGAGTTTTGATTCATGGCTACTGAGCCCGGTAACCTCTGCCTGTCCCAGGACTCCTGAAAAAGTTCCTACAACCCTAAAGATTGATGGTAACAATATCAATTCTCTCACTCTGTACAACACGTCATGCTTAAGGGCAACAACAGTGTCATGCCATGTTTAGAGAACATCTTCAAAACTCACACATCTCATGTCATGTAACTCCCACATGGGCCACACTACACCCAACTCCCTTTTCAACCAAACACCTTGAAAGCGTGCCAAGAAACGCTATGCAAATTGGAACACTTTGTGAGCATTATAAGGATACAACACAATACAAAGGACAATTTACCATAAGCTCACCTTACCCTATGTTCTGTTCTGAGTTTCTTGTTCATCTTTGCTCCTTGTTCCCATCTTTAATTTGGTCTGGATCCACCTATAATTTTTCTCTTTTCGGTACAGTTACCTATATATACTTGTGCAACCAATGCTCCCATGTAGGTCTCATGGTTGGTGCTGCTATGAAAGACTAGTATTACCAATGGCAAGTTGAAAGAAGTATGCTTGATTCATCAGAGGATATGATCCGGTCCTACAGCTTGAAGATGTTTTTTAGACCTGGCATCATTGGCGTGGGTTCCCCCTGTATTTTTGCCTTTACCTCCTTTGTTTGTGCTGTGTGTTGGACTTCGTTTTGCTGGTCTAGATGCTTTGGGCACTTTGCCACTGCTGTTTAGTGCCAAAGTGCAAGTGCTCCCTTTGTGAATTGTTGTTATGGATTGGTGTTTCCATGATTTGTTTATTTGGTTTACTGTTAAGTCCCAAGTACAGTGCACTGTGTGTGCCCAGGGCCTGTAAACCAAATGCTGCCAGAAGCTTTCAGCACTGATTGTGCCATCTACAAAAGCAGCCTTGCAACAAGGTCTCAGGCCTGCCGTTGCGGTGGCTGTGTGCAGTCTAGTAGTGCCATGTTGACCTGGCAAGTCCACCCACTTGCCAGGCCCTAACATTCCATTTTCTTATATTTTAGTCACCCCTAAGGTAGGCCCAAGGTACCCCTGTGGGCAGGGTGCAGTGTATGTGAAAGATAGGACATGCCCTGATGTGTGTCGCATGTCCTGATAGTGAAATACTGCCAATTTAGTTTTTCACTTTTGAAGGGCTATCTATCCCATAGGATAGAATGGGGAGTTTGCCCATAACATCTTATGAGCATTATTGCCCATGGGAACAAGATGGGAAAAAAAGTTTGATATGCGTGGGCTCAGAATGGTAAGATGTATCTTTTAGTGAGGGTGATTTTTACATTCTGGGTTTGAAAATACCACTTTTAGAAAGTAGGTATTTTCTTGCCTAACGATCCAGTGTGCTTCTGCTAGGTTGTGTATTGACTGTCTGGCTTTGGAGTAACAGGGGCTGGGCATGTGCATTCTGTTCAGACAGCCACTTGGGGGGTTGAGGTGTGTCCTGCCTTTCCAGGGTGAGTCAGGGCTGGGCTGAATAGACCTGGGCTGCAATCAGAGTAGGGGGAGGAGATTTCTTTCACACCTGAATGGGCCTGGTCTGCCTTAGACAGTGCTGTCTCCACCTCCTGCCAGGAAGCTGCACCAGAGAGGACAGAACTGGTTTTGGCTGGGCAAGGAGCTTCTCTGCCACAGAAAACAAAGGATTTTGTATTGTAAAAAGAGGGGCCCAGACCCCAGACTTTTAGATCACTTCTGGGAATCAAGAGGAACCTTTGCCAAGGAGAAGAGCTGGAGAATCTGAGGAAGAATACCTCCCCTATGCTGTTTGCTGTCTGGGGTTGGCCTGCAGTGGCTACTTTCTGCCAAGGAAAGGAGAAGGACTTTGCTGTGTGCTGTGTCCCCTGCTTGAGGAAGATCTCCAAGGGATTGAAATTGATCTTGCCTCCTGTTCTGAAGTCTGACCTGCTGAGAGGTGCCTGCCAGTGTTTTGGACCTCTGGAGGTTGTTTTGGACTGGAAACTGCAAGAACTGTGAAAATTGACACATCACCTGTTTCCGATGCATTGCCACCGCAGAAGAATTGACGCAGTGCCTGCTTGTGGCTGAAGTGTCTGCTGAGCGATGAATACTGTGCACAGATCTCCGATATCACCGCACCGATTCTGACGCTGGCCCTGTTGGAGAAGAACCGACTCATCGGGGGGACGTGGCTGAAGTCATCGCATCGCATCCCGGGTCTTCACGCATCCCATTGTACCGGATTGTCACGCATCGCATTGAAGCATCAAGTCTGTCGCATCGTTGGGGGACGCAGTAAGAAACCAACGCATCACCTTCCCACGCAGTAAGAAACCGACGCATCACCTCCTCTCCGGTAAGGAACCGATGCATCACTTCCCCTGCGCAGCAGTAAGGAACCAATGCATCACCTCCCCCAGAGCAAGGAACCGACGCATCACCTTCCCTGAGTGTAAGGACCCGACGCATCACCTTCCCTGCGACCCTTTTTGCTCGCTTTTTTTGACGCATCCAAGGTACTTTGTGTAAAGGTGTTGCATCCAACATTTTCTTGGAACAGAACTGTTTCTACCTTTTAAGAATCATGGGGCATATTATCAAGGGCTCTATCGCCGCTTTAGCGGGACTTTTACCCGCTAAAGCGGCGATAATTCTAACGCCCTATTAGCAAGCTGTCGCTAACTGCTGTTAGCGACAGCTACTAGGCGATAGCGACCGGGTTGGGTGCCGCTTTGCATGCCAGCGATATTTATCGCTAATGGCAAGCAAAGTAGGCGTTCCCAACCTAAAAGCGACTGGAAACAGTCGCTAAGCTCGCTATCGCCTATTAGCGAGGCAGGGGAGGTGATTAACGAACCAGCGCTAAACACGTTTAGCGCTGGTTTGTTAACGCCTGGTCCAGACCTGACTTAGCCATGTAATCCAATGGGAGGTGGATTACATGGCTAAATCCCCTCGCCCTATCACCTAGCTAACACTGGTCACAGTGTGAATATCGCTTGTTTTCAAGCGATATTCACACTGTTCTCCAGGGTTTCTATCGCTTAGGAGATAAGCGTTGCTGATAGCACGCTATCTCCGCGATAGAAACCTGCGATAGCCGGCGATAATTATCCAAGCGCTAACTGCGCTTAGCGATAATTATCGCCGGTTATTGCTAATAGGCCCCCATATTTTTAGTACTGTATTGTGGATTTTTGTCGTTTTGGTCTTGTTTTGGTTTAGATAAAGATTACTTATTTTTCTAAACTGGTGTGGTGTCCATTTGTAGTGTTTTCACTGTATTACTGTATGTGTTCACAAATGCTTTACACACTGCCTCTGAGATAAGCCTGTCTGCTCATGGCAAGCTACCAAGGGGGTCAGCAGGGGTTATTTTAGAAGTGTATCCCCCTTACACTGACTAGAAAGAAGGGTTCCTACTTGGACAAAGGTACCTACCTCTGCCAACTAGAGACCCCCATTTCTAACAATGTTCATATGTATCAAGCCCCACCTGATGGTCCACATCTCTGGAGTATATGCCTGCAAGCTGAGAGAGAAGACATTTTGCATACAATATTGACTCATGTAATGTTAAAGCACTAGAGTAGAGTCAGAACATATTTGTCACTGAAGCATGGAGTGTATGGACACTGCATTCACTATTAAATAGCATCTGTGAAACCACCCCTACACAGATGTGACTATAAAGTGTCCAGAACTCCCCCACAATATCAAACCAGTGTGTGGTGGTAAAGTAACTCTTGTTAGAGGAGCATGATATTCTCTGCTCTACTGTGGATCTAAATGTGTTTGTCAAGTTATCCAGACATTTGGAGTGGCCCCTATTGAGTAAAGAGTATAACTGGTACCCACACCCTCCACAAACACGTGTGCACATTGCTTAATTTGTTGGTCTTTGTCAAGCAATATGAAATATGCCCCCTCACTATTGTAGAAACCACAAAATTCTAACATGTCCCAGGGCATCTGTAGAGATATTTTTGGTGCCTTCATCCAAGACAGTCTCTTTACCCTGTCAGTCTTTCAATCTTCGCGAGTACTTGCAAAGTGTGAGGTGCTCGCACTGCGGGTGCACACTGTGTCATTTAGAGCCACTTTCTTCATCACTGGGCCCTGTATTAGTGTATGAGGAATGTCACAGGTAGCTCCTGGCTCCTGTTATCACTGTCATTGCTGGAGTTTTGCAGCTCATAGCTTTTGCCTTACCTAGAAGGCTTCCATTGCTGTCCACTGACAAGATACATTTAGATGGAGGGCTGGATTGGGCTTCAAGCCTGCTATTTTTGTGTGTATCATAACAGTTATCCTCTATTACATAATTGTGCACACAGTTCAGGTCTGGGTGACTTTCACTAAGATAGGAAGGATTTTGAGGGTTTTGGTTGTGAAGGTGTATTTTTTGTTTGCGAGGTGAGCCCTTCTCATTAACTCATGAGTTGTGACAACATGGAAGTGGAGGCTGAGCATTGCTTGGAAGAGAGCTGGCACTGATACTGGGAGTGTGTTTAGATGTGGCATCCTAAGTGTGCAAGGGATATGGCCCATGTCTTTCCAGAGAGGTAATGTGCTTGGATGGAGTTGGTTTGATGGCCATGGGAGATAGTGCCTTTCTTTGGCTGTCTTTCTCCCATATCAGATGCTAGGCCCTGTATTAGAGTCGATATACAGTTTGGAGGGAGTAAAGTTATTTAGAGGGTAGATGACCATTAGTATTTGAGAGAACTGTGATACAATTCGTAGGATCCACTGTATGAGTAAATTGAGTTGCATGAGTAAAATTGGTTCAATCCCACATTTTTAAGTTAATAGACTCCCCAGGCAACTTTGCAATGGTATGTTTCGTAGCTATTAGTCATCTTAGGAGTTTGTGATCTGTTTGGACAGCGAGAGTAGGCCAAAACAACAATACTTTAAACTTATCAGAAATATGATCACTGGTTTAACGTCACATATGAAAATGCAAACACGTATTAAGATACAGGGGCAGATTTACAAGCCCCTTGCGACACATTTACGCCGCTGTTGCGTCACTTCTGTGACGCAGCGGCGTCTTAAACAATGCGCCACGTTGTGACAAATTTACAACGTGAGGCATCTAGGGAGATGTGTCACGTTGTAAAGCTCTGCGTCACAATACACCTGCGTCAGGTATAATGTATGCAGGGTGGGCGTTCCCACGCAAGAAAGCCTCGTAAAAGTGACGCAGTGAAATCTACAAGATTTCACTGAGTCACTTTTACGACGCCGCTGCGTTAAAACCTTACGCCTGCTTGAAGCAGGCATTAGGAGTGACGCAGCAGGGCAAGTATAGGCCTCCCCTGAGCAGTGCTGGAGTTGCGTCGCGCTTGCGACACGACTCCAGCACTGCGTTACCTTTACGCCAACAGAAGCGTCACGCATCTGTCAATTCTTGCACCACGGTGCGCCGCATTGTAAATGGGACACATCCATGGTGGCGCAAGGTTTTTTTTACGTGATGCAAATTAACTGACGCATCTCTGCTGATAGGCATAAATGCGTCAGTTCTTGTAAATCTGCCCCACAGTTTTTAAGAAACGCTCAGAATCCGGGGAAGTTTAGGAGTATTTTGTAAACTGCAGTCAGTAGGCCACAAATAAGCAGCTGGTGCGGTATAAAAAAAAGTTGCTAATATTGAATTCACTGCAACTAATGCAAAATATGCAAATGTAATACACAAATGTTCCACCTATTAGTCAGAGATGATCTTAGAAATATTGTCAAACAAGCAATCATCCTTGCCGAGGAACATGAGACACTTTTATTCCCGAACATTTTAAAGCAAAGGCAGTGATAGTAGTGTAAGGGGAAATATGGTTGATGACAAGATGTTTAAAGTAATGAATGGTAAGTATCTAGGGAGAACATCAGTTCCTGCAGTGCGAAATTGAGTCACGTCTCAAACAGATCTCTTACTGCTGGGCCAGATGCCACCCTTTATTATGTGCTGTAACTGGACCCATTTAAGTTTGCAGTTCAGCTTCATCTTTTAATTAGCAGCAGTCTAAAAGAGAGGCATATTTTCAGTGGTGGAACTGCTAGGTGGGGTTAAAGAAGTTTGGGGTGGGGGGATTTTCCATGGAGCAGGGTGGAGAAAAAAATCACTATATAAATGCAGTTACACTACATTACAGCATGTCACCTCATGTCTTTAGCATAACCTTGGCTGCTTTATTATCGTGTGCTGCAGAAATGGTTACTATTGTTGCTACCAGTACCAGTACCATTACACTCACACCAGACTTTCCCACAGGACATAAATACACAAAAATATAAATGCCAACAAACAAAAGTTTTTAAAAAACTACTCTAAAATATAACTGTATCCCTTGGCAGATTAACTAATACACGGCCTCACTGTACCTCTAATTGGTAGCTCTGTCTGGAGATGAGACGTGAAAATCAGCACTTGCGCCAAGCCTAGAGACAACCTATTATAACAAGCATTTGCAATGCAATCGGTCTCGCCTTTGGGACCTTATATGTATTTAGCTATGCAGCACGTTAGCCTGGGTGCTGAAACATCTACTGTTCTTTATCATGGAGGGATAGTAAGCACCAAACTGCATGACACGCCAGGTATGGGAACACATGGAGAGAAATATTGCCTTTCAGCGGGAAATGGTATAGTCCAAAGCTCTATTTTTAATAGAAAATCAGGGCCTTCGGTGGTCATATCACTGTAAATACAAGATTTGAAAAAAATATTATTGTCTACGGGTGCTCGTGGAAGACAATTTCTATGGACTGGAATCTAGAGAATGATAAAGTGATTCTGATATTTTACTGACCTCTGCTGGTTGTTTTCTATCAAGAAAGTTAAATAGAGCAGTTGCCAGGAAAATAAAAAAAAGAAAGTCCCTCAGCAGAAAGCAATTCTGGTATTTTACTGACCTCTGCTAGTCGTTTTCTGTCAAGACAGTTAAATAGAGGCAGTTGAACAGAAAAAAAAGTCCATAAGCGGAAGCAGACAAGTCCTAGGGCTGATCTCTAGAGCCCACAAAGTACATACACATATAAGTATATACTAAAGTATATAAGTATATACTAAAGTATATACAAGAGGTCTCGAAAGCTCGACCTAAAAAGGAATAATTTGTGAACTATGTACAGTAGACCAGGAGAGCTCGGGTTTGACGAAGCCCAGACATTAACAATGCAGGACTCTGAAAAGAAAGTTGTTATCTGTCAACATTAGCGCCATTAAGTTCGGCAACAACTTCAACAACACCTCCTCCTTCGTGAAAATACATACATTGTCTACAGTGGAGCGCACCGCGATGAGAAGGAGTAAAATAGCCCCATCTACCACCTGCAGGCAGCTGCTCTGCAAAGGTTCACATACTGCGTGCGATATACACCTTACCTACCTTCGTCCAGGGCAGCCAAAGTCCAGTGCTTAATTTGTAAAAAAATAAGTGCATGGGCTCTCGTCAGGAGGCCACTGCATCTTGCACCACACATTGCCCCTGCTATGCTGCCAATGATAGTGAAAACACAACTAGTAGGCATCACACTCCTACGAGTGTGACAATTCGGACTACTTCAGGCCCCTAAAAGTATGAGATTGGCTTGGACAGCAGGCAATTGTCATTTTTAACCCCTTCGCTGCTTCTGTCGGCCAACGGCCGTCGCGAGCACTACCTCCGTAGTGCTGCGCACGTCCGTTGGCCGACGCGGCCCCGCCCTCTCAATGGAACGCCCCGCACCGCTGCGGAATTGCCGCCGCGGTAAACGGGTTAAAGTATATTGAATGAATAATTAACTGTTGTTGTAGTCATCTCTAAATTAGCTAGACAGCGCCACCTTATGGCAGACTGTCACAAGCGCCAGTGGTGACAATTAAGTGCCAGTGCCAAGCACCGGAAATTACTGCCTCAAATTATGCACTGCCTATGTCACTGTACCGGGACACAGGGGGGAGAAGCTGCTGGACCAGCCAGGAACCTGGAAATACCCACTGGAACTGGAATCCAGCAGGTTACCACACCTTTCCAGCACTGCATATTCCTAGCTCATGGGACATCAGCAGTATGGTCCCAATATATAACAAGCATTGGCAAAGCAGTAGGCTTATATCAAGAAAAGGAAGCCAGATCCTTTGTCTATGCCAATACTTGGGCTCAGAGGGTTGCATGTCAGCGGCATGAGGGGGGCCAACCATGTGCTCTTAATTAGTGAAGAGTGGTCTGGTGGGTATGGGGGGAGCAAAGAGTCTCACAGCTACAAAATTAGGGGATTCGGTCAGCACTCTCAAATAGAGAGAAGCAGACAATTAGGTTTTAGGGGATCACATGGCACTGCATGAGGGTGCCCGCCAGATGCGCTGAACTGATGGTGGGTAGCAGAGGATCACACTGCAGCAATGAAGGGACTTTCAAGGCACTATGAGTTGGTGAGGAGCGGGTTAGCTGAGGGAGTAGCAAGAAAAGGAAATATGCACTAATAAAAGAAATAAAACAATTCTAATTGTAGGCTCATGGCAGGTGAACCCTCATGGGGAACGGAGGGAGGTGGAGGAGCAGCATATAGGACTAGCTCTTGCTCTTTGACCTGACATGACATATTTGCAGCAGCAGCTACATGTTGCAGAATCATTGGCCCTTGTACTGCTCTGCTGTCCATCGAACAATGGGCCTGATGGCTGTGGCAGAGAGGCACTAGGCACACTCACACTGGAAGCTGAAGAAGGCAATATCTTTGAGATCAGTGTGTGTGTGTCTATATGTGCGTTTATATGCTTATTTAAATGTAGAACAACATTTTAAAATTGCCACAGCACTATTAATTTAATTATGAATTAAATCTTTAATTAATTTAAATATATTAAATTAGCTAAAAAAATATTCTAAACTTCAAATTAAAAAATAAACTCCCAATGAAAAAAACGATCTTTATTTTGCATTAATAATCATTAAAAGTGATGGCCAGAATTAACCGCTTCGCTGCGGCTGGAATTCCGCCCAGGTGCTGGACATTCCGATCGCGGGCGTGGCTCGGACGGCCCCCACGCGTCGTGAGCACACGCCCACCGTGACTCATGATGGCCGGGGGCCGTCATGAGCACGGAAGAGGTTAAATAAAAGTCTTTTTATTGTATTTGAAGACAAATTAATGCTAAATCAAATTTTAAATTCATGAAAGATCATTAAACTATTGTACAAATAAATTAAAAATATGTACTATTTTATGTATATTTTTAAGAGTAAATTATATTTATTTATATTTTTAACTATTTTAAACAATTTAATTTAAATGAACAATATTTCCTATTAGGTTTAATTTCAAGTCCATACCCCCATTATTTTTTATTGGAAGGTCTTGCAGTATCAGGGATTGGCCATGTCAAGTGCTGGACTTACTATTGTTTAATTTTTTGGTAGTAGTAACTTACACTAGTAAATATGTCTTTAAGCCATTTTTTCAGGGGTGGAGACATATAAGTCTATACTTTTGAGTAACTCTACACTCGGATTTTGAGAATAAACAAAAGTAGTAAAGGATGTTGTTCTCGACCCTGAGAGCATAGATTGAAAAGGCCTACTGCCTTGTTGTATCTTTTATACAGTTCTTAGTCTGCAGTTTCATTGTGTCCTGACTTTGGGTGTGCTGAGAACCACAAGAGATGGTCCGCTTCTTTGCTGTTCTGTAAAAAATGGTTTCACTTTATTAAGAAGGCGAGAGCTGCTACCAGACCATTTTTATTTTTTGGGAAATGTGTTCCTTGAGGGACAGGATGGTATCCAGGATGAATCCAAGTGACTAAACATTAAATGAAACTTAGGGTTGGAATCCGTCAAGGTTCATGTCAAATTTGTACTTTTTCTTATTTGTTGTTCTCGGCAAATAACAGTAATTTTGTCTTGGTTGGGTTGAGCTTCAGGTAAGTGCTGAACATCCAGGTCTGGATAATGTGCAGGCAGTGCTTGAGGAACTGAATGTCTGAACCAGTGGAGAATTCTAGGACAAGTTGGGTGGTATCAGAATATTAGTGAATCCAGAAGACAAAAGGCAGTATGGATCCCTGGAGTACAAATGAAACCCAGTTTATGACTACTCTCTTTTCCATGCATTCTCCCAGTTGAAATTATGAAATCCCATAAACTAGATCTCTTTCGCTTCTCAATTTAATGGATTTACTGCAGACAATCTCAAGACCCACTTTAACATTCCTAAGGGTCTGTCTCTTACTCCCAGTTCTCATCCTGGGCAAGTTCAGAAACTGTGTTTAGTGATGGACTCACTCCCCTCGCACACATCTCTCTCCCTGCTCTTAACATTAACAATTCACCTCACCCTAACATCCACAACCAGAATAACTATCCCTTCAAACCTATTGCCCTCAACACTCTTTCCATTAAACTTGACACACTTATTTTTAAGTACTCTCTCCTCTGGCCATGACAAAATTCAAACGTCGGTAACTACACTTGAGCACTTGAGGATAGTGTCAACTTACACCAAAGTGAACCTCACCTCTACACTTGAGGACAGTGTCAACTTACACCACTGAGGTGACTCTCACCTCCACTTTCCTTCCTCTTTGTCTGAACTTTTAATACAATCCATACCACAAAGCAACAATGAGACTTAACGCAACAGAACCTTTCTCAGAATCTCTCCCATTCTTCCCCCAAAGACATTGATGAACTGCTGCTAAATTTTCAAGCTTGATTGCTAAAAGAATCCTTACATACCAAACAATAAATATAAGGGAAAGCTAGAGTTTCGGATAGCTGATGAAGGCTCCCATCTAAAAAACATATTGAAATAATAATAATCAGCACACCCCAGTCAAGCATCATCATTTCCTGCTTCAACTGCCTTCTGCACAATTTTTGATCCGCAGATAGCCATATTCCAGAAACCACTGACTAAATCTTCTCTAAGTATCCCAAGTTCTTATTCCTAACTGAGACCAAACTTGACGACTACTTCGAGCCCATAATAATGCTCCAAAATCTTGCCCCGAGTTATTTTATACTAACCTTGACTGTCAAGGTAAAATAGAAAGTGGTGCGACAACCACTCACAGAACCTCGATTCATTGCAAAAGTTTGAAGTGTGAACAATTGTCGATCTTTGAATGTATGAAATGGAAACTGCAGACACAAAACACACCAGATTTCAGAGTGTATGCATGTAGAAATAAATTCCTATTTTTTGATTAACTAATTGAATTCCTTGGGGCATATTTACAAGCCCCTTGCGCCGCCGGTGCATCTTTTCGTGTCCTTGTAAATACAGGCCCTTTTCACACAGCACATTGTGTGAGAGTGGCATTCCCTGGGTGTTGCTGTGGGTGTTTCCACACAACACCCATGGATTCTGTCACATTCCCAGATTTACAACCTTTCGTAAACCTGGGAATGTGTCAGAAACCTATGCCTCCTAAAAAATTTTTTTATTTCTCCTTGTCTTTTCCTCTTTCTTTGCGTGCTGCATTTTCTCCGCAATGCAGGCACCCTTGCACCATGGTGCAAGGGTGCCTGCTTTGGAGAATGGCAGCCAATTGTGCGCCAGCGCAGGGGAAAGCACAGGGATGCAACATATTATTGCAAATATGTTGCATCCCTGTGCTTTGAAAGTGACTCAGTGCAGAGTAGCCAAATGTCTTGCAGTACAGCGTTGAGTCGCTTTCTCTAAATTTGGCCCCTTGTTTGTAAGTTGACTTGTCCATCCAATAACATCTTCTTAGGCCACTTCCCTGCTGTCATTCTTCTTAATTTACAATTACCTTTTTCAAGTGTGTTTTTCTTCTACCCTTGCAAAAAGAGTAATTGTGAACATTTAAATTGGCAATGTGAACTTTCGGAAAAGTGAGACGCAAATGCCAGCGGATTGGTCAGGCCATTTCCTTGCACCTTTCACCCTTCTTTCCTATAAAAGGGTGAACACTGGTCAATTGTTAAGACTGAAACTGAGACTACAAGGATATTGATGTCCCCTCTCTTACAGTGTGTACCTCCTCCAGCCAGCAGAGCTCAAGTTAACCGTGCTTAGGGGCCATTATAAGTAGGCTGTGGCTCAAATCATTGATGGCCTCACACTAAATAAACTGAAGAGATGAAAGAAGAAATAATTGCAAAGATTCAGCTAAACTCTTCAAAGTTATCAGCACCTCCCTCACTATTCTTTGTACCAACTTAATTAACTCCTCCTTTAAATTATAAGAAGACTCTGACTGACTAAGTTTAGGTTAGCTCACATCCCTGTTAGAATAATGGGAAGATTTGAACAACTTCAGTCCTATATCAAGGCTACCCTTCCTTTAGAAAGTCTTGGAAAGGTGGATAGACCCAACTAAAGCAAAACTTTAATAAAACAATGAGCTTCTCAACAGTTTCCAAGGAAGCTCAGGGTTTGGCTGCAGCATGGAGCTCATGGTCCTTGACATATTAGATGATGCACAGCACATCCTAGACTTAGGATACACCTGTCTTTTTATTGTCCTTCAACTCTCAGCAATGTTTGACATGGTCAGCCTGAACTCATAAAACTATGGAAATGAATGGGACTGAGCATGACAATTGTCACTCCTTCTATTTAAATAACTACTCCGAACAAATGAAAATGTATAACAACTCACCATCACTTCTCTCTTCATCAGAGATCCCTGAAGGCTCTATCCTATCCCCAGAACTATTTAACCTTTGTATAGAGACATAAGGTGCACTCCTGAGATTCTCTTCTATTTCTTGTCCACTCTATTCTGATGACACTCAGATGCATTTTAAGGTTGCTTCCCCCGAAGAGGTTGCCACCTTGTCCCAGATACATATAAATAGCTAGTCTTGGATGTGACTTTAACATTTAAAATTGACTCCTCAAAAACCTCCTCTTTGCCACGCCTCGGAGCCTAAGGCCTATTTAAAACTGGTTTGCCATACTCACAAAGTAAATACTCCATCATCGGCTGCATCAAATCTTTAGGATTTTTGCTGGACGAATGATCGGTACAGTCCTGAATACTATTTAGGAATTATTGTGACAAAGCGCTAATGGAAGTGATCTACATGGTCCACCTGGCTTCACAGAATTCTGCTCCTCATGAAGCTGTAAACTTAGGGGCCGATTCCGATTCGGGCCGGAAATCTCCCCGACCGAGCCGGACCCGGAGAGATTTCCGACCGAATCGGACCCGTGCAGTCCGACCGAACGAGTACGATGCGCACGTATGCCATCGGACTCGAGTCGGTCGGACTCCCATTGAAGTCAATGGGAGCCTGCCGTACAACGCGTACGCGGGCTCCCATTGACTCAATGGGTGCGATGCGGACAAGTGCGCCCCCTACAGCGTGTACGCGGCGAAGCACGCACACACACGTACCTGTGTGCGACTCGCGTGGCAACGCGTACAGGGGGTCCGACACGGACCCCCAAAGTACGGCTCCGACAGCTCTTTCGAGCCGGAGTGCGCGGCTCGGTCGGACTGCTCGCGGCGCGCATCGTACTTACCCGGCCGGGGAACGTCTCCATTGCGCGGTGCGAGTCGTGTCCGTGCGAGTCGGTCGGTGTGGTTCGACCCGGGATCGAATCGGTCTGAGCGGTCGGGACGCCCGGACGAGTCGGTCAGCGAATACGCATCGTACTCGCTCGCCCGGACGCGCGTACGGATCGGTCGGGAAATAGGGCTCCGAATCGGATCCGGTTAAGCCGAATCCGATTCGGAGCCCTACCGGCCGAGATCGGAATCGGCCCCTTAGTCTCAGGAACCTGAATGTTTCACCACATAATTCTGAGTGCTGGTCACCCTCAAGTGTCTTCCCCTTGAAGCCAGGGGTATTTTAAAACTGGCCTGCAAAGAGCAAAACACTTTAGAATTTAGAACATCATAACACTTGCCCCATAAACTGACCATCACAGCCTGATCTGATTCTTTGTAACACAGAGACCCTCTTCCTAAAACCCAAATGTGCATTGAAAATAGAACATGCAAGCAAGCCTTCTCAGGGAGTATACCCAGGCTATGTGACTTCCCCTTCCCCTTCCCCTGTCCCTTCCCCAACAATAAAAACCAGTCCTTCCTATGGAGCTTACAAAAAGGAACTGAAATGCTTTCTTGTTCAATGCATTTCCCACCTACAGCCTCCTAAATTAAAATCTGATGTTATAGCTAAAGGTGCCCTTAACTTTCCACCTGATCCTGCAGTAGCCTGTTGAATTTGTTCCCCTTTTCAGGCTTGTTATTTACCACATCACATGAGCATATTATCATGCTGTTGTTGCAATGTGCTTCAATAAAACATGTTTCCTACTCACTGTCATTATGTACTTTTTGCACCTACTTTTTTCCACTTTTGGCACTATCTATGTAAAGCAATCCACTACCATGCTACTCATCCGCTACCCATGCTCGTAATAGGTAGGTAAAATGACCAACATAAAAAAATAGATCACCCTCTTTATGTTGTACTATGTTTCAATTGTAAATATGCTGGAATATAATTTTAGCTGTTACTAACTTTTTATGAAGAAACATGTTCTCTATGGTGGTCGTGAATGATAGTGATCTAAATATTTTGAATAGCTCAAGGATAAATTGTGCTCCTGGGAAAATTTTCAAATACTGCCTTTTAGGCCTTGCTTTTTTAGTCTGGGCTCCAAAATCTTAAGAGTAAAGAATTTAATTGAAATGTGACCTCCTGCATAAAGATCTTAGTTGAAGCAGCCTGATATTAAGGTGCAGAAGATTTTCTAAAACAGCTGATTCTTGTTAATGAATGAGGTTCCTGAGCGAATGGCTTGTTGATGATGATCCTGAATGATCCTAATAAGAAAGGGCCCGATTCATAACAATTTTGTGGTGATTTTCTTTAATAATAGTCCTGGCGTACTACTGAATTTCAGATGAGAATCAGGAGCGCTACAAGAGTTAAGTCACACCTACTCAAAGCAAAATCTTTGTGAATCGTGCCCAATGTGTGTAGATCATTGTCCATGTACTCGTAGCTTCATGGAGCCAGGCAAATATGAAAAATATAAAGAATATTAGAACATTGGGAGCTCCACTGAAGACACCGAAGTGGCTCAGGATAATAATGACTGATATAAGACTTCTGTGCCAACATTCCAATG
The DNA here is from genome assembly GCA_963921515.1 of Calotriton arnoldi. Taxonomy (NCBI): domain Eukaryota; kingdom Metazoa; phylum Chordata; class Amphibia; order Caudata; family Salamandridae; genus Calotriton; species Calotriton arnoldi. Next base: position 2,872,800 of record CAWUFW010000695.1, on the reverse strand, counting down.
TTTGTTGTCTCTCTGTTTCTCCCTTTTAAATTTAAAACATTCTGCCCTCGATGTGTAGACTATTCTAATAGCTTGATGGCCCTTCTGCCTCTGTTACTCCGTTTGTTTAAGGCCCTCTCTCTTGTTATAGACCTGCGTCTGGAGCCTGGATGCCCCGCTAGACCTGCGTCTGGAGCCTGGATGCCTCGCTGGACCTGCGTCTGGAGCCTGGAGTGGGATGCGGAGGAGCTGTGGAGTCGATGAGCCGTGGCGGTAGACATTGAGGCGCGATGATCGCCCGTACCTGGTGGTGAAGTATGGCAGGTCGCATGGAGACACGTTGCTGACCTGTGTGAGAAGACCGCCTTGCGCCCCTTTGAGCTGTTAATGGTAGAGGCACTCCTGCGCACCAACGTAGAGAGGTTTGCATCTCATACTATGATCCACCACTACACCAGGGTGCACGGAGGGGATTACCAACGGTGGGTGCCGCCTCTCTGCATCACAGGCCGGATGATGTTGGGCTGGCCGGGTGCTGTGGAGGGTGAGGCCCCTGAGCGGCGCCGAAGTTGTGTGGCGGGAGCGCTGCAACTTCACGCATTACAGCCTGCATGGATAACATGCCCACACCTCCAGCCCCTGGCTGAACGCCTCGTCCCGGCACCAATGACCAATCCCAACGACGCATTGCAGCGTTGTGATTGGCTTAGGGGAGGGAGCCTGGCTGCCTACTTCCTGTTCCTGGAAGCAGACTCAGGAGAGCAGGAGCAACGAAGACATTGGACCCGGCCTCGAGTTAAGATTTCTCCCATTTAAATATTTACAACACCCGCTCACACACACACACACACCCGCGTCCACGCCCCATCCAGTGTTCTTTCCGGCGTTTCCCACCTCCCAGCTGTCCAGTCCCCCCCCGCAGCACTTCCCAATGGCGGCCGCTGTGCGGCCAGGCGCAGCGGGCTTACCACTGGTGTGTCAATTATATATATGAAGTTACGACGCATACCATTACATCACATTCCATTACAATGCATACTAATACTAGGCATAATGCAACAGTAGGGAAGGTGTTGCATAGCGGAGATGTAAAAATTACTATTCCCACTTCAGTGAGTGCAACCCAAAAACTAACCATTGCACCCCAAAGCAAACCGTGGACCCTAAAATTCATCTGTGAGCCCCCAAAACACACCCTAAAAATCATATTTGACCCAAATGCACGCCCCAAATATCATATTTGACCCCAAAACACACCTGAATTTTCATAATTGACCCCAAAACACACCCGAATTTCAAGAATTGACCCCAAAGCACACCCCAAATTTCCTCTCCAACACACGAAGCCCATACCCACCCTAAAACTTAAAAATACCCCATTACTGACCTCGCAATGCGTTGTAATGGAATGTGATGTCAAGGCACCTGCATGGTTGGAGTAGCGTTGTAAAGGCATTACGATGTAATGCCTGCGTTGTAATGGACGTCTTCCGTGCCAAAGGCAAGCCATAGGCAAGCCCGTCTGCGTCCGTCTGCCCCTGGACCGCGCTCAGCACCAAGGACCCTTCCTCTCGGACACTTCACCGCTACGACGCCGGCACCCTCCTCGCCATCAACGCTGGACGCCACATCGCCTGCCAGGACCAACTTCTGCTCCGGACGGGACATCGCCATCGCCATCACTGACGGCTACTGAATCACCCGGAAGGACCACCCTGACCTTCCAGGAAGAGGCACTGCCATTGCCTACAGAAGCACACTACGACTGACCACGCACTCTAATGACCCAACGGTGACCATGGGGCACCTCAACTCCCAGATCTGGACCAACCCCAAGCCCATCCTCTGCGGCACCCTCATCTGCAGGCCCCCCGGGCCATGGCCCCCCATTCTCTGATACCATTGTAGACCTCCTTGCACCCCAGGCTCTCTCATCCACTGACGACATCCTACTCGGTGAACTCAAGTTCCACCTGGACAACCCCAGTGACCAGAACACCACCCCCTCCTGGGTAAGCTCACTAACATCAGACTCAAGCAGCTAGTCACCGCAGCAAGCCACATAGCAGGACACACGGTCAAGCATGTCTCCTCCGCCAGCGGGAACTTCAACTACAGCCACACCACCGGACTCTCCTGGACCGACCATCATTGTATACATCATGTCTTCACCATGCCCACCGTACACCACCGCCATCATCGCCCCCCCTCGCAGCTGGATCAAGGCCACCAAAGAACGTTTCGTCAACTCCCTCAGCACCACCACTCCGCTAACGCTTACAGACGATGACACCGTAGTGCGCAACCGCCACTGATGGATCTCCAACTGCGCCGACACCCTGGCAACCCTCAAGAATGGACCAGGCAAAACTAGCACCACTTAGCGCAGTATTTGCAAAGTGACACATGTAGGCATATGGGTGACCTTGTGAAGCCCTGTGCCACATCATACCTGCATCAGGTATGATGTACGCAGGGTGTGCGTTCCCACGCGACAAGGCCTTATAGGAGTGGCACAGTGAAATCCCTCAGATTTCACTGCGACTATTGTAGGACGGCACTGCGTCAGTACCTTATCCCTGCCTGATGGCAGGCGTAAGGGTGACGCAGTGCCACAGGGATAGGCTGGCCCCATGCATTGCCAGAGTTGCATCATGCTTGTGACACAACAGCAGCAATGCGTGACATTTGCGCAGACAGATAAGTCAGGATTCCAGACGTATCTGTCATTACTTGCGTCATGGAGCACTGTCCAGTGAAAACAGTGCATCCATGGAGTCGCAAGAAGGGCGTAGTGAAAAGTGTTGCGACATTGTCTTGTCGCAGCGCTGCAACACTTTTCATGAGTGAGGCCCAGGAATGCGCACTATCTTATTGATGGTGCGCATTCCTGCGCTGTAGTTTTGTCGCAGGGCAGCGCAGCAACATTGCTTGCAGCGCTGTCCAGCACCAAAACCTGCTGACATGAGGCCCCAAGTGTTATCTCCATTTTTAAGACCAGCTATTTTCTGGTCTTAAGCCCCAGCCGCTAACGGGCTTTAGCGGCTGGTTTTTTAACGTATCGCGGGTCCGGGCGATCATTGTAAATATCGCGAAGTGGGGTTAGCATGCGTTTTTGCACGGGAACGCCTACCTTGCATATCATTAGCGATAGTTATCGCAAACATAGGTGGCGATGCTGGAAATGGCCGGTATCGCTAGAAATCTGTCGCTAACGGCTGTTAGCGACAGCTTGTTAATAGGGCGATAAAAATATAAGTGCCGCTAACGCGGCGTTAACTCCTTGTACATATGCCCCTCTGTTCTTCTGTAATAGTTGCCAGAGAGTTTAATTTATACTAATTCACCTGATAATTGGAGCACTACAAATAACGGACTATGGTCATGCCAATAATTCTTGCCTAACAATATGTAAGAAATAATATCAGAATCTTAATAATGAACAAATGCATAATCCAATAAAGATTTTTCATTTTCGCATTGTCATGACAAATTATCTAACATACAGTCATTAAATCTTCTATTGATTAGAACCAAATTCAATTCCAAGGCCCATTTCAACAGCAGTGGGGCTCGCATATCCTTCCTTTTGTTTGGAAGAACAGGCTCCGTCAATTCTCCTAACGAGTCAAGCTCTGAAAGACCACTGGACCTATATGATTTCAAGGATGTTTTCATATTAAAATCCCCTACAATTAACAAAATGACATACACACTCTCGACATTTAAAATAACATCCTGTAACACAGACAATGCATTATTAAATTTGCACAAAGGTGAAAAATAAACATTACAAATAAGAAATTCTGAAAAATTGCAACACAATAAATCAACAATGCATACAATGCAGAAATCAGCACTCGTATCCTCTACCAGCGTATCTCTGATTTCAACAAGATGCATAAACCTGTTTTAGCACGAACCTTTGAGGAGGGTGAAGCTGGCAGAGAGAAAACCTTAAAACCATTCAAATAAAAATCCCTATAAACCAATGTTTCTTGCAAGCAGATAATAATAAAAGGGTCAAAAAGAGATGAAAAATTTGAGCAGAAGGGCAAATTCTTTAGACCCACATTATTCCAGCTACATAGAGACCAATAGTCCGGATTAACATCAGGCCGAGTTCAACCCCCTGGAAATCCAGGCTCATGTGGCATGGTCTTCTTCCTCCACACAAGGTCGAACCAAGGGTTTCTCGAAAACCACTCTGGCCCTATTTTGCTGACAAACTATAAAATGCCCTGCCTGAGATTTGCTGCTTCTTACTTTTTGCTTTAATTTAAAAGGCCATAAATGGTCCATGTCGATACCTGTGGGTAGAAAGATCACTCTGGCAGTGCTTGGCAAATGTGAGATTTCCACTCAAAATGTTACTTTGTATTTTGCACTGGTAGATGATTCAAGAAAAATATTAACTTCTGAATCAGGATAATTTTAGACTTTGTGGCTTGGAAACTGCAGTCCAATAGCTACCGAGCGGCATCATGTCAAATGTGACAATTTCAGTGATGCCACATTTTGGGATTTGTAGTTTAGACTTCAAATCCCAGCATGCAAAGCGATTCTAACTGAAAAACTAAAACTGGCTGAGGCGTGACCGAAAGACTGGGGCCGAGTGGAGAGGTGTGGTGCAGCGGCCAGGGCAGCTGACTTCGGAGCACAGGGCTCACGGTTCGATCCCCGACTCCGGCGGCAGCTCAGCTCAGCACCATGTGACTCTGGGCAATAGCTCACTTAATTTCCACGACGGCCCCCAGCGCCTTGAGACCCGTAAGGGTGAGTAGTTCGCGCTTTACAAATACGGATTTAGATTTAGTATATTAGTAGAAATTCCTGGAGTGGCTTTATGAGGTCGCTCAACCTATGGCTTCCTGCTTCTATGTGGCCACAGAACTCATCACTACTAAGTATGACATTCATTTAGTAAAGCCTTAACTTTTACTTTGCAGTTATGTGATCAGAAAAATATTCATCTGAGGGGCCGTACTCTGGGTTAGTTAGCGGTCACTGGGCATAATCTGTGATGCCAGTTTGGTGGAAGGAGTTTCAACTGTTTGGTCCACAGACTTTGCTGTGTGGTCATGGGATGCTACAACCATGTTTTGCTGCCTCAACTATAGCTGCACTTGGGGCACACCAGGCGCAGAGTTCATACGCAATTCCCACACTCAGTTCGCATCCCTTACATGATCCTTATCCTTAGACTTGAGTTAATTCAAGTCAAGTCAAGTCAATTTAGCTTTATTCGGTGTGAAATATACAACCATAAAAGCATACTACAAAAACAGAAAAATATAACATATATAAAAAAAAATTAAAAAAAATTAATATATACACATTTTACAAAGTACCAATAGTTCATTAGAGGGAGCACACATAATTTCTCAGTGAAAATGTTAAAATTTCCTCCTTATACACGGTTAAAATATATACACTTGTTTAAAAAATACACAACTATATAACATTTAATATAACATTTCTCATGTTTTCGAATATACTTATTCTACAGGCTGTTTCTTAAATTAATTCAGTGTTAAACAGACCTAGTTATTCTCGTCAGGTTTCTCATATAATACTGCATCTAAATATGTTAGTTCTCTTCTTTTCCTGACTGCTTTTACAATAAAACGAATAACTGAACACACAGTTTTCATATTGTCCAAGCTACATAGAAATATAAAAGCCTGTTTATAATCAAAGAGCCTGTTAGTTATGAACAGTGGTTTTAAAACAGTTTTCCTAATGTCACTGTAGAAGGTACAAAATAATAAAAAGTGCAACGTGGACTGTGGGGTGTTTCCATTACACGGGCAATTCGGTAAATTATAGGACCACCTTTCCTTATCGGAAAATGCAATTAGGTGATGTAAAGTACCAAGTCTAAGCCTTGTTAGGTAATATCTGTGTTGGGTATTCCTTACTAGGGTTAGGTATGTTTGTATACCCTCCACCAAGGGAATTTCACAGTAAGTAGTAACACTTCGCTTCTGTCTTGTATCATCATGTCTGTCTTGTTCGCTGGCCAGGGTATATCTCAACTTCAGATCTTTCTTACTTATATCCAGAATAGACTCTGTATCCGTTTTATTAAAATTTAACTTGCAATATTTAAATAGATTAGAGATATGCTCTAGCCAGGGAATTTTTTTACAGTGATCGAGCGCCAAACAGTCCTTTATCAGATCAATTGTAAATTTGGTCTCCTTTTTGGCCCATAGCCCACGCCAGAATGTAAGTCCTGCAATATTTATAAAATCACTAATGTATGATACCGACAGTTCTTTATGTATTATAAAATTGGCTGTGGAATTCGGGACAGCCAATACTCTTTTTAAAAATGTATTCTCCTGTGTTTGTAAGGACGTAATATTTGCTCTTCCCCATATCGCTGACCCATGGCATACACCCGTCACCACTTAGTTCTATATAGAGTGAGAATTTCCCTTATGGGTTTATTTCCCATTTTTGCCGTAAATCTGAAAATTCCTTCAATTATTCTTAGAAATTTCAGATTGCATGAGTCGATATGTGGTTTCCATGAGTCCTTACTGTTAAATAGAAGACCTAAATAGGAGAACGTTAGCACTCTCCCTATAACTACTTCTCCAGCGTGATGTTTTTTATGCTTCAACTTAGATTTCCCACATGTCATTACAAATGTTTTAGTAAGGTTTAACTTTAAATCCTTATTTGACATGAATTCAGCGAACTTCTCAATTAAATTTTGTAAGCCATTCGCTGTCCTCGATAAAAGGACAGCGTCATCGGCATAAAGTAAAACTGGAGTGTTGCGTGTTCCAACTTTTGGGGTATCTACGTTTTCATTTTGTAAATAGGTATCTATATTATTAATATATAAAGAAAAGAGCAGTGGCGCCAGTACACAGCCCTGGCGTATTCCCCTTGTAACTCTAAAATCCTCGGTACATTCACCCTTTGTTCCAAAACGTAGTCTTGAGGTTAAAAATGAATAAATTTGGGACAAATATATAATAATATCAGTGGGTGCTCCTTGCTCATTCAGGGTTTGCCACAATTTGGTATGATTGACGAGGTCAAACGCACTTGTTAAATCTACAAATCAAAGATGAAGAGCCCCCTCCTTAGCAAGAGTATATTTTCCTATAAGTAATTCCCAATTTAAACACTGTTCTACAGTTCCAGTTCCCCTTCTGAACCCATACTGAGCTTCAGAAAGAATATTATGTTCGTTTGCCCATTCTTCCAACCTCCCCAGAAGAATTCGTCCCATTAATTTCGAGGTTGAGTCCAGAAGGGATATGGGTCTGTAACAATTTGCCTTCCCTCTATCTCCTTTTTTAAAAAATTGGTACGATAATGCTTTCTGCCCAAGATGCAGGCAGAAAACCCCTTATCGCTACGTTAAAAACCTTTAATAGGATCGGAGTGCAATAATCCATATTACATTTAAAAATATCGATGGGTACCCCATCTGGGCCAGCGGCTTTTCCGCTAGCACTTTTATGGAGGGCGATTTTAATTTATTCAGAGGTAATTGGTAAGATTTCTACGGGGTCAACTAAAATAAAATTACTATTCTTTATTTTACTAATTTTTACTGCTTCTGGATTAAAAATACTCTCAAAGTGGGTAATCCAGTCTTCAGGGGGAACAGCTATTGCTATTCTCCCTGTTGCATTATCTTTAAAAAATGGGTGATCAATTGTTTTCCAAAATAGGGCCGCATTTCTTGTTTCTGCGGCCTCTACTAGGCTTGCCCACGCATCCTCGCGTATGGTTTAAGGTTCTCCTATAATCCTTCCTTAGGTTACTAATTTTAACGTTATCCCTAGGTTTTATTTTTAGGGCTGTTTTCAAATCTCTATTTAATTTGGAGCATTCTCTATTAAACCATCTTGGGTGATTATCACAGGCCTTATGCTTCTTTTTAAATGTTAAATCACCCGCTATCTCCATAGTAATATTACTAAAAGCGTTTATAGTTTCTACATCTGTTGAAAAGTTATTCATGCAGATACTAATTTCCTTTTGTATTTTCCCTTTTAGGTTATTTAAAAAGCTTGTTGGGTCTACACTTGACCACTTAATGGATACTCCATTTTTTCCTTGAGGTTTTAGTTCTGAATTTGAGACTTTTCCCCTCAATTTTTGTGTAAGGTTAAGCCTCAACGTCAGTATTAGTGGGTGATGGTCGCTATGCAGTGTTTCTGTAATTGAGCATTTTTCCACCAAACCCTTGTATTTTATAGATATAATAAAATGATCAATACTTGATGCTGATCTACCTCCTACATACGTATGTTTCCTACTTCTCCCTCTAGAATTTCGGGTTCTATAATCACTAGATTATATTTAGAAATACTATTATTTATTTCTTCCCCATAAGCGTCATGTGGGAAATGGGGAAATCGGTCTCCAAAGCAATCGCTGAACCCACATTGTTCACCTACCAAAATGGCACAAGTTTCACAGTTAAAATCACCCGCCCAAATAAGTGTATACTCCCTCCCAATTCCTTTATAAAAAGCTCTAGATCTTCCTCTAGGGCCTTAATTACCATTGGTCTAGTAGCATCGAAAATATTGTTATAAAAATTAATTAACACCATTGTCTGTTTCCCTTCCGAATAAAGTTGTATCAATTGATAGTATTGTGACTTGGTATTGACTTCCTTTACTATTAGAGGCGCAGTTACAGCTATTAATGTCGCTAGGCCTCCTTTTGCTCTCCCCCTTCTAGACGGGCTAGCATTAGTACAAATTACTTTAAAACCATTAATAAAAAAAGTTCAGTAGTCCATGTTTCCTGGATCATGATTACTTCACATCCCTCTATCGTTTCAAGCCAGTCGTCATTAGTTATCTTATTTTTAACTCCTGCTACATTCCAGGACATGATATTAGTAGCTTTGTGGTTTTGTACAATTAAATAGTCTCCAGCAGCCACCTCCATATCCCTAGAAGGGGTATCCTCCCTGATAATAGGGGAAGCATTTTGTACATTAATAAGTATTTGTGGACATAAGCCACCTTCTGGTTTGTTTACCATCGGGGTGTGTAGTGGGGTTCTAATAACATCAATTTCTGTGTCCTCCCTATGTCAATCGATCTCACTGCAGGATTGTAATGGTTCATACCTATTGTATGTAGGAGCATTTATCGTGGATCTATACACATTAGGATTAGAACCATTGACTTTGTTGTTCTTATTGGTTATCCTGTAAAAATAGCCCAGCGGGACAGCAGTTACATGTTCAACTGTATTAGGATTCATTGCTATGTCTTTATATGCAAGTACCTCCAACAAATCTCTTACCAGTTCCCTGCTACGAAAGTTTATTACTATGCAATCTCCTACGCATTGTTTCATGAATCTACCCACCCATCTCACCCTTCTCAGCATTATTATATTTCTTAATAAGACATTTCTATCCATATTCGTATTTGCTGTGAACCAATATATCACTTTGTTTTTTAATGTCTCATAAGACTCAAGCTTCTTATCCTCCAACCTGGTCACATTTTTGAGTATGATAACATATGGTGTCGCCTGCGGTGGAAGGTGTAAAGAAGCTAACTGTCGAAACTCATCATTGTTAGTGTCTGTATTCGCAGATCTGCTTGAGTCAACCATTTTCTTGGTTTCTTTAGGGCATATGGGGAGTTGCTGTACATTTGGTGGCCTTTGGTTTTGTGCAGATTGTATATTTTCCCCTGTAGTATGCTTGGTCGAACTTTGTTTTGGCTGAACATTTAGGGCTTCTTTTTGCCTTGGTGTTGATTTATCACTCACGGAAGGTAGGCTAGAATTTTTTGGAGTGATAAATCCCATTACCAGGTCCATTAGGGAGGTTACATCTTTTTGGACCAATTTAATCTCTGACATTACTCGGCGTTCAATATTGTCCAGTTTAGAATGCAGTTTTTTAAATAATGTCTCGAAATTATGGATCGCTTGATCATTTCCTTTTAGATTTTCCCCCTCCTTTAGTCGTTTATCTGACCTACCGCCTTTGTTTACCTTCTGGTTCAGTCTAGGTTTCCCACTCTTACTGTCATCAGAGCTAAGTTTTGATTTCGGCAGTTGTTTAGCTTTTTTTGCTGGTGGTGTAACTAAATCTAAATTATCCGATAGGGCTGTAATTTCCAGCGATATTGTTAGTATACACGGATTATCTGATTTCCTGGATATGGCCTTTTTATTCACAGATTGGCCACCTGGCACAACCTCTAGTTCTATAGGCTTCTCTTTACCAATGGACACCTGATTCGTGGGCTCACAACAGTCTTCTAGGGTCTCATGTACCGATACCATCAAGGCGGCATCAAGTGCTGTTTTTGTCGCCGCCAATTGTTCCTCCACGAGAACAATCTCACTGTCAATCCTTCCCACAGCAGATTTTAAATACTTCGGGCCTGATTCACAGAACTAACTTACATCAAAAACGTAAACGTAAAGTTAGTACTTTTTAGGTATTCACAGAATACACTTACTCATTTTGGTATTCACAGAATAGTACTAACTTTATGTTTACGTTTATGTTTTTGACGTAAGTTAGTTCTGTGAATCAGGCCCACTGGGCCACTGGGCCGGATTCACAGAACTAACTTACGTCAAAAACGTAAACGTAAACGTAAACGTAAAGTTAGTACTATTCTGTGAATACCAAAATGAGTAAGTGTATTCTGTGAATACCTAAAAAGTACTAACTTGATGTTTACGTTTACGTTTACGTTTTTGACGTAAGTTAGTTCTGTGAATCAGGCTCTAAGTGATTGGCATATTATCTGTATGCGGTTTTCCCGTGGAGTACGGTTGCTTCCTTTTGCCCATTTTCCTGCGAGTAGTGAAACTTAAACAATAAGAATGTATTAAAGCAAACGATGGATCACCTTACCAGGCTTCTCCATTGTTCTTTTTATATACAGCCAAGGGGGGTGGCCCTGCCCTGCCTCTTCCTGTCGCTGACGGGCACAGACGGGCCCGCCCTTGGCCCGGGCTTCGCCCGCGCGCGTCCCGCGCTGCGGGAGGCCCTGGAAGCTTTTCAAAGCGCCTCCTGGCGCACAGGCAACGCTGGCAGCAGCGCGACGGCGCTACAACCAGCAAAGAACACTGGGAGATGGAGTCCTTTCTCCCGGTCCGCTCTGCACACCACTGCTGTCTCCCGATCCGCTGCCCCCAGCAGGGGGTGAAGCAGGCTGCAATTGGGCATCCCACAGTTGAACACTGTAACCTGTGTGTTGATTGATGGGTTGAAGAGGCTTTGATAACGCCGGACCACGAGTTACTGATTATCACGTTTGGGGACCATTCTTTTTTGTGGCTGTCCTCTGCGATTTGAAAACAACAGGTGAAAGTGGAATTCTTGCTAAAGTGCCTGCCACTGGCAATCGGTCTGTCCTGAATTCTAGTTTCTGTTTTTTGCCCGCTATGGTGTCTGTCGCTCTACACAAAAGCTACTCATATGTAAAACGGAGTTAATTCAAGGAAGGCCATTGGGATTAAATGGCAGTCATACTGGCACATTCATAGTCGTACTGGCATGTTGTCTTCTGCCATCCTTATAAATGAAAAACTCACAAGCAGTGATATTTGCAAATTATACATGTGCATTTCAAAGTGTACACTAAACGGCAGCTTTGAGAACTGAGGGGCATATTTACAAGTCCCTTGGGCCGGCGGTGCGTCACTTTTTTGACCTACCAGTAGCGCACTGTGGTGCTCCATAGTTACAAGGCCACGTAAAGCCACCCTGTGTGACTTTTGATGGCCTTGTAAGTATGGCCCCTTTTCAAGCAGCACTTTTTGTGAATGGGGCGTGCCATGGGTGTTGCTGTGGGTGTTCCCACGCAACACCCATGGCTTCTGTCACATTCTCAGATTTACAACATTTCGTAAACCTGTGAATGCGTCAGAATCCTAGGCCTCCCCAGGGGAAATGCTTTTATTCCCTTCCTGCACAAAAACAATCATCCCACAATGCAGGCACCATTGCACTCTAGTGGCGTTGGCGCATGGCAGCCAATTGTCCGCCATCGCAGGGGAGAGCCCAGAGATACGTCATATTGTTGTAAATATGACGTATCCCTGTGTTTTGAAAGTGACGCAGCCAAACGGCTTGTGGCACCGCGCTGCTTTACTTTCTTGTAAATAAGGCTCTGAAAATGTTCAAATATTGAGCAAATGTTCTTTTGAACATGCACTCATTTATATCTGCAGATGCTCAAGTGTTTTTGAATCAACCCTAAGTTTTGCAAGTATAGGAGTGTGATTATGGCAAAGCAAAGGTTTCGCAGACGTTGTGTGAGGATGGATTTGTAGACATGCCCCCATGCAGGCCCAGATGGGATAGGCAATCTTAACTTGGATGAAATAGAGTGAAGGGCTTGCCAGTCTGACCTAGTTACACCTAATACTCGAGCTGAAACCCAGCTTCTATGCAACATTCAATAAAGAAGGATTTTTCCTGCAAATGTCGCTTGACAAGAAAAGCACAGATCTTTTAGTTGAAAAGGAACTTTATTGATATAATATAAAACATCTCAATAAAGTACAGAAATAGGAAATACGATCTTAACTGTATAGTCTATTAAGGTAATATGGGAAGGGAGGGGAAGAGAAAAAGAGGGAAGAGGGAAGGAAATGACATTCATGTAATATTAATTTTCAAAATAACCACTTATATATTTAATACCTACTGTATTGCGTAATAAAAGAAATGTGCACGGAAAATACATAGTATGTAAAAAAACAGATATATAAACAACTAAAATGAAATCATGGAGGTTTAGGCACTTCTTCAACTCGGGGATTATGGACTTGTGCTAAATTTGCAGATGCATCAAGAAAATGAGTAATGGGTGACCATAGGTATTCTCATTTCATTGCAAGGAAATAGGGTGGACATACGCTCTATCTAGCCTGTGGTTATAACAAACCCTATACCACCAGGCTTGATAAGAAATATTGGTAGCACTCTTCCAGGCCCTAGTAATTTGTTGGAAAGCAACTGTGAGAAGTAGGCCTATAATATGGAAATTGATTGAATGTGATTCCCATTCAGAAGATACACTACCTAGAAATATATTAACAAAAGTGAAAGGGATTTGTGTGTGAAAGATATTATTGATTTGTCTCCAAACTTGTTTCCAGAAGCTGTGAACATGGGGCAAATAAATAGCATGTGGTGTAAGTCAGCCGGGGAAGTATTACAGGACCAACACGAGGGATAGACAGCAGGGTTTATTTTATGTAATGAAACAGGTGTCAATAAAAGTCTGTTATAAATGTAAAATAAAGTTTGGGTAGTATTAGCAGCCCTGGAAGACTTCCGAATTTTAGTCCAGACCTTATTCCAGGTAGGAATAGAGAAAGACGATTGGAGATCAGTCTCCCATAAGAGTTCCACCTCTGTTTTATCTCGAGTAACTGGAGAAGAGGATAAATGTTTATAAACTTGAGATGCGGATGGGGAAAGAGATAAGACGGAAAGAATGGTAGGAGGCGAAGATGATAAGGTAGTGCTAAGTGCTAAGCTATTGTAGGTTGATTGAATCAATGAGACTAAGGAGGCATATTTAGATTCACACGAGGTAGGTAAAGAAAATTGTGCTTGAGCAACTGTAAAAGGTATACATGCATTATCCTGATAAAGTTGATGTACCCAGTGAAGCCCTTTCATATGACAATCCCTCCAAAAAATAACTCTATTATTGATTTTAAGATATTTATTGTACAAAAGGGAAGATTGCAAAAAGTGATCTTTAGGAGAAAGATGATTGGTAAGTAAAGGTTGGAGAATTCTGCAGCTATTTTTAAAGATGGGAAGAGGAAGTGACAATGGACGGTGTGAGAAAGATAAAAATTCTTGGAAGGAGAAAGGATGAAGGAAATTTCTTTCAATGTTAGTCCATAACGATAATGATGAATCTTCGTTGTCATCTTGGAGTCATATAGAGGCTTGTTTAAGAAAGAACGCGGTATGATAGGTTTGGAAATCGGGGGAAATGACACCACCCAACTGTTTTGGTCATTTAAGTTTATGTAAAGACATACAAGGTTTGTTATTATTCCATAAACATTTCGAAAGGATAGAGTAAATTATTTTAAAATGTGATTTTGGAATATTTACAGGAATATTAGAGAGATAAAAACGTACTATAGGGACCAACATCATTTTGATCGTGTCGAGTCGGCCCCACCAAGATAAAAACATGGGATTCCATCTGGACGTGGCATTTTTCAAGAGTGTCTGTAACTCTTTTAAATGTATTACCATGGACTCCTGAATGGAAGATTTGAACCATAAACCCAAGTATTTAATTTTATCCGGAGCCCAACGAAAACCGGAAAAGCATACTTTGTTTAATGGGAGGATTTCACATTTGTCGCTGTTTAATTTATAACCAGACACAGAGGCAAAAGACTGGACTTCGGATAAAAAAGCTGGCAGAGAGGTCTGTGGTTGTGATAAAAAGAGCAAAATATCATCTGCATAGACAGAAAGTTTTAATTGGTTAGTGCCGTATTTAAAGCCTGTGATCTGAGAATTGGAACGGATCTTAATTAAAAAGGGTTCTATAGCAAGTATAAAGAGAAGAGGTGAGAGAGGACAACCTTGCCGTACACCACGGTATAAGGGAAAGGAAGAAGAGATAAGACCATTAGCTAAGATGGAGGAAACAGGAGAAGAATATTATAAGGAAATATAATTTATGAACTTGGGACCAAAACCAAACCAGGACAAAGTGGAGAAAATGAATGACCAATCGACTCGATCGAAAGCTTTCTCAGCATCCAAAGATATAGCCGCTAAGGAATCTTTGCACAATGTGGCCTTGGTAAGAACGTTAAAGAAAAGTCTAGTGTTGTCTGAGAGATGTCTACCCTTAATAAAACCACCTTGTTCTCGACCAATTAATAGGGGTAAAAATTTCTCTAAGCATAAGGCCAGAATTTTTGCGAAAATTGTATAGTCCAAAATAATTAAAGAAATGGGTCTAAAAGTTTTACATAAAGTATGATCTTTACCTTCCTTAGGAAGAAGGCATATCAAGGCTTCTTGAAAAGAGCCACTGGACTTTTTGGAAGAAATAAAGAAGTGAAATAATTGATGTAATTTAGGAATAAGAGTTTGAGAAAAATAAGAATAAAATTAAATCGTAAAACCATCAGGACCCGGGGCTTTACCGCGCCTAATAGAGCGAATAGCAGAAAGGATATCTAGTTCTCAGATATCATCCTCTAGCACTGAAAAATCTAGTTCAGGAGATGAAGGTGGATTAATAGAGGATAAATATTGAAGTATAGTATCCTGAGGTACCGAGGAGTCAGGAGTGTAAAGAGTTTGAAAAAACTCAGTGAATTCTGATAGAATATCTTCATTTCTGTAAACTATGTGATTGTTAGAAGAAAGAATAGAGCTAATCTTTGTGCGCTCTTTTTAACTTTAAGATAGTTGGCTAAAAGCTTCCCCGCTTATTTTGACCCCCATAATATTTGGCTAAGGATTTGAGCAAAAAGGAATTAGCATTTTCAGTGGATAATTTGTTGAATTCGAATTTAAATCTGATTAGTTCATCCAGGCAGGATTTAGAAATTGTATGGAAAAAGGAAAGTTCCAATTGCTTAACGCGTGCCGTAAGTGTTTGCATGGTGAGTAGAGAGGACTTCTTTCGCTGGGACAAAAGGAAATAATAAAGTCTCTGGAGGCTGTGTTAAATAAAAGCACAGGTCTGATAGTTTACTATAAGAAAAAGTCATTTTTGATAGTATTGCATTGACTTGATATTTATATAGTTTATTCCTAATCTTTGCATGGATCAAAACGCTTTCTCCGCTGCCAATTAAGTAGCTATACCTTAGGAATCATTTATATAGCGACTCATCTACATGACAAAGACACAGAGCTTTCTAGTTTGAATCAAGTTCCTTGGCGCCCTTTGGGTGAATCAGTGGAAGGATGTTGTTGGCTGAAGGTAGTCTGAATAAGGTTGAAAAACACCGTACTGTTTGCAGCACAATGGCCCTTGAATGGCACTGCATTTGATGCAGTTGTCTTAGGGTTTGTCTTTTCTGATTTTTAAGGTGAGAGATTTGTATTATGTGAGTCTCTACTTTGTGCAAAGTGAATATAATAAAAATCATTCACCGCCCCAGGTGTAATCCCATTAGCATCCTAGGTGGTGGAGAGGAAGCAGATCGTAACCATTCAGGAACAGAGAACATCAGTTATCCCAGTCATTTTTGTCCTGACAACTGCCTTCCCCCAAAATTCTCGGACAGAGAGGTTTAAGCAAAAGTGACACCATCCCACACATTTTTTGAGAGTATGCCCAGGTCGGCATAAACTGCCACGGTCATGTTAAAGCAAAGTTTCTTTTAGCTAATAGCCCTAAAATCTGAAGTGCAGTCCACATTGCACTTAATAAAATATACGATAAAAGACAATCTGGAATTTTTTTCCATTATAACAGCAAACATTTTCTATTTTTAATTGTAGCTAAAACAAGTATTGGCAAAGAAACCTATTGGCTTCGGCAATGTTTTTTGGGGTCATATAGCCACCATGAATGTGCAAGCATCAGCAATAGACATCTTTGAACAGGTACCAAAAAAATAATACAAATAGATTCAAATATGGATGCTATAGATGTCCGCATCCATGACAGCCAATTTTTGAATAACAACACAGTGAAGGTGAATAGTGACATTTGTGAAAGGTTGTGTATTGGTGCTGTACATAAAATATATATACAGCATAGTTACACATGTTGCTAGGGGCTGATAAAGTTATAGATTCTCAGCAGAATCAGAATACAATGTGTACATCAAATCGATCATATCAGTCCAATTGTTGACGTTTCGACCCTGTAGAGAGTGATTTATCCAGGGTCATCATCAGGACAAAATTAATGGAAGCAAGCTGAAAGGAAGAAAAGAGAAAAGAAAAGGAAAAGCCAAACTAATCAGCATCCACCTCAAACATTGTGGGCGCAGGACTCAAAGAAATACTGATGTTAACCTACCAGTACAAAGAAGAAAAAATCACCTTAACGTACTAGACGTAATTGTGGAGTCTGGAAAAAATACAGATTGTTGCAATGTCAAGAAATAAGGGAATATACTATGCCAGGAATCTGAGTGCCGATCTCGGAGCAGGCAATGTTGAAATATAAAATATTCCCAGGCAAAGGTGGAAAACACAGAGTGGAACATGCTAGCCCAAAATAAAGCATGCAACACTGCCAAAATATGTAAATATATTGAAATGGAGCGAGCCCCAAACACTAAGCTGAACATCAGAAGAGCTGTCTGTCTGACCTGCACTTAGAAAAATACACCTCACGGCCATATGCAGTGTGCACACTGCAAAAAGGGGGGGGAACGGATTAAATCAAGGAGGAAAGAGGGCAAAATGTAAACAATTAAACTAAGTTCGGCTTCATATAAATCGTAAATTAAAACAAAGCGGTACTGAAGAAGTAGTCCTATGGATATTCTGAACTACCATGGAAATTGAAGAAACACTGCTCTAAAATAAAGACCAGCGAAATACGCCAAAATTGGTTAAGGAATAAGAATACACTCCTAAAAAAATGAACTCCTAAAAAAATGGGAGAGTCATTCATGGGAAGAAAAATTCTAGTGGTACCAAAAAAGGTTACAGGAAAAAACCCATGCAAAATTGGAAACATAGGGTTATCTGTAGCATGAAATACATATAAAAACTTATATAAAATGTTACACAAGAATTTCCAAATACAATATCAAACACATGATGCTTGTCTCCAGTCCTCTGCAGGATTCAGTCCCTGTATAATCAAGTCCAATTTATCAATCTATCGTATCTCATTCCATGATAGCAGATATGATTTGTCACAAATTCTGGGGTCTGGTTTCACTTTTTAAATCACTTGCCAACATATGACTTCTGCTGTATGGAGTCGAAGCTGAAAATGTTCAACCAGTCGTACTCCTGTTACCATACACTTGAGCCAGTTCCGGTGTCGCAAAATGCTACTTTTTACCTTTTGTTTCGTATGTCCTATATGGATCAAATGAAATGGACACCAAATTGTGTACACCACATCCTAGCTGGTAAAATAATTAAGATTGAATTTGACATTGTCATGAACAAACACTTTGGTATCAATAGTATTTACATGCTTAACAATGGGCACACTGAAAGTGTCCTATTATGGGTGGTAGTCCCCACTGAGAATGTAATGTAGGTTTTGTTATAGAAGGTAGGCCAGTTCTAACTAGGGCATTCTTACATTATTTCCTCTTTTAAATGAGAACAAAGGTATGGTCTTGTTGGACAACTGGCATTTGACCCAGCTCAAATGCTTGAGAATATTCTTTTTTACATCATTACTGTGTTAAAAGTACTGACAGAAATAATGCGGTCCATTGATGGGTTTTGAGTAATGCCTTATGCTAATTTACACGCATGTATGGTGGCCGTCTTCAAAAGGAATTGTTAAAATAATTCAAACCTAATTCTAGGTGCTCACTCTGCATATGTGTGCATGCACACTCAGGTGAGTCCATCTTGAAATGCAGAACATTTTAGGATAGATGCCTACTATTAACACAATCGTGCAAAAAAATTAATAAAAGTTGATAAAATATTTTAAATGAAAGGGATAGGAACTGGGCAATAAGGTGCCAAGCGGGGAGGTACAGCAGCAACAGAGGTGCAGGAATGGGAAGATATTAAAACAAAATGAGGGGGATGGGGGTGGGGGTGGGGGAAGCAATAGAAGAGCTGGTGGAGGAAATAACAAAGAGAGTGAGAGGGTGGTGGAACTGAAAAAGGGAAGTAGCACATCGACATGCATTCCCCTGAAATTAAAAAAGCAAATAAAAAACTACCTCTCTGAAAGAAAACTGTGTCAGTAGTGGAAGGATGCAAGTCAACCAATCACTCCACAGTGAGATCAAAAATGCACCTGGAAGAAAAAAACACAAGAATAGCAATGAAAGCCATTGAAACAAGGTGAGACAACTGAGATGGACAACAAATCAATCTAATCATTAGCAAGGGCCTGACCCAAAGCATACTCTATATATTTTCGAAATAATAAGTCTGGCCAACAGCTAAAGCTGTGTGTAACTGAGACCTAAACATTGGCCAATCCTGCTGCAACAGCAAAGAGAGCCATGCCCAACAAAGAAAGTGTGATTGAAAACACCATGGGGCATATTTACAAGCCCCTTGCGCCGCCGGTGTGTCAGTTTTTGTGACGCACCAGTGGCACAGTGTGGTGCTCCATATTTACAAGGACACGTAAAGCCACCCTGCGTGGCTTTACGTGTCCTTGTAAATACGGACAGTTTTCAGGCAGCACTTTGCGTGAAAGGGGTGTTTCATGGGTGTTGCTGTGTGTGTTCTCACGCAACACCCATGGATTCTGCAGTATTCCCAGATTTACAACGTTTCGTAAACCTGGGAATGCGTCAGAATCCTACGCCTCCCCAGGGGAGGCATAAGGAGGTGCAACAAAGAGAAATACTTTCATTACATTCTGCAACACGCGTAGAAAAAAGAAAAAGCCTCTGTTGATTGTTTTTGTGCAGGAAAGTCTCCTTTCCTGCACAAAAACAATCATCCCCACAACACAGGCACCCTTGCACCATGGTGCAAGGGTGCCTGCGTTGGTGCATGGCAGCCAATTGTGCGCCAACACAGGGGAGAGTTCAGGGATGCGTCATATTGTTGTAAATTTGACACATGCCTTTGCTTCTGAAGTAACGCAGCGAGGCGCAGTCAAATGGCTTGCGGCACAACGCTGCATTACTTCCTTGTAAATATGGCCCCACATTTTCAAAACAGTGGCTACAAACATATCTGTCTATTTACAAAATAACCGTCTGTACAACACTAAGCTCTCTTTATGAGTGGCCCATAAAAATCCCTCAGTCCAGGAAGTTTCAAGTATGGAGGATAATAGGTATTATGAGTTATTAGCAATTAACAGTAGGAAATCAGACTTCTCTGAGCCCGAAGGTTCGCGTCAAACTCATAATTTCTGTGGGCACAGTCACTCTGTTACCCTGCCCATGGGAATTAGCGGGCCACTCGAAATGATGGCCTAAATGTTGCAAATCATACATCATTGTCAAAGCACATATGTATTTTCTGATTAATGTTTAATGCAGGAATTACACCTAGGAAATGCTATCCTGGATCTCAACAATTCATTTATTAGTTGTAAACATAATATATTAACCAGATGATTTAAAAAGTAGCAGTCTTATGACAAATTTCTTCTAAAAGGTATAGATTTTACGATAACACATGTCCAATATTGCTTGCTACTCAATACATACTGCTGTATTTTCTGTTAGTGTTTCACCTTGGTAGTTCAGCCCTGCAGGAGAGACGTCATCTCAACACCGCTGTCTACAGTCTTTAATTCCCCAATCAAGGCACTGGAAGATTTCAAGTTTCGCTTTGCGAACTCTACCCAGCATAAAACATAAAACTTTACTGTCCTCTAGAGCATAATTATTTTAAAACTGGCCGATACCTCACATGATCAATCCAAATTCTAGGCGAATTGCTTGGGCTAGTAGGTTTCCAGGGATACTCACCACTCTTTTGAGCAGTTCTCTTCAAAGCCTTTACAATCAATTCTACCATCTAAAGCTAAGAGTTCTGAGCCAAAGAACACCGATGGGATGACTTTTCCCTGAAAGTATGTTTGCTAAAGGCTGGGCAGTGAATAACTAAATTGTGCATTAAATCTCATTAGCACCCTTAATGGAACATTATGGGCTGGCCAGCCAATCACAATACACCCTATGTGGGTTATACAAACAGTTACAGGATTGCATAGGTAGCACTCTGCAGTGCTCCCAAGGTTGTGGGTCTTGGGAGCATGACAGGAGCACGAGCTGCCTCTTACCTGAAAGATAGGTTGAAAAAAAAACAGATCCATTCTCCTGCAGTACTCCTTCAGCTGCTGGATGATACACAGCTGTCTGGGCTCCTACCTTTGGTTTTACTGAAAGAGAAGCCCAGTGAGACAAAAAAGTAGAAAACTATTTGAGACATTATCAGGAGTTACATGTCATGCTGAATATAGTTTTCCAAATTCATGTGAACAAAATGGTTCCGATGAGAAGTCGTTATATACGACCGTTATTGAACAATCTATTGGACAGGATGGCAAATGCAACTACCTTTTCAACACATGTTGCATCTAACATTCTGCACCTTCTCTCGAAGTGAAGTTAGCAAAGGTTGTTACAATGCTACCCTAGCATGACCCTCTAACAGGGAAGCATTGGGTGCAACATCATGATCAACATCTTAATGATCTATGATTTGCATGCCTTCGTTTGATAAATAATGTCTCACCTCCCGATTTGTCTTTTGTAATCCAAGTAATTTCATGTCATTAAATGAATAGTCTTAATGATGTTAGCAGGCTAAAGGCTGCTAACTCAAAGCACTGACTTTATTTTCCAGTCCCTTTCTCACCTGACGAAAGCAAAATACATGAAAATGTTACCCCTGCTCATTTCAGGGCTAGGAATTGTGAGTAACTGGGTTGTTGATTGAGGGGGGCGTGAGCTGTTCTCAAGCAACAGCCATAATCCTTGTCAGGATGAACCACAAAAGTCACAAAATTAACCAGTGCTTAACACTCTGATAGCTTGGTGCAACAGTAGTCAGGCCTAACTAAAAGGCAATGTGTAAAGTATTTATTCAGCACACAAACAACAATAAAGTGAATATACAATGCCAGAAAAATCCCACACCAATTAAAAAATAGAGTACAATGTAATAAATTATTTGGCACCAAAATTACAAAAATCCAATTAGTACATCCTTGGATATGCAATTTTAACAGTTGAGGTAAAAATAGCGCTCAAAAGCACAAAGCGCCAGCTGTGGTTATCTAGTTGCGCTGGACTGGGTCAAAGTCACAAGTTTGGCCGAACACAATGGAGGGCAGCTGGATACAGGGACCAGATTAGGGTCATTGAGAACTGCACCCAGTGTCCTTGATGTGGGGCATTGCGCTGTGCAACCGTGGTTCCAAGAAGCATTATGGGGTCCTACATCAAGTTGTGTTGCCGGTTTGGATGAGGAGCTGCGAATGATGAGAATGGAGGTCTGCGTCAAGTTGTATCACGCTACATCAATTCTGATGAGGAGCTGTAGGGCTGCAATGTAAGGTCCAAGTCAAGTTGTGTCACACTGCGTCAGTTCTAAGGAAGATCTGCAAAGGCTGCGTCGGGTTCGGTCGTGCTGTGTCGCGCTGTGTCATGCTGTGTTGCTCTGTGTCTTTTATTTTATTTATTTTATTTTATGTGTTTTATAGAGCGCGAACTTGACCCGTTAGGGTATCAGAGCGCTTTACATGAGAGCAAACAATATACAGACAGGCTTAGGAACGACCAATTGCAGATCGAGTAGTAGGGGGCCGGGTGCCGGAGATATAAGGGAGAGAAGGACACGTATTTACAGTTTACAAAACCAAATACTGAAGACGAGGTAACATATATACAGATTATGTTTACAATTATTCAAGACAAGGTACCAGGTTTCCGATGGGCGACTAGGTAGTCTGAAGGGAGGCAGTGGACGGCCATAGGTCAGGGCCATAGTGAAGCATGAGGCCAAACTTAAGCGAGGAATTTGCCCATAAGGAAGATTTTGGCATCTTTTTTGAATCGAGTTAGAGAGGGATTCTTCTGATGTCGGGTGGGAGAGAGTTCCATATTCTTGGAGCAGCCCCGGAGAAGGCCCGATTGTAAGTTTTTTTTTTTTCGAAAGCGTGCAGGCACGCTGTGTTGGTTCTGAAGGGGACCACAGGTGGGCTGGCAGAGCACCTTTATCCCCACTTCCAAGGGTCCAGGACTGGGGAGGCACCACTTGGTGGGGTAGGACTCACAGCAGGCAGAATCCAGGTGCAGGGTTCAAGGGTGCTGGAGCTTGTTGTGTCCCTGTAGCTCAGAACAGGATGCCAGCCAACTAGCCCTTGGAGTCACACTGATGTTCCTTGGTTCAATTTGCAGGTCCAATCCTTAGGTAGCAGGGCAGCAGAGCAGTCCCTATTGCAGGGCAGCAGAGCAGCTGGGCAGTTCTTGCAGTAGAGCAGCAGGGAAGTAGAGCAGTCCTTCTTCTGCATCTTACACATGTCCAGAAGTGCTCTGAAAGTGGGTCTGAGACACATGTTTTTATAACTGGTGCCTCCTTTGAAGTGGGGGAAATTTCTGGAGGCGTCTCCTCAAAGAAGTGTCTGGAATTTCCGGCCTCCCTGCCCGGGCTGTAACCTGTCTACAGGCATAAAAGGCTATAGTGAAGTTCTTTCTGTGGGAGCAGGGTACAGCCTATTGAAGTGCAATTGGGGCTGTGCACACCTCCGCCTCCCTCCTGCCTAATGTGGCCCATCCAGGCACAAATAGTCCATCTATTGTGGGGCTGTCTGGGAGGAATACACAAATGCCAACTGCCAACCATACCCAGTCAGGTGACAGGCTGCAGGCTTAAAATGGTTAGGACAAAAAAATGGCAACTTTCTAAAAGTAGCATTTTCAGAATTGTGACTTAAAACCCAAACTCTCCATGAGCTTTTCAGCCCGAGGAATGGGGTGTGCATCAGTCTTGGTGACTCAGTTGAGCCCCCAGTAGTCCATATAGAATCTGAGTTCTGTGGCGGCACCAGGTAGGGAAACGTTGAGGACCAGCACCACTGAGCTGAACCAGGGACTACTATACTGCTCAATCACTCCCAACTCCAGCATTTTTGGAGAATTCCTCCTAATGCTGGCCCTCACTTTATCTGACAGCCTGTAAAATTTGCTCTCTGCATGCATACTGCTCCAGTGTCTATGTCATGGGTACACAGGTGTGTAAGCCTAGTAGTGAGGGAGAACGGAGAGGCTAACGATCTGAACAACTGGAAACAGTCCCTCTGCTGCTCTGGGGTCAGGGTAGGAGAAAGGTTGACACCTTCCACTGACCCATTTTTCTCTTTGGAGGATAGAAGGTCAGGGAGAGGTTCCTCCACTCCACCATCTGTCACCAGAAGCATGAAGACCTCAGACCTCTCGTAGTATGGTTTGAGGCAATTACTATGGAGTACCCTTAAGGGGTTCCTGGAGGTTTTATGGTCCACTAAGTAGGTGGCCTTCCCCTTTCTCTCCTTCATCTCATAAGTTCCTGTCCAACGGTCTGGGAGGGCCCTTGTTTCCACTGACTTCATTACCCACACTTTCTGTTCAGGCTGAAACTCTGGTCATAACAGAGTTTCATGACCTCCTGGCAGGCTTCTAAGTTCCCAGAAGCCTTCTTCCAGACTTTTTGCTTCTGCTTTCTGAGGGCTAGCATGTAACTTACCACATCTTTGGTGAGAAGGCTTCTTGGGAGCTTGCTCCCACCCCTCCTTAACCAGATAGAGAGGTCCCCTTACAGGGTGACCATAAAGCAGTTCAAATGGGCTAAACCCAACTCCCTTCTATGGTACCCCCCTGTAGACACAGAGTATGCATGGTAAGAGGATGCCCCACGTCTGCCTCATGGGCTCAGATAGGCCCATAATCATGCCTTTCATGGTCTTGTTGAATCTTTCAACAAGCCCATTAGTTTAAGAGTGATAGGATGTGGAGAACTTGCAGGGTTACCCAACACTTGTCCCACGTGGACTTCATATAGTCAGACACGAATTAGGGCCCTGGCTATTGAAGGTGCCATTACAGACATCAGAGAAATGTCCTCTGGGTATCCAGTGGCATGGTCCACCAAAACCAGGATACCCCTGTTGCCTAAGGCAGGTTTAGGGTCCAACAATGTCGAGGCCCATCCTATCAAAGGTGGTGTGATTGACTGGCAAGGAACTAAGGGGAGCCTTGAGCTTTTTCCCTGTTTTCCCACTGGCCTGGCAGGTGGGACCTCTCCTGCAGAATTTATCTGAGGCTGTCTCCATCCAGGGCCATTGGAATTGGGAGACACGCCTTGCAATGGTCTTGTCCTGCCCCATATGTCCTGCCAGGGGTATATCATGAGCCAGTCTCAATAGGAAGGCCCTGTAACATTGGGGAGTAAAAATTAACAGGAGTAAGGCCCGTTAGCCCAGGTGAGACCAGGCGCAGTTTACAAAAAAAAAAAAAAAAAAAAAAAACAATGTCTCAACTGGAGGATAATTAAAAGAGGTCAATTTAAAACAGTGAAATAAATCACAAAGAGAAAGGGGGACAAGGGAAGGGAGACCACAACGTAAGAGTAGAGTGAAGTAAATTAAACTATAATTCCGTAAGTAGTTTAATAAGCACTACAGTACATCATTATACAATGACCATGACACACAACGTGAGCACTGGGCGTGCTAGTGAAGGTGGACGGCGCAGTGACATAAGTGTGCAAAAAACAGCGTGAACGGCGAAAATAAGTAAATTAAATTAAAGGTGGTCAAAAATTGCAGAATATATACAGTTTATATATACAAGATAGTCAGAAAATTAAATTTGACCACAATAACGCCTGTGTTCTAGGCTGGATAGTCGACGGCGTTTCAACCTGAATGATTGCAGGTCATCATCAGGACAATGGTCATTAATTTGACGGTAGTGCTCTATGAGAAATTAGAGGGGAGAATGGATCAAAACATGAGTCCAGCCTAGAACACATGCGTTATTGTGGTCAAATTTAATTTTCTGACTATCTTGTATATATAAACTGTATATATTCTGCAATTTTTGACCACCTTTAATTTAATTTACTTATTTTCGCCAATCACGCTGTTTTTTGCACACTTATGTCACTGCGCCGTCCACCTTCACTAGCACGCCCAGTGCTCACGTTGTGTGTCATGGTCATTGTATAATGATGTACTGTAGTGCTTATTAAACTACTTACGGAATTATAGTTTAATTTACTTCACTCTACTCTTACGTTGTGGTCTCCCTTCCCTTGTCCCCCTTTCTCTTTGTGATTTATTTCACTGTTTTAAATTGACCTGTAACATTGGGGAGCATCACCACAAGTGCTGCCCCATGCAAAGGAACCATAGGCTCATTTCCAATACTTTATTTTGCATTTTTCTTATGCATAAAACGTGCAAAACACAAATTAAAAAATACACATACATTTCATCAAACTAAAAATCAAACTCCATTTAAATTATCTCATAAAACTGGTTCTTATCTTCCATTTCATTATTCCCCTTTAAAACATTTCCAAGACTAGATGTCTACGCCTAGCCACAGCCCATAAGTAGGAGGCAAGGGAGTAACACACATAAGGGTCTAGCAGCTGTTATATAAAGTGCTGTGCAGGCATACAATGAATAAGTTTATATTTAGGTAACATTGGGGTTAAAAAGGTTTTCCTTTGGGGCCTATAGACAGTACAAAAGACTAAAATATGAAGCGTGGTTTGAGGAACTCTTCCATTACATGGGCACAGTGGTAAATCCTTCACAGAGTAGGTATTCGCCAGAACGCCAAACAATAAAGGAACATAATCAGCCTAAACCTAATTAAAATATAACAGTGCTGAAGATTACCTACAAATGATAGGTATGATTGTTGTATATCTTTGGGTGGGGAAGCAAGCTATATGCAGCTATTGTGTATTTGCTTTGTTCTTTTCACATCTAACATTTGCTGCTTTCTCTAAGAATATCTTTTTAATTTCATCCTTATAAACATGGCACACAGCATCGGTGATTCAAATAAATATCGTAATCCCAAAGCGAACAAAGTGGCTTCTACATATTTTAACCAAGAGATCCTGTTAACATAATCTAGCTTTGCACAAACCCTCAAGATCATCTGGTTCAATGGGACACATTGCCTTTTCCATACGGAAAGCCATAATAATAATGGGACCAGTCCGATTACATCCTCAAGGTATGATAGATCCAGCTCCAAATGGGGAAGATAGTTAGCGCATGAATAGGGGAGTGACAACATCTTCTTACGGAAGTCGTCCTCTACACGTTGCAAACGGGCCGGATCCACCGTATCCCAGATTGCTGCCCCATTTGTAACACTAGTCAGTGTTTTCACTTGGTATATATTTAGCAATTCTGATAAAGGTTTCAACCCCAATTTCGTAGCAAGTTTCGCAAGTGCCCTGATCCCATCTTCCATGATGAACTTTCTACTTAAAATCATCTTTTCCTTTGATAACTTCCTGTCAAATAACACCCCCAGGTAATAAAATGTTTCCACCACTTCCAACTTCCTCTCCCCTATACGGAAGTTAAAGGCTTTCTTAGGGCGTGAACCTGCAATTAAAACAAAAGATTTGGACTAATTTACGCGCAAATCTAGACTAGCTATATAATTTGAATACACCTCAATGAGCTTCTGCAGCGCCCCTAGGGTTCTTGCCAGGAGCACGGCATCGTCCGCATAGAGGAGGATAGGAAAGGGATGTCTTTTTCCGCTTGCCCCTATATTTTCTCTAACCTGTTTGTATACAAAGAGAACAAGAATGGGGCCAGTACGCAACTCTGTCTTACCCCTTTCCCGATGTTAAAAGTCCTTGTACATTCTCCTTTCCTTCCATAGCAAACACATGCTGTTGCTCCTGTGTATAATTGCCTAATAAAGGCAGTAATCAAGGGGTCCACACCTAGTTCTTCCATTATTACCCAAAGTTTGCTATGTGCTACAAAATTGATGGAGCAGGGTTTTGAGAAAATAAAACCTGCTCAAACCAATGCACTGTTTCCGATCTATTGGGGAGATCGGGGCGGAGCAAATTGCTTCTGATTTCCCCCAAGATCCCTTCAAATGCTAATATATCTCGGATGTCTAATTTTAGATTCAAACAGGTCAATATCTCTGTCTTCTTATTAGCAATGGTGATTTGGGCAAATTTCACTGTGTCAATCTTGTCCCATTTTTAGCACAATGCCATTCCTCCTTGATGTCATTGGCTTTGGTGCTGTAATAGCTGGGTGCTTATGCCCATTTCCCCAATTCATTTGACATGCGATAGCCGTGTGGTCGCTAAATGCTAAGAATTTTGATTCTACGTGTGTAATTTGTTCTGAAAAAGCTTCTAAGGCAACAATAAAATAAATAGTGGAACCGTTAGACGGGGAACCAAATGTGTGCATTAATAGGCCTGCATTAGGGTCATTAGTATTAAATATTTCTAGATTCCTATTTATTAACAATCTATTGTGGGCGTTGCCATAGTCATTGTGGGAAAAGTGTGGAATAGGCTCTCCCTCCCCATCAGTCATTCCACATACAGATTTTCCCAGCTTATTACAGCTGTGGGCATTAAAGTCTCACAGCCATAATATATTAAGACAGTTATGATGTTCATTGAGGATGGCGACGAACTTTCTGCAGTGTCATGCACATATGCCGAAGCACACAGAATTAGTCCATATTGTAACATAGGCAGTAACCAACGTAGTAATCACAGAGAGTCCGTTAAAGTATTCCTTTCTCTTTATTCTCTATTTCTTTTCTTCTCAAAATTCATATAAAAAACACACTGGCAACCGACACGTGTTTCGACCAATGGACTTTTTCAAGGCTAGGAGGTATAGGCAAAAAGCCCGGCACCTCAAAGCACAGCGTACCGGTAAATAATGTGTGTAAGAAGATTCTGAATGTCTGTATCCAGACGTAGAGTTTGCAAAACCAGTCATGCGTCGCTTCACAATCTATGCCGGATCACACAAATTGCATTTGGTCAAAACTCCAAACGTTAAAATAGTCTGTTGCCTGCTGTTCCAACAGTAGGTGAATGTACCTGAATAGAGAGTAACCCGACAAACGTTCAGTCTTCTGTAAGCACCACATTGTACTGCATAGATATATATATACGACTTTCCGGCTGATTTGGTGAATAGATGTGCATTCGCAAATAGGCATTACCACATTTGTGCTTTTGTGTAAATAACTTTCTGCAGTGTATCCACCAATGTATCCATATTAATGCCAAAGTTGTTATTATAGAAATTAATTAAAATCCAGTCCCATCCTTTATTGCTTTCACATAGCAGTAGGTGAAAGTACGTGGACTCATTTAAAAATCTAGTTATCTTAAGTCTAGCTTTGTTGGCTAGTAGAGTTAATATGCCTCCTTTTGCTGGTCCAGTTCTGGAAGGAATGACTGCCGTTTGGAATGAGCGATAGCCATCCATACAGGTCTCGCCTGTAACCCAAGTTTCCTGGAGACATATGATATCAAAGTTCTCCACTAACCGTATCCAATTTGGGTCATCCAAGTTTCTGATTGAGACTGGTGATATTCCAAGAAATAATTTTTCAAAACTGCCTTATCTTTCCCTATTGGTACTGCTTCTTTTAATAATTTGAAGGGAGTGATCATGTCCTTGGCTACAGATTTAGTGTCTTTCCCCAGTCAATCACAGCCTCAAGACATTCCAGTGGAGCATTTCAATTACCCCAACCTTTGTTTCCTCTTTCGGTCTCAGGATTGGGGGGAGGGGGTGAAAGGAAAATGTGCCCCTACCCTTCTCCATAGGGTCTAGCTCCAGAGGTTTGTAGAAAAACCCTAGGGGAAGGGTGAAGATCTGGGTGTCAAACGTAGGTGTGTTTGGGAGTGAGCTCATTAAATCCTCTACCAAGCGGGAACTATTAAAATTAACAACAATACAGTCACCTCTTATTGTTTTAGGTGAATATCCCACCCGGGCCACTCTCCTTATCCATGATAATATGTCTTGTGAGCTCTTGTCCCCCCCCTTATTAAATTTGGTCAGCCAATGCAATGCTTTGGTTATTAGTTGTTCTGTGGACTTGGTTTGGTTACTTTTCAGCTCAGGGGTGTTTGCCAGAATTAAGACGTATGGGCAAGCGGCTGGGGGCAGATCTAAATTGGGTGGCATTTTCCCCTCTGTTCCCTAGGTATATTTCCATTCTCCCTGCTTGGCCTTGCGCAAGACTTGCCTCCTCCTCTCTCTTCAACCATGTTCGGGGGTTTATGTCCCATTCCATCCCGGGACTGGGTACCCTCAGCCAATACACGGTCCTGGCTAAGGAGAGGTTGAGATGACGGAATAGATGCTAGTGGCAATATTTGGTTGGCCATGAGTGTCGGCTGTATACTGAGGTGATCATCCCCCCTTGCTTCTCCTCTTAATGTGATAGCTCCCTGTTGTTGTAGTGCGGAGGCCATAGTCCGAGTTAGTGGTGTTCTGAAAAAATGTCTATTCCCAGTCCCTTGAGTTGCCCCCATATTTGATATTCCCCCTCCGTTAGGACCATTGAAGCCAGCATCGCGATTAGTGACGATAATTAATGTCTCTTCTATATTTTCCACTCTGCAAAGCACCAGTTGGAGGAGTGATGTCAATGTCAATAAGCTTTATTCGATTTCTTTTTTTTTAAATTCTTTTTATTAAACAGATATCGGTTCATTTGGCAATACAGAGGAAGTAGACATTGTACATACAGCAAGAAAACACTGCGGGAAGAATTGTTTCAATACATGGAAGAGGGAATGCTATGGGGAAAGGGGGACATCATGTTCGATACAACGAGGCGGTGTACAGATCTCGCCACGGTAGCTGTTCCATGGGCTCCAAACCCGTGACCACTTTCTGGGGCGGCCTCTGGCCATGTATACCGTTTTCTCCCTAAACATGCACCAATCAAGGTCCCTCTCCCAAGACTCCAATAAGGGTGAATTGGTAGCCCCCCACAGCTGAGCAATGTTTCTTTTTGCGATCATGAATCCGAGCGTGGCCCATTGCGTCTGGTGCGTGTTTAGGTCTGTGGGTTCCCATATGTTGAGGAGACACCGTCTCACCTCTGGGTGGAGCCGAACGTGCAACACTGTGCTGATTGTCTCATGGACGTCGTGCCAGAAGGAACTGATGTGTTTACACTCCCAAATGATGTGCAGGAACGTTCCCAGTTGGCCACATCCCCTCTTACATTCCCCACTATCGGTCCACCCCATATGCATCAGCCGGGGCCCAGTGATGTATACTCTATGGAGGTTTTTAAGCTGTACCAGTCTGAGGCGTGCCGGGATGGCAACGACTCTAGGGGAGGACACTGCCTCCTGCCAGTCCTCATCATCAATCTCAATACCATCTCCCGTCCATTTCTCCCGTAATGCCTGAAGGGGATTCGTCATGTTGTTTATTAATTTCTTGTAAATCAAGGAGATCGTTTTGTCTGGGAGGTAACCGTCCAGTATCCTGTCCTCTAAAGGTGAAGCGTCGGGAGGGGTCGCTCCGGCAGTCAGGAGTGACTGGAGAGAGTGTCTGACCTGCGCATATCTAAAGTATTCAGCATCCGCGAGCTCGTATTCCGTTTGTAGTGTGGTGAAGGACTTGACACCTTCTGCTCCCCAGATGTCCCTAATGTGTGAGAGTCCAACAAGGTCCCACTTGTCAAACCCCTTTGACCTCCCCAGGTTTCCCAGTTTTTCGGAGTCCCAGAGCGGGGTTGCCTTTATTCGATTTCTTACAAGAAAATCATAAAAGCAAATACAATAAAATCATTAAAATTTTCCAAATCTAAAGAACTCTTATACTGACATTTTTAAGATACAGTTATCTATACAGACTTTTAAAAAAAACTTTTGCTACACCTAGGTACAAACATGATTAAAATTTCATAATATAATAGTTTTCCTGCAACTAATTACGTTCTTTAAAAAGGATACTACAGACCTTGTAAAATGTTCGTTATCTAAAAATTGCAAAAATAGAAATGCAGGACGGCATTGTCTAGAACTGAGCAGTCTTAAAATTGGCAAGATCCACTTCTTTCTTTGTACTTCATAAAATTTGCAAAGAAGAGTACATGTTTTGTCGATTGCTGAGACATTCCATCACATGGACATTTACTTAACAATTTCGACCAATCGTTAGTTACAGGGAAACTTATTAATTGATGGAAGAGACCAAACTTAAAACGGGTCAGGACAAATCTGTCATGCACAACAGGAATATTTTTATGATAAGGCTGAATGCCGTAAGTGGCCAGTATCATTTGGTTGGAATGTACAGTTGGTCTCAATATTTCTGCAGAAAATCTATTTGTCTCCAGAAGAGTCATACAATCTCTTTTGAGATCTCTTCTAGTAACAGAAAGTATGGAGCTTGGATCTTCATAATATTCTGGGTGTCACAGGTCGTTCATGAAGTCTTTTATATTTTTTAACCATGGGATGTTGAAGACCTGATTATCCCTGTTAAAAGTGTTTTTTGTAGAGGTCCAATCCTGTGCCACAAGAGGACTGGTTGGATTTTTATTAGGTCCGTTATATAGGGTAACCCCAACTCTGAGTGGCATATGTAAGTAGAAGTACTGTCTGGGACAGCCAAGAGGAATCTTAAAAAGGCATTCTTGACCAACTGTAGGGGCTGGGAATCAGAATAGCCCCACACGCCTGCTCCATATATAGCAATGGTAACGCATTGTGCCTCATATATGCTTAACAGCTCTACGGGTGATCTTTTACCCAGTTTCCTTGCAAAATTAGCTAGGGCAGCCGTAGCTTTCAGAAATAAAAGCTTCCTAGCTTTAACTGCCTGGGTCCATGACCCCTTCTGATCAAAAAGAATACTTAGGTAGGGGAATGTCTTTGCGGATTCTATCTTTTTGTTATCTATATATATGTCTCTGCACTTTGTGCTCCCTCTCCCACACTTCATAATAAAGGTCTTCGAAATATTAACATTGAGTTCCAAATTCTGCATATACATGGTAAAACTCGTAAACACCCATTGGAGCCCCAATTGGGTGCGGGCCATCAGCACAGCATCATCAGGGTAGAGAAGGGCAGGTATAGGGCGATTATCAACTTGCGGCCGGTCCTGGCACTGCTCCACCAGTGCTTGTCCCAGTCCATTGGTATAAAGTGTAAATAAAAAAGGTGCCTGGACACAGCCCTGTCTTACCCCCCTCTCTTCGTTGAATCGTGCAGTGTACTCGCCCCTTGCCCCATAACAGACCCTTGCTTTCGAACCAAAATAAAGCTGTCTCATAAAATGTAAAATTGGAGCTTCCACGCCTTCATTGGCCAAAATGGTCCATAGTTTATCGTGTTCTACGCAGTCAAAGGCTGCAGTTAAATCTACCAACTCCAGATATAACCTACCCTGTTTGGCCAGCGTATACTTCCCAATTAAAATGTTTACATTTAATTCCTGCTCGACTGTACCTAGGCCCGGCCGAAAGCCAAACTGTAGCTCATATAGGACGTTGTTGTCTTCAGCCCAGTCCTGAAGTCTGTTAAGTACGATACGCCCCACTACCTGACCAGGGAATCGGGCAGTGATATTGGCCGGTAACAAACGAGGTTTTGGTGGTCGCCTTTCTTAAAGATCGGTACCAGTAATGATTCTGACGGTAAGTAGACATAATATCGAAATTTTAATATCGATGTGTAGTAATATCGAGTTTTTAATATCGAAAGTAGTAAATATCGATGTCAAATATATCGAAGTGCAAAATATCGATTTAGTGTGTTGCAAAAATATCGTTATAGTAATATTTTTTATTGTTATATGTTTGTTAATGTTATAATAATAGTTAATTAATGTTATAAAAGTTTTGAATTGTGATATAATTTTTAGGAGCGGGATGTTGGGTTTATAGGGGATAAGGGTGGGGAGTGTTTTAAAATATTTGTTAAAAAGATATAAAAAAATATAAAAATTTGTAAAATTAATTTAAAATTGTTTTTTAGGAGCGGGATGTTGGGTTTATAGGGGATAAGGGTGGGGAGTGTAAAACTTTTGATACAAAATATAATTATTTTTTTAAATGTGTAAAATTAATTTTAAATTGTTTTTTAGGAGCGGGATGTTGGGTTTATAGGGGATAAGGGTGGGGAGTGTTTTAAAAAAAAAAATTTGGAAAAAAAAATAAAAGTTACAATTTAAAAAAATTCAATCAAAATTGTTTTTTAGGAGAGAGATGTGTTTATAGATAATAAAGGTGGGGTTTTAATTATTTTTTTAAATATTTAAAAAATATATAAATTAATGAATTTAAAAAAAATATTGTAATTTATTAATGTAATGTTGTGTTAATAGGGGATACATTTGTTTAATTTTTATATAATTTTTTTTAAATGTAAATATTTCTTTTTTTGAAAATTGATTTTTTAAATTATTAGAGATATTAATTAAATTTAATGAATTATGTATCAAAATTTGCTAATAATATTTAAAAAAAGATTTTTTTAAATTTAAATAAAATATATAATGTTTATGCTAATATATTAATAAAAATATGTATTATATTTTATAATTATTTAAAAAAATGTATATATGGAAACATGTTCTAAAATTTTTGTTTACTATTTTAAATTTAAAATGTATGATTTATTTTAATTTATGAATATGATTTATACATTTGATACTGAGTAACTAAATTTAATCATTTTAGATTTTGGAATTGTGAATATAAAAATATATATGTTTAGTGACCAGAATATTTTATGATTTTATATAAATTTGAGTGGGAATAGTAAATTATATATGTTTAGTGTCCAGCACATTCCCAGAGTTAATATAGTTTGGAGTGGGAATAGTAAATTATATATGTTTAGTGTCCAGCACCTTCCGTGATTTAAATTTTAATTGGAGTGGGAATAGTAAATTATATATGTTTAGTGTCCAGCACCTTCCCTGATTTAATATTATTTGGAGTGGGAATAGTAAATTATATATGTTTAGTGTCCAGCGCCTTCCCAGAGTTAATATAGTTTGGAGTGGGAATAGTAAATTATATATGTTTAGTGTCCAGCACCTTCCCTGATTTACTATTAATTGGAGTGGGAATAGTAAATTATATATGTTTAGTGTCCAGCACCTTCCCTGATTTACTATTAATTGGAGTGGGAATAGTAAGTTATATTTGTTTAGTGTCCAGCGCCTTCCCAGAGTTAATATAGTTTGAAGTGGGAATAGTAAATTATATATGTTGTGGGGTCGATTCCGATTCGGGCCGGAAAAAGCACCGACCGACTCGGAGCCGGAATTTATACCGACCGACACGTACCTGTGGCGCCCAACACGCCAAGTACGATGCAAAGCGTGCAAAATCCGACCGACACGTACCGAACGACCGAACCGCACGGAAAACAGCAATCCGGCCGGAAAAACACGCGAATCGAACCGACCGACACGCACCCGGAACAAATCCGACCGAAACGTACACGCGAACTCCAAACCGCAAAGTACGATGCAAGGCGCGAAAACCACGACCGAGTCGGACGGAGGACAAGCCGTACGACCGACACGCATACAAAACCGTGCCGAAGTAACACAAAACACCGCGACCGACGTGTACGCAGCATAGAAAACTGCACAAACACAGCGTGAACGAAACGGAGAACACCGTACGAGACAAATGCAGGGTCCGACTCGGTCACAAGAACGTTTCCAACATGCACAGACAGTACAAAGGAAAAATCACACAAAAAAAGGCCAAACAACCAATTACAAAGCCAATAAATACTGGGGGGGATGGGGACAGAGAACAAAGACACACCCACAACTCCACCCATATAAAGGACACAAATCCCAACCATGATCCTTTGCAAATGCCATTCCACTGCCAGCACCCAAGAGACAGCAACCACACACCCACAGCTCATCCCTCACACAAGCCACACACCATCAGCACACCAACAAATACCTACCTCACATACACCCAGCAAAACACACACTCACACACCCTCACCTGCACACCAACACACACATCACTCACCATCACCACCCATCACCATGCCCCCAAGAAGAATCACAAGTTCCTAGATTGTGAATTGGAAGTCCTGGTAGACGAGATCCTCAGGGTAGAGCCACAGCTGTTTGGCACACTGGTCCAACAGACCCCCATCTCCCAGAAAACCAAGATGTGGGAGAGGATCATCAACAGGGTGAACGCACAATCACCATGTCTGCGCACAAAGACCGACATCCAGAACAGGTGGTATGACGTGCGCAGGAGGGTCCGGGAGCTGCTCAAGAAAGACTACCTCCTGAGCTAATACACCGGCAGTGGCCCTCCTGCCAAGCCAGTATACCTCAGGCCCTGGGAGGAGAAGGTGCGGGCCATCCTTCCGCCAGTGAGCGTATATGGACTAGAGAACATCCCAGAGCCTGGTGAGTACACAACAAATGTACACAATATTCTGCCACAATACACACACACATCACTGTCAAGGGAGAGTCAAACCATGCACTCATAGCAATTACACAGCAACCAGAACAGAATCATCCCAAAATGTGTATGTCAGTCAGATAAACACAACACATGCCATCAAAAAAGTTACATTCAACCGTGCCATCACATGTACAAACACAACTACAACTACAGCTAGGCAGTGGCACAAATAGAACTAACAAACACATCCAGACATGTAGCCACCACAACAACACCAACACACAGTGAAGACCACTGAAAGGAAGGAATTCTGTGTATGCTGGCCAAGTCAGTGTAGCCAATAGCATCATGGGAGTCGTAGTCACACATATTGCCCCCCCCCCCAACTATCCCATCAACACCACCATGAACCATGCGCACATCACAGGGAGTGGAGAAGGACTCACAAGATGGCTGACACTGGCAACTGCTGTGGGGAGCACAAGGCCCTGCTGGCAACTGTGCACCAACAAACAGCAGGACACCACTGACTGACATCCTGAGAGACAACT
Source organism: Calotriton arnoldi (assembly GCA_963921515.1). Classification (NCBI taxonomy): domain Eukaryota; kingdom Metazoa; phylum Chordata; class Amphibia; order Caudata; family Salamandridae; genus Calotriton; species Calotriton arnoldi. The sequence continues at coordinate 2,836,198 of CAWUFW010000695.1, read as the reverse complement.
TCCACTCCCTGCAATGCAAGCACGTTCCATGGTGGGATATCTGGCTGGCTGGTTGGGAAGGAGGACTTGCAGCACTGACCATAGTCACAAGCACCTCCCCTCATCCCCCCCCCCCCTCAACACAAACTCCACAGAACCCACCTGGTAGAATGCAATGCCTCCCATCCTAACTCAAGATCCCACAAAGAACCACCACCCTGGGTTATGTTGTGTGAAGCACAGGGACACTCTTGGGACTTTTAGCCAAACAACTGCCAGGACAACACTCCCAGCCATCCTGACAGCACAGCCAGCCCACCCCACAGGGAAGCAGAGTCAAAAGGAAGGAAGCATGGGCATGCTGGGAAGGGGGGTGGAGGCAATAGCATGATGGGAGTGGCAGTCACAGATATTGCTCAGCCTCACAACTGGCCCATCAACACCACCCTGAACCATGCTCACATCACAGGGAGTGAAGAAGGACACACAAGATGGCTGACACTGGCTACTGCTGTGGGGAGCACAAGGGCATGCTGGGAACTGCACACCAACCAACAGCAGGACACCACTGTCAGCCATCTTGCCATTGCCCTCACACCCACACACACTGAACTCCCCACAAAAGCAAGTAAGTATGGGAATGCTGGGAAGTGGGGTGGAGGCAATAGCATGATGGGAGTCACAGTCACAGACATAGCTCACCCCCACAACTGTCCCATCAACACCACCCTGAACCATGCTCACATCACAGGGAGTGGAGAAGGACTCACAAGATGGCTGACACTGGCTACTGCTGTGGGGAGCACAAGGCCCTGCTGGGAACTGTGCACCAACAAACAGCAGGACACCACTGACTGACATCCTGAGAGACAACTTCCACTCCCTGCAATGCAAGCACGTACCATGGGGGGATATCTGGCTGGCTGGGTGGGAAGGAGGACTTGCAGCACTGACCATAGTCACAAGCACCTCCCCTCACCCCCCCCCCTCAACACAAACTCCACAGAACCCACCTGGTAGAATGCAATGCCTCCCATCCTAACTCAAGATCCCACAAAGAACCACCACCCTGGGTTATGTTGTGTGAAGCACAGGGACACTCTTGGGACTTTTAGCCAAACAACTGCCAGGACAACACTCCCAGCCATCCTGTCAGCACAGCCAGCCCACCCCACAGGGAAGCAGAGTCAAAAGGAAGGAAGCATGGGCATGCTGGGAAGGGGGTGGAGGCAATAGCATGATGGGAGTGGCAGTCACAGATATTGCTCAGCCTCACAACTGGCCCATCAACACCACCCTGAACCATGCTCACATCACAGGGAGTGGAGAAGGACACACAAGATGGCTGACACTGGCTACTGCTGTGGGGAGCACAAGGGCATGCTGGGAACTGCACACCAACCAACAGCAGGACACCACTGTCAGCCATCTTGCCATTGCCCTCACACCCACACACACTGAACTCCCCACAAAAGCAAGTAAGTATGGGAATGCTGGGAAGTGGGGTGGAGGCAATAGCATGATGGGAGTCACAGTCACAGACATAGCTCACCCCCACAACTGTCCCATCAACACCACCCTGAACCATGCTCACATCACAGGGAGTGGAGAAGGACTCACAAGATGGCTGACACTGGCTACTGCTGTGGGGAGCACAAGGCCCTGCTGGGAACTGTGCACCAACAAACAGCAGGACACCACTGACTGACATCCTGAGAGACAACTTCCACTCCCTGCAATGCAAGCACGTACCATGGTGGGATATCTGGCTGGCTGGGTGGGAAGGAGGACTAGCAGCACTGACCATAGTCACAAGCACCTCCCCTCACCCCCCCTCAACACAAACTCCACAGAACCCACCTGGTAGAATGCAATGCCTCCCATCCTAACTCAAGATCCCACAAAGAACCACCACTCTGGGTTATGTTGTGTGAAGCACAGGGACACTCTTGGGACTTTTAGCCAAACAACTGCCAGGACAACACTCCCAGCCATCCTGTCAGCACAGGCAGCCCACCCCACAGGGAAGCAGAGTCAAAAGGAAGGAAGCATGGGCATGCTGGGAAGGGGGTTGGAGGCAATAGCATGATGGGAGTCGTAGTCACAGCTCTACATCCCCCACCACATGGCCCAGCAAGCTCACACTCACGCATGCACATCCCACAGAGAGTGGAAAGGCCCATCAAAGATGTCTGACACTGTTGCTGAGTCGTGGGGAGCACAAGGGCATGCTGGGAACTGCACACCAACCAACAGCAGGACACCACTGTCAGCCATCTTGCCATTGCTCTCACACCCACACACACTGAACTCCCCACAAAAGCAAGTAAGTATGGGAATGCTGGGAAGTGGGGTGGAGGCAATAGCATGATGGGAGTCATAGTCACAGACATAGCTCACCCCCACAACTGTCCCATCAACACCACCCTGAACCATGCTCACATCACAGGGAGTGGAAAACAACTCACAAGATGGCTGACACTGGCTACTGCTGCGGGGAGCACAAGGCCCTGCTGGGAACTGTGCACCAACAAACAGCAGGACACCACTGACTGACATCCTGAGAGACAACTTCCACTCCCTGCAATGCAAGCACAGTCCATGGTGGGATAACTGACTGGCTGGGTGGGAAGGAGGGCCGGCTGTCAACCAAATACAACCAATGCAGACCATGTTCACACCCCAACAAATACATAGAAATGCCCAAATCATGCAGGACAATGTGCCACACCAAAATCAACCCCTGACTGTGACGACTTAGGACAATGCAATGTACAGGCCCGCACCCAGAGGCACAGTCACAACTGTCAGGTGTGTCAACCATTGATGCCTGCAGAAACATAACATACATTGTGTGTGTCTCCCAAAAACAGGTGATGATGGGGACACAGCAGCAGACGCTGAGGAGTCCCAGTCCCAGGCTCAAGAGGATGCGGAGCTCACTGGTGTCGTACAGCCTCTGCCCTCCTCGGACGAAGAAGACCAACCTGGCACATCCGGTGCAAGTCTACATGCAGCACCAGCAGGACCACCAGCTGCAGCACCAGCAGGACCACCAGCTGCACCCCCTGCACCCACCCCTCCAACGACTGTCACCACAAATACCATCCCTGCCGACATGGACAGAACAAGGAGCAACACCAGCACAGGGACCCTGGACCAACCTGGGGCCATGGACACCACCACCACCACCAACCCCCAAGGTGGACCAGGGTCATCTGTGCGTGCCACTGCACATGTCAGCAGGGGTGGTGGGAGGGGTGGGAGACAGAGGTCGCTGCTTGCAGAGGTTGCTGGTGTGCATGATGACCCACAACTGGTGCGCATAGCTGATGCGTACTAGTCCAGCACCGGAGATCTCAGCCAGGTAGTGGGGCTCCTCAGAGACATGAAACAGCAGCAGGCTGCCCATCATGCCCGCTTGGACTCTCACATGTCCCACGTGGAGTCACACATGTCCCGCGTGGACTCACACATGTCCGCGTGGAGTCCAAGTGGGATGCACTGCATGAGATGACGGCGGTGCACAGGGACATTTTACAATGCCTCCACCAGATGAACAGCAACCAGTCCACACCTCCCTGTGTGCCAACAACATCTGGTGCTGAACAAACTGCAACTGCCACAGGGAGGGAGGATGACTCTGGCGGAGAGTCCCCTGCACCGCAGCAGCCTGTACTTGAGGGCCCCCCCCCAAGAAGAGGGGTCGTCCGAGGAGGGGCAAGTGAGAGGCCGATGGCCAAGCGCAACTCCCAGGAAGCCTGAACCTGTTCTGGATGTTCACCTTTGTGCACAGACTGTTCACCCTGTTGACGGCAACACTACTCCCACACATTGCATGGGGAGTACAAGTTGGACCAATGTCTCAGACAACTGTGGCCCCGATACTGGGGATTTTGTCTACCAGGACTTTCAATTCACCTAGGAACTTCTGATTGCACGATTTATGTACAGCACTACCCATCCTATGCACTATTCACACAAATGTATCACAATAAACACACTAATACACCATACTTGCCTCTGTTGTGATTCCAACGTGGGTGCTGTTATGGGGATGATGAACTGCAAAATTACACTGGGTATGCGAACTGCAACAGCAAGTACAACACAGGCATGTGAGTAAAGGCAACGTGACACATATGAGGGAGACACACCACCAGGGCTACACAACACATACACACCTAGGCCATCTGACTCATTGCCTACACTGATGTTGCCAGGGAAGACGGTGCAATGCACAGACACCACACCCATTCCCAGTTGTAGTCAAGTAGCCCACAGGTGCAGTAAGCAAATGGCAGTCAAATGTGTGACCACAGACAACGCACATCACAAAGTGAAGCACAGGTTTATTACACAGTTGCAACATGTCGTAACCACTACAGATGCAAGGTAATCCCACCTGGCAGCGGGCACACAGTCAACAACTGTAGACGGAAGGAAGTCCATGGGTGTGGCGCACATCACCTGTAGGGACACAACAGCTACCACCCTGGAAGTGCAATCACGTCGTCGGTGGACACAGTTGACCAAACGAATCTGAAAGTACCCTGTGAAGGACAGAAATGACACACAGTCAAAAGCAATGGAGAACAGGACAGAACAGCAAAACTCATGCACAATACATGTTACAAGATACCCACCCAGAACCAAGTTAGCATGTCAACACTGTTGGGGAGTACAGCCCACCTGTAAGCACACATCGCAACACACATCCAGTCAAGTAGCCCATGGACACACTCCAACAGCACCAGAGCACCACCCACACATATCATGCATACTCACATCATTGACCTGACATCTCTGGATACTCACATTCAGCTGAAGAAGTTGGTGATGAGCTGTGTGCGGACATCACCACATCATCATCATCATCATCATCACTGGCATCGTGGTCCAGGCCAGGATCCTCCACAGGTGGCGGATGTTGGTCATTGTCATCCTGGATGAGAGGCAACTCCTTCCGCACTGCCAGGTTGTGGAGCATGTAGCAGACGATGATAATCTTGCACACTTTCGCAGGGGCATATGGGAGGGACCCTCCGGTCTTGTCCAGGCAGCGGAAGCGGCTCTTCAGGAGACCAAATGTCCGCTCAATCACTCTCCTGGTCCGACCATGTGCCTCATTGTAGCGCATCTGGGCTGGTGTCACAGGGTTCCTGAGGGGTGTCAGCAACCACGGCATGTTGGGGTATCCCGAGTCACCTACGGACAGACAAGTGCACATTAGCTGACTTGGAAAAGTGGGCGGAATACTACAGATCAGATCACACACAATGGCACAAAGTCAGTACACACCGACAAGCCAGGCACGCTAGTTCTGCATCTGTGCCATCATCCTGGGGATGCGACTACTCCTCATCACAAAGGCATCGTGTGCTGAACCAGGGAAACGGGCACACACGTGTGGGATGGTCATATCTGCAAGACACACCACCAGTGCATTGACCGAGTGGTAGTGCTTGCGGTTACGGTAGGCCTGCTCCTGGGCCTGTGGTGGTACCAAAGCCACATGTGTCCCATCAATGGAGCCAATGACATGCGGCATCCTCCCCAGGGCATAGAAGTCACTCTTCACGTCAGTGAGTCGTCGCAGTCTAGGGAAATAGATGTACCTGTTCAGGAATAGCAACATTGCCGCCAAAACATCGCGGAGCACACGGCTCAACATGGTCTGTGACATCCCACCAGCAGTCGCCACAGTATGTTGGAAGGTACCGGTGGCAAAGAAGTGTAGGGCTGCCATCACCTTCACCTTGGGGGTCAGCGCTGTAGGATACGGCCGGCCAGGCTGCAAATGTGGGGCCAACTGCACTGCCAAATCCTCAATCAGCTGCCTGGTGAAGCGGTACCGTCGGATGCTGTCCCGTTCCACCATCGTTGCCAGGTCTGGGAATGGTCGATGGACAGCAGGAGCCCTGCAGTGCAGAGGAGAAGTAAGCAAGATTGTCAGTCAGCCCACATATGCGGCATTGAACACACTCAATATCCCAACATACATCATTATGAGGCACAACTACATGAAGTGTGCAGTTCTGTAAGGACATGTATGGTACATACATGGCCAACATCTGTCATCACGGTCCAACAAGTGGCATCAATAAGTCCCAGGTTGGCCCATTGGATATCATGAGGCCGTGTCACAGTTCCCATCTCCTGCTGCCGTGTCACAATCACCCCCACAGTGACATGTGAGGACAGATGTGCCCCAGGCATCACAGCTCAACGACAGGTACATTCCCAGGGACCCTGTATTGCCACATGGACACTGGCATTACATGGAGTATCATGTATACACCACAGCAAAACAACTATGACCCCCACAGGTAGTGGTCCCACTTGCCACTGCAGGACAGACATGGACGTCTGTGACACACACACGCACAACATCAAAGTCCATGCACACACAACGTGGATGTGGAGACTGTCTCCCATTGTGCACATGAAATCAGAGACATTGTAAACACTACATGCACACAGACTGTGGAGGACCATCACTATTGTGCCACTGGGACACCCTGGCTCAAACATACCGTCCCACATGGGACTCACGGGGTATGTGACATGACATACACATACACCACCGTGAAATGTGACCATGGCACATGCACAGATATGAACAGTTGCACATCACAGTGGTCATGTACACGTAACACCCAGGATCCTGTCCCCGTGAACACGTGCACAGCCTGGGGGTTGCTGCCCCCAGGTGACACCCACAGGACAACATGTACACCAACATACACACAATAGGAAATGCAGCCTTACATGCCTTATCATACAGTTTGGACAGGCTGTCGTGTTGTAGGTGTGCCCCTCACTCCCTGGGAGCTATCTGTGGCTGGCATATGTCCATCTGAGACAGGCATGGTGACATATGCCAGTCACTTGTACAGGGATGCGTTGAACAGCAATGGACCGATCGGTGCCCCCGGCCGGCCCATTGCAGTCAATGTGTGCAGGTACGCGTTGTGCCCCAGTACGCGTTGTACTGCAATGGACCGATCGGTGCCCCCGGCCGGCCCATTGCATTCAATGTGTGCAGGTACGCGTTGTGCCCCTGTACGCGTTGGTACGCGTTGTTCCCCTGTACGCGTTGTATCGCAATGGACCGATCGGTGCCCCCGGCCGGCCCATTGCATTCAATGTGTGCGGGTACGCGTTGTACCCCTGTACGCGTTGTTCCGCAATGGACCGATCGGTGCCCCCGGCCGGCCCATTGCATTCAATGTGTGCAGGTACGCGTTGTGCCCCTGTACGCGTTGTACCGCAATGGACCGATCGGTGCCCCCGGCCGGCCCATTGCATTCAATGTGTGCAGGTACGCGTTGTGCCCCTGTACGCGTTGGTACGCGTTGTGCCCCTGTACGCGTTGTATCGCAATGGACCGATCGGTGCCCCCGGCCGGCCCATTGCATTCAATGTGTGCGGGTACGCGTTGTACCCCTGTACGCGTTAGTACCGCAATGGACCGATCGGTGCCCCGGCCGGCCCATTGCATTCAATGTGTGCAGGTACGCGTTGTGCCCCTGCACGCGTTGGTACGCGTTGTGCCCCTGTACGCGTTGTATCGCAATGGACCGATCGGTGCCCCGGCCGGCCCATTGCATTCAATGTGCGCGAGTACGCGTTGTACCCCTGTACGCAGTAGTACCGCAATGGACCGATCGGTGCCCCCGGCCGGCCCATTGCATTCAATGTGTGCAGGTACGCGTTGCTGCCCCTGTACGCGTTGTACCGCAATGGACCGATCGGTGCCCCCGGCCGGCCCATTGCATTCAATGTGTGCAGGTACGCGTTGTGCCCCTGTACGCGTTGTACTGCAATGGACCGATCGGTGCCCCGGCCGGCCCATTGCATTCAATGTGTGCAGGTACGCGTTGTGCCCCTGTACGCGTTGTACTGCAATGGACCGATCGGTGCCCCGGCCGGCCCATTGCATTCAATGTGTGCGGGTACGCGTTGTGCCCCTGTACGGGTTGTACCGCAATGGACCGATCGGTGCCCCCGGCCGGCCCATTGCATCCAATGTGTGCGGGTACGCGTTGTACCCCTGTACGCGTTGTACCGCAATGGACCGATCGGTGCGCACCCATTGACAATGGCCTTGCCTGGCAACGGACGCGTTTTCGAATTTCGAACGAGTCGGTTGCTGGAAATTCAGTTGGTCACCCACAACAATGTTGCAAAATCATGTATGTCATGAAGTTGAAGATTTGAAGGATGCCGTGGGCGTGTATTGGTGCTGCTATTCCATGGATTGGCCAGATTCAGAAGATGCAAACGACTTGGACCTATCACTTTGGACACAAGGGACAGTATCTGCCTCTCCAGCACATATATATTGCTGGCTGTTCCCCTGAGAGCTCACTTGCCTGCACTACATGCTCCAGGACGACATCTGCCACTGCACTGCTGCTGTCTCTGCCCCTCTGGACCCTGCAATGGCACGTACTGTGGAGAGAGCCCCAGCCTTCAGCCTTGAGGAGAACCAGGCCCTGCTGGACAGCCTACTTCCACAGTACAGCAAGCTGTATGGGACACCAGGGGAGCAGGTGAGTGTTCTGTGCACTGCCTTTCGGAATGTGCATTTTGTCTGACTAGCAAGGCTGAAAGTCTGCACGCCACTGGCTAGCAGGCTCACTGAGTAGTTGTCACCCCCATAGTGTGTAGTGACATGCACTGGACAGGTATGGTGCAGTGACAGTGCATTTGAACAAGGTTTTACTTCTCATGCAATGATACCATGTAGTGACGTCTGGCAAACTGTCCATGGGCAGCGTTGCACTGCCTGTGAACATCATGTGCCCCTGTGAATGAGACATGTATATACAACTGTGTCATGCACGGATATGTTGCATGTGTAGTAATGGCCTTTTCACTTTGTCATCCTGACAGGTTAATGCCCATCGAAAGCAGGAGATCTGGAAGGACATCGTCCGGGCTGTCCGGTCCGTGGGGGTCTACAAGCGCCGGATCCGCAACTGCCAGAAGAGGTGGCAGGACCTTCGGGGCTGGACCCGGAGGATTGCACGGGTCCAGCTGAAGCTGTCGCCTCCTCGCAGGAGGGGCGGAACACGGACCCTGACCCCCACATGCTCCAGATCCTGGCGGTGGTGTTTCCAGACCTGGATGGGCAGCTGAAGGCCAGACAGCAGCAAGGAGGGGTGAGTCAAAGACTGCACTGTGAACTCTGTATTACATGCTTTGTGCCCTCCTCTGGCCTGGTTCAACTGCCACAGTGCAGCAGTCATGTTGTCCAGGAGCCATGTCCCTCTATTGTGCACTGCCCACTCCTCATCTGATACCCAGGTGTGGCCCTTACATTCAGGGAATTGTGTCACTTGGGACTGTGTCCTTGCAGTTGGCTTCACTAAAGGTGGGGGACAGCATCTGTTTCCCTAACTCTGTTGTGGGCATCATGGGTGGGTCCATTGTTCACACAACGCCTGTGTTCGGACATGTAATCTGCGTGTTGCTTTGATATGCGGTCCACTTGCTGAGCTGAGCCACCACATGTGCCCGGGGTATGTGGCACACGCCCATGCAGCGGGTGGGAACAATGTTTGGGCCCCAGGAGTGTGCAGATTACGTGTGTCACACATACATAGCCAGCTATCCACTGTCCAGGGCTCATCCCTCATTCATGTGGGGCAGGACAGTCATGCCTACTCCAGGCCATGCAATGCACTCTGTACTCCCACTCCCGTGTATCAGCTGACACATTGTGCGCAATGATTTGACCCCTCATGTGTCTGCCTCTGTGTCAGTGTGCTGTGGATTAGTTGCCAGGACTGCTGGCGTGTTTCTTGGTAGGGGCTCAGCATGCGACTGGAGATGTGACCATAGGAGACGATACTTGTGTGTCACATAGGTGTTTGATCAGCTGCCCGTGCAGACTGGGGTATGCGAATGTGAAGTTCAGGCAGCTGTTCCCCATTCACAGCAGATTGTGAGGGGCTCAGGTTCAGAGGGTAGTGTCACAGGTCTCCCATATGTCCAATCGGTATGACCTGGACAGATGAGGGTTAAGATGATGTGTTGTGTGGGGGATGTACATGTGCACTTGTGCAGCTCCAGGACTTGCATTCCCCATGACCTACTATTGTGACACAGTGCAGAGTGTTGTTGTCTGGCTGCCAAGTCATACATCACTGAGACAGTGATGTATGACTTAGCAGTCATGCCTCCGCCATGGCATGTGTCTACTTATTGGTGATCCTGCAGGGGAGTGACATGTGCTACATGCACACCATTGTGGCGATGGCTATCAGGACATGGGTGCATCATGGTGTCTGTCGCTGGTATGCATCACATGCATATCCTATTTGACTCTGGGCGTCCCTTTCATCCGGAAACCTGTACTGACTCAGTGGCAAGAGTTGTGATGTGTGCATGTCCACATGCTACACCGTGTCCTCTGCACTGTCCAACTACTGTGTAGTTGGTGCATGTGTCCACACTGGGGTGTTGCTATCCAACGTCACCAGCCGACTGGACTACGGCAACTCCCTCTACGCCGGAACCACAGCCAAACTTCAAAAAAGACTCCAACGCATCCAGAACGCCTCAGCTCGACTCATCCTGGACATCCCCCGACACAGCCACATCGCCGGACACCTGAGAGACCTGCACTGGCTCCCCGTCAGCAAGAGAATCACGTTCCGACTCCTCACCCACGCACACAAAGCTCTCCACAACCAAGGCCCCAGATACCTCAACGACCGTCTGACCTTCTACACTCCCACCCGCCAGCTACGATCGACCAACCACGCCCTCGCCGCCGTCCCCCGCATCCGAAGAGCCACAACGGGAGGAAGATCCTTCTCCTACCTGGCTGCCAAGACGTGGAACTCCCTACCCATCCACCTCCGCCTTACCCAAGACCACCTCTCCTTCAGGAAGCAACTCAAGACCTGGCTGTTCAAACAGTAGCGGACCCCCCCCCCCCCAAGCGCCTTGAGACCCTCCGGGTGAGTAGCGCGCTATACAAATGCTTGATTGATTGAACAGACACCAGACAGATGGGTGCAAGGCCATGTGGGATGTGAGTGCCATGATTGGCATCAGACTGACTATTGGCTTCTCCTGTTCAGTTAGGGCACTTTTAGCAATATACAACTAATGATGCCAGGGCTTGCTCTGTAATGTGCTGTGCTCACAGTGGTGTGTGCGTTTGGTGCAGGTGACTGATGTCTGTCTGTTTCCCCATTGTTTGCAGATACATCCACGGCCACGGAAGGGGACAGCTCCACGGACCAGGAGGAGCCGGAGAGCCAGACTGGGTCAGCAGCCGAGGAGTGGTCGGAGGGACCCAGTGGCACGGAGGGCGAGGGGAGCCACACCGAGGAGTCCTCAGCACCATCCACCTCAGCTGAGGACCAGAGCAACTCGGAGGATGACTCCCTTATGGAGGCGGGTGTCAGCAGCCACCACACCCCAGCTAGTGTTGCTGTCCCCGCCATCACCAGCACCACCACCGCCCTCCCATCGGCTCCCATTCCCCAGGTCCGTGGAGGCTCCCATGTTCGGGAGCGTGTCTCCTTTGGGCCAGGCACCGCACCCCTGCCCCTGTGTCCCCTGCTGCCCTGAGTGAGGAGTCTGTGTACCTCCTTCGCCAGCTCCATGTAGGGCAGACAGCCATGCTGAGTGTCCTCCATGCGCACACCGCTCTGTTGACTCAGCTGGTGTCATTCATGGAGGGCATCTCATCGGGCATGTCTGACCTACAGAGGGGGAATAGGTCCATGGACTCCTCCCTGACAGCAGCAGTGTCCCTCCTCAGACAGTCCCTCACCCCTCCTGCCTCTGCTCCATCCACACTCCCCAGCACCTTACCCGTCCCAAGCACACACACACCGGCACAGGCACACACCAGCACACACACATCCAGCACACAGACACACACGCCACAAACAAAACGCACACGCACGCACAGTCAGGGGACTGAAACCAGACTCACAGGGGATGGGGCCCTGGAACACACACACGCATCCACGAGCACTGCGCAGTCCTCAGTTGCCTCTCCCTCCAAAACACCCTCCCTTGCCTCACCTGCAACCCCAAAGACCCAGCGGCTCTTCCTCAGTGACCTCGGCCTCTTCCCCTCCAATCCAGCTGATACAGCATTCAGGGGGAAGAGGAAGCCCACCCACACGGAGCAGAGTGCCCCTCGCCCCCGGACACCCTCCCCCAGGCGCAGACAGACTGAGGCCCCCACCCGCAAGTCCCCCCGGAGTCGTAAGAGCAAGACCCCGCCGCCGCCCTGCAGCTCAGGCACCAGGTCTCCTTCCTCCATCCCTCAGGCCCCCACTCCACAGGTGCCCCCACCACACCCTGCCCCAGGTTCCCCCACCCACAGATATACCATCCCCAAGAGGATCCGGCCTTCTCCCCCTGCCACTTGCTCTCCCGGCACCACACCCCCCGCTGCGCTTGTCTGTGCCACTGATGTGGTGAGGGTGTCCTCCCCTCTGTCCAGCCCACCTTGCCTGTTCCCCATTCTCCTCCCCTGGTGGTAGGCACTGCAGTGGAGTCCACTTCCACCCTGTCTGACTTGGGCACTGCAGTGGCGGACCTGTCCACTCCATCTGCAGGGTCCACTGCAGTCGTGCCGGCACCCACAACATCTGAGTCATGCCCCCAGTTGTGCCGGCACACACCATGTCAGACACCTCCACTGCAGTTGTCAGTGGCTCTCCAGCACTCACCACCCCTTCCCTGCTTCCTCCTGGTGAGCCCTGATCCTGTCCCTGCGGTGCCTGGCCTGCCCCCCGGTTGCCCCTCCTAGTGGATTGTCCCTGGTTTTGTGCAGGCATGCGTAGGGTGACATCTGCCACTGTCACCCAGTTTGGACTTTGACAATGGACTGGCCATTGGCCTTTGTGTTTTTTCTGGACTTTGTTTTCATTCCACACATATGCTGAATAAAGCAACTTTCTGTTCTCTAGTGCTTATGCTTCTGATGTACATGTTGTTGATGATGCTAACCATGCCCTTGCTGCAGTGATGGTGATATTTGGTCTCATGATAATGAAGTGTTACTGTGCAGGAACCCATGTGATCCAGGGGGAATGTGTCCTATCCTGTGGTGTATCCATGTCATCCATAGCAGCATCTGAGGGTGTCATGTGTTCAGTATTTGGCAATGGGATTTCCTACTTAGATTAGCTATTTCACATCTGTGGCTTCCACCCCTGCACATCTGTTGTGCCTGCCATTGTTCAATTCGTCTACTTCCCTGACCGTGTGGCCATCTCCACTGGACATGCAGGTTTGGGCATTAATGGGGAAGGACTCATCCGTGTAGTCAGTGCAACATTGCTATACAAGTGTGTTGGATCTGTGCTGATGATTCCGTTGGCACTTCCATGACCAGGCTGATGTGACGGGAGCCCTCATTTGGTGCTAATTGTTGATTGTGTGACCAAGTGCTCAGCTGACATGATGGGGCCCTACTGAGGCAACATATGGCACAGCTTTCCTCACACAGGAGTGGAGTCCCCTCATGGCAGTGTGTACTCCTGTGACATTGCCTGCGCCCAAGGTGTGTGTTGTATGTGCATGTCTGTGTGTTCACTTCCGTTTAGCTGTGCATGCTGTGATCCCTAGTGTTGTACCTGTTTGTGATGCTTGCTGAGTTGGCCTATGTTCCCCCAAAGTCTTCTCCTGGGTTCTCTGTGATGTGGGTGCATGGCACATTACTGGTCATCAGGGTGTCACCCATAGGTGTGTTTGCTGTCAGGGCTGAGTTTGTGTGCAGACGCAGATGGGTCACAGTCAGGTTTCCCCTTGGCACTTGTTGTTTGCCCCTGTCATGTGATTTCCAGTTTGTGTTATCTTTCAGTGATTGTGACACGTTGTGTGTGTGACTGCTGGCACTCCTCAGGGTCCAGGCTGCAATGTTGGTTGTTGTCTATGTGTGTTCTTTGTGGGTGACCTTGGCTTCTTCATTGGTGTGTGACTGTGGCTGGGATCCCATTGGTTGGTGTGGTATTGCCGTCATGTCCATGTACAGCGTAGTGTGCAGTGTGTCAGACATTCAGGAGTCTTGTTGAGTGGCCATGTGTGATGTGTTTCTGCACCTTGGTTCCCACCCACCACCCTGGAATAGTCATGGGTGCATGTGCAATGTCACCAGTGCATGTGTGCTTCACTGCTGCACATTGTTGGAGGTCGAGGGGTGTGGTGTTGAGTGTGTGCAGATGAGAGTTGTTGCCCGGCTAGGCCCCTGCCTCCATGTTGGCCTTGGCTTACTGGCCATGCTGATTGATTTGTGCTTGTGTAGGTGTGATGGTAGTTTGTTGCTCAGGACACATGACTGTGGTTCACAGTGTGAACGACATTTAGCTTTGTCATCACAGTGGGATTGTAATGCAGCCCAGGGTCACCACATTGTGGGTGCCCTGGGGTTAGTGCTGTGGTGTGTCTGTGTCTTGCTGTGTCAGTTGCTGTTCCTACGTGCCTGTGTGACATGTGTGATTTGTGCTCCCTCTCATCTGACAATGCCTGCTTGCCCACATAGGGGATTTGGATCCATGAGTTACCTTTGTGTGGAACTGTATGCACATCTGTATGATTGGTATTCAGGTCTCCTCATGTGTTGTGTGGTTGCCTGGGAACACTGGCACCCCCCTCACCTGTTGTGTATGATGTGCAGTGTGGGTCTGCCTGTTTGTGTTTGTGCATCTGCACCACTGCATTGGCATATCTCGGGTGTGCCATTGGCTGTATGTAGTTTGGTGGGTTTCCCCTGCTGTCCCTGGGACTCCTAGGTCATCGGTCAGCACAATGATCATGGTTTGTGTGTCCCATTGCTGCCATGGTATGGTATCTGTTCACCTCACATCTGCAGTCTCCACAGGGTATCTGCATTTGTGTGCCCATTGGTGCAAATATGTGGGTCTGCATTCTGATGGTCACTTCTGTCATTGTGTCATTGATGAATGTTGACAGTGTCAGCCCCCATGGGTGTTGTTTGTCTGCACATGGCCAAAGGTATGTCTTATTTGCACTGCAGTATTTGGCTCCCCCAATTTATGTTGCAATGGGACACATACACTACTTTGCCACTGATGTGTTTTTTGTTCTGTGACCAGGAATCATCCATGCAGTTTGGCAGTTGCAGCTCTTTCTTTGTCAACACTTACCTTTTGGTCACTGTGATGATGGGGGTTTGGACCCCATTGCCACAATGTTCAGAATGTGCTTCAGCTATGGACCCCACACTTACCTTTTGGTCACTGTGATGATGGGGGTTTGGACCCCATTGCCACAATGTTCAAAATGTGCTTCAGCTATGGACCCCACACTTACATTTTGGTCTCTGTGGTGATGGGGCGTTAGACCCCATTGCCACAATGTTCAGAATGTGCTTCAGCTATGGACCCCACACTTACCTTTTGGTCACTGTGATGATGGGGGTTTGGACCCCATTGCCACAATGTTCAAAATGTGCTTCAGCTATGGACCCCACACTTACATTTTGGTCACTGTGGTGATGGGGCGTTAGACCCCATTGCCACAATGTTCAGAATGTGCTTCAGCTATGGACCCCACACTTACCTTTTGGTCACTGTGATGATGGGGGTTTGGACCCCATTGCCACAATGGTCATGTCCTGCTTGCATTGTGGGGGCCACACACATATATGTGTGGCACATGTGCCACACATATATGTGTGGCACATGTGCTAGGGGGTCACATTGTATGTTCAAAGTCATGTTCAGTGTTGTAGGCATTTGACACAGTCTACACACGCTTGTCATGGTGTTGGGGGATGTCTTTTCTTGCATTCCCTAGGTTGTGGTGTGCTGGTTGTGTCATGCATTGTCCATCCTATGAGTGGGGGTGGTAGTGGTGGTAGGCATCCAGCCCCCCCTGGGTGGGGGTGGTAGTGGTGGTAGGCATCCAGCCCCCCCTGGGTGAGGGTGGTAGTAGTGGTAGGCATCCAGCGCATCCAGCCCCCCCTGGGTGAGGGTGGTAGTAGTGGTAGGCATCCAGCCCCCCTGGGTGAGGGTGGTAGTAGTGGTAGGCATCCAGCCCCCTGGCTGAGGGTGGTAGTAGTGGTAGGCATCCAGCCCCCTGGCTGAGGGTGGTAGTAGTGGTAGGCATCCAGCCCCCCTGGGTGAGGGTGGTAGTAGTGGTAGGCATCCAGCCCCCCTGGGTGAGGGTGGTAGTAGTGGTAGGCATCCAACCCCCTGGGTGAGGGTGGTAGTAGTGGTAGGCATCCAGCCCCCCTGGGTGAGGGTGTTAGTAGTGGTAGGCATCCAGCCCCCCTGGGTGAGGGTGGTAGTAGTGGTAGGCATCCAGCCCCCTGGGTGAGGGTGGTAGTAGTGGTAGAGCATCCAGCCCCCTGGGTGAGGGTGGTAGTAGTGGTAGGCATCCAGCCCCCTGGCTGAGGGTGGTAGTAGTGGTAGGCATCCAGCCCCCTGGGTGAGGGTGGTAGTAGTGGTAGGCATCCAGCCCCCTGGCTGAGGGTGGTAGTAGTGGTAGGCATCCAGCCCCCCTGGGTGAGGGTGGTAGTAGTGGTAGGCATCCAGCCCCCTGGGTGAGGGTGGTAGTGGTGGTGGGCATCTGGCACCACCCTGGCTAAGGGTGGTAGTAGTGGTGGGCATCTGGCACCACCCTGGCTAAGGGTGGTAGTAGTGGTAGGCATCCAGCCCCCCCTGGGTAGGGGTGGTGGTGCGCATTCAGGCCCCTGTGTGCATATGTGGCATTGGTGATGGGCATCCCGCCCCTATGGTGCTGCTGTTGCTGGTGTAAGTATATTCTGCATCCCTCTGTGTGTGTGTGATGTGTCGTGTACGTGTTGTATGTGTTTTGTGGTTGGTGTCTGACTTACCTTCTGCGCCGTACGCGTCCGTGCCTGTTCCGGTAGTAAATGTAGAATATTGGTATGATCGGGACGAAGGGATTCATGGGTTGGTTCGTGTCGTTCGTCCTTCTCGTTGCTTCGCGTCGTCCTCGTCGCTTCGCGTCGTCCTCGTCGCTGGCGTGTTCGTCTCGTAGCCGTGGATTGTGTTGTGGCGCGAATCGGAGCTTATGTGCGCCTCTCCCGGATGCTTTGACGTGCCGTGCTTAGCGACGGGTTCGGCGCGTACGGGAAGCGCATCGTACTTGGTCGGCCGGACGGAGCTGCATTTTCCCTTCCGTGCGACTCGATTCGGCGTTTCCGTATTCGCCTCGGTCGGAGTACAGGACCTGGATTGGGTGAGTACGGCTCGGCCGGATTCTGTGCTGTTGTGCGCATCGTACTTACTCGTTCGGTCTGCTGTACGGATCGGTCGGGAAACAGGCATTCGCATGGCTTGTTTCCCGACCGAATGGTATTGGGTGCGCCTCCGACCGAGATCGGAATCGGCCCCTTAGTGTCCAGCACCTTCCCTGATTTAATATTAATTGAAGTGGGAATAGTAAATTATATATGTTTAGTGTCCAGCACCTTCCCTGATTTAATATTAATTGGAGTGGGAATAGTAAATTATATATGTTTAGTGTCCAGCACCTTCCCTGATTTAATATTAATTGGAGTGGGAATAGTAAATTATATATGTTTAGTTTCCAGCACCTTCCCAAAGTTAATATAGTTTGGAGTGGGAATAGTAAATTATATATGTTTAGTGTCCTGCACCTTCACTGATTTAATATTAATTGGAGTGGGAATAGTAAATTATATATGTTTAGTGTCCAGCATCTTCCCAGAGTTGATATAGTTTGGAGTGGGAATAGTGAATTATATATGTTTAGTGTCCAGCACCTTCCCTGATTTAATATTAATTGGAGTGGGAATAGTAAATTATATATGTTTAGTGCCCAGCACCTTCCCAGAGTTAATATAGTTTGGAGTGGGAATAGTAAATTATATATGTTTACTGTCCAGCACTTTCCCTGGTTTAATATGAATTGGAGTGGGAATAGTAAATTATATATGTTTAGTGTCCAGCACATTCTCTGACTTAATAGAAATTGGAGTAGGAATAGAAAAATATATATGTTCACAGTTTTGTAATTTGTGAGAATTAATGTAGTGTACAGTGGGAGTGTTTAAAAGTAATAATTTAGGGAGTCATTATGATAGTGGGCGGATCGGGCGGTGGCGATCCGCCCGTTATTTTTCACCGCCCGCATTCCATTTCCCCCCGCCATATTACGATGGCGGGGGGGACCCCGGCGGACGGAAAGACCGTCCGCCGGTTTTCCGCCGGTCTGACAGGGGACCGGGCGGAAAAGGGCTCTAACATGGTGACGGTGTCTGCAAGACACCGCCATCCATATTAGGATGGTGGCGGAAAGCAGCGTTGCCGCCATGGAAAGGCATACGGTCTTTGCTTCTGGGGGCCCGTTGCGGGCCCCCAGGGTTTTGGGGGGATGGGGGGTGCACATGGGGGGTACCTATGGTACCCCCCTACATTTGAATGCACAAGGTGGCAGGCACCGCGCGGTGCCTGTCACGTTGTGCATTCAAATGCACAACATGCATTTTTCAGATTGCGGCGGGTGCTGCTGACAGCACCGCCCGCCGCAATGTAACAAATACGGGATGCGCCCGCCAGTGTGGCAGACGCATCCTAATTTGAATGGCGGGACCACCGCACCTATGGCGGGCGGTCCCTTTTGCCGTTGCGTAATGACCCTCATAGTTTGTATTAATAAAAAATATATCATTATAAATAATTATAAAATCAATTATTTTATAAAGTATATTGATGTAACATACATAGTTTATTACATATACAAAGTTTAAAAAAATAAGAAATAAATGATGAAACGTTATTTTTTTATCGATGTTTCTTTATTTTCAAACATTTATTAATGAAAAGAAATAACATTTTATTTTATTAAAAGTATATTTAATATATATTGTTAGACATAGAGAAAAAAATACAATCTTTATTTTTCAGATATTATATATTTTGTATATATGTATACCTTCATATATAATATTTTTGCAAACTTAGGGGCCGATTACGATGGCGGACGGAGTCCGTCCGCCATCGTGGTGGTGACCGGGACCGTCCGCAATAAATGCGGCGGTTCACGCACACCACATTAGGATGCGACCGCCACAATGGCGGTCGCATCTGTATTTTTAACATTGCGGCGGGTGCTGCTGAAAGCAGCACCCGCCGCAATGTTAAAAATGCATGTTGTGCATTACAGTGCACTACGTGGCAGGCACCACACGGAGCCTGCCACTTAGTGCACTGAAATGTAGGGGGGTACCATGGGTACCCCCCAGTGCACATGCACCCCTCCACCCCCATTGGGGGCCTGCAACGGGCCCCCGAACAGGATCTCCATCAGCCTTTTCATAACGGTGTCGCCGTCATGGAAAGGCTGGCTCACAGCCTGCATCATAATATGGTGGACGGTGCCTGCTAGGCACCGCCACCATTTTATGCATGCAGACCGCTCCGCCAGGCAATCGGTCCGATTGCCTGTGGCGGTTCCGTGGCGGACAGTCTTTCCGTCCGCCGCGGTCGCAGTCTGGATCCCCCCGCCATCGTAATGTGGCGGGGGGAAATTCACGGACCGATGGTGGAAGGACCGCCACCTCATGGCTGGCGGTGGCGGTCCTTCCGCCA
This sequence comes from Calotriton arnoldi, assembly GCA_963921515.1. Lineage (NCBI taxonomy): Eukaryota > Metazoa > Chordata > Amphibia > Caudata > Salamandridae > Calotriton > Calotriton arnoldi. The sequence goes on along the minus strand of CAWUFW010000695.1, from coordinate 2,816,630 downwards.
TCGTAATGACCCCCTTAGTTTTAAACATTATTAAACATTTTATTACAGTTATGTACATTTTTAAACATATAATGATGTAGTTTTACATTGCTTTTTAAACATTTTTTAGAAAGAAATTAATTTTTAATAACAGTTATACATTATTAATTTGTATTGTAAACATTGATTACATTGTTACATATAGGGGCCGATTCCGGCCGGAAATCTCCCCGACCGAGCCAGACCCGGAGAGATTTCCGACCGAATCGGACTCTAGCATTCCGACCGAACGAGTACGATGCGTTCGCATGCAATCGGACTCGATTCGGTCGGACTCCCATTGAAGTCAATGGGAGCCGGTCGTACAACGCGTACGCGGGCTCCCATTGACTCAATGGGTGCGAGGCGAACAAGGGCGCCCCCTACAGTGGGTACGCGTCGAAGCGACTCGCGCCGTACATGCACAGGTAGGGGGGACCCATGGGTCCCCCCTGTGCGCGGCTACGCGTACAGGGGGGTCTGACACGGACCCCCAAAGTGCGGCTCCGACTGCTCTATGGAGCCGGACTGCGCGAGTCGGTCGGACTGCTTGAGGCGCGCATCGTACTTACCCGGCCGGGGAACGTCTCCATTGCGCGGTGCGAGTCGTGTCCGTGCGAGTCGGTCGGAGCGGTTGGGTCTTGCGAACGAGTCGGTCGGCGATTTCGCGAGCGCTCGCATCGTACTCGCTCGCCCGGACGCACGTTCGAATCTGTCGGGAAAGAGGGCTCCGAATCGGATCCGGTAAAGCCGAATCCGATTCGGTGCCCTACCGGCCGAGATCGGAATCGGCCCCATAGTGTCATTTATTATTAATATATATTTTCTAACATGTTTTTATTGCAAACACTTTTTGGAAATCTTTCACCTTTTTGTAACATAAATTGTTATATTTTAAGTAATATTATTTATATTTGAAATATAAATAATATTAATTATTACATGTTATTTTTTAATACAAACATTTTTTATTACATTAATACATTTTTTAACATTAATTTCACATAGTACAGATTTTTATTATACATTGGATATGAAATGTATATTTATAGAATTATAATAATAATTAAATGTTTAATAATATTTATTATTATAATTTTACATTACGAAAAATAAGAAATAATTTTTAATACATAAATATTATTTTGTAGTATTTTTACAAAAATGTACTGCAATGTATTTATAATGTTCTATCAGTTTATTAAAGAAATAGATAAATATTTAAAGCAGCCATATTTGTTTCTGACTTGTATTTTGTAACCGCTCAAGTTTGTTGTGGGTCATTTCTGAGGGGAGATACTCGCGGTTGGAAGCTACGTCGCATCGGGTAAGGTAAGTTTAATTTTATTTATTTAAAGTTTAATTTTAGTTTAATTTGAAGGTAGTTAAGTACTAGGGAGTGTGTGTAGTGTTAGGTTTTTAAAGTTTTGGTGAATTAAATGTTTTAGTTATGTGTTAGCGATATGTCGTCAGTTTGTTAATCGGTCGATGTTAGAATTATATAGATATGTGAAAATATGTTTACACTACCGTGTTAGTAATATATTTATTAGTATTATGTTATAATTTATGTGTATATTTGTGTGGGTGGGATTGTTTTGTTTCTTTATAGGTTTTGGTCGATTGCAAGTTCCGGTTGGGAGAAGATTGCGTTTTTTTAGTTAAGGAAGTGTGTTTTAGTTTTAGAAAACTAATAATTATTTTACACTTCCTTAATTTTTTGAGTTTTCATGGAGCGATTCTTTTTTTAAATACGTTTTTCGGGTTTTGTATGGTTTATCGTTTGTGGAGTTATTTGCGGTGGATTACTTTTTAAACAGTTGGATTTTTCCATTTTTTGGGGGGATTTTTGTTGCTTATTGGGATTATGACAAACCTGGATTTATTTATGGCAGTTGGGATTTCGTTTCTTCAGCTACGGAAACAGTAAGTAATTTTAAAATATTTATTCTGGGAGGGAAATGTTTAAAAAGACATTGTTATTGTGATTTATATTTCTTGAAATATAATTATTATGTCAATACATTTTTTGTATATTAATTAATATATTTGACAAAATAATTATATTTTTAAAAATATAAAAATTATATATATTTGTCTGTTTCGATTTTGGTAATGAGTTTTAGGGTATTTAGATGTTTTTTTAGTTAAAGTAGGGATTTGACTATTAGTTCTAAGTATTCTAGGCCTTTAGTTGTTGGATATAGTCTTACTTTGTATTGTAAGTACTTAAACATTTGTCTAGTTTGTTTGGTAAGTTTTGGGCCTATTTGTGTTACAGACTGCTCCATTCTTAGGGGCCTATTACGATGGCGGTCGGAAAACCTCCCCGACCGCCATGGTAACGGGAAAAGACCGCCCGCAAGGCCCGCAACATAACCGCCGGTCGCATTAGGATGTTCCTTGCTCGAACTCCGACCGCGGCGGTCGGTTCGCGGGCCTTAACATTGCGGCGGTTGCGGCTGCCCGCAGCACCGCAGCGATGTCCAAATGAGCATGTCCTGCATTTCCCTGCACTGCGTGGCAGGCACTGCACAGTGCCTGCCACCTGGTACAGGGACATGTAGGGTGGACCATGGGTACCCCCAGTGCACCCACACCCCCACAAAACATTGGGGCCCGCAACGGGCCCCGGAATACAATCACCGCTTGCCTTTCCATGGCGGTCTGACCGCTGAGGAAATGCTGGCTACCGCCGGCATCATAATCGTGCCGGCGGAGCCTGCCCTGCACCGCCACCATTATCCCGGTCCTTCTCCGTCCGCAGGGCAGGAGTGCGGATGGCAACCGGCGGAAGAGCTGCGGTCGGAATTTCCCACCGCCGCGGTCACCACCGCCATCCTAATCTGACCGGCGATTTTCTGGCTTGCGATCGCGGCGGATGTCCGCCGCAGGTCCGGCGGTTGCCACCGCCAGCCGGGCGGCGGGAATCCGACCGCCATCGTAATAGGCCCCTAAGTTGTTGGTAGCTCTGTTCTTTTTGGATAGATAGTAATAGTTTATGTAGAGTTGGTGGAGTTCTGCCTGTTGTTGCTTGGAAGGCGTTATGCCATCCTTCATCAGCATTGTTAGTTTTAGCTTCTTTGTTTAGGGTACGGTTATATACATTCCACCATGGAATGTGGTATTTAGGTTGCCTTCTGTGTCCAGATCTGTGTAGCCTTCCCACCCAGGTATCCTCAAAATAGTCAAGTATGGGACTTAGGGGGTCATTACGATGCCGGACGGAAAAGCCCTCCGACCGCCATGGTGTCGGAAAAAATCCCCCCACATGGCCCGCGGCATTTCCGTCGGTCAAATTACGATGCAACGTACGCAAAATCAGACCGCGGCGGATGGATGTCACAAAACACCGTCCACCACGGTTGGAAAAGCAGCAAATCCGACCGTGGCGGACGGGGAAAGTTGTACAACGGCTCGAAAAGACCGCTCCTGCCGCAGCATGACCACACGGCCAATTACGATGAGAACGCGGAGCTGGCGGACCGAGCACTGCCATCCGACCACCTCGCACGCACACAGGAAAAATGAATGGCGTGCGGAACCAACCCCACAATAACGCCGAAGTGTGCCTGTACTCCCTGCCGCCCTCAATCACAACAAACATGCCACAATGACACACCCCAACCTGCTCCTGGTAGGGAAAGCCATGCGCAGCATGGAAGAGACATCTGGAGGACATCACCCATGTGGACACACCCACATACCACAGATGGAAACCAACCCCTACCTCTGCCAGCAGCCCTTGCACACCACAAGCCGAGACAGAGAGACAGGACACCATTGACACACACTGCACAACATCACACCCACCTATCTCCACACAACACCACTCACACCCACACACCTCACACACTACACATATCTCCACCATTACCTTGCATCCTGCACCCCTCATTCATTTGTACCATGCCCCCCAAGAACATGCCCAACATCACCGACTCAGACTTAAACGTGATGCCAGACAAGACAATCAGGGCAGAACCACATTTGTCTGGGCACCTAGTCCAACACACCCCACTTGTGTGCAAGAATCAGATGTGGGCAAGGATCCACAGCCAAGTCAATGCCGTAGGGACCACCCTACGCACTGTGCGCGATATCAGGAAGCGGTGGTGCGACCCCAAGGGCCGGGACAAGCATCCGGCCCAGAGGAACAACGTGGAGGCCCAGAGTACTGGTGGCGTCCCTCCCATTCCACCACCAACCTTCACCGAATGGGAGGAGAAGGTGCCTGCCATAATGCATCCAGAGAGTCTTACAGGAATCGGGGGGACTGGAGGCTGGTAAGTACCAACAAAATGATCACATCACACCACAATACACCGTTGTGCACAACAAGTGAGCCCCAATCGCCCGCCCACATCAAACTCGTGGAATGCACGCTTACAACATGAATGGATCACAAGGACAGCATCTCCTTAATCAGCTCAACCTCACAGATAGGTGGCAGCTCATGCACCCTGGCCTCCTCCCGAATAGCATGGCTCACCCTCCCCACAGCCATGTGGCAGCTAACGCCGTCGACTGTGCCCACCAACAGGTAGCTAGCCATCTCACTGGGGAGGGGGATGTCGAGCCCTGACCGCAACACCACAACTCCCACGTGGCTCTCTGTCTCCCCTCACAAACAGCATGGAGCCAAATGACCCCCACAAGGATGTTGCTGCTCATGAGTCTCCAAAGGAGTGATTTCCCAACACAAAATGAATCCACAAAGGACTTCACTTCCCCACAACGCTCATCTGGCATGACGTCATGCCGTAACTACTCCACCAGTGAGAAGTGAGGAGTGTGACCATGCGCACATCGATGTGCCTGCTGGCTATGCATCCCAGCAGGACGAAGGGACCGCCTGTGGCAGGGCACAAAACAGAGCACGAAAGAAACCTGTACCAAGGCGCAATCAGAAAAAGGGACGGTGCACAGCACCGGTGAGAACCGGCCCCCTGAAAGCCCTGTATGTACACTAACACCATGTGCGACTGATGACATTCTGACATGAATGCCTAGTAAATCCAAGGCAAAAGTCATGTCACCTCAATTCAAATGTGGCAAACATGAACAGCTAAGTTGTGCTGTGTGCAGAACATGCTGACAAAAGTGACCTAACTCCAAAAGGTGACTCGATAGCAACAGAAGGCGAGCGTGCCATGGACGAGCCCAGCCAGCCCCCCGCCCGGAAGGTGAAGCCTCGGATGCGGAGTCCCTGGTCCGTTCAGGTGATGAGGACCTACATGGCCCCTCCTGCGTGCACAGGCCAGGCATTACGCATATGGTAACAGTTGCACAACGTCTCCTTTCTGTGCCAATGTTCTGCTAACTCCCCCATAAGTGATTGTGGATAGTCAATCGTGGCCTCACATTCCCACAGCAAAAGCATACTTCAATGAGTGTGCAGGCACAATGGGCCTCTGATTGGATAACTAGTCGCTCCCACACCAGCCCAAAGACCTTCGGATACCAGGTGTCTTGACCGTCTCGCGCGATTCAGTCAGTACTGAACACAGCTCTCCCACTATTTTCACGGTGAACTGACACACAGAGTATTGATAGCGTCTGATACTGAAGGCCGTTGCACACTTTTTATCAGACTTGTTGGCTCTGGCCTTGTCCCTCCTTTCCATGCTTTTCCGGAAGTACCACCGGGTGTCAGTCCCCCAATTTGCACACTGCATTTCACGCTTTCTGACCATTACCTTGGCTGTACAGCTGAGCGCTGGTTCTGAGATTGCTCTCACGCCATGTCTGACCGTCCAGTGGGCCAGGCCGAGCCCGGTCTGTTGCAACTGTACCGTGCCCGCATGCAGCTTCTATTTGGATGTGTCCCACTGGCTGTGCTGGGCATCAGTTACAGGCTGACGTTCCGCTATGCCTACTTCACCTGCGTGCAACCCGTCTTTTCCTGCAGAAGATGTCTGTTTCAGTGGGCCATGGATGTTTGCCTTTCAAACACATGCCTTGCTTACCTGGATCATGAGCTGTGGGTGACTCCTTTGTTGGTCCACGTGCAAGACTGCTTTGGTGAGACACGTTTATGTGATGCCTTTCAATGTGTCAGGCAGGCTGACAGCTGCACCTGTGCGTTTGCGCAATGGCTCCTGTGCCATGCCTACATCGAACCTCTCCCAGGTTGCGATGGGATGCCCCTTTCAACCTCGTGGTTATGTTATGTTAAAATAATTTATTAAGCGCACGTTCACCGGACGGTTTCTTGGCGCTGAGCGGGATCGGTTACTAGGACAAAGGCAGTGGAATTAATTGTAAGCCTGGGCAAATAACCATGTTTTGAGAGATTTTCTGAATTGGGAGTAGGAGGTGGCCAGACGCAATTCAGGAGGAAGGGAGTTCCAGAATTGAGGTGCAAGAGGAGCACATCTGTTCCTTCATACTGCTGGATTGGATGGCGGTCCTCTTCGCTGAAGATGAACTTGATCGTCTCTTGGAAATGATTGCCTTTGAAGCTGCCTGTGCCTTCTTGGATTCGTAACTACTTTACAGCAACAGGAACTGTTGGTGACTAATTCAATCATCGTCTCCCTTTCTGCACGCCACCTGACAAGATGTGGCATCCAGCTCTCTGACTATGGCCCTGTCTGCATTGGCTTGGACTGTGCTGTGCTCTGCGGTCTATTGCGCTTGGTACCACAGACAAGGGCAAGTGGAGGCTGTTATCTGACTGTCGTGGACTTTGTCGTCTGGCATGAGCCCGGCTTCCATTATGCAGCTGTAGCGCACGAAGAAGACATGGCGTTGTTGTTTTGCAAGTACCCAGGGCTCGAGTCGGGGGTACACGCAGGTACACGGCACCCCCCTCTTTGGCCGGGTTTGACGCCGTCCCCCCTGCAAGGACGTTGGTCCCCACAGGGATATGCTTAACTTGTCCCGGTGTGCCGTCCAGATACCGGTAAACGTTCTGCAGCACCTGTGCGTTGTCTGCAGTCCATTCCCAGCAGCAACGAGCATGCAGCAAGTGTGGCTTTTTTCACCTCCAGCCGGGCCTAAGTAAAGGGGCTATCCGGCATCCCTTTGTTTGTACATGCTGACTGGGGTCCGCCTTGAACCTTACATTTGATTGTAGATGCCACAGCGGGGAACCTGTGCACACAGCTTGCCATCTCTACACAGGTACTTAAGGGAGGCATGCTTTTGTCTTTGTTCTGTCCCTGTATGTCAATGCTGACACTGTAAGACTGTCATATGGTTTAGTCTGTCCCAGTGTTTGCACAAATCATGTTAGTCGCACGATTTACCTTCTCTCATAGCGCTACGTCGGGGCGTTGTGAGGTCAAGTGCGTTTTGTCTTACTTGGTCAGTCCCCCCACTTCATTGTTTAGGACTTGTGCCCTGCAAGTACCTTAGGACATGTCTGTCACATGAGAGGTGTCCGCAGAGCTTGTTCACTGCGCGGTCCAGGAGTACTGTCTGAACATTCTGTCCGTGGTCGCAGAAGCCTGTCCCTTGTCATTTGGTTCTGTTCAGGCCATAGCCCCCAAATCAACAAGGTCTCACAGCTGCTAGAGGACACTGATCCCCTTTTATTGACATGGGAATGCGGGCCAGATGGCCCACACTTTGAGGGTCATCCATCCAGTGATGAGTGCGACACAGCCAATGTTGTGTAATCTCACAATGTATAGTCTGAGTAATGGGTTCTGCTGACAAAGGCCATAGACCAGGGACATCCCATACGACTCCTTCCTGCAAGGGGTGGGGGGATATGCTCGTGATTCGACGTCCAGAGGGGTTATTGATGCCACATCTTGCTTCATGTGAAATGGATATGTCACTGTGGTTACTGGTCCAGTACTCATGCATTTTCAACCTGTTGTGGAACGTATTTAGCATGCTTTGACACTCTAGTAAAAACTTCACATTTGGAAATGTTTTGTGTCTTCCAATTGTCTGCTTGTGTACACGCGCTTGGATGCCTCAGAGTGAGTAGGGGAGCAAGTGAGGCAGTATGGCAATGGTGTCCTGTGCGTACTGGTGCTTCTGGGTGCTCAGTCCCTGCATGCATGTGTTTTCAACTCCGGCGCATAGTCCGGTATGTGTACGTAATCTAAGGGAAATGTGTCTGAGTCTGTGAGACGACAGCAAGGCACACAGACACAGTCGCTCATTGTTGCATCACACTCAACGGAAGTAGTTGACGATGAGCTGTAAACGCTGGTCAAGGCCTTCTTCCTCACCACTGTCATCGTCACTGGGCATGTGTGGGTTGGGTGCGTGGGTGATGGTGCTGTTCCGCCAGATGTAGCTGTCATGTGCCGACCCCGGTTACTCTGCACACACGTGTGAGATGATCTGCTCCGCCTGTCATACCACCGGCACGTTGATGGAGTGGTAGTGTTTGCGGTTCCTAGGGACGGGTTCACTTGCCTGTGGTGGTACGAGGCCAATGTGTGTGCCATCAATGGCTGCCATCAACATTTGGGATGCCTCCCAGGCAGGGCCGGCTCCAGGAATCTTTATTTGTGTGGTTCAACGATGCATTCGGGTGGGCCACTGCGTGCCCGAGTTGTCACTTATGTCTCTCGCAAGGCCTGCTTCAGGGCCCCACTTTGTCTCTCCTCAGTTTCACAAGGGCCAGGGAGACGCATTCTTTCCTTCCTAATTCTCTTGCTTGAGGTTGTCACTCTCGAGAAGTGTGTTTTTTCTTGAAAGGACCTCCTGATGGGAGGCGGAGGTTTCGGTAGGTGGGAGTATCAGGCAAGTGACACTTCTCATGCTCTCACTCATGCCCTCTCCTCGGATTACCTCTCTGCCACCCTCGTCCATCGCACATCATCTCTTCATGTCCGCTCGCTCATGTGCATTTCACTTGTTGTATGGCGCTACTGATATGAGTGTGGGGTGTGACAGTCACGCACACATTGTACAGAGACAATCAGTCATGCAAGTGTGTAAGTACATCAGTCAACAGGGAATGTCACGTGAGCCAATGAGGATTGCAAGGTGTGGTAATCACATTCCATCCATACTGGTGGGCAGGATTTTTTAGTGCGTTTGGTCTGGAGAAGCACTGACTCAGGACGTGTGTGGGGACATTTACAGGCAGTGGCAGCTAGGCACACTGCACGCCACACCAGTACGTATGTTGGTTGTGCTAGGGATTACACGTATGTCTGATTAGCAGACAATGGACAACTCTGATTGTCTGCCTACGCCACTGACCCTTCACAATTCGACCCCTGGCCAAGAGACGCCAGTCAGATATCAAGGGATATTCAAGCATGGTTCACAGGTTGGATGTTTCATTACACAACATTGGTACCGTGCGGGAGACCTTTGTCCTTTTTGACTCCTTCCCTCATTTAAGTCCATGCTGGCCACGGGGCATGGCTATGTATGTAATTTCACTCTCCTTTCCTTGGACATTCCATGTGTGTGCAGACTTGGCTCACGGGTCACACTCTCTCATCCCTTCACAGTGTGGTGACCAACTGGTCGCTGTTCTAGTTGTTCTGATGTGCCAGCCACTCCCAGAGGGCTGACTTACCCCCCACCCCACAGCCACCCAGCACAGGTGTCACTGGACCTGTGACCCTGCCAACAAACGGGTCCGGACGCACGTGCCCTGGGCCAGTTCTCCTATGCATGTACGGTGTCTGTGTGGTTACTAGATATGCATGAGGGCCTCGTGCCCCACAACATTGCCAATGGGGTGCACCAGTCACTTTAGGCAAATGAGTTGTGATGTGTGATGTAAGTCAGGGCGCCAATGCAAATGCAGTATGTGTTCGCATGCGCGGTAGCTGGCATTCGCAGCGATGACACGCATTGCCCACACTTGAACGTTGCAGGGTTGCGGTCGCAGCTTCCGGGCCGCCACGGTGTGGCACACACAATGCGGAAGAGCCATCAGCCAATGGGTGCCTTCGGCGTACATGTTTAGATGTTGCGGTGTGCGCGCTCTGCAACTGCGGGGCTCGTCATTGGCTCCAATTGCCTTCGGGGGCACCGAGGGTCACTCATGGGGATTGGGTGTGCCTCGCACTTTGCATTTGGCAGGTTGCCACATTCATCACGGTGCCGCCATGCTTGCTGAAAGTTGTAGTTGTTCAGGGGTTGCATGCGTGGAGATGTCTGGTACGTACCTCTGCTGTTGAGCGCGGCGACATCTTGTCTGCCGGAGATGCAGCCAGTAGTGCAGCGGGAAGTCCTGTGGCGCAGGATCCATGGCGGGTCCGGAGGTTTGGATGGGTACAGTATCGGCTCTTCCTCTCCGATGTTTTATTTCCGCCATCCGCAACGTGGTGGTTTTTACGCGGCGGTGGGAAGGGCTGTCTGCAACATCGTGATTTGCTTGGCGGACGGAACGTGTTTCCGCACGCCGGACGAGCCCTGTTGGCTCCGTCCGCCACCCTTGCGTACGCAAAAAAACGTGCGGAGCCTGACAGGCTGCGGCGGACGGGAAATAGCCTCTGTGGGTCCATTGTGATTTGTTGGTCACAATGACCGCACCTGGGGCGGAAGACTTGACGGTTTTCCGCCACAGCCACCAGCACGGATGGCCTTCCATCCGGCATCATAATGGGCCCTTTAGTTTTTGCTCATTTTGTTGGTAGTATGCACTTTCAATTAGTAAATTGTAGTGTTCGGCTACGTCAGTAACTGGGACGTATGCCAGTGCTATAAGTTTTCTAATTTGATATGCAAAGGAGCTATTTGTTGCATATTCAATACTTAGGGGCCGATTACGATGGCGGACGGACTGGAGTCCGTCCGCTATCGTGGTGGTGACCGGGACCGTCCGCAATACATGCGGCGGTCCCGCACACCCAATTAGGATGCGACCGCCACCATGGCGGTCGCATTTTGCACTTTAACATTGCGGTGGGTGCTGCTGACTGCAGCACCCGCCGCGATGTTCAAAATGCATGTTGTGCATTTCACAGCACTACGTGGCAGGCACCACACGGTGCTTGCCACTTGGTGCAGTGAAATGCCATGGTACCCCCCCAGTGCACAAACACCACCCCCATACACAAGGAGGGCCCGCAACAGGCCCCCGAAACCAATCTCCACCAGCCTTTCAATGGCGGTTTATCCGCCACGGAAAGGCTGGCTGAAGACAGCATCCTAATTTGGCGGACGGTGCCTGCTAGGCACGCCACCATTTTATGGATGCAGACCGCTCCGCCAGGCAATCGGAACGATTGCCTGTGGCGGTTCCGTGGCGAACTGTCTTTGCGTCCGTCGCGGTCTGGATCCCATCGCCATCGTAATCTGGCGGTGGGAAAATCGCGGTCCAATGTGGGAAGGACCGCCACCGCCGGGCTGGCGGTGACGGTCCTTCAGCCATCGTAATCGGCCCCTAAGTGTGGATTTTTGGAGGTGTCTCCAAATACATTGATTAAAATGATAATAGCAACCCTGAATTGCTGTGTGAGGGTAGGTTTTTAGTATTGCTTGTATCATTGACTGTTCAAAGTCAATGATTATTTTTGGGGGAAAATAATTATTGGTTTCTTGTTTAATTTTTGTTAATAGTTCAATATAGGTGGAGTTTTGCTTATTTGGTAATAAAGCATGTAGAAAAGGGATGTTTGTGTTTTGATAAAGTGCATGTATAGTATATAACTGATAAAATGGTTTGGGACATATTTTAAAAGTCCCGTCCATCATCCAAGTGTCACAGGTTTGGAGTTTTTGTAAATTAGTAGCAGTTCCAAATAATATTATTCTTTTGTCTGTTAATTTGTTATCATAAAGAAGAAATTGTTCTTCATTATGGGTAATTGTGAGTTCTGGGGGAATTTGCACATCTGCAAACGTTTTGGGGGCAGGTGTGGTGGTGGTAGTAGCTTTTTTAGTTCTAGCTATTGTTCTTTTTAGGGACGAGATGGAGGGCATTTGGCCAGTTGCATGTTGTGGGATTTTGGGGAGCATTTCTTTAAATATTTCTGTTGTAGACTTTTCTGATCTAGTGCTAGCTTCTTTTATATCGTCTAAAGCATTTCTAACTTCAATTTCAGCAACTTTAGGGGGATGGTTATGCTCCCTAACATATAGTACAGTTCTTTCCTTTGTTGCAGCCCTCCCATAACATTTGTTAGAATAGTATTTACTACATTTCCAGTTGACTTTGTCTCCTGTTTGTTTTTCTTGGTGTACACATACCCCATATAGCATAGTAAAATTTTTCCTTTTTGTGAAGTTATGAATTGGGCGCCTTCAGTCATTGTGATGTTTCAAATGCTAAGAAAAATGTATAGAAAAATTACTATAAATATTCCTGTACTGTTTTATTTTTTGAAATATATACATTGTCAGTTTTATACTTACAACGTTGAATTTGAAGTCGTTTTCAATGCTGATGGGTTTTCTTTACTGTTTGCCTTTGGTTTTCTTGCTGAGATTCCTGTTGGTAAAAAAAAGTAATTTTAATAATTTTGTTTAACTGTGTATTAAGGGGGGTTGGGATTAACTTGGACTTCGGTTGGGTATTTTACCAAATGGTTTTAATTTATTTCGGTTTGATACTTACTTTATTTGCAACTCGATTTTTCACAGTGTTCTGTAGGTGTTTGTATCTTTTTAGAATTATCTGTAGTGGAGATATAAATTTAAAAAACATATATTAATTATTTTGTATCTAAAAATAGCGCTTTTATAAGATTAGCAGTAGTATTAGTTTCTAAATGTTATTTTACTTACTTTGTGGAGCAGGAAACAGAGTTTTCTATAATGTAGTCCAGTGTTCTGGCAGCAATCCGGCAGGGTTTCTCCTTTTTCTTTCTTTTTTGTTTGAAGTGTAAAATAATGCTTAATTTTTGTGTGTTTATATAGTGTTTAATTAATTGGTTTAATTTTATTGGTTTATTTTAATAGTGTGTGTACTTCATTGGTTGATATTTATTGTTTTAATTGATTTGGTGGTTGCTTTCCATGTATGGAAAACGCTAATTAAGTTTCAGTTATTGCAATTTTTAATTTTAAAGTGGTTTATTATATTATATGTGAATTATATTGTTTTCGATGATAAATAATATGTGCTTTTTATTTAGGTATAATATTTTTAATAGTAAATAATTGTGTGTATTTAATATATTTTATGGTAATATTTTTAAATGTCTTTAAAACATTTTTGAATTGATTTCTTTTGTATGTTGTGTGTGTTTATGAATAATTATATATTATTTGGGGTAAGTTTGCTATGTTTATAAATGTTTTTAACATGTCGATATAATTTTTCTAACGATATTATTAGTGTCTATATTGTGGTTATCGATATTATTGATGCCTTGTATCTTTTTTAAACATGTTCGATATTTCTTATAACGATATTTTTGTGTTCGATAATACTGATATCGATGTAAGTGTATTAGGATATTTTGGTCTCGATATTTGTGTATTTTTTAAAATACGTATAGTGTGTCGATATTAGTGTATTCGACATTTTTGTCCTGATATTATGGTAGGTCGATATAGTGTCCGTCGATATTATGTCAGTGATTCGATTCTGACCATGCCGTAATAAAACCTGAGGAACAGCACGCTGCTATCACTTGGGTTAAAAGTGGGCCCTATATAGGCAAATTGGCTTTAAAAAGATCTACAGGCACCACATCGGGACCAGGTGGTTTCCCTCCCTTACTGGCCTTGATTGCTCAATTGACCTCTTCTAAAGTAAAATAAAGATCTATAGGGTAATTCCTTGGGGCAATTGTTCCCTGCGTCAGATGCGTATCATCTCTGGCTATCTTGTCTGATGAGGATTTGTACATGTTTAAGTAGTGTTTCACCCTTTGGTCTTCATCAATAGCAATCTCTATAGTGGGAATATCATGGGATGTCAGAAATGGGGCATTTACTGCCAGCCAAAAAGCTGAGTTGTCTCTAGCCAATGTAGCTTCACGCAATGCTGTCCAAGCTTCTTTTCTGATGTCACCCTCACGCTGTTTCAGAGCCTGTTTATACTCCCATCTACTCACTATTATTTCTTGGCTATTTCTTAATGGCTTGTGTAGAGCATGTTTCAACTTTGTGTAGGCTTTTGTACACCTGGAGTTAAACAATCCTTGATTTTTCTTATATTCTTTTTTGTTCTCCACCGTTAAAGCCTCCTTTATTCCTCAAGTGATCTGTGTAAAGGATTCAGATGCACACATGATGAAGCATATCACCTTAGGGTGAGTGGGGGTTCTCGTCTTAACACATGTCTGCGTCTGTCCCTTCCCCACTCACTTTGTTTCTTTGGTGAGTAGCTAGGATCCACCATCCAGTTACCTTTTTGTGAGTTTATATCATATGGAGTGGTACCGTAGATGGTAATAATTCCTCCCTCTAGAACCCCTATAGTGAGATTATACTTAGTACAGCTGCTGTAGCTGGGGGTTTCAATTTTACCTTTTTACACGTTTTCCTGTCAGACTGTTTATCCCAGGTCTCTCCCCATATGATATCATTATAACCATAAGATATCAACACACTAAAATATGACAGAAACGACAGGACTGGCTTTTGACGATGAGATGGTACAGGCAATACAACAAACACCTAGTATACTAGATACGCACATCTCACAGACACTCACAAACAGAGGACTGGACAAAACTTAGTAACATCAAAAAACAACACGTTAGAACGATCTTACATGCAGCAATACTAACGGAATACCTTAGAGGCAATATTGCCCCTTGAGGATTGATAGTGTCCAATGCACCACAACTCTTCTTGGATAATAAAGTGTTTACCACAAACTGGTCGAAAATAGCTTGGCGGTGTACTCGAGACTTTCTGGTCCTACTAATTAATACAGCGAAAGAAACAGCTGATCTCTTGATTATAGAAATTCAGACTTTGGAGAACCAACTTAAATCTGGCATACAAATAACAACATATAAAAAGAAGTTGGAAGAAATCACGAAAAACCTAAATTAGACAAAAGAAGAATTGGTAAAGTATAAAATTACCAAATTGAAGAAAGATCTAGAGAGATTCTCCCTGGAAAAAGTGTATCCAAGCACAGCTGATGGTTATCAGTCATCAACAAACAAAAGAACCAACAAGAGAGGAACCAGAGGTTGGCGCAGAGATACTGACGAGTGGACATCCAACTCAGACGAGTGGAGTGACTCCAACGATTCTGATTCAGATCCCTCATTGAAACCTAACAATAGGAGAGGGAGAGGTCGGGGAACACCACAGCTTTTCCATCCGCAGGCAACCTGGTGGCCACCACAACCTTGGGCTTTTCTACCACAACCCTTTAACACATGCCCACCCTTTGGAGGCCCTGCTTTCCAACCTTTTTTTGGGCAGTACAGAGGAAGAAGAGGTCGAAGAAGAGGCAACAGAGGTCGGTCGATCTGGAACCAGCAGTATGTGAATTGGGATCCGGCTTTGGAACAGAGGATAACCAGGAGCATGACGAGGGTACCCTTGGCATCCACAAGCGACCTGACAACCTGATTGTAAACTTGAGTAGCAAAATACTAACAGATTTGGAAAATCAAGTTCTAGCGAAGGGACTGGGGTTTGTACCTACTAAATTGGGCGATGACTTCATGGTACATAAGGAATAAGTGGAGTTTTTTCGCAAACTACGCCTTCACTTCTTCTTTTCCATTACTGAGATAGGAACGCCCAGTACAAACTCCAATACGGGTTTGAGAAATAAATCGACTTTTTTACCTACACTCCAACAAGTACCTTCAGAAGTCTCCTTATTCGAGAAGGCTGTGATGAAGGAATATGAGTCCAATAAAGACCGCGCAAGAAGACCATTTTGCAACATCTCAAAAGAAGAGAGGATGTGTGTGGAAGCGCTAGGCAATGATGTCACTATTACCATTAAACCAGCTGATAAGGGCGGAGCTACAGTAATACTGGACACAGAGGTCTACCGCAGTGAATGTCTGAGACAGTTGAAGGACATCAAATTTTACAAACCCATCCAACGGGACTCCATCACCAGATTGAAACGCGAGATTAAAACCTTAATTGATAAAGGAAGAGAGTTGGATTAGATCACGAAAGGAGAAGCCAAGTTTCTAATCCAGAAACATCCTAGAGTACCAGCATTTTATATCTTACCAAAGATCCACAAAGAAAAAAGACTACCGCTGGGACGACCCATTGTTTCGGAGATTGGTTCTCTACTAGAACCGCTTTCACAATTTGTAGACCATTTCTTACGCCCTATAGTGGCTGACATGCCATCCTACCTTCAGGACACGAAGCATGGATTATCGCTTTTGGAAACAACATCCTTTGACCCGCATACCAACTTGATGGTCACATATGATGTCGAGTCGTGGTACACCAATATTCCCCAGGACGACACTTTGGATAACATATACCACCTTCTTGAACTGAATCCACGGACGGACCAGACACCCAACTCTTTCTTCATGCACTGTGCTAAGCTAGCATTAAAAGAAAACTTCTTCATGTTTGAAGGCCAGTTATACTGACAAACCACTGGCACTTCCATGGGCAGCACATGTGCATGGCAAATCTATACATGCATGGATTTGAAACAAAGAATATCTACTCTATCACCAACCCATTTCAACAAAATCTGAAATTATGGAGGCGGTACATGGATGACATTCTGGTCATCTGGGAAGGAGACCAGATGTCCCTAGATACCTTCTCAGGTTGGTTGAACTCTTGAGACCGCAATCTACGATTTACTGGCGAATCAAGTGCTGCAGAAGTGTCTTTTCTTGATCTCCGTCTTTATCCTAAAGATGGTAGAATCTACACAGAACTTTTCCAAAAGCCCATGGCACACAACTCTCTATTGAGCTACTCTAGCTTTCACCCCCGCGCACTGTTGAACAATCTCCCTGTAGGTCAGTTTTTAAGGTTACGGAGAAATTGTGCAGAGGTAGCTAAATACAAACAACATGCCTTAAATTTAAGCAGCAACTACAGGCGAGACAATACCCTGACCACCTCGTACGTGGAGCAGCTAAGAGAGCACGCAATAATAATAGAGGGGCCCTCCTGGAGACACATGACAAGGAGAAGACAAACAGAATAGTGTGTGTGACAACGTTTAGCCATCTAGCGGGCAATATCAAGAAAGCAATAAACAAAAGTTGGCATATCTTGAACACAGGAGAACTATCCCTTGGCAGACCCTTATTTGCTCTCAAACAGAGCAGTAATCTGAAGGACCTTTTGGTGCACACACGACCTAAATGCGGACATATTCAAGAGAGACAACTATCACTATGGGGAGGACCCCCAGTGGTGGGACACTTTCCATGTGGGGGTTGTTCGGTGTGTCCATTCACAAAACACACGAAACATTTAGATCTGGGCCTACATACACCTTGGCAATTGAATAACCACACTAATTGCAACTCATGGGGTGTGATCTATATGATCACATGCCCTTGTTCACTCATGTACATTGGTATGACCACACAAAGAGTCAAACACAGAATTGTAGAGCATCGCAGTTCTATCAGATGCAAGAAGTCTAACACACGCCTGACTAGGCACTATCTTGAAATGAACCACACGGAGGACGATCTATCTTGGGTGGTCATTGACAAACCCAACTACAACACACAAATGGGTCCCTTAGAGAGAGTGTTCTTCAGGAGGGAGCAACATTGGGTGTTCCGCACTAGGAGTCACATTATATAAGATATAAGATAGCACATTTTGATGCCACGTGTTAGTATGGGTAGAGTGGTGTAATCATGTTAACATTGTCCGGCTAGGAATGCCGCTTTTAAGTCAGACGGCACATAGAGCGCTGCACTCTGTTAACTACACATTACGAGTGCCGCTTCACTGCTATTTAAATAAGACAGCATATTTTGATGCCACGTGTTAGTACGGGTAGAGTGGTGTAATCATGTTAGCATTGTCAGGGTAGGAATGCCGCCTTTAAAGTCAGGCGGCTCATAGAGCAATGCACTCTGTTAACTACACATTACGAGTGCCGCTTCACTGCTATTTAAATAAGATGGCATGCTAGATTTTTGATGCCACGTGTTCTTGTATAAAGAACGCCGCTCCAGATAAGCACTAAAGAGAACTCTACATGGCTGAATAATATTACGTGCACCGTGTCTTCAAGGCGTGCGCGATAACTCTACTCATAGAAGGCTATCCATGGGTCTTAGAGTAGGTTTCTAAGCTAACTAACAAGCGCTGTTTTAGGATACAGCGCTCTACACATTTTGATACACGCACCATTTGAAACTGAATAAACGACGCTGCATTATGATCAACGGCGTTGATATATCATAAATGCCGCTCCTCTGTTTTAAATAAAGCGGGACAGAGAGCACTGCACCATGAATACCGGTGTGGTTGTAACAAGAGCACAGTTCTTTTATCTACAAAATATGACAGCACGATCACTGCTTACTGCTTTCAGGAGCACTATTGAGACATGACAGGGAGAATGGTATATAGGCACCCCATGGGCAGTGTTGTGGGTTCCATGAGCCCGCGTATGGAATAGCAAGGGACGATAAGCCCAACGTTTAGTCTGTCCATGTTCCATATGGGGTGGATACCATATAGCCCTAAAAGACCCGGTCATGTATGTATGGAGGGAGCACGTACCACAACAACCATGAGCTCTCTACTTAGGAATGTGCTCATGATGCATGTCGAGGCTGAAACATCAGGTCCCGATAATGGATTACAATTTATCAACCACTATTGTATGACTGAATGGACACTCTTAATACAGGAAACTTAAACGAAGCCTTTTAAAGGCCTTCTTTTTGAGGCACACCATTTCATGCTCTATTATGCAATGTGACATTGGGCTATTATCAGCAACACAAGGAGATCCTGTTTTTAATAAGGAGAGTATAACCTGAGTACACATGTCTGACAATGTATTACTGGGATTTTTTTACCTTCAGAGTCCTGAGACCTGCTACTAAAGGACTTTCGAAGGTGGACGTTGACTAGTAGTCTCAAATTGTTGAGACTCGATACTATTAACTGTTCATAATTATGATTATACACTTTTGCAGTGATGGTGAAAGACACTGGTGTTTTGCAAATTGGGACTGTAAATATGCATCCTATGTTTTGATGTGTGGTTTTATATCCCTACAGAATGTGGACCTGACTACTGTCTGGTACCACAGACAATTTCCATACCAGTAAAAGTATGGTAACTTTCTTATATATATTTTTTTTCACACAAATTAAGCGGAGTGACATAGCGAACGGTCCTGAAGAATGCTAAGAACCTTTTCAGTCTATTAAGGCAGAAACATGTTGACCTCATCCTAATAGGGAACATCTATATCCCTATTTTCACTAAGCTTTTTTAATCTATCCACTGGGGACATTAATAAAGGATTGACCCTGTCGACCAGGAGATAGTTTTAATTCACAAATGCAAAATATATTTTTTTGCACTCTGCCCCTCATTCTGCCCTATTTGGATGAGATAAAACACCTCACGCTCCTCTCCTGCGGGGGAGTCGTAGCCCACACTGGGTACCTTGCAGTCCCAGTGTGCAAGAGGGAGCCCAATGATGAAGCATGTCACCATAGGGTGAGTGAGGGTTCTCATCTTAACACATGTGTGTGTCTGTCCCTTCCCCACTCACTTTGTATCTTTGGTGAGTACCTTGGATCCACCATCCGGTTACCTTTTTGTGAGTTTATATCATATGGAGTGGTACCGTAGATGATAATAATTCCTCCCTCTAGAACCCCTATAGTGAGATTAAACAAAATATTACTTCACATTAAACAAAACCCTAGAAGTTCACTGAAAAAAACAAAGGTTAAAGTAGCATTCTAGTCAGGTGAGGATTTCAGTGACAACGTAACGTTTTAAACGTACACAACCACTGAAATTCACCAGTTATAGTTAGTCTCTTTAACTGTATCTCGTGCCCTCAGGTAGCTATAACTCGTGACCTCGCCGTGTTCTGCCAATTACCCTAAATATTACATCACTCATGACATCTTATATGACCTCATTGATAATATCACTGCAATATTTGCAATGAAAATATTGATGATAAATCTATGAATAGCGGGGGCACGAGTTATCTAGCTGTATTACAGTGGCAGTCGTCTCTGTCATTATATTTAGGACCTGTTGACCACATGAAGAGTGTATTTTGGTTCGCTAATAACTTTGGCCATGTTTTACGAATCCTCATGAAACTTATCAAAAGAAAAGTTCACCCACCTCACCTCAATCCTGGAAAGTTTTGGGGTGTTGTGACAAGCGGAGGCCCACAAAAGAAGGGGTACCAAAACACAATTTCCCCATGCAATCTTCCACAGGAAAATTGAACAGCGATACTGCGAAAATGGCTGAACAGAATTGCATCAAATTTGGCAGAAATGTAGATCTTAGTCCAGAAAGCTTGCTTTTTGTGATCTGGTCTAATTCCGTTCTGTAGATTTTGAGGGATTAAGGTTTAAAATAGTTGTGTATCTTGAGGGTTTGGTTTGCTGGAAGCTTGTGAGAGTCCTGCGATCGTGCAATTTCAAACAAGTGACGTGATCAGCTTTTTTCCTGTCGCCGTCTTGCTCCCGCAGAATGAGAGGCTCCCGCGGGAGCTCGCTCTGTGATTGGCTGGTTGGTCCCCGTGTCCTGAAAATGAAAATAAATATGGTTTAAGGGGCAGGGTAGGGGTGCTATGACCCCCCTGGACATTGGTAGCGCGGGAGGGTGTAGGGTCAAATGTAGAAAACATATTTTTAGGGGTTTCCTCTTTCCTACGTGTGTCCTGGGCGAGCAAGCAGAGGCCCCTGGAATCCTACAGGAAGCCCCACGGGCGTGCACAGGCCATGCTGGGTATCACAAGATTAAAAAAAAGGGGTGGGCATGACTGTCTGCAGTGTGTGTTCAGGAGCGGCACAGTTGGGCTTGTGGCTAACCCACGCCAAAGGCTGGGCATGATGGGGTGTGGCTGCCCGAGGGAGTGTGGCAGCAGGTCTTGGCCACAGGTCAGTCCCCATCGCCTACCCCATGCGGCGCACGGCCAAGGGTGTGGCCGTTCACTGGGGTTGCTTATGATTCCCGTATTACAACACTCCTGACATGTTCCATACTATCATTGGTAATATCACTGATGACAACTGAAACCACATCATTGATGACAACACTGTGCATGTTGGGGGCGCATGATATATTTCCTTGTAATGACTATAACACATGAATTTCAGTGGGTTTTTTTTTTTTGTTGCTTTATTTAGTTTAAAATTTTCATTTTAAACTAACATATTCTCCTAACAATAGCATCACTTTTTTTTTCATTACATTTCTGGGGTTATTTTTTACGATCCCGAAATTGTTGATGCACAAATAGTCGGGCACAGACTCCAAATTTATACGTGCTTTATTGTGCTGTTACTTGTCCATGACTCGTTTCAGCCGCCATCGGCGGCCTTGATCACATGTGCGCTACGTCACCACTCCACTATTTTATAAGTGCTTTCCAAGCTACCCACGTGATTATTGTGAACAGACTGCCCGACCCTCAGGGCTTACAACATCGTCATGGAAAATAAATACTCTACAATTCCTGTTTTAAATACATATTGCTGCTTAGTGCACATTTAAAACAGAGTATTTAATCAATTATAATCAAATGTAAAATCCTATTCACGATTTGCTGATATACATTGTCCAGTTTTTAAAAACATTCTCATTCATTAATTCAACATTGCTAAAGGATTGCTTACTCGAGCTAGTGAACATATGTTTGTATTTTATCCTAAGGCTCGAAGTGAAAATCATTTAGCCTAAAACTAGTTCACTAGTTAAAACATATTATTGGGTAAATCTACCATATTAGAAAGCGTAATGAAATAGATAAGTCCACGCCATAACTTACTTAAATAAAGTGCTCAATATATAAAGTGCTTCCTTCTAAAGTGCTAGTGCCTTCTGAAAAATTTGCAAATAATCACAAACAAGATAATAACTATAAATAACTCAGTGCATCTGCTGATGTATCTGTAGTATCTAATTACATAGTTACAAAGTTGTCTGTATTCCCTTTATATGGGATTCATACCCTTACTTGATTAATAGACTGTGGCTCTCAATATATACGACTGTAACATTACCAGTGAATTCCATATTAGGCACACCATTTCCTCATCCAGGATTGTTAAAACAATCTTAAAATGATAATTAGTTATTATAAATAGTTGTGCAAATCCTCGCTCATGTTAAGGCCATTGGGGGTTTTTGAGTCAAGTTCCAATATGTATCAGGTTTCTAACTGTCTTAGTAATTGCTCACGATTGCCACCTCTTCTCAAAACTGGAACGTCATCAATAACAAAATACTTTAGTTGACTTAAATTGTTATTGTGAAATTGTTTAAAATGACGGCCCACCGGGTATGTAGGATCAGAATTAACATGGCCCTCAGATGTTGCAGAATTCTCAGATGCACCTGAAGCTTTGTACTACCCACACACCTAAGGCCACAGCTGCATTCCAACACATACACAGCATATTCCGTTCTGCAAGTAAATAATCTTTCTATTTCTACAGGTTTAGAACGGAATGGTGTGACAAACTGGGTAGTGTTGGTTCCAAAATGACATGCCCTACATGTTCTGCATTTATAAAAACCTTTCCTTGCTGACAGTCAATTAGTTTTAGTGATCACTTCAGGGCTGCTTCTAACAAGTGCATCTCTCATCGAACATGCTCGATAAAATGTGATAGTTGGTTGTTTTGATACTATGGGACCTAAAGTAGGATCTGTTAATATAATAGGCCATTGTTTATTTAAAATAGATCTGATGGCTCTCTCCTGTTTGTTATAGGTGGTAATTAACCGCACATCTATCTTATCAGTCCCACTGAACTGAAAAACATCATCCTGTTGTGGCTCAACCGACTCCATTTCCCCAAATAAAATCGATTCTCTAGATTTCTCATTGGCCTTAGTTATCGCACAATTGATTGTCTGTGCTTTGTATCCCCTTTCCCTGAATCTTTGTTCGGCTTCAGCTTGACATTGAAACAGATCACTTTCTAGACTGCAAATTCTGCGTAATCGTAGCATCTCCCCATAGGGGATGCTATCAATTAAGTGCTGAGGGTCGAAACTTGTTTCATGGAGTGTAGAGTTGCCTGCAGTGGATTTACGGTGTACTTTGGAGTTAAGTGTATTGTTAACATAAATTAATACATCAAGGAACTCAATAGCAGTAGCACTAATTTTGGCTGTAAATTCCAAATTCATATTGTTCTCATTCAATTTCACCCCAAATTTCTCTGCACTCTCCTTGGTCCCTTTCCAAACAACAAACACATCGTCAATAAAATCAGCCAAGTTATAATGTGCTCTTCCCACTCTCTTTGATGTTGTGACCTGAGTACCTGCTCCTCCCACGTGCAAACACGCGTAGCTGGGGGAGAAGCAGGCTCCCACAGCCACGCCCCTGAGTTGCTGAAAAAACCTCATTACCAAACATGAAGAAAGTGTTGTTCAAACACCAATCAATCATGGCCAAAATCATTTTGTTATGATTGTACAATTGTATAGGTCTGACTTTGAGAAAATGTTCACATGCTCTCAGTCCATCCTTATGTCGAATGTTGGTATAAAGAGATGTGCTGTCCAACGACATATATATAAATATATATATTTTAACACAAATGACGCGGCACTCCAGAGGTAAGATATGCTTATTTACTATTCACACAGGTCTTCAACCCACGCGTTTCAGCTCTGCCACAGCCTTTCTCACGGTCAGTGAGTCCTTCTTCTCTTACACATTAAATACCCACTCTTGCCTTAATGGGGCATTGTGGGAAATGTAGTGTATACATTTTTCCAAAATATTTTCTAACGTTTAGAAACAAGGACATTGTGCAGTAATGTTCTAATTAATTACAAACATGTATAAAAAATCATGATGTGTTTGTCTTGTGTTTTTAGCATACATTATTAAAAGCTTTTTATGGCATCTTAATACTCCCTGTTTATTTGGGAGTCCTCGTGTGTCGGGTATAGTACCCTTATTAAGGGCAAAACGAAAGAAGACAGTACCCTTTACGGAACCGCAAATAGATAATACCAATCTAATTGTGAATTTGTCAAATTATCAATTAACAGAAGAAGAAACAATAGTATTAAATAAAGGACTGTCTTTTTGCCCGGAGACTCACTATGACTATACACAAGTTCGAATAGATTTTTATAAATACATTCGAAAACTTAAATTGGCTAAACTTCATGCAAATAAAATAACAGATGATCACAGTGGAAACATGAGCACGGAAGAATCAAATGAGCTGGGAATCACAATAGATCAAATACCAGATCTAAAAAATATGTTCGACCTGATGTATAATCAACATGATGAAAAAATGACAGAAGAACAAATATTACATCACTTGAATATAGAAACTGACGCAAGAGCAGAAAGTGGCCTGAAGAAAAAGTCCAAATACTGCCCGACTCTGTCCCCTGGTAATAGATTTGACTTGTTTTCAGATGCAATAATCCAAGAACTGGATAAGATGCCAAAAATAAGATAACCAGACCATAGAGAAAACCTTACGAAAAAGGAAAGAGAAGCAATCAAAAGATTAATGGAGAACAAACAGATAACGATAAAATCCGCTGACAAAGGGGGAAACATAGTGTTAATGGACACGCAAGACTATGTTGCTGAAGCATTAAGACAATTAAATGACACAAATAATTATTGTAGAATAAGAACTAATCCAATTAATAAGATGACAATGGATTTGAATCTACAAATACAACAATGGTACAATGATAATCTAATCAGTGAGGATGAGCGCAAATTTCTCATCAAAGATTTTCCGGTAATACCAACCATATACTTTGTGCCTAAGATTCACAAAACACTTCAGCAACCCCCGTGCCGACCAATTGTAGCGTCATGTGACTCTCTCTATGAAAACCTGTCATTATATGTAGATACATTTCTAGCTCCGATAGCCCAAAGTATGAGCTCATATATACAGGACACAGGAGATTTTTTAAGGATACTCAATGGCATTGTGTGGAATCAGCAATATCTGCTAATTACAATAGACACAGTATCCTTATATACATCGATAAGGCATGAAGTGGGCCTGAAGGCATGCAATTACTTCTTAAAACAACGGAATATCACACAGGTACAACATACACGTATGCTTCTCAATATGATAGAGATATGTTTAACTAACAAGATCTTCATTTTCAACAAAGAGCTCTTCAAACAGCAATACAGAACTGCCATGGGCATTTCATTCTCACCGAACTATGCGAATATAACGATGGGATGGTGGGAAAAAACAATAGCGTGGAATACGGATAACCAAGAGGATTTAGAACGGATCGTGTTATGGGTCCGTTTTATCGATGACCTCTTTCTAATTTGGAATGGCACAGAAAATGATTTCACTCAATATTAGTCTAAATTGAACAACAACTCAATAGGACTGTCATTCACATATAATATGAGCAGGACTGAAATTGATTTTTTAGATATTAAAATCTTGGTTGAAGATAATCAATTACATTGAACACTTTACAGAAAAGAGACCGCAACTAACAGTATTCTACACGGGACCAGCTTCCATCCCACACCAGTGTCAGGGACTGTCCGGGACTATGTCGGGAACACAGTCAGGGACTTGAGCAAGGCCTGGGGACTGGGTAGAAAACGTACAGTGCACAGAAAGAGTAGTACAGCGCTGCCCAGGATCACACAAGGAGTCAGAGGAGAAAAAGGGATCCAAAGGGGAAGCCTGTACAAGATGGCTAAGACTCAGAAAGGAAGGGGACTCACAAGGCAATTTAGTATTCAGACTAACTACTCCCAAGACGGACGTGCAAGACATATATATAATACAACATTAACAATAAAGGGAATGTGGGGTAAAGCACTCAGGAGCTCCACACGGTAAAACTGAACCTCAGTAAGTTCCTCACCCACAATTGCTGTTACAGATACTGACTGGAAATACCCACATATAGGATATGTATGCAAAGGCAGGGTCTGTGGAGCTTATACCTATGGTGATGTTATAACAGTAACTCAAAGACAATACTCACAGTGAATAAGAAACACCACCTAGGTAGTCAGCTGTGCCCACGGATCCTGGCGATCAAACAGGAACACGCAAGGCAGTAACAGTAAAGGGGTAGAACTAAACACAAGCACAAAAGACAAGGAGCTAGCAAGGAGGAGTGCTTAACATGAAAGGAAGGAAATCACAGGGCACACTTGGCAGAAAGCAGGTAACAAACATACAAGGCAACAGAAGCAAGACAGCAGAAATAGAAAGATAGCAAACTAGAACTGGAACCAAGGAAATGGGAAGAAAGGCAGGGACTGGAAAAGGATATACAGAAAGGGAGGCTACAAGGGTATACTAGAATAGTGCAGGTTCAGGAATCAAGAAAACAAACTAGCATAGGAGGCAGTGTTGGGGCAAGAATTGAGCAAAAGCTCAGGAGTCAAAGTAGCACTGCAGGTCAGGAACAAGGAAATGTTAAGGCTCAGGAATCAAGGTAGCACTGCAGGCAGTGCTGGTTCAGGAAACAGGAAAATAGCTACAGCTCAGGAAACAAGGAGTCAAGAGAGCACTGCAAGCAGTGCAAATCAGGAACAAGAAATAGCTGAAGCCCAGGAACAGGAACTAATAACCATAGCTCAGGAACTCTGGAAACAAGGTAGCACTGCAGGCAGTGCTAATTCAGGTACAAGGAATAGCTATAGCTCAGGAACTCAGGAAACAAGGTAGCACTGCAGGCAGTGCTAATTCAAGTACAAGAAATAGCTATAGCTCAGGAACTCAGGAAACAAGGTAGCACTGCAAGCAGTGCTAATTCAGGTACAAGGAATAGCTATAGCTCAGGAACTCAGGAAACAAGGTAGCACTGCAAGCAGTGCTAATTCAGGTACAAGGAATAGCTATAGCTCAGGAACTCAGGAAACAAGGTAGCACTGCAAGCAGTGCTAATTCAGGAGAAGGGAAACTGCTGCAGTTCAGGAACAAGGAATACTAAGGCTCAGGGGTCAAGGTAGCACTGTAAGCAGTGCTAATTCAGGAACAAGGAAAACAGCAGCAGGTCAGGAAAAAAGCAGAACTAAAGCTCAGGAAACACTGGAAACAATAGCAAAAGCTCAGGGAGCACTGGAAACAAGGATCGGTCTCACCGGTAAACAGCTACAATGACCAACACTGGGCTGAAGGGAGCTGGGGCTTAAAAGAGCTCACATTAATCACATGCATCAGGTGTGAGCAGGCTAGCAGCAGCCAGCCACAGGTGAGCTGAATTCCTCCACCCATCCTTGGCCTGCAGGGGTGGAGACTAAGCAGTGAGCAGGGAATTCTGGATAATGGAGTTTCAGGCATGAGCAGGATGGCTTCCACAAAACCCGGCATGGATTGGGAATGGATGTCAATTCCTAAGTAGTGTCGAAATGGCTGGAAGTCAGTATGTACATGAAGGGGAGGGTCTGAAAGCTTGTTAGAATACTGGGTAGCCCCACAATTCGGCCCCCTGGTGGTGGACACGAGAATGCAGGGAGCGAGTCGTGACAGTACCCCCCCTCCAAAGACCGTCTCCCGGAATCTGGAACTGGATTCAACGCCTTTGCTCCTATGAAATAGGTCCATTTCCATCAGAGATGTAGTACAAGATACCAGAGGACTGTGGGAAAAATGTGATGGTCTGGAGGGTAGAATATTAGGCTGTAAATTAACAGGAGTATTGGAGGCAGAACCTGAAGCATCCAAAGCCAGTAACGGGGGCTTAGGAACCCCGAATCAAAGGTGTTTGAAGTCCAGATGATGGCAGTCTAGAGTAGCACTCTAGAAACGAAGGCAGATTGACTGTAGGGTCAAAAACAGATAATGGATTGGCAGGAGGCACAGAGGTCAAAGGCAAGGTGGCTGAAGTCAAAGGAGGTAACAGGAAGCAGACTTGAAGCTCTGGCCCTGGAGGAAAATATACAGAAGACTCATATGCAGGAGACGCTGGAAGCAGGTATGCAGGAGACCCAGGCCCTGGAGGCTGACATGTTGAGAGTTTTGTCTCTGGTGCTGGAGGTTCAGTCTCTGAATGTATATGTATTGAGACCTCTGAAGGCTGGGAAACTGGAAGCACAGGGTCAAAAAGTTGGCAAAATAAAGGCTCAAGGCAAGAAGGCAGGGAGCCTGGAAGCTCTGGTGCTGGAGGCAGGGAGCCTGGAAGCTCTGGTGCTGGAGGCAGGGAGCCTGGAAGCTCTGGTGCTGGAGGCAGGGAGCCTGGAAGCTCTGGTGCTGGAGGCAGGGAGCCTGGACGATCTGGTGCTGGAAGCAGGCGGCCTGGACCATCTGGTGCTGGAAGCAGGCGGCCTGGACCATCTGGTGCTGGGAGCAGGCGGCCTGGACGATCTGGTGCTGGAGGCAGGCGGCCTGGAGGTTCTGGCTCTGTAGATATGCTCTTTGGAAGCTCTGGCTCCATTAACAGACTTTTAGGAGGCGCCGGCTCTATAAGCAAATTGGTTGGAGGCTCAGTAGGCAGGCAGGCCAGAGGTGTGGACTCAGTAGGCAGGCAGACTGCAGGCTGAAGTTCCGTAGGTAGGCCGGCTGAGGACTCGGGCTCTGAAGGCAGCGGGCCGGCTGAGGACTCGGGCTCTGAAGGCAGCGGGCCGGCTGAGGTCTCTGAAGACTCTGCCAGAAGACAAGCTGAAAGCAGAGTGACACATGGTTCATAGACTTTAAGCTCCGGGAATTGTAGTAGCTTGTGAACAGTAGATTTGCTGTTGTCAGTAGTGACATCATCACAGGTCCTTGTCAGATTAAAACACACGGGAGTACTCTCTTCCAGATGGCTAAGAATAGTGTTTATCTTAGAGTTCCTGATGTTCAGGCTTCTTTCACAATTTGGCAGTTCACACCGCACAGTCAGAGGAAATTGGCCAAAGATTCCTTGGCCATGGGAGATCTTTTCATTTCCTTCTGCATTACAAGGTGGTACAGATGCAACAGAGCATAGAGTACTATAATTTCCTGACTTTTCAATATGTGGTGTGCTTGAAGGCAAAACAGCAAAGAAGGGGTCAGGATTTTGTTTCTTCTTAGCAAGGAGATTGACTTCAGTTGCAGCAGTTAAATCAAGAGCATGGTCTGAGTCACAGGACATTGTCACATCAGGGAATATGTGGGTCAATGGTTCAGGTTTTGTCTGTATGTCAATGGCCTGTCTATGGGTTATTTCTGAGATAGAACTGACCTCACTACCAGGAAAAGAAAGCAAAGAGATGTTCTGTGTCTTGCCTGGAATGTGGGGTTCCTCAAAACTGGAGGGACACATCTCAGATGTAGCACCTAGATGTAATTTAGCAGTAGAAGACAAAACAGAGGAGTTAGTAAATTCAGAATTCAAACAAATACTTTCCTTAACTGCACTTTGAGACACGGTACTATGGCTATTCTGCGTGGAATCTGAGTGATCAGCCACAGTATTATTTACACAATAACTGGACCAGCTCTGAGGGGTCCGCAAAATAGTGCGCAAGGTTTCATTCTCCATTTCTAAGGAGGCTAACATAGAGGTGGAAAAGTTGTTTTCTACAGGGGTTTTAGATTCCCACTTGAACTCTGGGTTATAAGTTTTTAACAGAGTCTGAAATATTTTATTCTCTAGTTGTAATTCAAGAATCTTAGACGTACTTGTATCCTGTGAAGACTGCAAATCTTTCTCTAAAAGGACAGTGGTAGACTTGGCAACTTCACAACAAGCAACAGAGCTATACCTTGGATCTTGTTCAAAGTGGCTATTAGCCACCTGTGTTCTAGTAGGTCTTCTCTCTCTTTTGTTAAACTGATTATTGTTTAACTTGAATGTGGTATCTAACAAGGTCCCTTTAGTATCCGGGACTGAGATCTTCACTGGACTACAAGACTGGGTAACATTATCTGAATGGAAAACAGAGGTTATGAAATGCACCTGCTCTTTCTTTGGTTGTGTGATTGAATATTGTATTTTACAACCACTTGCAGCAGACATGCTAGAACCAGAATTCTTGTTCAGCAAACTGAGTAAGGTAGCATTCTCCTTATGCAATGCTGACTCAGACATTGAATCTGGATCAGAACAGAAGATTAAGTCCGGATCTGGCAAAGAGGAGTTTGAGAGCCAATGAGTAAAATATTCAGAACGTAAATGTCCATTTTTCATAAGAGGATTCATTGTTTCAGGACTAGGGTGAACAAACTGTAAAGTAGACACTAAATGCCTCTCGTTGGTGGGCACTGGTGAACTGCCCTGCACAAACTTGAATGATGCACTGGTATGTCTCTTTCTTAAACCTCTCATTATGACACACCTTTAATATTTGCACACAAATGAAACAGAAAAAGGGTAGCTAACTGAACGCAAAGAAAACCTCACAAGTGACCCTGGAAATGTGGGTTGGTCATTCTGTCAGGGACTGTCCGGGACTATGTCGGGAACACAGTCAGGGACTTGAGCAAGGACTGGGGACTGGGTAGAAAACGTACAGTGCACAGAAAGAGTAGTACAGCGCTGCCCAGGATCACACAAGGAGTCAGAGGAGAAAAAGGGATCCAAAGGGGAAGCCTGTACAAGATGGCTAAGACTCAGAAAGGAAGGGGACTCACAAGGCAATTTAGCATTCAGACTAACTACTCCCAAGACGGACGTGCAAGACATATATATAATACAACATTAACAATAAAGGGAATGTGGGGTAAAGCACTCAGGAGCTCCACACGGTAAAACTGAAGCTCAGTAAGTTCCTCACCCACAATTGCTGTTACAGATACTGACTGGAAATACCCACATATAGGATATGTATGCAAAGGCAGGGTCTGTGGAGCTTATACCTATGGTGATGTTATAACAGTAACTCAAAGACAATACTCACAGTGAACAAGAAACACCACCTAGGTAGTCAGCTGTGCCCACGGATCCTGGCGATCAAACAGGAACACGCAAGGCAGTAACAGCAAAGGGTAGAACTAAACACAAGCACAATAGACAAGGAGCTAGCAAGGAGGAGTGCTTAACAGGAAAGGAAGGAAATCACAGGGCACACTTGGCAGAAAGCAGGTAACAAACATACAAGGCAACAGAAGCAAGACAGCAGAAATAGAAAGATAGCAAACTAGAACTGGAACCAAGGAAATGGGAAGAAAGGCAGGGACTGGAAAAGGATATACAGAAAGGGAGGCTACAAGGGTATACTAGAATAGTGCAGGTTCAGGAATCAAGAAAACAAAGTAGCATAGGAGGCAGTGCTGGGGCAAGAATTGAGCAAAAGCTCAGGAGTCGAAGTAGCACTGCAGGTCAGGAACAAGGAAATGTTAAGGCTCAGGAATCAAGGTAGCACTGCAGGCAGTGCTGGTTCAGGAAACAGGAAAATAGCTACAGCTCAGGAAACAAGGAGTCAAGAGAGCACTGCAAGCAGTGCAAATCAGGAACAAGAAATAGCTGAAGCCCAGGAACAGGAACTAATAACCATAGCTCAGGAACTCTGGAAACAAGGTAGCACTGCAGGCAGTGCTAATTCAGGTACAAGGAATAGCTATAGCTCAGGAACTCAGGAAACAAGGTAGCACTGCAGGCAGTGCTAATTCAAGTACAAGAAATAGCTATAGCTCAGGAAACAAGGTAGCACTGCAGGCAGTGCTAATTCAGGAGAAGGGAAACTGCTGCAGTTCAGGAACAAGGAATACTAAGGCTCAGGGATCAAGGTAGCACTGTAAGCAGTGCTAATTCAGGAACAAGGAAAACAGCAGCAGGTCAGGAAAAAAGCAGAACTAAAGCTCAGGAAACACTGGAAACAATAGCAAAAGCTCAGGGAGCACTGGAAACAAGGATCGGTCTCACCGGTAAACAGCTACAATGACCAACACTGGGCTGAAGGGAGCTGGGGCTTAAAAGAGCTCACATTAATCACATGCATCAGGTGTGAGCAGGCTAGCAGCAGCCAGCCACAGGTGAGCTGAATTCCTCCACCCATCCTTGGCCTGCAGGGGTGGAGACTAAGCAGTGAGCAGGGAATTCTGGATAATGGAGTTTCAGGCATGAGCAGGATGGCTTCCACAAAACTCCGGCATGGATTGGGAATGGATGTCAATTCCCAAGTAGTGTCGAAATGGCTGGAAGTCAGTATGTACATGAAGGGGAGGGTCTGGAAGGTTGTTAGAACACTGGGTAGCCCCACAATTCGGCCCCCTGGTGGTGGACACGAGAATGCAGGGAGCGAGTCGTGACAACCAGCTTAACGAAATTAAACCACATTTGGCAAAATGGCAGAATTATACTAAGAAAGTATGCTTTTTGTTATTTGGTGTAAATCTGTTCAGTAGTTTTTAAGAAATTTGTGTTTAAAAAGGTGCTCAGGTGATCATGAAGGGGTTTACTCTGGATAAAAAGTTAGAGCTAACTCGACTGTGGGTCTCCCGGGACCACAAATTAGAAAATAGGCTGTTCTGATTGGCTCTGTAAGTTTCAACTCCTATTTACCTTTTTGGTACCAAGGGTCCCAAAGAGGTTCTGTGGTACTGGAACGATCTGATTGGCTGGCCCCAACATGAGACAAAATGTTGCAGCCGCCATTGTAGGAAAAAGCATAACTCATTCACCAAATACAATGCTTATAACATGACCTTTAGTGAAATAGATGCAATTACAGATGTTGTGAATCATTTTACAGATGAGATTACATATCCCATCCCCTTACCACTTCTACAGAGACGACTATGAAAGTAGTATCATTTATTGGTTTGACTAGGTGTTGTTTAATTTCATTTGACTGTTAGGTGGTGTTATTTATTGATATAAATATTGTGAGCTTATAACTATTGGATCAATTGGTGTACAAATTCTGGTTTGCAAGGCTGTCATACAAGTTAAGGATAGTGCTCCTAACCATAACTCTAAAATTTCAGTTTTTTTTCGGTTTTAAATCGTAATGGTGGGGGGTTTTTAGGTAAATTTCAGGATTTGTTTTTAACACATGGTAAGGTAGTATAACCAAATCATACCATAACTTCACTTTCAACTTTGTTTTTCCACTGAATTTTGGGGGCTTCCTGATCATATAGCACATACAGCAGCTCCCTGCATCCAACCAGCCGCAGGCTGCCAACCCACACTGCGCACAGCTGTTGGGCGCAGGGCCTAGCCTCCAGTCAGGTCATGTGCCCAACCCTCTGTAGGTGGCAGGGGGATAGCCACAGGGCCTGGCACATCTAACCCTCTGGGGGTGGCTAACTAATGCTGTATAGGTGTTAAGAAATGCAATGGGGGTTGGCTACAGTGCCTGGTCCCTGGCGAGGCATTGCATCCTACTCTCCCCAGGCATCCAACATCGCTGGACACAGCTTTCGGCCGTGCACAGTGAGGGTTGGCCATGCCCCCACCACACTACGGGCCACAAACCCCATAGGCGTACTGCCTTTGCTTGTTTTCAGCAGGGTTGTGTGCAGGGCTTGTCCACCAAGTCCTGCGCCCTCTCCTCCCCTCCCCAAGCAGCCAACCTCCACTGCCTTTGGTCACGTGCAGTGGAGGTTAGCTGCAGGACCTGGCCTGTGGGTAATCCCTGTGTGCAACCTTCTGTGGACTGCCAGTCCGAGCTGCGTATGGCGTTTGGACATGCACAACGCCAAGTTGGCTACAAGGCCTGGCCTCTGGCCACAAAGTGTAGGGTGGGCGCACGGCCTGTTCAATCGTCACATGGTTGCTGGCCATGCACAACAGTGATGCACTAAATAGGGTTCTCCATATTTTTATAGGATGTCAGGTTTTGTACTGGATTCCTGAGTCCAGTAGGGTCCAGGGTTAGCAAATCCTTGCTAGGTTTCATGAATCCCACTATAAAAATAATGTTTTTGATAATTTTATTGGCAGGGACACCAGGTGTGTCAGTTTGGACCCCCACAACCTGGGCCTGGGGACCAGACTAGGTTCACTCAGCTCCCTTATTTCTTTTTCCTTTTTCCCAATTTCCCAACACGGTGCTCGGTGCACCGTTTTGGTTAGTGGCAGCAGCAACAGAAATATTCTGCGTTGTAGATCTCCATTGACACTCAGAGATGTTAGAATAATTCCCCGTTGCATGCATGGACCCAAAACACTTTCTTTTTAAAAAAATTGTCCTTGGAATTAACAGCACAAGTTGTCTAAATCCATAGGTCCTGTGATGTATCATTCAGTAGAAGCCTATCTATCCATGGCAATAATTTTCCTGAATGTGGATCGTAAGCCTTCACAATGCATATTTTATGCTTGCATTGCAGCATCTGAAAAGCAAAATTGTTTAACTGTGAATGAAGGTGAAATTAAAAATGCAAGAAACAGAGGGGGATGAAAGGTGTTTCGGTCCAGCACAGATCCTCTCTTCAATTATGTTTTCCAAAAAATGGTGTGCAGTTCCGTGATGCAGGTCTTCCAGGACAACATTTTTAGGTAAAGGATTCCTTCAGGTCAACTGGAGTGTCCTTTACAGGATGCACAGGCCCTCACCTACCAAGGTGGCATGCTGCATCATCAGGCTGTGATCCTCCTTGGCCTGGTGCTGTAATGCCCAAAGGGCCACACAAGGGGGCTGTTTGTGAAGTTCTTTTCTCTACTTGTTAAGGAAATTCACATACCACAAGTGAAAGACCTTTAGTAATATGACGGCTGTTCAAAGAAGTAGATTGGACAAAGAAATTGTGAAGAACAGGTTACTTACCTGCAATAACTCTTTTTCTGGTAGAGACTCTATCGCACCGCAGATTGCTCACCTTAGAATATTCTTCAGGCATCAGACTGGATCTGGCAAATCTTGAGTAAAACCTCTTCGCACCGATAGGAGGCATCAATCGGGTCTGCTTCTGTGTCAGAAGTGACATCATT
Organism: Calotriton arnoldi; assembly: GCA_963921515.1. Lineage (NCBI taxonomy): Eukaryota > Metazoa > Chordata > Amphibia > Caudata > Salamandridae > Calotriton > Calotriton arnoldi. The sequence continues at coordinate 2,781,793 of CAWUFW010000695.1, read as the reverse complement.
GCGCTCACATGAGTGCCACATCAGCGCTCTGGCGTCAGTTTCTTTTATGATCATTTCCACACCAAAAACGCAGAGCCACGTTATGTCTGGGTGCTTCTTTAGGGTGAAGAGCCCAGTCCGCAGAGCTGGAGGATGGGAAGGTTGTTGAGGAATCTGGGGTTAGATAGAATCTCTACCAGAAAAAGCCATACTGCAGGTGAGATTCTTGTTTTTCTGATACTTATAACAGCAGAATCCTTACCTTAAAATAGATACCCAAGCAGTACCTCTTGCTCAGATGTCCAGGACAGATACACCTGTTCTACTGCCATAGTAGAGGCCTTGGCTGTGATGGAATGGGCCCACAAGCCTTCAGGAGGCTGCTTCTTGTCTAGTGTGTAGTAGATCTTAATGCAGGGTACAGTCCATTGAGAGATGATAAGATTCTGTGCAGCCTTGCCCTTCTTGTCTAGTGTGTAATAGATCTTTTTTTGTGTTGTAATTGTTTTTTTTATTAACATTTTGCAAAAAATGTAATCAAGAGAACAATAATAACATCCGCACTTACATAATAAATAAATAGATGAGTTAATCAGAAATAGGAAAAAGCGCATAACATGTGCCTTTTGTAGATGAAGAAAAGCATATAAATAGGAACGATATATATATATATATATATATATATATATATATAATCATGCATAAATATAAATATGAATCTATAAAAATACAAGGAAAGATGGAAGCTAGTATTTATAAAAACGATAATCAAAGGTCTAATACTAATCAGATACGTGAAGCATTAGAAGCTACAAAGCACATTTTAGTCTTATAATTAATTGCATTGAGCAGATGTAACCATATTTAATTAATATTGTGATAAAATAACGTGTTACTCTTGGGAGGATATATGAGTATTACTAAGTGTAAAGGAATACCATATAACAGATAATCACGGAATGAGTACCAAGTATCCAAGTTTTTAAAATAATATGCTTGCTGAGGTATTGTGCAAGACTGTATTAAAAATAAAAGAAAAATAGAATATAATAGATTAGGGTGAATTGGCGTATATAAGAGTAAAATAAGATAAAGTAAAGTAAAAACAGAGTGTAATAAAGTGGAGTAGAGCCAGGGGGGGAAAGGTGAGTGAATACGGAAAAGAAGAAAGGTATGGAGAAAGAAGAAAGAGGATGGATAGAGAAGGTAAAGTAGATGAAGAATGTATTAACAATAATATGGGAAACGATAAGTGATAAGGGGAAAGATATATCTAAATGGAATCACAACTCCTGATTCGGACCCGGGGAAATAACTTACGATAATGTCTCTGTAGTAGCTGCAGTGTTTATTATGGAATTATTAACATCAGTATCACTTTCCGCATTCAGAAAAGGAGACCATATCTGGAGGAATATGTCAGTCTGATTTTGGATATTATAAATAATCCTCTCATGTGATGCTGTTTGTATCATAGCTACTAGCCATTCCTCTTGCGATAGAGGAGACGGTGATTTCCAATGTCGCAGTATACATATTTTGGCAGTAGCCAGAGCAGTGTGCAATAAGCGGCTTTGTGGTTTTGAGAGTTTTGGGGAGTGTCGTAGATCGTGTAGGAGAATAGTGGCAGATGTGAGTGGGAGACGTAAAGGCATTGTGGTGTGTAAAATATTTCCTAAATAAATCCAGAAGGGTTGCACCATTGGACATACACATATAATATGGGTTGTATCACAACCGGAGTTAGCACTTCTCCAGCAGTTAGTATGGGAAAGTAGTCCAGCTATATGTAATTTTGTCGGAGACCAGTGCCAATCATGGAGAATTTTAAATAAGGAAAATTTTAATCTTGCCTCCTTGGCTCTTCTGTCTAACTCTTCTATTAACTCCTCACATTCCCCGTCTGTATAAGAAGTTAATAGCCGGGTCTACCATTTGGTACGAAGATTCTGAGAAAGGGGTTGTGAAAAGAGGTGCGATGTGAGGACTCTATAGAGGCCAGACGTTACTCCCTTATGTTTTCCCCATGTGTTTAAGTATGATACTATTGATGAGTTTTTAAGTATCCACGGGGACAGACCCAGATTTTTCTTCAAGCAATGTTGGAGCTGGACGTATTTCAAAGATTGCTGTGTCGGAAGATCAAACTCCTCTCTTAATTGTGCGAATGTTTTGAAATCACCGTTATGGAGAAGCTGATCCAGGGGGTGGATGCCTGATGTTTTCCATAAGGGCCAAGAAATTGTTCGTCTATTAATACGTATACCTATATTATTCCATAGGGGTGCCTTCTCATGAATACGTGGACTCGTATCTAATGAACAGTGTGCCCGTTGCCAGGATTTGTGCATAGCAGATAGAATCGGATTTTTGGGATCAAGGCGACTCGATCCTGACCCATATAGAGCTGAGAGACCTGAGTTTGTAGACGATAGGTGCTTTTCTATATGTAGCCATTGCGGCACATCCTGAATTCCTGGCAACATGTACGATATTGGAGATAATTGTAGCACAAGGGCATAGTGTTCAACCGACGGGAGGCTTAATCCCCCATGAGAATGATACGCTTTAAGTTTTGCTACAGCGAGGCCTTGCCGAGCCCCATACAAAGTCTTTTATCTTAGAATCTATTATTCGTAATGTGGATAAGGGAATCTGGAGAGGAAGTATACCTATAGTGTATATGAAACACAAAAGGGTGACCATTTTAACAGCTTGAACCCTGCCCCACATGGAGAGGCCCAAGGTTTTCCATTTTTCAAAGTCACGCTGCATTTGAGTGATCAGAGGGCTTAAGTTGTCTGCAATCATTCCCTCCAAGCCTTTGTTCACGAGAACACCCAAGTATTTAAGACGTGAGGGTTGCCAATGAAATGGGAATCCGTGTATAGCTGCTTTTGTGGTTCCATCAGAGATGGGTAATGCCTCTCTTTTATCCCAATTTATTTTATAACTTGAGAAGGAGGAAAAATCATATATAATATGGAGTAAAGACGGTAGGGAATGGGGAAGATTTGTAAGAGTAAGCAGAATATCATCCGCATATAAGTATATTTTAGATTCGCTTGATGAGAGGCGTATGCCTGTGACTTCATCTCATTGACGTATTGTGGCTGCTAGGGACTTCCATAGCTAAAAGAAAGAGGAGTGGGGATAAAGGGCATCCTTGGCGTGTTCCTCTCCTAATCGGGAATGGATCTTATAAAAAAAAACGCAATTTACTTGAGCGGTGGGGTTATCATATAGCAGTCGTACCTTGGCTATGAACTGGTCCCCCAATCCAAATCGTTCCATTACTTTAAAAAGGTAATCCCATTCAATGAGATCAAACGCCTTTTCCGCGTCAAATGATAATGCTAATGCATCGTTTGAGAGGCATTTAGCGGACCACAGCGTATGGGCTAAAGTGCGTAGGTGATTTCTAGAGGAGCGCCCTGGGACAAATCCCACTTGAGTTTGATGTATCAGGGAAGGTAGGACTTTACGAAGACGAGAAGCTAAAATACTAGCGAATATTTTGATATCACAATTCAATAGCGAAATGGGACGGTAGCTTCCACAAATCAAGTGATCCTTTCCGGGCTTAGGCAGGACAGCAATAAATGCTTTGTTAGATATAGCTCCTAGTGAGGTTTTATGGTCCGCCTCTTGAAATGCGGCGCGTAAAGTATCAATTACACCATCTCCTGCCCAACGGTAAAACTCAGCTGGGAATCCGTCTTCTCCGGGAGCCTTATGATAAGGCAGTGTAGTTATTGCACGTAGAATCTCCTCTTTGCTGATCTCACCTTCTAGGAGATTTCTACCTTCATCGGAAAGACGGGGAAGATCCACCTTTGTGAGAAAGGTAGTCATCTTATCCATGTCTGTCTGTGCCCCAGGGGCATAGAGAGATTTATAAAATGAGGCAAATTCATTCACAATATCTTGGAGTCGGGTGAGCATGTTGCCATCAGCTGATCGAATGGCTGGTATGGCCATAGCTGTTTCTCTATGTCGTAGCTGTGCCGCCAATAGTCTACCCGCCTTCTCATCTTGCTCGTAGTGTCTCCCTTTTAGTCTTTGTAGGGCGAATTCTGCCTTGGATGTGAAAAGACAATTTAATGCCATGCAAGCTTGCTCTAATGATTTGCCATTCAGTAATGTTGGTGATGCTGTGTATAAGCGGGTATAAGACTCAGTGTCTAGCTCTTTTTGTTGGGCTGCATTCTGTTTATTGGCTAGCATGGCATCTCACATAAGTTGGCCTCTAATGGTAGCTTTAGCCGCTGCCCAGATGATTCTGCCTGAGATTAACGACCCCTGATTGGTGGAAAGATATTCTTGAAAATGTGTTTTTAATTGGGATTTACCCTTAGAGGTCTTATGTCGCTGAATGTTCATGCGCCAGGGTTTGCGTCCTGGACTGGAGAGTCCTAACTCTAAAGATAAAAGGACCAGGGAGTGGTCAGATAATGCTGCCTCCAAAATACGGGATTCCGAACTAGCTGAACCGTTTTTTGAGATATCAAAAAATAATCTGAGCGAGATAGTGTGCCATGAGTGGGAGAGGAGAATGTATATTCTGCACTGGTCGGATGGCAGAGGCTCCAGTGGTCTACTAGCCCATTATCCGTCAATATATCGTCCATTAATGCTCTGTCCGCGGCATTGACTTTGTCTAAGGGACCTGTTTTATCTAAAATTGGGTCTCTGACTAGATTCCAATCACCACCTATAAGATAGTGTGAGGTACCTATTTCTGTTAGTAAGCGGTTCAGTTGAAGAAGAAACAATTTTTTTGTTCCTGTTGGGGCGTAGACTGATCCCACTGTTGCGGGGATTCTGCACATACACAGAACTATGCGCAGGAAAACAGGACCTCGGTGTATAGGGGTGTACCAACCTATCACCTTAGTTCCCAAAACCGACTATTTATAGTGTCTCATTCGTTCTCCTACATAATCATGAAGCTACAAATGATTAGACAACCCAGAACACAACACTCCCGACTCAGGAATCGCGGTAGCAAGACATACCCTTTCGCTCACTCACTCGTACTTGTCCACAATAAGAATGGTCAGAGTCACTGTTATAGTTCAAAATGTTTATTTTAACTATCGTGCTCTATAATGCAGTATACGAGCCACTACCAGCAGCGAAATGCATAAACCTAGAACAATTAGCATTGTTACAATTCCATAGCATATAAAGGGGAATGTCATCATATACAGACAGTGGAAAAAGGACTATAAGGCCTAACCACCCTCCCCTTGGTAAGGTGAAGTTTATTATATAAAGGAAGATCTCTGGGCTTTGTCAGCAGACCCCATACCTTAGTGCCTAGATGGAAGCTTTACATCATAGGAACAGCATAGCTCTTCTTCCTGGAAAGGACCCCCTCCAAGTGTGTGTCAGAACAACATGCATCCCCATAATATCAAAGCACGAGTTTCCATTAGCGCAGCTGTGCTAGCATGTTTTGTCTAGATGCTAGGAACTGACCAGAATAACAAGGGGCATTGTTTATCGACCTTGCACATCGTGTTCAGACTAAACTCCAGGAACAGGCAGAGAACGCAGAAAGCAGACAGTTCTCATGTGAAAGGCACAAACAGAGTCTTGCTAAACAAAGTCATGTAGTAAGATGTGCAAAAGCAGCATCATGGCAGCAGAGCTCATGCCAACTTAGCAATGTCGACAATGACCCTAATGTCTATATAACACCCTCCCCTTGGTAAGGTCATAGTATATAGACAAAAGACCAAAACAGAGTTCAAGGGTAAGCAGAGTTCAAATACGCATGAAAAACCAGATTGGAAAAAATTCATCAAAAAAAAATGTATTTTATGCTGTTTCAAATTTTTTGTTGCCCGGAAAGTGTGACTAATATGGAGGTGGGGAATCCATCAAAGTACGTGAACCTAACAATGCAATTTGTTCCAAAAGTTCATCCCTATTGTTAGTAGAAAAAAGGGATGCCATCCAATCAAGTAGGCCGAAGGAACAGACGTGTTCCTCATAATCCGATGCCTCCAAAAGCATATTCGGGCAACTTGCGTGATATTCAATGAAGCTCCGTCGCAATAGGTTCTGCGCAGCCGCACAAATATCCCATTGAGCCAATACTCCTAGTGCAGCCGCATGCGCCATACGTCCATCCCCAGAACAGACCTGGTCATGGGCCACTAAGGGACCCATTAACTGGTCATAATCCGGGACCGAACATGACGTATTGGAGAGGCATAAATCGAAAGCCCAGTAGAAGGGGCACCGCTGACAGTAGAACACAGGTTTCACGCAAGTGAAGTAGGCAAATCGGAAAGTTAGTCCATAACTCACTCTAAGCGTCGCTAATGGCAAGCATCCAAAAAGTTGTTGCATTCGGTCACCGTACAGCTGCAATTGGCCTGGCCTGTGCATTACCACAAGTTGAGCAGCCATTGCGTAACAGGAACAGAAGCAGCAGGATTCCCCCAGCTAGCGTCAGTATTAATGGAAATCCTCCGAAGACGCTGGAAAAAATAGAATGAATAAAGGCTGGTATTAATCCAAATGTGGTCTAAAAAGAAGTCACAAGGCCGGATCCCACAAGTTTAAAAAAATGAGCAAGGCCTTGGGTGTCACACGCATTAAATATTTGATGTATAAGCTCCCCAAAGCGAAGTGGGAGGTTCGTGTTCAGAAGTGCCTGAATCTCGCTAGAAGTTCGTGCCACCTACAATTCGAAGGTCTCTCGAGCTGAAGTGAGAGCCACTTCTTGTTGAAACAATAGCGCTTTGAGTCTGCTTAATTTTTTGAAATCTGTTTTCAAAGTCGGAATGGAAGGCCAAATGGAACTATCTACTTTCTCATACGCTGGGCGGAAAAAGCACATTGCTACAACAAGTAACACGTTGTAAAACTGTTACTATATACGGGATTCATGCCCGTAAACCACAGCAGTCGTGGTTATTCAAAATAAGATAACTGCCGTTAGTAAGCAATGTAAAAGCGGGAATTATTGCTGGGACGGGACTCCCTTTCAAAAACATGCAAGATTAGGTGCAGAAACATTACAAGCGCCGTGCAACTTAACGTGTTTGCAAACTAGGGAATGTCCCACTGTGAAATCGCAGTCCTCCCCTGTTAGAAAACTTCCTTATCCTCCCGATGACATCTGTAAGTGAAAGGTAGGGACCATAACTCATGGAGAAACGTACTTCCCAGGGGTTCAAAGCGGCCAATTGGGAAATGTTTCATGCAAGATTTAAAGATTTTAAAGCGAAAAAGGGAGAGAGATAACCCCATGAATTAACCATACAGCTGAATCTGTCTCCGCCACAGAGAATGGCAAGTGTTCTAATTGTTCAATGTGTAATAGTGTGTATGTAGCGTCTTTCATGGACATAAATCTCTGTTTATCAGTTAGATTAAATGGCAAAAACAAAGCGGAAGCATTTAAATAATCCCAAGGTACTTTTCCCATTTTAAGAGTCTGTAACGTCCATGCAAACTGCATTACAGATCGTAATTGATTTTGACTATGATATAATACAGATACATCATTCTGAACAATATCAATAACAGATGAAACAATATTATCCAAGGTATAAATGCGTGAAGACAGTGTATTAATGCTATTGTCGACCCCTGCAAGGACTTTTTCTAAATTCACTTTGTCAATTTGGCGCAGACGAATCGCTGCCTCAATCTGCGAAAGTTTCCATATTTCATTGTAAGCAGCATAGAAAAATCTTTTTGTTCTCGGGGTCCTAGGACCTAGAAGAAAATCAGCCAAATTGATGTCACGTGACAAGTGTTGTTTAACTGACGATAACGTAGAGTTTTCCAACCATTGTTGGCACAATTTACCCACCGAATATGTGGTGACTGAATGTGAGTGCGAAAAACGTGGATCCGGTCTAGTCTGTGTGAAACCAGGCGTTATATTATATAAACGCAGTTGGCATGAATTGGAACTGGTTTGCCACAGCAACCAACCGCTAGGGTCAACTTCAGAGTCATTGAAAGTGCCATTTCGAAACAGAGTCTGCAAAACATCGATTGAATAATTCGTGTGTGTGCGCCAATTATCATACTCTGCCAATGATGGAATGGACGGGTTATTTAAATTTTTTGCAGTTGCCAGGCCAAAGCAAGTAGTTTTATATACTGTATCATTTAGGCAGGCACGATGTAAAGCTTCAGTTCCCTGAACCTGCCAAGCCTTAGTGCCCCAAATTGTTTTCAAATTAATGGTAGCACTCCAGTGATCATAACCCTGTGTGGCCAATTCAGATCTAAAGGAATTGGAATAGATTAATTTAGTGTGGGTCAGAATAAATTTCGATTGCGACGACAATTGTAATTTAAAGAAATAGGATTCCGGATTGGACGTGTCATAATCTGTGAAATAGGTGAACTTATCCCTAAGTGTTTTAGAACTCCCCTATAAAGGTGTTGGACAATGTTCCCATTGCGTGTAATTAAAAACAGGTCTTAACGTGTTTGTTTTGTGTAAGTAATGATGACCATAATGTTGATAACAGAATAAATCAGCATAATTGGCAGAATTTAAATATAAATCCTCAGCATCAAAAGCAGCATAATACTTTAAATCTGAAAACAATTAATGTACTGCTTGTACATCCCAATCGTTGGAATGTATGTCCTGTGTTACCACGTCTCCTAAAGACACGCGAAACACGTATGGTATCTTGAGGACCTCCGTCGGACCATGGATTTCGAAAGCTATTTTATCCCAAACGATGCCATCTGCAACTGGGAAAGCTGAAATGTTCATGAAGCCTTGATCACGTTTCATTATATGGGACGATGTATGAGGGGCCAGAATTCCATCGACCAATTTTACAGCAGAGCGTTCTGGCAAATAATGACCATTGATAAGCAAGAAAAATACTGTCACAAATCCAATTGACATGAAGAGGAAAATCAGGATAAGTACCAACCAGATGTACGTCCAGGGTGGAACCAAGTAAGTCTTTTTGAACTAAGAGATGAAAATACTTGTTTTTGTCGGTGGAAGTGCCAAAGTGGAAGACGAGGAGGAAGAGTCATAAGAGAAGCTCGAACGGTCCCCAAAATAACCGCTTGCTCCCATATTCATCAAAGGCGGTAGGGCGGCATCATCTTGTTGTTGTCGAGGACTGTTCGGTACTTCACTGTGGGATTCTTCCGCAGGATAAGTATACTCGACTACCTTGTTGGAAGAGGATGGAGTCAGGACAGGCAAAAGGTCAATAGTAGTTTCCATCTCATCCTCAGCGATACGAGGATGAGTCGAAGAGGTTGAATGCACCGGATTCATAGAGATAGCGTTGCATGAAACTGCAGGAGTTACACTATTCAGAATCTGCCAGACGGTGTAGCTTGACACTGTCCACTGAAATGTATCTGTTGTCTTTGCGACCAGGCAAAGGTGGTAGAATCACTGTATGAGTACCCTTTAATCCAAGAACAGTGACCGGTGCACGATAAGAGGGACCAAATTATTTTTTGTTCTCCAGTTTTTCTCGTACCAGATCGCCAATCTTAGGAAGCCAGCCGGCGACCGGAATCAGCATTGCTGTGTCATTGGAAGAGGGTAAATGTTCAGTTGCGTAGCTGTCACGGGTCTTTTGTAGGTCCTGTAACATAGTAGAGTGATTATCTACGTCAAAGTTTGCGGCAGCCGCCACAACGTCTAGACCATCAAGGTCTGGCACAAACATTTTAATGCCAAAGAGCATTTCGTATGGGGTCCGCCCACCCAGAGATCTTCAAGGGAGATTATTGAGTGCACATTGAACTCCATACAAATGGGCCAGCCAGTTCCTGCCAGTACCTAAGATCCTAGCTGTCAAAGATTGCTTTAAGTCACGGTTCATCCGCTCCACTATAGAATTGCCCTCAGGCCTGTATGGAGACGAAAACTGCACCAGCACCCCCATCGACTTCATCGCATACTTGTACGCTTTAGAGGCGAACGCTGGACCTTGGTCAGAATGCAAGGTGCCACAGGCAAACATCCCGACAAAGACACGCAAATCTCTAATGACATTTCGAGCGTCAGCACTGCGTTGTGGCCAAACCCATAGGAATCCAGTGCACGAATCAACTGCAACAAAGATGTATTTATATGCAGTATCAGAAGACAATGGACCGCAGTGATCAAGATATACACAGCCAAATGGCTGATTAGAAATACAAAGCTGTGTTTGCGGTGGGCGTGAGACCGTAGACGGTTTTATTTGCTGACAAATGTCACAAGAAAGTACGTAATTATGGGTTTGTTTATATAAACCACGCCACCAATAACGTTGCTGTAAAATAGAGACCGTCGCAGACACCCCGGCATGTGCAGAAGCCATGCCCTCGTGTGCGGCTATGATCAAAGCAAGTCTGCGGTCCATGTTGGGAATCAGCCGATCCCCAACTGATGGAATTTTAGCATAAGGAACTTGTTCTGGAGATAAATGATAAGAATACTTCGAAGGGAAGCCCTGCGGATAAGCAGATACATCCTTTGTAGCAGCCACAGCTGCCAGAATTTCATTATCTCTCTTAGTCATGGACCTTGTAACTGCTGCAACGGAACACGTGGCTACTGCAGATTTGGCTGCCTCGTTAGCCAAAGAATTTTCAAGAGCATGTTCTCCCACATGCTGATGGCCGAGAGTATGTATAACTTGTGTGAGGGGCAGACGTCGTTCAAGTTCTGCCACTCGAACCCAAAGCGTTTTATGCTTGATTGCGCTGCCTTTAGAGTCTTGATAGTCATTTTGAGTCCAAAAGAATAAGTTGTCATTAAAAGACTGAACACAGTAGTAAGAATCGCATACAATAAGAGTATTCACATTAGGATCAGCAAACTCGAGAGCTAGAACAAGAGCACGCAGCTCAGCCAATTGTGCTGTACAGTCTTCAAGTGCCTGAGTATGCACTATGGAAGACTTAAATTCTCCATTTACAATTGAACCAGCCACAATAGCGCAAGCCGCTGAATATGCGAGTTTGGACCCGACGGCCGGTTGAGCCGAGCCATCGGTGTCAATGACACATTTGTACTCATCCAAAGGAAGCAACGACAACGGAGGAGGATGAACGTGTTCATACTGTAAAAACTCCTGTGTCTGAAGAGCAGGATCAAAGATAAACGTGACATCAGCCAATGTCAAAGAAGTAGCCCATTGTAGCCAACGGGGATGTAGTGCCTTAGAGTTGGGTACACTTGCCTTAGTCACTGCTTCTAAAGCAGGGAAAGGCCTGACCATAAGAACGCGTTTTCCTTGCGCCAGCGAGCGTTCTTTCAGAATCGCCATTTGGACCGCCATCAAAACTTTTTCAACATTCGAAAAACGCATTTCAGCCGATGTGTACAAATGTGATTTGTATGCAATTGGTACTGTGTCTCCCTCATTGAACGTCAGGTAAGTAAAACCCACCGTCCCCGGCACTATATGTATCACCAGGTTCGTGGTATTATCACGCGTCAACAAGTAGTTAGTTGCAAGCATATCTGATTGCAAAGAATGTAAAATAGTGGTATGTTCTGGAAGCCAGCTGGCAGAAGAATATGTTGGTTGTATCAAAGCATAAAGCGGTTTTGGTACGCTGGGCATAATCGGGGATGTATGTCCTTCCGAAATTTAAAAAACCCAGCAAAGACTGAAGTTTCTTCAGCATAGAGGGAGGTTGCAATTGTGCACATTTCTCCAGAAAGTGGGGGCTAACCCCCTACCTTCATTATTGAGCTCATAGCCCAAAAAGAGCACCGCAAAATGAGCGATGTGTGATTTAGCAAAATTGAATTTGTATCCATAGTCGGCAAACGATAAAATGATGCGGTCGACTCGGACAAGATGCGGCATTAGCTCGTCGTCCGTCAGATAAATATCATCTACGTACGAGAACGCATCTGGATCTATGCTGTGCAATAAAGACACAACAACGCGCAGCAAAAGCCCCGGGGCTGTTCTTATACCCCATAGGCAAGCGCGTAAATTCTTCGTGATTTCCGACGGCGGTGAATGCTGTCAAGTCACGGCTCTCAGGAGCCAGATTATGACTGTAGAAACCATTGGATATGTCCAGTGTAGTTTTGTATTTCTTACGAATAAGGTTGTTCACCAGCGCAGAGCTGTGTGTGTTCTGTACCGCAAATGTACGACAAAGACTATTCAAATTTCGATAATCCAATACAAAGCGATATGAACCGTCAGGTTTTGATACCGGAAAAATAGGATTATTCATCGGTGATATACAGGACTCAATCACTCCTTGATACTCCAACTGAGTTCGAATGTCACAAACGGGAGCTTTAGCCTCTCGTCTGATTGGATACTGCGGTTGTGGTTGTGGCATAGACCATAATGGTATCTCATGTGCCGGTGAATCAATATCCCAGCCCACCTGATTACGGTACACCGCTGGGGCAAGGGCCAAAGCCCATTCAGCTGCGTAAGCCTTTGCATGTTCCTCAGGGACGTAACGCGAAAATCTCTGAAGTATCACGTCCTCCCCTCTAGAAGCGGCTATCACAAATGGTGGAGGCCAATCTGCCTCCGCCAATAAAATGTCATATGAGGAGGTAAGATTTTCCCAGAAAACCACTGTGATTGTACGCTGTATATCACCTTCAATTTGGAAGACAATCTCATAGAGTCTATCCGGGGGGGGGGGGGAGGGGCAACCCGGGTATCTTCTATTTCTACTGTAATAAATGTATCAGTTGCTCTCGCCTCCAGACAGGGACGCAGTGCCTCCCGCACTATGGTAACCTCCGCTGCGCTGTCGAGCAGAGTCACCGCCCAAGTTCAATCTAGAAGCCACGTTCTCACAGTCTGAGGCATCCTTCGCTGTTAAAGCGGCAACCTTTTTCTTCTGATACGGGGGTCGAAAACGAGGCAGTTCCTCTTGTTTAGTTTTAACGTCAAACTGTTGAGGGTGATCCCGTCCCTGTTGTGTGGTCGGACCTTTGCCAGGATCCTGGTGTTCCCCACCACCGACTTGAGGGTCCGATGTGTCCTGTAAAGAACGAGGAGAGCGCTGATCAGGGACTTGAAATCTATCAGGAGTTTTAATTTTCGCGTGGTCGCGCAAGTCATAAGTACGCTCAGAAGACTCAGGTGTCGGTGAACCAGCACGCGAACCCTGCTTCTGTTGTTGCTGCCCCTGTTTTTTATTTCTCCAGTTCTTTTCAGTCTGGGCTTTTTGTTGAGTTTGAGACCGAGTTTGCGGTTGAGTAAAAGGCTTAATTCCCAGACTATTGCGCCCTAAGGTTTTATAAGCTTTAGCAATAATCTTTGGCAATTCGCACTGTGTCTGTGTCAGCCACAGCCTCCATGCGTTGCACCGCTTGCGCTACGTACCGGTACCGCGGGGCTCTTGATTTACGCAGAGCGGCGCAGATTAGCAATTCCAGGAGAGACGGCAAGCGTCAGCCCGACAGAGGCAAGGCAAGACCCGACTTAGATCCACATCTCAAAAAAAGGATCCGTAAGAAATGAATTAGCTCCTAGTGAGTCGTACGACAATATGAGAGTCGTTTTCAGGAGCAGCCGTTCCTGTACCTTTTACAGTCCGCAGCTAGAAGTTGTCCTTACCCCCGTCCTGATGAGACCCAAATAAAGGGGTCGAAACGCGTAGACTACCGGAAAGGAGGAACCCATTGATCACCAAAGTGGCATATACTAATTGTTGTGTACAGAACTAAAAAGAATGTTTTGAGGTGGAATAGTTTCCTCATCTGTACATTAGGGTTACCTCGCAGTGGACCGCAACAGAATTTTGATGTACGGACACTGTTTGTTTAAAGAATTGGGGTTTAGGAAATGAGTTTGATCATTATTTTTGTATGTTGTATATTGTATTTTGTGTATATAAATTGTGTGTTGAATATATGTAAAAAGAGTAATAGCCCCAACCAGTTATGAAATAAGAAATAAATTACGGTTGTGACCTGGAATGAACTGAATGTGATTTTTTGTGATAATGAATCGATATTGGATGGGATTAGGACCCCATACACTTGAGTAATTAAATTTACTCTGATGTAACTAATTTGTGATATCTGTTCCTCCACCTCATATTCATTGTTGAATTACTTGCAAGCTTACAGCATCACCCTTAACATTAGCAAGGATCATATCGGAGACAATGTCGAACACCCCCACCAGTCTCATCCCTAACTCCAGAGCCGCCTCGGACCCATGTTCATCCTGAACACGTTTTATCACGGAAGGGAGTATTGTCATTGAGGGGGTGCCGAAACACATCAAATATACCACTGCAAACACTCTACCCCAAGTGTTACAATCAGCTAATTCGGGAACTAGGCCTTTAGGTAAACTCATGGTCAGGATCCTGTGTTTCTCCACAGGAGTGGTATTTGGAAAAACAGCTTCAAGTTGTCCAAATTTTTCAGCAAGCCAATAAGGGAATTCATCCTTATTTTGCGGCCCCTTGGCCATCACTGAATTAACCATGAGAGGACTGATGGTTACACCACCAGGTCCAGGTGGTTGCGCAGCAACGCCAGGTGGTCCCACCTGGAAGTTGCGCGACATGAACTGTATAACAGCTCTATGCACACATATCAACGAAGTATGTAATACGCGGAGCTCTGTGACTGTAGCAGTGAGATAATTTGGGTGCGGGGTACCCAGCCAAAACGGGCCACGTGGCCCCATCTATCGATAAAGGGCCTAAACGGACCGGCGTTATTGGGTGAGGAAGGGCGCCATTAAACCATATTAATTGTTGCCAAGCCGTTAGCGGAACTTTAAGAGACCTATAAGGCCGATAATTCTGAGGAAGGGCCGTGGCAGTATATTCGTGAAACAAATTATCTGTTCCATCTACCGCCGGAAAGGTGACACAAGAATAAAACACCTTGAAGCGGTAAGCTGCATCCACTTCTACAACAAAAATAAGCGCAACACCAGCATTAGGGACCCCATGTTGAGTCAAATAAGCTGTGACTGCAGCCCGGTTAGGCGGTGCAATGACAACCGCCATAATCAATAGCAGAAAATAACAACCTATGCGTGGCAGCGCAATAACGGGTTAACTAGAAAGAGAAAGACCTTTTAAAATTCAAGCTTGAAAAACCTATAAAACATCAATATAGGAGGTTACACCGTCACAACTGTCTCCGAAAACAGATGTGAGGGGATTGTGGACAAGCACAAGCACTACTCAGGAGTTTCGCAGTTAAGTACCAGACCAAACGTTGGCGGCGCCATGTTGAGGGGATTCTGCACATACACAGAACTATGCGCAGGAAAACAGGACCTCAGTGGATTGAGGTGCACCAACCTACCACCTTAGTACCCAAAATCCCAAAACCGACTAGCTATAGTGTCTCATTCGTTCTCCTACATAATCACGAAGCTACAAATGATTAGACAACCCAGAACACAACACTCCCGGCTCTCTCAGGAATCGCGGTAGCAAGACATACCCTTTCGCTCACTCACTCGTACTTGTCCACAATAAGAATGGTCAGAATCACTGTTATAGTTCAAAATGTTTATTTTAACTATCGTGCTCTATAATGTAGTATACGAGCCACTACCAGCAGCGAAATGCATAAACCCAGAACAATTAGCATTGTTACAATTCCATAGAATATAAAGGGGGATGTCATCATATACAGACAGTGGAAAAAGGACTATGAGGCCTAATCACCCTCCCCTTGATAAGGTGAAGTTTATTATATAAAGGAAGATCTCTGGGCTTTGTCAGCAGACCCCATACATTAGTGCCTAGATGGAAGCTTTACATCATAGGAACAGCATAGCTCTTCTCCCTGGAAAGGACCCACTCCAAGTGTGTGTCAGAACAACATGCATTCCCGTAATATCAAAGCACGAGTTTCCATTAGCGCCGCTGTGTTAGCATGTTTTGTCTAGATGCTAGGAACTGACCAGAACAGAATAACAAGGGGCATTGTTTATCGACCTTGCACATCGTGTTCAGACTAAAGCAGAGAACGCAGAAAGCAGACAGTTCTCATGTGAAAGGCACAAACAGAGTCTTGCAAAACAAAGTCATGTAGTAACGTGCGCAGAAGCAGCATCATGGCAGCAGAGCTCATGCTAACTTAGCAATGTTGACAATGACCCTAATGACCATATAACACCACACAAATGTGAGCGTCTCCTATTCGCAACCTAGCAAATGCATATCGTCCATCTGGGTCTGTCCAAGTTTTGGACACCTTGACTGGAAGGTATTTACGGATGAGGATTGCTACTCCACATTTGCGAATGGGACCTGAATCTGTAGATTCCCCTGTTTGCACACTGCTGTGGATCACCTTTCCCACCCAATCTCTGCATAACTTATCAGATTCTATTGCATTTAGGTGTGTCTCTTGGAGTAATACCACGTCTACACTCTTTGATTGAAGATAAGAGAGTACTTTTTTCCTTTTAATGTAATGCGTGAGACCATGGACATTCCATGTTAATGCACATAGAGGGTGGGTGTTTGTCATACTAGGAAGGCCAAGGGAGAATAGACAAAATCAAGTGAGATTTGAAAGTGTGTTTACAGGTCTACAGAAACAGATGGGATGATGCGTGAGGTTCTTCTGTATGCTGCAAGGAAAGAAATGGAAGAAGAGAATAAAAGGAGAAGGAGAAGATAAATAGATAAACAAGGAAAGAAAGAGGAGAGAGGGGTCCTGGCTCTCAACAGAAGTGTTAATGTTCGGTTGAATGGGTACTACCGTAAGTGTTAAAATGAAAAGACTGAATTAATAATACTTGAGAAGTAGTGTAATATGTTGATTTGTTAGAGGGAGGTCACAGAAACAAAAAGGAGATGGAATTAAGAGAGGAATCGGGAATGGGATGTATAAATTGAAGTGCAGTAGCACTGGGAATCCTAAACTGTTAGCCGCCACGAGGAGGGTCTCCGTCAGAAGGAAGAGATGATAGGTAAGGCAAACACAAAAATAACTGTATCCTATGGGATATGATATGTACAGTGTAGGTTGCCGGTTAGGGAAAGTATATTATGATATTAAATGGAATAATATGATGGTACATTGATCAAATCTGAAAGCACAAGATAGGATTACAAATATGTTTGAAAGAAAATAATATTAGTGACAGTAATGCGAGTTATAACAGCTGTGTTACTTCAATGAACATAGCAAATGTTTTATGTGCTAATTCTGAGAGTGGTATCTACTGTGTGTATATCTTGACAATCTTTGAACATAACTAGTGCTCTAAAGGCGACAAGCATGAAATATTTAAAAAGTAATGCATTATAAGTTAAAATGTAAAGTAATACAATATAATATGATATGATATAACGTATTATAATATAATATGATATAATATAGTATAATATGATATGATAAGGACGATACTCAGCTGCACGGTGTTTAGACGCCTTCTTTTTCACATCATATTATCTATTTTCACCCTCTCTCTGGTGTTAATAGTCTGGGTTAATGGTATGGTATTGGTCTGAATTACAACAGTAACAATAACTGTAATTTCAAACTGTAGCTTGGGGTTTCTTCAATCTCAATCCGCATCTGAGACGGACTTAAGAGGGGAGCGGGACTTATCCCTATGCTGATCTTGCGTAAAAACAGAAACAGTTTGTAGAGCTGAAGACTTATCCTCCTGAGTGCGGGCAGATTTTTCAAGTTCTCTACCTCGACATCGGTGACTACTAGCGTTTCGTCATCTGTTGTCTGATATTTGCTGGGAAAGCCTAGGACCTGGTTGAACTTGATCCGACGAAGCATGCTGTGTGTCCATATCCTGTGGTTTCATGCAGTCTTGGAAGAGCTGTAAGTCTGCTGGATCATAGAAATCTTTTGAGTCTCCATTTTTGGTGATGCGGAAACGGGCAGGTTCAAATAAACTATATTTAATGTCCATTTGTCGCAATTGGGGTCTCGTGGAGAGAAAGGCTTTCGTCGATCATTGGTCTCCCTGGAAAAATCAGCTGCCATGCGAATATCATGTCCGTCATATGAGTATGAGCCATTTGAGCGCGCTGCAGCCAATAATTGTCTTGCTTGTACGTGCCTTAGAAAACAGGCAATAAGCGGCCTCGGAAGTGTTGTAGGGGGCTTGCGAGGAGGACCAATGCGATGTGCTCTCTGTATTTCTAGTGGTGGATCAAAGATGATGCCCACGAGCTTCGGAAGAGTGTCACGTAAGAACATTCTGGCATTTTGACCCTCAATATTCTCCGGATAACCAAAGATGCGTGCGTTATCTCTTCTGCTGTGGTCTTGAAGATCAATTAATTTGCTGCGGAGAAATAAAAGTTCTTGATCTTTACTTTTTACTGAGTCAAGACGGCCCTCCACCGCCGTAAGTCGTAGGTCCAATCCTTCAGCTTTTGTGTGAAACCCCACAATGTCTGCCCTGGTCGATTTAGCCTCCTCTGCCAAAGATGATATATCGGCATCCATACCTTCCAGGTGACTGCTGACAGTCGAGATTTCCTGCAGGATTCGATCCATAGTCTCCCCTTGTGTGGGGATGGTATCGGCTGTCATGACCTGGGACGAACTGCTTGCAGGAGGGGTGTTACCTTTCATGGGCATGTTGCGTGATTGTTTAAGAACTTCTGCAAAAAGGAGTTGTTTAGGAGGTTTGTTCCCGTGTTTGTTGCTAGACATTCGACCTTGACCCCTGAACAGTGCGCTGTAGCAGCACAGAGGTGATTTCCTGCGTTTTCAGTTCCCTCTGCTCTTAACCAGTTGTAGTTATTTTCCTGTAGTAAACTTTGGACAATCCTGGTAGAGTTAACAAACTCTCGATGAAAATCACCTCCTGTTACGACTGTATTAATGTTCAGAGTGGGAAGAGTCGATGCAGTGAAGAGCCTTTCTATTAGTTTCTTTATCTGTTGTAATTTTAAAAGGTGCAGCCTTGTTTACCACTAGGTTGAATTCTGGTGCGTTCCGATGCGGGTGCTCCCCTCTGCCAAACCAGTGGATCACTTAATGCACCAAAATTACTTGTCAATTTGTCACCTCACAATCCTGAAGATATGGCAACTAGTGTTTGTGGCGTTTGCCCTTTCCCTTCTTTTGCTGTACTCCTCTTAATGAGTATTCAGGGCAGTTAGTAGCGGTGGGAAGAGAGGTATAGCATCTCTAATTCCAATTTCTTGAAGCACTCTAATGACCCTTTTTCAACTTAGAGATAATGGTCGAAGTGAGAAAGGAGAGAGGAAGGGGGAACGTGGAACGTGGTCAAGACTCTGCCTCTCTGAGTATATGTTTTTGTGCTGAAGAGATTGCTGGGTTATTTTGCCTCTTGTAGGTTCACCGGATTTCCTCAGTATATTTCTTGTCAGTAGTGTATATTGACTGTGATTGAATCTTTGAAGGCACTTTATAAAGTCAGGGAATATAATTTTCAACAGAAGATGGTGAAACGAGTAGAACCCCCAGCGGTAGGATTATTTGAGAGCAGAGGTACACTCACACTTAGGGCCCCTCAGAGTTCCCAACTGCTATCTGCTATTAGCACTACGTATGAAGCTCAGGACTATGGTTACTAAAGAATCCAGACATGCACCCGGACCTAGCCTCAGTAGAAAACACAGGCTGCGTTAAGAGTCAAGGCGACACAGATAATCCTTGGTTTGGAGCAGAAGTTCAAGACTGATTTTGAGCACTACAATGAAGAAAATTAGACCGAAGCTCCGAAGAATCACACTGCGTAGTAACTTCGATTTTCACTCATGACGCAACACCTGGTTCAGCACCCGTTTCTTCTCCATTTCACCTTAAGCCGTCAATAATAGCAGCAAGGATGTTGTTGCTGCCCATAGAGTGTCAGAGTTTCTTCTTCATTAATGGTGCAGGTCTGTTTGTGTAAGCGTAGTCAGAAGCCTGGTTAATAGTCAAAGCGCAAAGGGCGGGAAGGCAAGGCTGTGTGCAGACTCCCAGGACTGGCTCTCATGTTTCACAATTCGTGTTTTCCCCGCCAAGAGGACTGAGTATTGAAGTGCGCCACAGACGTAACATTCCCCCGTACCTCAGATTCCACCGTTCCTGGGCTTTGTCAGCACCGTCAGAGAGAGCAACGCAGTCGCCCACACAGCTTCAACCTCCGTCGACGTCATAAAAAATGCAGGCCCGTTCACGTCAGAGAGGCAGGGGATTCGGTTAGCCGCTAAAGAACGTGGAGGCCGGGAACGTTCCTCTACTCAAGGACCGAGGCTGCAGGCATGTCTCTAGGCCCGGTGCCACCTCACAACTTGTAGTCCCCTTTCCTCTTGAACCACGCCTCCGTTAAAGTAGAAATTTAATCCCAACACTTCCGGAGCTCACATAGTCAAATAACACATCAATATAACGCCTCCAGCCGTGAATGGGAAGTCGCTTCCTCCGTCTGAAGGCCCCCTCACAGCAGAGCTCGCAAATCAGGCGACCATCTTAGTCCGCGGCCAGACCACGCCCCAGTGTAAAATAGATCTTAATGCAGAGTACAGTCCATTGAGAGATGATCAGATTCTGCGCAGCCTTGGCCTTTTTCACTCCAATGAACACGATGAAGAACTGATTGTCCACCGTTGGTTGTTGATGTGATCAATGTAGATTGAAAGAGCTGTCTTCGGGTCCAGGCGACGGAGCCTCTCCTCCATGCAAGAACGAGGCACGGTGAAAAAGGTAGGCAGAGTGATGCTTTGGTGGACATGGCAAGGGGTGACAATTTTTGGCAGGAAAGAGGCAGACATTCATAGAACCAGTTTATCAGTGTTAAAGCTGGCATCCTTGGTGTGGGGTCCCCTGACTTTTTGCCTCCCGCCCTCCTGTTTTGCTGACTTTAGGATTCTGGGCACTTTAACACTGCCATCCACTGCTAACATGCATGTGCTCTTACTCTAAACATGGTAACATTGGCTTATCCACAATTGACATATTTAATTTACTTGTACATCCCTAGTACAGTTCACTGTGTGTGGCCAGGGCCTGTAAATTAAATGCCACTAGTGGGCCTGCAGCACAGATTGTGCCACCCACTCAGTAAAACATGGGTCAGGCCTGCCATTGCAAAGCCTGTGTGCAGTTTTAAAGTGCCATTTTGACCTGGTTAGGTAACCTACTTGCCAGGCTCAGACCTTCCCTTTTATTACATGTAAGGCACCCCTAAGGTTGGCCCTAGGCAGCCCCAATGGCAGAGGGCAGTGTATTTGAAAGGTAGGACATGTACTTTTGAGTTTTACATGTCCTATAGTGAAAAACCGCTCAATTTATCTTTCATTACTTCAAGGCCTCTCTCTCCTATAGGTTAACATGAGGATTGCCTTAAAACATATTTTAAGTGTAACTTTCCATTGGGAGCGGATAGAAAATTGGAGTTTGGTGTCTCTGGACTCACAATTTAAAAGCACATTGTAGGAGGCTGGTTTAGTATATGGTGCACACTTATTTAAGTGATTCACCTTGCACTAATCCAGGCAACACTTACGGTGATTTTAGGGGTCTTTGATAATCATAGAAAGCTCTCAAAGTGGTAGCTGTGGGAAGCAGCCTTCAGGCCTATCTTGAAGGAGTGATAAGCAGCTTGTTTTACAAGTTTAATCATGTAGTGTAGGTTAAATGAAAAGGAACTGTTGTGTAGTTCCTAATAATACATAGGATCTGCTCGTTTAGACAACAAACTAAGTGATTGGTGTCCAGACTGATTCCAGACACCCCCAAAGGGTATGTCTATCTTTAGACCAGCTAGGTCACAGTGCAACCATAAGCCCCCTAACCTTACCAAGCAGCAAATAGTTTCTGGCAACTATCGAACATGACAACCCTTGATCCTTCAGGGATTGTGGAAACAGTACAGTACTTTTCACTCAGTCACTCGTGCTTTCTTGGTCTCAGAGATGTATACAGAATAAACGATGGTGACATTTTTAATAAGCATTTATTGAACCAGTGTCTCTCTAGTGTAAAACATGTTTGCTGCAACAATCATTAGAAACAGATATATAAGATTACAAGCACCGTCAGAGTAAATAAAATGTAGAATTCTACCATGGTGCTAAAACAGTAAATATATGCAGGCAAATCAATACATGGCATTAATTGAGCGTATTCCTAAGATGCAAACCCTACTTAAGTGTACCTAGCATGTATGTGGGTGTAAACCAAGAATCCCCTAGGACAGAGCCAACCCCATTACCTGATGGGAGAGAACGAAGGACCCCGTCTTGGTCTCGAGTTGGACACCCCCAAGGGATGTCAGACCACTGCGTGCTGGAGCTTCGGCAGGCCGGGACCTCAGCATCTAGTTTTAGCGTGAAGCTTCTTCTCTGCCTATCTAGTGTTAGTACGGGTCTTTTATACCATAAAGATAGCCTCAGGGTTCCTTACATAATCGATGTGTGTAAGTACGATTATGCAAATGAGCCTAGAACAATCCCTGCGATTATGCAAAGTAGTTCTTTCGCCCTAGGTTGAAGATGTCCATGACATTTTACACAGAATATGTTCATGTTGTTACGTACGTCATGTGCTTGGACTTTTCTAAGAATCCTCATACATAATAAATGAGGCTAGTTTCCAAGAAACTGATTGACATTTATTCAGCACATAACTGAGTAAAAGGTCAGTGGTAGAACCGTTATGCAGAGCAAGGTAGGACAAATGTAGGTAAAAGGTCGTGTAGCTAACTAGGCCTGGATTGGGGTACATTGGGGCACATAACACCCACTCCTCATCGCGAAGGATGATAAGATCAACTAATGCTAAAATATGCCTGTCTAAAAAGCATGAAAACATTATTATAAAAACCAGTGTAAAAACATCTAAAAACATGGTATATGAAAAAAATGATGTTAAAAAGTTAAAAAAGCTCTATAAGTTTATTTATTATTTATTTATTTTAGAGGTTTTATATAGCGCTGGCTGGACCAGAAGTATCAGAGCGCTTTACATGAGTATAGGCTAGTTACAGTCACAAGACAAAAATCAGCAAAAATCAACAGCAGGGAATAATAACAGGTTACAAAAGGGAGACAGATTGAAATTATACAAATACAGGTATAAGAGCAGGAGCAATTTACAAATCTAAAAGGCAACATAGGAAAATGGGATAGGGTTAAGACCCCCAGTATTTGTTGAGGAGGTGCACTTTGAGGTCCTTTTTAAAGCTGAGATAGGAAGGGTTGCATCGCAGGTCTTTGGGGAGGGCATTCTAGGTGCTTGGGGCACTACCGGAGAAGGAGCGGGATTGAGTGGATTTCTTTTTTAACACGGGTGGGACAAGGAGGAGAGCGTTTGTACTTCTCAGAGCGCGGGAGCTGCCCGCTATGCAGGGTTTGTTGGCGAGGTAAGGCGGAGTGTTTTGGTGGAGGGCTTTGTGTGTGATGCAAGCAATTTTGTAGGCAGACCTGCCTTCGATAGGGAGCCATTTAAGAGTTTTGAGGACTGGGGAGATGTGGTCGAAACGTTTGCAGTCGGTGATGAGTCTGGCTGCAAGGTTGAGAACAGATTTGAGAGGAGCTAGTTGGATGTTAGGGATTCCGGTGAGGATGGCGTTGCCGTAATCAATTCTCGAGAGGACCAGGGATTGAACTACTAGTTTAAAGTCTTCTGATGGAATAAAGGGCTTGATTTTTTTGAGATGGCGGAGAGTGAAGAGTGCTCCTTTTGCTGAAGCTTTGATGTGAGAATTGAGATTAAGGTTATTGTCAATGGAGATACCAAGAGATTTGACTGAGTTGGACAAGGAGAGAGAGCAGTTGAGGGCATTGAGGTCAGAGATCCAGGTTTGGATGGGGAGCGGGTTGGTTTTAGGGGAGAAGAGAATGATTTCAGTTTTTTTAGGGTTCATTTTGAGATGATTTATTTGGAACCAGGATTGAATCTTGGCGAGGGTGTTGTTAAGGTGTAGGATATCAGCGTGGGTTTTGATCTTGTAGTACAGTTGAGTATCATCAGCGTAGAGGTGGTAGTTAATTCCAGCTTGTTTAAGGATAAGAGTGAGGGGTTCCATAAAGAGGTTAAAGAGAGATGGTGATAGGATAGATCCCTGGGGGACTCCTAGGGATACCGGAGTGGGGCTAGAAAGACAGTTGTGAATTTTGATTTGCTGTGTTCTGTGTTGTAGGTAGGAGACAAACCATTTGTAGGTGGTACCATTAAGGCCAAAACGATCTCTGAGAACATTAAGTAGTGCAGAGTGGTTGACGGTATCAAACGCTGCAGAGAGATCAAGGAGGATGAGTAGACACGTCTCGCCATTGTCAAGAGAGTGATGGATGTCATCAACAATATTTAGCATGGCAGTTTCGGTACTACAGCCTTTTCTGAAGCCTGATTGAAGGGGGTCGAGTAGGTTAAAATTTTCAATGTGTTTGTCTAGTTGGAGCAAGACACATTTTTCGAGGGCTTTAGAAAGAAGAGGGAGGTTAGAGATGGGGCGGAGATTATTTATGTCATTGGGGTCGGCATTGGAGTTTTTAATGATGGGGGAGATTTGACCAAGTTGAAGAGAGATAGGGACACATCCTGAGGCCAGGGAGGTGTTGATGATTGTGGTCCAGAATGGTGCAATGATGTGTTTTAGGTCCTGGATAAGGTTTGAGGGGAGGGGGTCTTTGGTGTGAGAGGATGGCTTAAGTTTAGTGATGATGTTGAGAACTTCGTGTTCAGTAACAGGGAGGAAAGTATGCCAGGATGCATTGTTTTTTAGTAGTGAGTTAGAGTGATAGGGAGTAAGAGGAGAAGTTGTGGGTGGGATTGGGGAGAGGTTCTGGGGGGTGTAGCAGTGAGTGTGTATGTAGGGGGTAAGGAGAGGTGGAGAAGCGGGCATGTGAGCGGGGGATCGGGGGGTATGGAGAGAGCGGTGATGGGTTTAGAAGTGATGTCAGGAGTAGGAAGAGGGCTGGTTGGGGTAGGAGTAGAAGGAAAGGATTGGTCGATTTTGGAAAAATTTTCAGAGAAGAAGTGGGCGATTTCATCACATCTAGCAGTTGAGGACAACAAGATGGGCGGTGCTGTGGAGGTTTGGTTACGAATGATGTTGAATAGTTCTCTAGGTCTGTTTTTGGCCCGATCGAGTTGGGTACGGAAGAAGGATGCCTTTTCGTTGAAAATGTGTTTCTTGTATGTTGATCTAGCTTCTCTAAGGAGTGTTAGGTTAGCAGGAGAGGGATGATGCCTCCAAGTTCTTTCCATCAGTCTAAGAGAACGTCTTTCCTTATTGAGCTCCAAGTTAAACCAAGATTTGGAAGGGATGTTCTTTTGATTTTTAAGTTTGTTTGGGGCAATTTGGTCAAGGACATCCGTGACGTCTTTATTAAAATGCTCAGTAAGATCATCTGCATTTTGAGAGAGAGGGGTGAGGAGCAGTTGGGCTTGGAGTTTGGACTCAAGAACACCAGGGGGGATCTGTTTAAGGTTTCTGGTCAATTTCTTTGGTTGGATGGACTGGGTCGGAGGGGAGGAGACGTGGTAGAAATGGTGAACAGTATAAGGTGGTGGTCAGACCAGTCAATAGGGATGATATTGGTCAGGAAGGCCAGGTCCTTATTGGAAATTATGGCATCTAGGATGGCTCCTTTGGTGTGCGTAGGGACCTGACAAAGTTGCTGGAGGTCATTGATCTCGAGTAGATTGGAGAGGAGGGTGGTTGTGGGGTCTTTGGAGTCGTTTAGGTGGAGGTTGAGGTCTCCAAGGAAGAGATTTCTAGAGTTAGATATGGAGGATTGGGTGAGAAGGTCAGAAAGTTAATCAATGAAGGGATGAGGATCCCCAGGGGGGTGGTAGATGTTGTGCAAACGGATAGGGAGGGAACCTTTAATTATAAGTTCAGCTTTGAGGTATTCAAAGGAGGAGTGGCCCGAATTGCTAACGATGGAGAGCTGAAGTTCATTTTTAAATATTATGGCTAAGCCACCTCCTGTTCTATCGGGTCTGTCTTTCCTGAGGATAGAGTATCCGGGGGGGGAGAGTATGTCGAGCAAGCTCGTAGAGTAGCCATTAAGCCAGGTTTCTGTGAGGAACGCAATGTCAATAGATTCGCTTATGATGGATTCAGAGATTTCGATGGCGTGTCGACAGCAGATCGACAGTTAACCAGCATGCAGGAGAGGGGTTTGGGAGTGTTTTTAGGGGGAGGGCAGGAGTGGATAGTGGTAAGTTGAGGAGGGGGTCTAGGGGAGGAGGGAGAGGTGGGGATTCTGTTGGTCCCAAGGATAACAGGGATGGGAATGTTTTTAGGGGGAGGGCAGGAGTGGATGGTGGTAAGTTGAGGAGGGGGTCTAGGGGAGGGAGGAGAGGGGGGATTCTGTTAGTCCCAAGGATAACAGGGATGTTAGAGTAGTGGGGTGGGGGATTGTTGATTGCTAAATTGGGCAGGTACGAGTTGCATAGTTCAGAAAGGTCGGAAGGAGAGAACTGGTTCGAAGTGCGGCGAGGCCTGTGCAGATGGCAGCGGAGCGGGGTAGTATTCCGAGGAAGATTAAAGTTAGAGGGGAGTTTTCGGTTGGGGGGGACCTAGCACGGAAGAGTGGGGAGCTAGAGGAGAGGGAATTGAAATCTTCTCTAAGTCTGGAGAGTTCCTTCGTTAACCTAGAGAGATCCCGTTCAATATTGAGTAGAGTCTGGGTTAAAGGAGTGAGGGGGAAAAAAGTAGGGGAGTGGGAGGGATGTTCTGTGTAAGCGCTGGAGGGAGGTGGACTGTTGTGTGTTGGGTGTGTGGGGCCAGTGGGGGAGGGATGGGGAGTGATAAGGCTGTGGGGTGCCAGGGGAGGTGGGAGGGGGGGCAGGAGATTAACAACCTCGGGGAAAGAGGATAAAAAAGTTACAAGGGTGTGAAGAGTATGGAGAAGGGTTGCGGCGGGGGTTGACAGTCGAGTGAAATTGGGTGGGTGGGAAGAGGGGTTCAGGGTGAAATTGGGTGGGTGGGCTGAGGGGTTCAGGGAGGGAGATGGAGAGGCTTGGGGGGGCATGGACGGGGAGCCAGGGGGGGGAGGGTAAGGATGTAAGTTGCGGTAGAAAGGAGAGGGGTTAGGAATAAAATTAGGGGATGGGGGGACGGGTCATTGTAAAGTGTGAGGGATTGGGAGTGGAGGTGTGCGGTGGGGATGTCAGGAGGTGGGGGGACACTAGGGGGAGGGGAACATTGGGAGAAGGTGATTGGGAGATAGGATAGGCATTGGTAACGGCAGCGGAGAGGGCGGGGGTGAAGGTGATTGGAGTGTGGTGGAGGTAGGGGGGAAAATAGGGGGTGGGGGGACTCTAGGGGAGGGGATGATTGGGAGAAGGAGATTGGGAGATAGGGTTGGCATTTGGAGCAGCAGCGGAGAGGGAGGGGGGTGAATGGGATTGGAGTATGGTGGTGGTAGGCGGGATAATAGGGGGGGAGAAAGGGTTTGGAGGTAAGGGGGAGATGATGGGGGGGAGAAAGGGGTTGGAGGTAAGGGGGAGACGTGAGGGGGGGTTGAGCTGATGGCAGGCCGGCGTGTTAGGAATAGTATTGCCTAAGAGGCGCGATAAGGAGCAGAAGTGGTGTTCGAAAATGGAGAGGTGGGATTCTGTGGCTTGAATGAGGATGTTGCCGGATTTGAAAATGGAGATGTCCACTTTACCTGGGAAGACTGGAGAGGGAGCAGTGGATAGTTTAAAACCATAAGGGATTTTGGTTGGGTTAATGACTGGGAGATGTTGAAGGAAGATGCTTTTCCATTTGGAGTGGCGTCTAGAATAGAGATGTAGTTAGTTTTGATGGGGGAAGTGAGGCTGAGGTAGTTATCTACAATAAGAGTTTCAGGGTTACGGATAAGTAATCTGTGTTTGAAGTTTTTCTTAGCATTTTTGGATAGATTCGGAGGGTACTGTATAGCCCAGGAGTTGGGGCCATATTTGGAGAGGGTGGAGTCCGGGGGTAAGAGGGCAAGGGGAGGCATGTTGGGTAAGATATGGGATGGGGAGAGCTAGACGCAGGCAGAGCAGGCAGTAAGGGGCGAGAAAGGGGGTGGTGGGGTGAGGAGATTGGTGGAAGAGGGCGGGGGTGGAGGGATTGAAGAAGGGGGGAGAGGGTAGAGTTTAAAGGCCGGATTTGGAAGGGGAATCTTGGAGGGAGTGTGAGGGCAAGGGCGAGGAAGCTGCAGGAGGGGGAAAGCAGGTGGGTGAGTTTAGGGAGGGGACGGGGTAGGGGTAAGGTGAAGACGGAGGGCAACTGGAGGGACAGGTCAACGGAGGGGTTAGGGGGCGGCGGGGAAGAACTCAACAAGTGAGTGAAGGGAACAAAAGGAGTCACAGGTGATGAAAACAATAGAGAATAACCTAGTAGGGCACCTATGGAAGCACCATTTTCAAAAATAAGTAAACAGTGGAGTTAAGGAATAATAGGCTAGTACATGCTAGGAATTACAATAGAGGGCAGAGTGTGTCATGGGCAATGAAGTCGTGGGACTGAAAATATTGGTGGTCCGCGCAAAGGGGCTGGGGATAATGCAGTGAGTGGATGTAGAGTGGAGGGTAGAGAATGAGGGAGGAAGCAGAGTGTGTGTAGGAAGAATAAGAAGATGAGAGGATCAAAAAATGGGGTGGTTATCTAGTTGGATGAGATTCTAATGAAGAGATGAAGGAAAGAGCAGGGTTGATAGGCAAATTAGGGCCAGAGAGGAAGCACGACATCCAAGAGGATCAGGATTTTGTCCAGGCGCGGCCGGGAGAAGGCGCCGGGAAGGGCGTTGTTGGTCAAGTTAGGGGGGGGAGGCAAGGGGAGAGGGGAAGGGATCGAATTGGTCAACTGTAGATCGCGACGTTAGCCATCATGGGGGGAAGAGAGGATAGTCGCCATTTTAGGATCGTCGGTGGACCACCATTTTGGGGAGCAGGGCATCTTGGAGCAGTTAGAAAACAAGTGGAATGGGAGCAACAGGGGCAGGCAGAAACCAAGATACAAGCAAGGTGGGTGCAGTAAGCAGAGCAAAAAGGTAACATAGAGAAATAAGCATGGGGGATGCAGTCACAAATCAATTAGTGTTAATAGCGATGAGGCATCAACCGGCAGCTAAGAACAGCTCGAGTCCCGAATTGAAACAGAGGGAGCCGAAGGGAGAACGAAAGGTTAGGCCAGCAGCGTGCAATGTAGCGAGACATCCACAGATAGGCAGGACAGCTGAGTCTCTTTCTGTTCTCGGGACAAAGGCTCCGTAATGAGGGGGGGGGAGTGCGGAGGTAGAGGGCCCGGTAGTCCAGTCTCGTTCTGATTAACAGTACAGAGGCTCCATCATGAGAGGGAGTGCGGCGGTAGGGAGCCGGGGAGGGCGTCCGGGCTCTTACAGTTCACAGTACAGAGGCTCCGTCATGGGGGGAGGGCTGCGGTGGGAGCCGGGATGTGAGATAGGTCACGACGGGCTTCAATAGACCTTTTGCGTCGAGGCCGGG
This sequence comes from Calotriton arnoldi, assembly GCA_963921515.1. Taxonomy (NCBI): domain Eukaryota; kingdom Metazoa; phylum Chordata; class Amphibia; order Caudata; family Salamandridae; genus Calotriton; species Calotriton arnoldi. Next base: position 2,752,458 of record CAWUFW010000695.1, on the reverse strand, counting down.
GAGAGAGGATTGAGAAACCACCTCTTGAGTTCTTTAGTGTGGACGAAAAACCGCCCCGTGGCTAGGCTTTGTCAAGCCCCTGCAATGTTGGGGCGTAAGGAAAATGATCGATACTTGCTGTTAAGGAGAATAGTAGGCTCCAGCGTCGGACGTATGGATTAAAACATACGACTGATGGCGGAAGGGCTCCAGTCGAAGAGCTGAGCCCAGGAGGTGTGCAGGTCAGCCAGGCGGGGACTCAACGGGCATCCGGGCGGGACGAGGCGGTGTTCGCAGCGGAAGGAAGGCTCCGGTCATGTGACGGTGCAGGAGGCCGACGGATCAGCTGGTGGGGGCTTGATCCTGGGAAAATCAAGCTCACGCGCAAGACTGCAAGTGGCGGCGGGATATCGATCATCCCATGGGGTTCATACGTGCCCAAATCCAAGGGACCCAGGGGAAAACAATTCCACGGCTCTGTGAGCACCAGGGAGGCATAAGGCACGGGCGGGAGCCAGGGAACAGCGAAGGCGGCTGGTCATCCAGCCGTAGGGTCAGCGGGTCCGATGCTGGAGAGGCCACTCTAGCATGGGCCCGAGGGAGTCGGGGACTCGAACAGCCGGAGGGCGCGGATCAGCCGGAGGGCGCGGATCCAGTGAAGAGTGGCCTGGACGACAAGCCGGAACGGCGCCTGGAGGCTGGAGCGGCCGGTAGTTGTGGCTGTATCTGGCGAGGCAAACCAGGATGGGTCCGTGAAAGTCGGGCCCCTCCAAGATTCGAACCGGAGGGTCCGGACCAAGCGGGGCGAGGCGGCAAGGCGTCTAGGCACTGGAGAAGCCGGAAGATGTAGCGGTAGGAGCCGGCGAGATCGTCCAGTAAGGGTCCGAGAGCGTCGGGGACCCGCCGAGATCAGTATCGGAGGGTCCGTTTCAAGCAAGGCGTGGCGAGGTCGGCGAGTCGGAGGGTCGTCAAGTCGCCGTTTCTCGTCTCCGGAAGGGTAAGATACGGTGCAATCTAGTTGTTAATGAAACAAGAAAGATTGGTTGCAGGAAATCGTTACGATAGCGGTGGATGGCTGGGTTAACAACGGGATTTCTACAGATTTAGTAGTCCCAAACCCGGGAGCCGCTGGGGTGAGCTCCTATCAGGCGGCCATCTTGAGGAGTGATCTATAAGTCCTCTAAATAGTCAATATACTGTTAGACCAACTAAGCACATCAAAAGCCATGGGGCTCAGTGAGAGCAGAAGAAAAAATAAAACAACACTATGTTTTCGAATTTCAATTTGGCTTGTTTTGGAAAAAGGCTGAATTGTTCCCATCACACGGAGAGCCAAATGTTTGTGTCCTGTATGGGAGACGCAACATCACTGTCGCTTGCATTCGCAGACGACGGTCATTGTAACACCTATTGTATCAGGTCAATGGAGCAAAGGTGATCATCTTCAGTTCCCACAGCAGCCGCTGAGGAAACACTCAAAACCTGTGTGCTGGTTGTAGAGCCGGCGTCCGTTCCGACAGGAGCTGAAGCATCCCGTGGAAGCTATAAGAATGCCATCATCAACATGGGAATACGCTGAGGACACTGTAATACGTGGGCCTTAAGGTGTCCAGTAGTACGTCTACGTCCGGTGGCGCTACCGTTAGACATATGCCCAACACGCATTTGTATCTGCAGAATAGGCAGCGGAGCACAGGCAAGATGCAGTCAACCTAGACTGGTCTGAATGATAGGAACCAACGCTCGCTTAGCTCCCAAAGCCAAGGTGTGCCCAGATGGAGTACCATGCGTTTACGGCAACGTCGAACCAGGAGTATTTTTTCCATCTCTGGAGGAACTGGGCCGTCCATTGCGTAGCAGGAAAATTAAAACCAGGATACCCACCTCCAAAAACGCTTCCCAATACGGAGTGTATAAATGCTGGAATAACTCCGAAGATTGTCTGAAAGGTGCTTAATAGTCCAGCACCTATGCTCTTAAATAGGTGCACGATTCCTCTCATATCAGACATATTAAAGATACGATGTACCATTTCCCCGAAATGGAGCGGGAAGTTCGTAAGGACTAGCGCCTGTATCTCAGATGAAGACCTTGCAACCTGGAGATCAAAAGTCCCTCGGGCGGAGGTTCAGGCCACATTCTTCTGCAAAAGCATGGCTTTCAGCCTGCTCAGAGAATCAAACCGCATATTGGAAACATTCAATGAAGGCCATAGCATTGCCTCCCTATCTGTGTGGGTTGGTGGAAACAATACTTGCATACAACAATTAACCCTAGAACTTACTGTGACTAGATATTCGATGCCTGGTACCATCCCACATCAACCTTGATCATTCAGCATCAAATAGCTTCCTTTCGAAAACAACTTGAACACCGGATGAATCATGGCAGCTGGGGAACCCTTCAAGTGACAGGATAAGTTGGCAACCGAAGCATTACAGGCTCCATGAAGCAAAATATCCTTGAAAACTAGAGACCCACTTAAAGCAGTTACACAGTCTGAACCGCTGAGAAAATCTTCAGTTTCCCCATTCCTGCATCTAAATCTGTACGGTAATTCCCAGTACTCATGTATAAATCCCTATCCCAATGCTTCATACCTGCCTACTTGCTGGTACTGTAAACAGTATTCAAATTGGAATGTTGTGACTGGCAGTGTAATATAGCCATGGATTAACCATTCCGTGGAAGGTGACTCAGCCACGGTGAAAGGTAATTGGTCCAATTTTTCAATGTGTAGCATTGTATATTTTGCATCTCTTCGTGCAATTGACATCTGTTTTCGTGCCATTCAATCTGTTTTCCGTCAGATTGTATGCCGACGTGCTGTTGAGGTAGCGCTAGGGCACATAGCCAGAACGCAATGATTGCAGCGTCCAGCTTAATAATAGAATGGATCGTAATTACAATTGTCCATGTTGAAGAATAGACAAATCCTGTTCTATTATAGCTATTGCAGAAGACACAATGTTGCCCAGTGAATAAATCCTGAATGTCAGTGTGGTCATGCCATTGTCAACCACTGCCAAAGCCTTTTCAAGGTTCACCCTGTCAATCTCACGCAATCTCTCAGCAGCCTCCTGCTGAGAGATTTTCCTTACCTCGTTGTAAATAGCGTAAAGGAAGCGCTTCTGACGTGGCTTCTGAGGACCTAACAAAAAATCCCTAAGATCCATGTCATCTGAGAGTGAGGACAAGTGTTGTTTCACCTGGGACAGTGTTGAGGTCTTTAGCCACTCTAGGCATAACTTCCCAACACTGTAGGATGTCACCACCCCGAGTGTTCTCATTGTACAAAGCGTTGGTCAGGCCTATGGATACTAAACCCTACGGTGGTACCCCTGAATCTTGACTGACACCTATTTGTGTCCATAGGCCAAACCAACCATCCCTTCCAATTGGGGTCTGAGGAATTGTAAGACCCATTGTGTAGTATTGTATCCAATGTATCCTCACTGTGTTGTGTATAATTTTGCCATCCCTCAAAGTGTGTAATTGAGGGAATCCGAGGTGTGTTCAAGTCCTTGATCTTGGCTAACCCTAGACAGGAAGTCTGTTGCACTGTGTCGTTCAAGAAGAATTAACTATTCCTTCAGGAACTGGAGCTGCTGTAATGTTTACTAAGGACAGGTCTCTTTGTTCACTGTGTGACGATGCATGCTTTTTCAGGACCATGTTCATATTTTGTGCTTCGGAGTGTACTGGGTGGTAATGTCCATTGAGGAGCAGGAAAAAGACAGTCACTACACCTATCCAGAGGACTAGGAACAGTAGACCAGTTGTATACACGGATAAACAAGGTAAGTCTTTTTCAGCCAAAGGTAGAACTCACAAATTCGTTGTTCGTGGGAAACAGGCGGTGGTGGTAACTCGGGTTCACTGGGATCCAATGAGAAAGTATCAAAATCAATGAAGTAGCCAGATGTGGTTTGATCTATCTTTGGTAGCTCAGCAGGTTTTGTTGAACTGGCAGATGTCTCAGTTTGAGACATATTCACATAGATTTCGGTGTTAGGCCGAATTGAGATCCGTGTGTCAGTTGTAGATTGAAGTTGCTCGATTTCAACAGTCACAAGATCCATATTGTGGTTGATAACGCCTTCACTTCATGGACTAGAATCTTCAAACGTTATTAGTCTTTCTGTCTGACCTTCCTGTATGGTAGCGAGAGGAGATCTGGTGCTACCCAGGAGCCCACGCGGCCTACTATTGAGTATCGGCCACATAGTGTGGTTTGATCAGATCAATTGAGACAAATCTTTTTTCTTTCTTGCCGGCAAGAGGCAGAAGAAGTACTGTTCTTGTTCCTTCAACAGCCAGGACAGGTACAGGCGCTCTATAAGATGGCCCAAAATCTTTTTTGTCCACAATCTTTTCTCTGACCAGGTCCACAATCTTCGGGACCCAGGCAGGTCTTGCCGGTACAGCTTTCACTTCTCCAGTGGCGGTGCGTTTCACTTGTACGTTGCTTTGTAATGCCTGGAATTCATTGAGATCCTGTAAAACAGCCAAACGATCATTGATGTCAAATGGTTTTTCATCCGCCACTGTGTTGCCACATCCGAGGTCAGGTACCCACATTCTAATCCTGAACAGGACTTCATGTGGATTACGGCCCCCCAGGGAACTTCTTGGCATGCTGTTAAGTGCCCTCTGGACCCCATATAGGTGATTGACCCAACTGCCACCTGAGCCTAATATCCTAGCTGTTAAGGATTGCTTTAAGTCCCTTTTTTCCTCTCCACAATCGAATTTCCCTCTGGATGATACTGGGAGGAGTATCGCAAGACCACACCCAAACTTCTGATAGTTTCTTTGTAAGCCCATGGGCTAAACGCAGGGCCACAGTCAGAATGTAATGTGTCAATTGCGTATGTCCCTATGAAGACTCGCAAATCCTTTATAGCAGTTTGGGCGTCAGCCGAGCGCTGGGGCCAAACCCACAGGAATCTAGAGCATGAATCCACTGCCACCAGGATGTACCTATAAGCCTGGTTAGATTGGAAGGGGCCGCAGTGGTCCAAATAGACACATGCAAGAGGTTTGGCTGATATCAGTAATGGTGTTTGTGGTGGACGTGCTACGGTGGAACCCTTCATCTGCTGACAGATGTTGCACTTAAGGGCATAACCCTTGGTCTGTTTAGTGAGACCTGGCCACCAATAACACTGCTTATACATCTTTTTATTGTATTAACCATGCTCATTATACATTATGTATGCTGAACGTACAGTACAAACATCACACATTTTGATACATTAATTCTCCCCAGGAGCGGTCTTACATAGTATGTAAGGGAATCTGAGTCTCATGGTCACAGTATTGTTCCTCTGTAATTCTTCCTTGGGGACCATATTTTTTCCCATTTTTGGGACATCCTCTGGCCTTATAAATCACGTCCTCTGCCCTCTGGCACCAGTCCATATCTGCCTCCCACTCTGCTACTGTCGGGGGGTGTGGGGCACCCCATTTCGTTGCTATGTTTCTCTTGTCCACCCCTGATGCCAGTGCCAACCATATCCTAGTGTGTCGTGGCCATTTTTCCTCCCCTTGAATCATCAGTATTAGCCACTTTGCGCTCATTGGTACCCTCGTCCCAAGAGGCCCAGCCATTTTATCCGTCACCCCCTTCCAGTATCTTTGTATCGCCGGGCAATCCCAGAAGATATGGTAGAAGGATCCCTCATGTATTCAACCTCTTACACATAGGGATGACTCTACCCTTCCCAGTTTGTGCAGCAGGGTGCGTGAGTAATACGAGCGATGTAGGACTTTTAACTGTGTTAGCCTGAATCTGGCTCAAATTGCTATGTCCCGGGGGCTCTGCAGGGCATCCACTCACTCCTCTTCATCTATGTCCCCTACATCTTCCACCCAGGTCCGTTGAAGCTGTCCCATCGGGTCTGGGGAGTTATTCATTAGTTTCCGGTAGATCACCAATATTCCTTTTTGAGGGATGGGGTTGGCCAACAGTCTGTCCTCTAAGGGGGAAAAATTGGGGAGTTGAGTAGCTTCTCGGATATGCTTCCTGAGCGCGTGACCAAGCTGAAAATAGCAGAGTCTCTGCGTGGGGGAGAGGTCAAACTCCTGGCTAAGGGTCTTGAATGAGAGCAGCTAATCATTTCTCCATACATCTCCCAAGTGTTCAATCCCTATCCTTTCCCATTGAGAAAGCCCCTGTAGTCCAGATACCTCCCTCAGCTGTTCACTGTGCCATAGTAGGGTCATAGCCGTCAATATGGATTGCCAACCCAGGTATCGATTGGCCTCTGTACAACTTCTCACCGTTGTCTCGGTATGTATTGGTAATCCTAATTTCTTTTTGCCGGCGTATAGGATGATTTTGTGATTAACAGCTGGCATAGCTGCTTAATAAACCCTGCAGACCAGCTCATTCCGGTCTGTGTATACCCAGTAATGGATTATTAGGAGCTGTGAGGCCCAGTAGTAGTTTCTAATATCTGAGATTGCCAGTCCGCCATCATATATGCCTCTTTGTAGCTTGCTCAAGGCTATGTGTGGCGCTCCCTCCTGCCACAGCAGTGATCTGAGTTTGTGGACAATTTGTTTAAAGAAGTTTGGTGAGACCTGAAATGGTGTATTTTGTAGCGCGTATAATAATCTAGGAAGGGACATCATCTTGTATAGTGCAGCCCTGCCCGTGAGCGACAGGGGGAGGGTGCCCCAGTGTGCTGCATCTTCCCGTAGGCGGAGTAATTGAGGGGTGAGGTTTCGCTGTAGGAATAATTGCCCGTCTCTGGTGATAAATATCCCTCCGGTGTTATTGGTGCCACGCAGCTTGACTGGAGCCTCGGTGTGGGCCCCGACAAGGGGAATATTAGTGATTTGTCCCAATTTATTTTGTATCCCACATAGCTCCGAATAGATAAAAAATGTGCAGGATGCGCGCAATGGAGGCATAAGGTCTGGAAAAATAGAGGACTATATCGTCTGCGGCGCAGAGGGAGATCCGTTCTTCTCAACCGTCAGATGAGGGAATGCCCCATATCAGTTGGTCTCCGCGTATCCACCCTGCCAGTGGCTCAAGAGCCAAAGCAAAGAGAAGGGGTGACAATGGGCATCCCTGCCTGGTGCATCTGCCCAATGATATGACCCCAGAGATCGCACTGTTGACCCGCACCCTGGCTAGTGGGGCCTGGTATAACAGTTTGACCCAGGCCAAAACCCTATCTGGCTAAAACGGCGGATAAATATTTGCCATTCTATACTATTGAATGCCATGGATGCATCTAAGGCCATCAGTACAGTTTTGTGAGTTTAGAACTCCCTAGTCATGTGCAGGACCCCATACATCCTGCGCAGGTTGAGTCTGGTGCTCCTACGTGGCATAAAGCCCGACTGATCTGCATGTATAATGTCTGGGAGGACGTCTGTAAGCATCGCCGCTAGGGCCTTCGCTAGGACCTTTGCCTCAACGTTTAGGAGGGAGATTGGTCTGTAGGAGCCGCAGTCCTCTGGAGGCTTACCCGTTTTATGGATAACCACTATTGTGGCCGTTCTTTGGTCTTCTGGGAGGGATCCCACCTCCGCTGCCGCTCGGAACATCTCTAACATTGGCCCTGAGATTTTACAGACAGCCCTTGTATAGCTCTATCGGCAGTCCGTTGGGCCCTGAGGCCTTCCCGGATTGCAATGAACCCAAGGCCGCTGCTATCTCTTCCTCTGTCAGTTCAACCTCCAGGTTGTCCCTGGCCTCTCCCGACAGCTTCTGGACTGTGAATTCGCTCGGATGTTCCTCACTGTCCTTGTACGACCTTTTACTTCTGGCCTTATAAAGGTCCTCATAATATGAGTAAAGTTGTTCACTATCGCTGTACTTGACGTCTGTAGGACGCCCTCCCGATCTCTGACTCCTGCCACCCAAGACCTGTCCCTATCCCTCTTGTCCAGCCAGGCCAACAGCTTGGATGCCTTGTCACCGACTTCGTATAGTTGGCGCTGCGTGGCAAGAGCCTGCAAACGGGCTGTTTCATCTGGCCGGTTTCTCAGGTCCTGTTGCCGCAATGCTAGTCTGTGCCGGGGGTCGGCATTACAATCCCTTGACACCTCTCTTTCCAGCCTCAGGATGTTCTGCTCAATTGTCTTGCATGCCATTTGTGTCTCCTTTTTTCTCCCTCCTAACAGGGCCTGAGCCTGACCCTGAATTACTGTCTTAAATGCCTCCCAGAGAGTGCACGGGGAGGAAATAGAACCCTTATTTTCTTTAAAGTATAACTCTGCCCCGAATTCAATGTATCTTTGATGTCTTTGTCTTTCAAAAACCATGGCTCTAGTCTAGGGTTACTATTGATGTGAACTGTCCGTCCCTCTAATGACACTCCCACTGGCGAGTGGTCTGATATGCCTCCCGTTAAGTGCTCCGCGCCCAAGAAGCGCCCCACTTGATCGTGTAGCGTTAGAAGATAGTCAATGTGGGATAGGGACCCATGAAGTGCTGAGTAGTATGTGTATTGTTTTAAGAGGGGGTTCTAGATTCTCCACAGGTCTGTCAGACCTAGCACAGAGGCAAAGTCATGGAGGCTCCCCTCCCCAGCCTGGTTTCTAGCTGAACTCAAACGGTCTATTTCGGGGTTTATCACATCATTCATGTCCCTCCCCACCCCACCAGGAGAATTCCAGGGCGCAATTTTAGAGGGCGAGCACTGAACTGTGGCAGCTTAGTAGCGTGCAATTTGTGTGGAACATATAGGTTGCAGAGGTTTATGGATCGGCCCTCTCAGGTGCCAGATAAGGCCACATGACACCCTAATGTATCAAACCATATTTTCTTTGTCATTAGTGGCACTAGTTTCTTCACTAGGATGCCCACCCCCCGGGAGTTGGATGTAAAACCTGAGTGGGCTATTAGCTTGTATCCGAATCGGTCTAAGGCCTTATACTGATTCCCCTTCAGGTGTGTCTCTTGCATCAGTACAATATCCAGGAGATGGCGTTTAATGTGCAGCAAGACCAAGGTGCGTTTAATTTTTTTCCCCAGTTCATTCACATTCCATGACCATATACGTAGAGTTGCTTGTTTGGAGGTTCCCATTGGTAATTGTTAATTCCATCCCATTCTCCCCACCCTCCTGGGTTAAGGCACTGAATGTTCACACTATACATTTGCTGGTAGATTTATGAGCATAAATGTTCAACCAAACAATACAAATAATGAAAACTTCAATTGCCCCCCCTCCCTGCATCCCTGCTTAGTGAGAGAGAATCCCCCCACCACCCCAACCTGCAGAGTGCCTGTCGCCCAAAACAGTGCAGTAAGCAATTGGTGGGCAGTTCGCCGCCAACCTTGCGTTTCCAAATTTTGATGAACTTCTCTTAATCCTATGACCACTGGCCCTTATCCTATCAGGCCAACTACTATCTTATTATTAAACAGATATGATGGCAGTGGTTTTAGTTAAGCAACAGTCAGCACCTCTGCAGAGTTCGCATAAGTAGGGCACAGAAAAAGTCTGTTTGCGTGCTCAATGTTAAGCACCGTGCCATCCACAGTGCTGCTCAATATGGGGAGAAATAACAATTCCTCCAAACATATCATACAATATGATTCCAGATAACAGAGCACAGCACAAAGAAAATTCAAACTGGTGATTAGACAACCAGTAAAGTATTTAATACATAAAAAATTTAAGAACAAATTCCAAAGTCTTGACACGTTGGTGATGAAAAAATATATCGACACGTAGATGTTGAAATTACACAGCCAACACGTGTTTCGTCAGTCAAACGACTTTTTCAAGGCTTAAAACGGTACTCGTATGTTTCAGAAATATTAGAAAACGTTCCGATTTTTTAAAAGTCAGCAGTCAGAGTATGAATACAAGTTTCAAGATAACTCCAGACGGCAGCAAAAGACCAAATAATCATTCAAAAACAACGTAATGTAGTTGATGGAAACGTCTTGATAAACGTTTCACAAAACACAGTATCAAAATTCAAACGTTCATGCGAGCATCAATCCGACCCCGTCCAGGTCAGATTTCAACATCCGCTATTCACAATGTCGGCAGCCGTTGAAATCTGACCTGGACCTGGACGGGGTCGGATTGACGACGAAACACGTGTTGGCTGTGTAATTTCAACATCTACGTGTCGATATATTTTTTCATCACCAACGTGTCAAGACTTTGGAATTTGTTCTTACATTTTTTATGTATTAAATACTTTACTGGTTGTCTAATCACCAGTTTGAATTTTCTTTGTGCTGTGCTCTGTTATCTGGAATCATACTATCTTATTATATAGCTGAAACATCCCAGGCCAATTGCTCATAGAAAACATCTTCTCGTTTTTATACCCCGTTGGGCCCCACTGGTATGCCCACTGCTCTATGTACCGGTAGGATGCTGTATACCGTTTATCAGCTTTCGTCCCTTTCCATCTCTAGTTCCGAGTGGCAGGCCGGAGATGGCAGGTCGCTTGCTTTTTGGGGACTGATCCTTAAGTCAGTAAGTTTCTTCTGATGTTTCCTCCTGCCGGCCACCCTCCAGCCCTCTAGCCAGTCCCATGCTTCCTCTGGTATTGTGAAGAAAAGCTGCCTTCCCTCCGTCAGAACCTTGAGCTTTGCTGGGAAAAGCATCATATATTTTAGATTTTTGTCTCTCAAGGCTTTCTTGACCGCATCAAACGATCTTCTTTGGCGCTGTACCTGGAGGATGAAGTCCGGGAAGAATCAGATTGTTGGATTCTCGTATTGTAGATCACCATGTGAGCGCGCCGCCTGCAAAATCGCGTCACGATCACGGAAGTTCAGTATTCTAGCAATAATAGTGTGTGGGGGGGGCTCCCGGGTGCGGCGGCGGTCCCAAAGCTCTGTGTGCCCACTCTACAGAGAAGTAGTTGGACAGGCACTTGTGTCGGAGGGTATGAAGGATCAGGTCTTCCAGGAATAGGTTTGCTGACTGGCCCTCTGCCCCCTCAGGGACCCCCACCACGTGGATGTTGTTGCGTCTGGCCCTTCCCTCCTGGTCCTCGATGTGGGCCATCATGTCCTTTTGTTGTTTTGTGAGGCACGCCACTTGTTGTTCTAGCCTTTTGGTCTTGCTTTGGATGCCTCCTATATTAATTTATGCCGCTGAGACTTTGTCTGCCATTTTGCGTAGGTCCTCCCGCAATAAGTTCACAGTCTCAGTGACCGTGTACAACTTTGGTTCAAGAGTGCCCCGCAAATCTCCTATCGTTTTCATAATGTCTTTCAATGAGGGCTCAGATGTGGAGTCCCTCCCTACGGCTCCAGGGAAATCCTCGGGCTGAATCCCGCCTCCCCCTAATCCCCCTTGGCTGTCCCATCTCAACTGTGTATTTGTCGATTTGATTTGATTGGCCCAAGTGTGCGCTTTTAGTACAGACCATTGTTGGCACTCACCTCCAGCCAGATCCAGACACCGGCACGTCGGCTCTGCTCGGATGCCACTCCGAGGAGCAGCCCAATTAATTTGAACTGGCATGCCGGTCCAGATCACAACCCCCCCAGTGCTAAGTTCCACTTCAGAGGCTCTGCCAGGCGACCTGCAGCACTGGCTCTTTAAGTTTTATGCCCTACGGGGCATGCCGGGCCACAGCAAATCTGCTTGGGGGCCCCAGTTGTCCACACTGCTCTCTCAACTGGCCCGTCACTGCCCGTCTCTAGGGGGAGGCCCCCCTCAGCCACCAGTGTTTTAAATGTTTTTTCACCCCCTCCCCCCACCAGGGCGGTGTTGCCCTGAGGGCCGCCTCTCTTTACTCCTCACTGGCCAAGCCGCTGGGCCGCAACTCCGCGTTTGTTTGCAGCCGCCCCACTCACCGTGTAGCCGCTCCCCGAGGCTCCGGATGGGGGAGGCAGCAGCAGTTGTGCTCCACCGTTTTTTCTCCGCAGCTCCTCCCAGTCTACATGTGGCTCGGGGCTCCTTTGGATAATCCACTTCGGGGTGGGGACGGAAGACCACGACCACCAGCCCTTCTCTCAGCGGACTGCCCCCGCTGTTATTCTGGGCCTCGTGTTTCGCCCGACTCCTCCGCGGATCTCTCGGGGTTAGGCTGCGCCTCGGCCGCCACACCTGTATTGGTATTGAAGTGGTTAATTATGCAGATGATACTCAACTCGCCTTCTCATTTGAAGGGAATCAAGCAGTATCTCTGGAAAAAAATTCACAGCTGTATGCGCGAAACTGCAGGATGGCTCAGGGAGAACTCGCTGCAATTTAATGGAGACAAGACGAGGTTATATACTGTACAGCAAAGAAAATACCCCGTCCACTGCCAGTGGATTTTTGGCCGGATCCAACGAACAATCCACCGCGGCCAGCCAAGACAGTGCGTAACTTGGGGGGTATTACTGGACAGTAATCTACAGCTAGACTCACAAGTGAACAAAACAGTGAGTACCTGCATATCTCTACTCCGAGCTTTACGGAAAATACTCCCATTTTTATCAATCTCGGCCAGACCCCAGGTGGTAAGGAGTATCATCATGAGCAGATTGGACTATTGTAATGCCCTGCTTGTTGGAGCACCGGCGGCTCTAATAAAAAAGTTGCAAAGAATACAAATAATCGCGGCTAAGCTAGCATTAAAAAGACAACGCAGATCCTCTGCGTCGTTAGCTTTAAGGTATCTCCATTGGCTGCCTATTTTGCAAAGAATTCAATTTAAAGCACTTTGTATTGTTCATAAGGCGGTACACAAAATGGGGCCTAAACCATTACAGAGAATGTTTAATTGGTACTCCCCAGCCAGAAATCTCCGCTCTTCAGCAGCCTACTTAGTATGTACCCCACGAGTTAAGAAAACCCGGCTGGGAGGTAGATCATTTAGTTATGCAGCCTCAAGACTATGGAATGAACTACCAAGTGAGCTCAGACAAACTGACGATTTGTTGCAATTTAGAAAGAAGCTAAAGACCAGGCTCTTCCCAAGAGAATAGCCTTGAGAGACCTGTCCGTCGTGATCTCAAAATTACAGCCTGCACAGTGTCTTCAGGTAATCCCAGCGCCAGGATGCCCGTTGGGTGACAGCCGCGCTACATAAATGCAACTTACATTACATTACATACATTACACCTCCACTGGCCCGACTGCTGCTCCGCAGTCCGATATCCTCTCGCTCGAGCTGTACCCTGTACAGGGATACAGGGATCTTAGTCTCCCCCAGCCGGAACCCGGTCTGGCTCCGAGCCGAACACAACAGAGCTACATAACTCTTCCCCTGGCACTCCGTCTCCCCGGGGGAATCCATTTCAGTCTCTGCCTTCTTGGGCCTCTTGCGTTACTGGCCCTCGCGATTAACGTCTCTCCGAGACACTCCTGAGCCCCGGAGGAGACTTCACCCCGCTCCCACAAGACTCTTTCCAGGTAGCCAGGTAGACTACACGACAGCCTGCGGATGATTTCGGATATTTCCCGGGGGCTACGCACTGTCGGCTAGCAGAGCTCGCTCAGTGCGTGGCCATCTTGGTCGGCTGCAAGCCGCGCCCCCGCTGCAATCCATGTTTGGTGTTACTCTAACTCCCACTTCTGGAATTTGAGCTTACGGATTATTTTGCGCATCTAACTTGTAGGAGTACTTGAGTGGCTAACCTTTTGGCACAGCTGAGCTGTTGTTGCGCGTAGCGTACACAGCTTTCATTATCTGTCCATCTATTCTCGTGCTAGAATGCGTGATTGCAGCAACAGCAGCAGTTCGCTCTGTCGCCTTGGTGGCTTCATCAGCCAGTGAATTCCCTTCAACGTGCACACCAATAGGCTGATGACTCAATGTGTGAATTACATGAGCCTGTGACAAGCCTTTTTTCAGCTCTGCCACTTGTTCCCAAAGCAACTTGTGCTTTACTGTGCAACCTTTGGAATCTCTAAACCCATTTTGTCCCCAATAGTGAAGATATTCATTGTATGACTGGACACAGTAAAACAAATCGCACACAATGAGTGTGGGGAATCCCCGATCCGTGTTTTTTAGTGCTAGTATCAGGTCTTTTAGTTCTGCCAGCTGTGCTGTGCAATTTCCCAGAGACTGCGTATGTGTATTGCTAGGCCGGAACTTGCCGCCCCGCATACGTCCCTTCACAATCGCACATGCCGCGCTGTATTGCTGTTTACTTCCTACAGCAGGCTGGGCAGATCTGCCAGTGTGAATGATGTATTCATACTGATCTAGAGGCCTTATTTCATTTGGGAGAGGATATTCTTGTTCTTACTGCAGAAATGCTTGTGTTTGTAATGTAGAATCAAATTAATTTGTAGTCTACATCTTTTGGAGTGAGAGAATTAGCCCACTGTATCCATCGTAGATGCAGGGCTTTTGCGTTTGGAACGCTTGCTTTGGTAACAGCCTCTAAGGTTGGTATTGTAGTCACGACAATTATACGTTTCCCCTGTGCTAGTGCTCTTTCTGTCACTACAGCAGTCTGTACTGCTGTCAGAATTTTTTCAGTGGATGAAAAGCGCATCTCAGCGTTTGTATACAAATGTGATTTGTAGGCAATGGGTACAGTTCGCCTTCATTGAAGGTTAGGTAAGTGTACCCTGATTGACCCACATCTACACGGATCACCAAATTCGTGGTGTTTACACGTGTGTGTAAGTGTTTGGAAGCTATCATGTCAGCTTGTATGGAACGGAGAATTTCTGTGTGTTCCTGTGTCCAATGTCGAACTGAAAAATCAGGTCTGATTAGGTTGTAGAAAGGTTTTACTTTTTCTGTGTAATCCCAAATGTATGTTCTGCCAAGATGTAGGAATCCTAAAATGGATTGTAATCCTTTCAGTCTTTGGAGGTTGAAGCAGTGCACATTTTCCTAAAAAATTAGCTGCCATGCTTTTCCCTTCACTTGATAACTCAAATCCCAAAAATAGGACATTGAGATGGGCAATTTCCGATTTTTTTCAAGTACAATTTGTAGCCCACAGTGGCGAACCCCAAGATTATGTTGTTCTTCCTGTGCAAGTGATCCAATAATTCATCGTCCGTCAGATAAATATCATCTCCATAGGACAATGCCTCCTCATCACAATTTTGAAGTAACTCTGTTACTCTTGCTGAGAACAACCCGGGGCTATTCTTATACCCTTGGGGCAATCTACAGAGTTGGCGTTAAGAGCCGAGCGCTAAAAATGCTGTCAAATGTCTACTTTCAGGCGCTATATTTTGGCAGAAGAATCCATTTGAGAGATCTAGGGCCATATGTAGGTAATTTCTATTTACCGATTCCTAAATACCGAATTTTACCGATTCGGTATTTAAGAATCGGTAAATAGAATGTAGGTAAACATTCGGTAAATTTTACCGATTCGGTAATATTCGTTATTACCTATTCGGTATTTACCGAATCGGTAATAAGGAATACCTTCCCATTCATTCCTATGGGCCTGGAGGCCCATAGGAATGAATGGGAAGCCATTCACTATTACCGATTCGGAATAGGGGGAGCATATTCAAGGGTGGCAGGGTGTCAAATTGACACCCTGTTGCACCACCGAATCGTGCATGTGTGCATATGTGGCGCACATACATGCCCTAAGGGCATGTATGTCAGCCACATGGCACTTTTAAAAAGCACAAAATTGCTTTGTAAAAGGTATTCGGTATTTACCACCAACTTGTAGTTGGTGGTAAATAATCGAATCCTTAAACCAAAATGCACTCACTTGAGTGCTCCTACATAGGATTTAAGGAATCGGTAATTTACCGATTCCTTATAATAACGAATCGGTAAATTACCGACTCCTTAAATCCGGCCTCCTACATCCCAAAGGGCTAAATACCGGTCGGTAACGGGAAATTTACCGATTTTCGGCCGTTACCGACCGGTATTAGCCCACCTACATATGGCCCCTAGTGTTGTTTTGTATTTCTTCCGCACTATGTTATTCATTAATGCAGCACTATGTGCATTTTGTACCGCAAATGTCTTTGTGCATGTGTTCAAATGCCTGTAGTCTAAAACTAGAATTGTCTGGTTTTATTACGGGAAACAGAGGATTATTCATGGAGGAGGTGCAATTCTCAATCACACCTTGGCATTCAAGTTGATCTAAGATCTCCCTGACCTGTTTCTTTGCGTCATGTTTTATTGGGTACTGCCTCTGTGGTGTAGGAGTAGATTTAACTGGAATTTCATGGTGAGGTGACTCAGCATCCCACCCTACATGATTGCGGTAAAGTGCAGAAGCTAGCGCTAATGCCCACTCCTGTGCGTATGTATGTTTGAGTGACTCTGGAACACGGTCGGAGAAAGCTGGTAATATTACATTTTCCCCCTTTGGGCAATGCCTGACAAACTCAGGCGGCCAATCTTTTTCAGCCAAAAGGATATCGTATCCATAAGTCAGGTTCTCCCAAAAGAGACCTTTCACTTTCCTGGGTATGTCCCCCTACATTTGGAGCGTAATTTCGTATAACTGATGTGGGACACTTACCCTAGTATCAGGTGTCTCCACCGTGATAAGTTCATTCAACGCTGCTGTCACCAGAAATTCCATCAGGTTCTGGCGAGCTATTGTTACTTCTGCTGCGCTGTCTAGCATCATCAGAGCCCATTCCCCGTTCAGTAGTAGAGTCCTCAGTAGCATTTCATATTTTAAGGCCAGCTGCCTTCTTCTTTTTAAATTGAGGTTTACTTTTGGGTTTATCTTCTTGTTTATAATGTAGTCTGAAGTGCTATGCGTGTCTCTCGGCTTGGCTCGCTCTTCTTTTTTTTCTTTTAATTCTGTTTTTATTGTATTTATCATCATTTCAATTGCTAAACAAGCAAATACAACATATGTAGTACCATTCATTACATCTCCAGTGATAATTTTTACCAATACATAATGCAGGATATTGAGTTTCAATCTCGACACCTCAGCTGTTGCACGTGGCAGATAGGATTGCGGGTCTACAGCAGGTGGGGAGTGACCCATCACTTGTTGCTGATCACCGAAGGGAGGTTCGCCTATTGATGAGTTGTGCATGCACTGCTTTTCAGAGGCAATGATAGTGAGGGGTGTGGGGCAAAGATCTGGGGTAACTGAGATTACCTGGGATGGGGTTTAGGTTAGCGGGGCACCTCTAAGCAACCAAAGCAATAGTCATTAGGTTATAATGTTCACTTGGGCTGGCGCGTATTCTTTGTGCGGCATGCAGGCTCTACTCGTTGCACGTTTAGTAGTTTCCTTCATGGGTGCAGCGTATGAGTGTCATGTATGCCAAAGGCTGTTTCAAAGTGTGCATGGGGTGCCCATGTTACTATCTGTTTGCTGTTGGTTCTGCTTCAAGCTCCGGGGTCTCGTTCCTTCCCAGGAGTTCTTGCAATATTGCATAACAACATTCTGCAATCGGAATTTTACGTAGGCCCAATGCGTCTTCCCTGCGTAGTGCTACGCTTTCTGCCTTGGCCCATTCCTGCTGGAAGCGCTCCCAGGCACGCGCGGCCCGGGGCTCAGGTGAGCGCCATCTTTTTGTGATCAGTCTCTTTGCGATAATCGCCCTAGCGCCATGAACCGAGAGGTGACTCTCAGGCTTTTGGTGTTTGTGTAGAGATGTAGAATGCAAGTCTCCCAATTCATGGGTATTATTCGATCTGTGCAGCGACTCAGCGTGGACACAACCGACTCCCAGTACTCTACTAATCTCGGGCAGCTCCATGTCATGTGCAATAGGTCTGCATGGCCGGCCTGGCAGCGTGAACAGGCAGCGTCTGCACCATCATAGAATTTGTTAATTTTTGCTGGGGTGAGGTATGCCCTGTGGGTGACAAAATATTGTGTGAGGTGGAATGGCATGTTTTGCGGGATGTTAATTGGTCCTTCCAGTACCCTGCTCCATTCGGCGCCGTAAAAGGGCGCTGCAGGTCCCCCTCTCATCGTGCCCGTAGAGAGAGCGCTGTGTGAAACCTGAGGGAGGTGGTGAACCACTTGATAAGATGCCTACCCTGGCCCATTAAGTGCAAGTTTTGGACGGTTAAGTGTGTTGGGGGTTCCCTTGACATGTCCCCCCAGTTTTTATGTAGTGCTGCTATGACTGTTCGGTGTATGAGGAATTGCCCTGGTGCTACCCTGGAGTTATCTGCAAGTGAGGCAAAGGATATTAGGTTCCATTCATGGTACAGCTCTCCCACATCCTGTATTCCACTTTCCATTAGGTATCGTATCTCTCGGGTTGTGATGTGGCCATGGGTTTTAGGTGTACCTGTTAGCAGGAGTGCGGGGCAAATGGCTCAACGCTACGTGTCAAGAGCAAGCTTCTGCGGTAGCATCTATATGCTACGTTTAGTAATAGTTGTGGCGGTGGTTTCTGTTTGCTACACGGGTGAAACAGGGAAAGAAGGGCTTGGTGGGTCACGGCCGGGAGACCTGTTGCCGTGTCTGCCAAATACTGCTCCGAGAGCCATCTAGCCACCCATTGCAGTTGGGCTGCTAGGTAGTATTGCTCTAGGTTAGGCAATGCAAGCCCCCCTTGGTCTGTCGGTATGTAGAGCTTCCGGAGAGCTACTCTGTTGCGGGAGGTCCCCCAAATGTATTCTCTTACCGTCCCTTCCAAGGTTTTGAAAAGGGCTGGCGAAAGATGTATGGGAAGATTAGCGAAATAATATAATAGTCGTGGCAGGACTATCATTTTCATTAAAGCCACGCAGCCCATAGTCGTCAGGGGAAGTGTCCCCCAGAATGCAACTTGCAAGCGAATGGAGGCCATTGCCCTGCCTAGATTGTGCTCAAGTAAGTCCTCTGGGCGATGGTATACCTGGATCCCCAAGTACCGGAAGGTTTGCAATTGCCACTCAATGTTCGTGCCATTGAGTGCATAATGTGGATTGGGAGATGCATCATCAAATGGATAAAGACAGGACTTGGATGCATTGACGACTAGCCCAGACATGGCACCAAATTCCCCTAGAATGTGTTCTACCTCCCCTGGGATTGAATGCACATCTTTTAGATATAGGAGGAGGTCATCTGCGTATAGCGAGATAATGTGCATATTATCTCCCAAAGGGATCCCCCAGTCCACGCCCTTCACCCGAAACATCGCCGCCAGCAGCTCCACAGCAAGTGAGAACAGCAACAGGGATAACGGACATCCCTCCCTGTTGCCCCTTCGTACATTGACCGGAGCAGATATATACAGGCCTGTCTGTACCTTCACTACTGGATCTTTATATAGGAGCCGGACCATTCTAATGAACGTCTCCCCGAGCCAGTATAGTGGCAGCACCACAAAGAGGAAGTGCCTTCTCTAGGTCTAAAATTAGGCATCCCGCACGGGGCCATTGATCCGGTATGTATTTAGCGACCCTGAAGAACCGTCAGAGGTTCAAAGAGGTGTTTCGTGTTGGGACGAACCCGTTTTGGTCCTTGTGTACGAGTGATTGAACCAGTAGCGCCAGCCGGTCCGCTAACAGTTTTGCCAACATTTTATAGTTGGTGTTTGATAAAGCTAAAGGTCTATACGAGCCCAGCTCCATAGGGTCTCTATCCGGCTTGGATAGCGAGACCAGTATCACTTCATTCAATGTTTGTGGGAGGATGGATTCGTCTATTGCCATGGCATAGACCGCCTGGAGGCACGGTGCCAGCGCTGTCGCGTACGCCTTATAGAACTCAGACGGAAGCCCATCTGGGCCAGGGGTTTTAGGTCTCGCTGAGCCAGCGCATGCGTTGCTCAGCGAGAAATTTAGTGAGTGGCTTTTTGAAAGTGCTACCAGAGGCTTTTGCTGGCCTCAAGCTTGCGTTCACGCGAGCTTGCACGCGCGCAGCCGCCATGTGGCTTTCTGTAATGGCTCATTAAGCCTTACAGCGCGTGAATCCTGCTCCTCTGCTCGCACTACCCCCTCCCTTCTCCCCCTCCCTCCTCGTCAGCTTCATTTGTCTCTTCTATCGCTGTGAATCATGCTCCTCTGCTCGCACTACCCCCTCCCTTCTCCCCCTCCCTCTTCGTCAGTTTCATTTGCCGCGGGAATATTGAAATATCTAAATATTGGAGGGGAAATAGACACGTTTAGCATTTTTTGGACATTTTGGACATTTTGTGAAGCGTTGACATTTTGCAAAGGCACGCGTGGTTTTTATTAAAACTTTAGGCTATGCTGCGTTGTTGTGCGTTGGAGTCCGCGCTGCGAAGCTGCCTGAAACCAATTCCCGCACGAAAGCGCCCTCTTCTACCCGTCTACCCCACTACTACCCCTCTACCCCTCTTCTACCCCTCTACCCATCTACACCTCTACCCCTCTTCTATCCCTCTACTACCCCTCTACCTCTCTTCTAACCCTCTACCCCTCTTCTAACCCTCTACTACCCCTCAACCCCTCTACTACCCATCTACCCCTCTACTACCGCTCTACTACCCCTCTACTACCCCTCTACCCCTCTTCTACCCTTCTACCCCTCTACTCCCCCTCTACCCCTCTTCTACCCCTCTACTACCCCTCTACCCTTCTACTACCCCTCTACCCCTCTTCTAACCCCTCTTCTACCCCTCTACCCATCTTCTACCCCTCTTCTACCCCTCTTCTACCCCTCCTCTATCCCTCTTCTACCCCTCTACCCCTCTTCTACCCCTCTACTCTTCTACCCCTCTACCCCTTTTCTACCCCTCTTCTACCCCTCTACCCTCTTCTACACCTCTACCCCTCTTCTACCCCTCTGCCCCTCTTCTACCCCTTTACTACCCCTCTACTACCCTTCTACCCTTCTACCCCTCTACCCCTCTTCTACCCCTCTACCCCTCTTCTACGCCTCTTCTACCCCTCTACCCCTCTTCTACCCCTCTACCCCTCTTCTACCCACTGTAACTAGCAAAGACACTGTGTCACGGCAGCATCACTCAGCACTACCACAGCATCACTCTGCACCACCAAAGCATCACTCAGCACCACCACAGCATCACTCAGCGCAACAGCAGCATCACTCAGCGCCACCACAGCATCACTCAGCGCCACCACAGCATCACTCAGCGCCACAACAGCATCATTCAGCGCCACCACAGCATCACTCAGCATCACCACAGCATCACTCTGCACCACCACAGCATCACTCAGCGCCACCACAGCATCACTCAGCGCCACCACAGCATCACTCAGCACCACCACAGCATCACTCAGCGACACCACAGCCTCACTCAGGGCCAACACAGCATCACTCAACACCACCACAGCATCACTCAGCACCACCACAGCATCACTCAGCACCACCACAGCATCACTCAGGGCCACAACAATATCACTCAGCGCTACCACAGCATCAGTCAGCACCACCACAGCATCACTCAGCACCACCACAGCATCACTCAAGGCCACCACAGCATCACTCAGCACCACCACAGCATCAGTCAGCACTACCATAGCATCAGTCAGCATCACCACAGCATCACTCAGCACCACCACAGCATCACTCAGCACCACCACAGCATCACTCAGGGCCACCACAGCATCACTCAGCACCACCACAGCATCACTCAGCACCACCACAGTATCACTCAGCACCACCACAGCATCACTCAGGGCCAGCACAGCATCACTCAGGGCCACCACAGCATCACTCAGGGCCAGCACAGCACCACTCAGTGCCAGCACAGTACCACTCAACGCCACCACAGCACCACTCAACGCCACCACAGCATCACTCAGCGCCACCACAGCATCACTCAGCGCCACCACAGCATCACTCAGCGCCACCACAGCATCAGTCAGGGCCACCACAGCAACACTCAGCAACACAACAGCATCACTCAGCACCACCAAAGCATCACTCAGCACCACCAAAGCATCACTCACGGCCAACACAGCATCACTCAACACCAACACAGCATCACTCAGCACCACCACAGCATCACTCAGGGCCACAACAATATCACTCAGCGCCACCACAGCATCAGTCAGCACCACCACAGCATCACTCAGCACCACCACAACATCACTCAACACCACATCAGTATCACTCAGCATCGCCTTTGCAATACTACACCACCACATCATCATCAATCAGCAAGACCTAAGTATCATTCAGCATCACCTCAGCATCGTCTCAGCACCAGTCACCACCACCACCACCACTACCACCTCAACATCACTCAACACCACCTCAGCCTGCTCTCGGAATCTGCCATCTGTTGAGTCTCCCCTAGCGTCTGGCCGCTGCTAGTGTTATAATACAGGTACTAGTTCACAACCTTCAACCTCCAATTGTTTATGCCCCCTCAAAAAACAAGCATTGGCATAGCCAATAGGTCTCGCTTTTGGGACCTTATAAGTGTTTACCCATGCAACAGTTGATGTTGTTGCACCAAGGATATTGTGCTGCATAACTAAATACTTATAAGGTCCCAAAAGCGAGACCTATTGGCTATGCCAATGCTTGTTCCTGTTGCTAGTGCTGCTATGACCTCTCTGATCTCTTCCTGTTCAATCGGGGCACACAGCGTCTCACTTTGTTCTGGTGTGATAGTGGGTAAGTGTATTGCGGATAAAAT
The DNA here is from genome assembly GCA_963921515.1 of Calotriton arnoldi. NCBI lineage: Eukaryota > Metazoa > Chordata > Amphibia > Caudata > Salamandridae > Calotriton > Calotriton arnoldi. The sequence continues at coordinate 2,730,046 of CAWUFW010000695.1, read as the reverse complement.
CGCTCTCGCTCTGTCTTGGTTTAATGGAGTGGCGGCCTTGTAGAGGGCTGTGTAGTGCTTGGTCATCTCTGCGTGAATTCCGTGTTGGGTGTACACTGTGGGGCCACCTGCAGGGCATATAGCGTGTAAGGGGTGTCTAGGTTGCTCTTGGCGCAACAGCCAAGCCAGCAGCCTACCAGGCCTGTCTGATAGTGCATGTGTGCTCGCCGAATGTGCTTTGTAGTTGAGGCATCGCAGCCGTTCTAACTGGCTATTATGTTCACTTTGTTTCTTGTGCAATTGCTGTGAGTCTTTCGCGTCTAATGCCATTCGGGTTTCGCAGGATAAAAGATCCTGTTCTATTATCCCTATTTCCCGGGTGAGTTGCTTGTGCATATTCCAGACCAGCCCCATGCTGTGCCTCCTGATGACCACCTTGAATTCTTCTCACTCTGAAGATGTGCTGTGTGTGGAGCCAGCGTTGCCTTCAAAGTATTGTGTTGTAGCTGTTTCTAGTGAGGCGCGAAATGCAGGGTCCTCCAGCGCCGCCGGTTGGAGACGCCAAGTAGGAACCACAGGCGGGCCAGCCTCCCAGCTTAGCTGCAATAGTTGGGGATTATGGTCAGAATGTGTACAACCTAAGTAGTCGATAGCCTTAATAAGTGGCAGTAGCGAGGTGGAACCTACAATCCGGTTCAGCCGCACATGTAGGCCGTGTACATGGGAGTAGAAAGAATATACGCGGGCGTCCAGGTTTCGGGCGTGCCAAATATCTGCCAGAGACCAATGTGCAAGCCATTCGTGCAGGGCCATCGCGCTTGTGGAGGCTTACGTGGGTGTTAATGGGGGAAAGGAGCGGTCTAAAAAAGTGTCAAGCACTGAGTTGAAGTTCCCTCCCAGCAGCCACGGGATGTCAGCCCAGGCGCAAGCGTACGTGTAAGATGGCATAGGAAGGCCGGCTGTTCTATATTTGGGGCATATATGGATACTATAAGGATAGACTGTCCATTTAGTCGACCTTTCACGAGGACATATCTGCCATTTGGGTCTGTACCTCCTCTGCTACAAAAGGGGTTTCAGCCTTGACCCATATTAGCGATCCTCTTGCTTGAGTGGAGAAATTGGTGCTGAACACCTGCCCTCGCCAGCGTCTACGGAGTCTAGAGGCCTCAAGTTGTGTAATGTGTGTCTCTTGTAGTAGCGCTATATTAGCGGCCTTTCGCTGCAAATACGAATATATGGAATAGCGCCTAGCTGGAGTGTGGATGCCTCTCACATTCCATGTAATGACATTAGTTTGTACCATGTGTAGTTGTGATGTGTCCGAGCGCGGTGCCCCGCCTGCCGTTGACTGGTTAACCTATTAGCAATATAATTGCATAACTGTGCCAGCTCCACTTGGTGTGCGCTTTAGTGCGGGGTGCGTGAGAAGACGTGAAAGGGAGTAAACAGTAAAACTTGAAGAACATTATCAGAGTGGAACCCCAACGAGGGTCCTCCCAAACCTTGTCGCAGACGCATTCTGCTTCAAACAACGTTAGTTCAAAGTGGGGTTGATATGTGCAGTGGTGGCAGTTTTGTTGTGCCCTTGCGATTTGGCTCTTGCGTATAGTTTCTTGCAGAGGACAGCAGGCCTCGGTAAGTTCTTTATGCATCTGTGATGCTGTAGCGTGGTGGCACAGATTAGTTGTCCCAAGGCAATGTGTGGCACGTCCTGGCTGTTTCGCAGCCTCCTAGAAGGAATCTTTGAATGTGATCGTCTCTGTCTTAATGTTCCTGGGAAGACAGAACGGTAGAGGGTGCGTTCTATTTCTGTATGTACTAGATAATGTCATCGGAGGTGCGGCGTCACCTCAGGGAGGCGCGGTGAGTCTAGCTCCTCTGGTCATGAATGGGCCTGCTCTTCTTCATTCATGGATTGAATGGATTCAGTGTCTGGGTCTGAACTGTGAGGCTGGTCACCTATCGCTGCTGCCATATGTAGGGCCCTCCGGCGCACTCTGATGATTTGTTCCAGATTGGGGAGCGTGATCTGTGTGACTGTATTGTAGCTTTATGTTTGTTTCGTTTCCGATGGCTTCTGTCTCGTCGCGTCCTCGTTTTAGTCCCAGGTTCCGGATGCTCCAATGATAGCCCCAATTCCTCCAACATCTCCAAACTCCCGCTGGAGATTCGAAGAAGTGTGTGGATCCCTCTACCACCACACAAAGTCGGGCCGGGAACAGGAGGGAATAACGCATACTCAGCTCCTAGAGGCGTTTCTTCATCGACTGGAAGGAGCTTCTGCGGGTGGCCCTCCGCTCCGGCGGAGGATGTTACAGCCCCCCTGGCAGCAGCTGCGCCTGCGCCCGGACCCTCGGCTGGCTTGCAGGACGGGGGGCTCCCGCACCCTGGGGCCCGCCGGACGGAGCTCAAGACCCGGGCCCGGTCCCAGCTTCCGAACCCTAGCCAGGCCGGGGAGAGCCTCCCCGGGCCCCAATGGAACCCCTGTCCCCAGCGCCAGGACCCTCAGCTGGCTTGCAGTATGGGGGGCTCCCGCAACCCAGGGCATGCCGGACGGAGCTCAA